>CM068375.1:86703532-87903532 GCA_034769895.1 Magicicada septendecula | reverse complement strand
TTTCTACCTGGACACTATTCGGATTGGGTGATGGTGTCATTTTTACCTGTACGTGGGACTTGGTTGAATTTATAAGTACAGGTAGCATGGCAGGACATCTTCAGCCTATACCACAGTACTGTGGGCCTGACGTGAACACCCTACATTCAGGATTTTTATTATTCCACTCATGATGGCAGCCATTGGAGCTGCAGAAACCAATTGGAAATAAACCATGGACCACAGCCAAACAGCCCGGATAACTTTGATCATACAAAAAATCATTTCAGTTTTGAAAGAATATAACATTCAAAATAAATTAGTAAGCGAAATATAAATATGACGGTGCTTCTGTGATGATTGGTTGTCACAGTGGAGTACAAATGCTTGGTTTGTTAACAGTGTCCACGGGCAATATGCTCACCAACTTAATTTTTAAAATTTAATGGTTCTCTGCGCCAATTGAACAACTTGAAGAATGTTTTAAATGCAATAAATAACAATATCCAATTTACAATGGAAACCGAGACCGAAAATGAAATTTGCTTTCTAGACTTAACAGTCATCAAAAATAGAGATAACCTGAAATTTAAAATATATCGTAAACCTACTACTACTGACGTAACCATCCACGCTGAGTCACATCACCCATATCCACAAAAATTAGCGGCTTACAATAGTCTTATTTACAGATTACTATCCGTTCCTCTTGAAAAAGAGGATTATAACACTGAGCTAGATATAATTAAACACATAACCACGAAAAATGGATATTATCATCATATTATAGATAATATTGTCAAGAAACAAAAAACCAGATTAACGAGAAAAACACATAGTATGCAACCAACAACCAAATATGTTTCCACCATATTCACAGAAATAATGCCAAAAATACTAACTCCTACTTTTCATAAAATAGGATATAATATAGTTTTTAAGACCTGCAATCAAATATCAAATCTAATACGACATAAACGTCATGTCCCCACTAAGACAAGAACAGGTATATATAAATTAACATGTGACGATTGTGATTGTTACTATGTGGGCCCATTTATAAAAAGATTTAAAGAACATACCCCTCACAAATCAATTAGTAAAAATATCGGCTCCCTAGATAATATTAAATCCAATTATGCTCGACACTTGATAGATAATAGTCACTCATATAGAAGTTTTGACACAAACTTCATACCCCTACATTTTTGTGACAAAGGACTCAGGATGAATGCACTTTGAAGAATTTGAAATATACAGGGGTCATAACAACCCTATATATAAGAACAACATATTGAATGATAAATTGAATTTCAAAAGCAACCCGCTATATGATACAGCAATACTAGCGCTCGCAAAAACAAAACGTTGAAAAGTTACACTACTCAGTATCGATCGGTAATCGCGTGGTGCACCACGACAACAGTGTTATTCATGTTTTTGATCATTTAATTATTGACAATGAATTTACATATGTGTGTTTTTATTTTAATTGAATTTTAATATATGACGACCTCTTTTCGAGCAAGTGTCTGAGGATGGGTCAGATGACCCGAAACGCGTCACACTAATTGTATTCTAAAGATAAAAGTCTCTAGACGGACCTAAAAAGGTAAGAAAATAAGAAATTAAAACACGTGACTTTGACCGTTAACAAACAAAAATGTTTAAAATTGGATAAACATTTAAGACAAGAAAGGAATTTTTGGAGAAATGTGCTAGAAAGAGTTATAAATGTTTCATTGACAACCTACCTTTCCATGGCAGAAGTAGTAAAATAGAAGACTCTGACAAGGGAAATTTCTTATCTATCATGGAACTCCTGTCTAACTATGATTCTGTGTTAAGAAATCTTTTACAAAAGCCGACTGGTATTGGTATTGTCAATTACTTGAGCCCTACTATACAAAATGAAATTATTTCTTTAATGGCTGATGAGGTATTGAAAGAAATTATTTCAGAAATTCGCAGTGCTCCTTTTTTCTCTATTATAATGGATACAACCCAGGACATCGCTAAAATTGATCAATTAAGCGAGGTGTATCATTACGTTAAAGTCCTGAGCGACGAAAACAATAAACCTATAAAATTGAAGATTTGCGAAACATTCACTTCTTTCACTGAAGTTAAAGATAAAAGTGCATCTGGTTTGAAAAGTAAAATAATCCAGTCTATTGAACAAAAAGGTCTTGATATAAAGAAATGTCGAGGTCAGAGCTATGATGGAGCTAGTGTAATGAGTGGCATGTACAATGGAGTTCAGAAAAAAATACAACAAATTGCACCTCATGCATACTTTGTGTATTGTGCTAGTCACAATTTAAATCTAGTATTGAAAGACGCTGTAGATGCAAACCATGAAATATCACAATTCTTTGACGATATTCAAAGTATTTATAATTTTTTTGGCCACAGCATAAACAATTGGCTCGGGTTGAAAAACGTATCCGAGAGTAGCTCAAACGTAACATTAAAAACTCTTAACCCAACAAGATGGGCAGGAAGATACGAAGCAGTTTTCGCCCTAAAAGAGAGGTTCAGTGATGTAATGAAAGAGCTTTCTAAATTGATTGTTACAAGTGATAAGGCAAAAGAGAGAAATGATGCGATCGGACTGAAGAAAAAACTCGAATCATTTGACTTTATTTTGCTTTTGGTTGTACAAACGAAGGTTTTGCAGCAAATCAATATAGTATCAAAATGTCTGCAATCTGAAAGTATGGACATTGTTACGGCGTATGATTTACTAGAAGAAACTCTCTCGGGAATAAAAGAAATTCGAAATTCGTTCAAAGATTTTGTAAAAGAAGCTTCAAGCATTTGCTCCAAATGGGCAATTCCATGCACCTTCTCTGAAAAAAGAAGGAGTATAGTAAAAAGGCATTTTGATGAACTGAGTGAAGACCATCGCTTTTGTGATCCAGAGAGCAGATTTAAAGTATTAGTATTTTGTCCAGTGTTAGATATACTTTGCGTGCAGTTGGAAAAGAGATTTGAAGGAATGAAATCTGTTATCAACACCTACAAAGTGATGCAACCTTATTTCCTAAATAGTGCTTCTGATGAAAATCTTATTAAAGAGGCAAAAGAATTCACACAGACATTTCCTGAAGATGTATCTCAAACGTTTCCTGCACAGATGTCCAGTGTGCGTAAGGCTTTTCTAAGTGAAATCAAGAAAATGTCTAATGTGAAGGAGCTTGTGGATTTTCTCTTTATTGAAAACAGTACTTTAGTTTCAACCTATCCTGATGTCTGTACTGCATGTTTTATGTACCTGACTGTGCCTATCACAGTAGGTAAAGCAGAAAGGTCGTTTTCCAAGCTTAAACTAATTAAAACCTTTATTAGAAGGACGATGAGTCAGGAGCGCCCAAGTGGTTTGACCCTTCTATCCATTGAAAATGATAGAGCACGAAAACTGAACTTTTCACAAATAATTGATGTTTTTGTCGATATTAAGTCGAGAAAGAAACCTTTAAAATGAAAACTTTCAGAATATTTCAGTGAGTTAATGAGTTCTAAGCTTGCTTGACCAAGCTTTCTTGTATTGAATTGTTTTTTATTTGTCAAGGTTTGAATTAGTTTGTTTGTTATGTTTTACTTGCTTTAAGTTGTAATTAATAGTCTTCTTTCATTCAGTACTGTAAAAGTATAAAATATATTTGATATCAATTTAATCTGCATTTAATTTTTGTATTTCTCCCTATTGTATCTACTCTTTTTGGGTAAAGCCTTGTGGCGTAAGAAGATATGTTTTTATTTGACAATGATGATTATTTATAGTTTAAAATTTATAAAATTTGACGAACATCTACATATACTTATGGAGAGGGGGTTATATAATTGTGGAAATGATTTTTTTAGTACTCGTTTCAATAATGGAGGTGGCCCCAATCCATCTATCTTCCCCGGGGCCCCCGAGAGTCTAGCTACGCCACTGACTAGTAGTAGTAGTAGTAGTAGTAGTAGTAGTAGTACTAGTAGTTAAAATTTAAGTTGGGTAGTTTAAAATTCAATGCAAAAAGAAATATATTACTGATTAAAGTTATAATGGAAAAGCCAACTAACTCATACTTTCATCTCAGTTACTTGTATTGGCAACCGAGGTAGGAAAATAACTGTATAATATATCAAATAGAAATAATACAATAGGTTGAAATACACCTTTTCTGATTTCTGTCGGTGCATAAATGAATAAGAGCAGTAACATAATTATTATAGATTTAGCAACTCAGATTAGTGTTTATTTATTAACTGCATTGTGTACAGTCTGTGATACCTTTGCTTACAACTAGTGGTAATCTACAAATTTCAAAATGAAACAAAATCGTAGCTTTTCATGTTATTTTATTCACATGCATTAAACAGCAGCCAATTGCTGCTGCCATCTGTTGGCGAAATTGCTAAGTTTGTTAGTTTACTTCTCCGTTAACAGATGGCAGTAATTTCTCTTATTTGTTGGAAGGCAAAAAATTTGTATTTATTACTGAAAAAGGAACAATTTATTAATTTTTACACTTCTACTCAAATGTTTGAATTATTTTACTGTATGCTATTTGCTATGTTTACTGAATTAACTGTGCAGATTATATAATTATAAAATATAATTATTATAAAATTATAATATAATTTTATCTTGCTTATAAAAATGTTTGAATTTTAATTGTGTGGAATTAAGTTATAAAGTTGTCCATTTGAATCGGGTCGGGGGGGGGGGGAGAGGAAAGGGACTAGATGGGATGGAAAATTCGAAAAAATTTTCACTCTGTGAAAGTGTAATTATAATTAATGGTAGGGATCAGTTGAGGAGGAGGGATGATTACCTGCATAGTTCAGTTTCTTTATAAGAATAAAGTAGGCCTACCGAATTTTTATAGATAAAGTGACTCGAAAATAACATTATATTAAACGACTACCCCATAAAAACAAAAACATCTATAAATAGTGAAATTAGTTTGAGGGTGGGCGATATTTTTTTTAGAAATTATTATCGAACCGAATTCAAGTAAATTATTTTAAATATAAATCTTACAACATGGAAGTCATGTATGGTTCTCCATACCGATTTTTTGTAGTTAGAATGCTTAACTTGTTTGAGTTTGAAAATTTCCAGCAATAAATAAGTTCAAGCACAACATTAGTACTGTACATTGCTAGTGTTGTAACAAAACATTTTATATTGTCTTTAATGGGTGTGTTTCTTACTTCCTCACTAATTTGTCACCCCTTCAGTCTCATAGGTGATGAATTAGTGAGGTTCTACTGTATTAAACTTTTCTAATCTGCAGCTGAGAAAGTATACATAAGACTAACCTAAATGCTTATTAGCCTATAGAATGATGATTTCTAATGGCATTTGAAGAAGAATAAGAGAAATATTGTAGCTTTTTGTTAGTACTGTAACTCCTTCACCATGATTTATTTGTCTGTTCCCTTATCATAAACAACTTGTACTTAAATTATAGGAGACTTCATGGTTATCATCCACATGGTGATTTTTACAATTTTATAATCACATAAAACAGAAAACGTGCATTCAATTATTGCTCAATTCATGCTCACGCAATCAAACTTGCATGATTATACATGATACATGTTCATATATGTATGACGTACTTTGACAAAAAAACCAAACATGTTTTGATTCTCTTCATACTTGAATCTAGTGTGTCATACTCCATAATTGTGTGTCACACAACACTCATCGATGTATAATAACACTGGATAGCGCGCTAGGTGGGAGTAAAAGCGTGAAAAACGGTCCGCCAGGTAAGCAGCAGCCCCCCACCACAATAAGGCAAGAAGCCGTCACTGAGCACAAGTTTACATATTCTATGCAGCCGTGCTTCCGTGTTTTGTAAACTACATACTCAATTCAGTTCGGAAATTTTTTCGTGTTTATTAGCGAAACTGTTATGTAATTTTTATTATTTAATTGTATGTAATTTTGACTATTGTGATTATTAGTTTTGCATAATGGTAACTTCCTGTGCTGCTTACAACTGCACTAACAGATACAAGAAGAACAGTGGAATATCATTTTATAGGTAAGTACTGTATTTCGTTTAATTCCTTTATTTTTATTAGACTAATATAAAACATTTATTTTTTAAATCTTTACAAATTAATTACTGCTTAAATTAATTACAAATTGTTATTCTTTAACGTTGTATTCTTTTTCATATAAACTGTGAATTGTCTATTACAGTGTATTGTCTGATAGCATTATTATATTATCAACATACCATAATATAAGAAATGCAAATGTCTAAGAAAAACTATGGTTTTTCATTATTTTACATAAAGTACAGTATTAAAAATAAGGAAGACAGTACTATAATAACATTATTTTTTCCAGATTTCCACAAGAGCTACGAAAGAAGTGGATTATAGCTACAAAAAGAAAAAATTTTGTTCCTTCAAAACATACGTGACTTTGTAGCAAACATTTTGCTAAAGACCAGTATCAGTTCAGACCCAACTGTAATTACGAACTGTTGAAAAGCGATGCCATTCTGACGCTCTTTGACTTCCCCGAACATCTTTCAAATCGTCCGACAAAAAAAAGAAGGACCATTATTAAAATCCAGGTAACATTTAACACTAATTTTTTCAAAAAAAATGCCTAGATAGATTGTAGGCATAAAATACAAATAAAACTTAGTTAATATTACTCTTATAGTAGTAATTTTTCTACTCAATCTTCTGCTATTTTCATTCGTTTATGATAATAATTAATATTGATTTTATTGACCGCATTAAAGAAGACACATTATTTTTAAACAATTCGTAATTATGTAAGCCTAATTCATTTACAGCATTACAATTACAATAATTTTATTTCTAAAGTAATTTTACTACCAAAATAATTCATTGTTCACAGGATGCTCCTAGACAAAATAAGTTGCCGCTTGAAATATCTTTATCAAAAACCCTAATCGATGGCAATGCTCACATGGATAAGAATGATCCTACTGAGATTCCTGGTACATACCAAACAATCATGAAACCACAACAGGTAAGACATTAAATTTTTACTATTTCAACTCTGGTCTCAGCTACCAATTACTGATTATTTATCAATGGTTTTAACTATCTAAAACTGCCATTGTAAAGCTAGTTATTTAACCAGCGGTTGTATTTGCATCCCATAAGAAATAGGTATTATTGATAAAATAAGTAGACCTATTTAACAGTGTATTGTCTGATAGCATTATTATATTATCATCATACCATAATAATAATAATAACCTTGTTTGAAGTAATTTCATTAAATACATTGGGCAAAGTCCTGATTTTATTTTTGAGTTTTGTATATCACCTACTGAAAAATTTCTCCGCCGGAAGGTGAAAATACTGCAGCAGCGTTTACACAGAAGGGATGCTAAAATTAAATCCATGCAAGATATTATTTTAGTTTTAAAGAAAAAATTAAGTTCTCCCGAAAGGTTACTAGAAATTTTAGAAGATAATTTTTCTGGTTTTCCGTTAGAAATTATTATCAATAACTTTAGCAATATATAATAAATAAGCTATTTATCAAAAAGAAGTAAGTTTAAGAGGTTTTATTCAGACAAAATGAAGGAGTTTGCTTTAACTGTTTATTTCTACAGTCCCAAAGCTTATAAGTATTTGAGAAATCTAACTTTCAGTTACCTAACCCATCAACTTTAAGGAGGTGGCTTTCTAATTTTAATTGCTCATCCAGTTTTTTAGAGCAGACTTTTATATATTTAAAAGAAAACGTTCAAAGCAAGCCACATTTACAACACGTTAACTTGGTTTTTGATGCTATGAGCATAAGGAAACAAGTAATCTACGATCCACGAGAGGGGAAGAATTTTGGGTATGTGAATATAAAAGTAAATGAACACGAAACATTAGCTAGTGAAGCACTAGTCTTTCAGACAGTTGCACTACGAGGAAATTTCAAATGTGCCGTTGGTGATTTTTTTATTGATAAGATTAGTTCAGAAATTTTGTCCAAACTAATAAAAACGTGCATTATTAAATTATACGAATCAGGTATCCATGTACATAATGTAACATTTGATGGTACTAGTACAAATATAAACGCTGTTACGAAACTTGGTTGCGAATTACCGCTAGGAAAGCCTTTTTTCAATGTGAAAATAAACAAAGAAAATGTAACAGTTTGTGTAATGCTAGATGCTAGCCATATGATTAAATTGGCTCACAACACATTAGCAGATAAAGGTACTTTACTATCTACAGATGGTGTGATAGATTTTAAATATATTCAATGGCTAAACACTTTACAAAAAGAACAAGGATTAAAGTTTGCCAATAGACTTTCAGACATACACATACCGTACATTATGGCAACAGAAAAATGAACGTGAAAATTGCAGCCGAAACCTTAAGTGCCAGCGTAGCAGACGCCATAGAATTTTTTATGTATAAACAACATCCTGATTTTATTGGTGCTAAACCAACAGTGGAATATATTAGAGTTATAGACAGGCTATTTGATTATTTTAATAGCAGGGACCCATTTGAGCAGCACTTCAAACAACCAATAAAGAAGAGGAATTTAGAAAATTACAATAAAATGTTAGGTAATTTTTTGGCATATTTAACGACTTTAAAAATTTAAAATATTCAGGTTCTGCGGCATCCTAGGAAAACATTTGCACTTGGATTTATTATGAATATAAACTCAATAAAGATTCTGTCAAACAGATTATTAAATAATTTACAATTCAAGTAGACTATATTTTGACTTATAAGTTTTCTCACGATCATTTGGAACTGTTATTTTCCTGTGTAAGGTCTTGAGGGGGACATAATAACAATCCTAATGTCAAGCAGTTCCAATGGACCTTGAGGAAACTTATGTTCAGGAACAGCGTTAAAGCATCTGACAAAATCAACTGTTTCAGTTTTGACATGACATTTCAAAACTGTGTTATGAGTTTTGCAGAAGCAGAAGAAACAGTGGACCTAAACTCAGTCAGCGTCTATGAAGAACCCATTGAAAACATTAAATGTCTGCTGGAAAATAAAAACTCGTATTATAAAGATAATATTCTTTTCTACTTGTCTGGATTTATTGTCAGAAAAATTAATTCTAAGTTGAAATGTGAAGAATGTATAAGACTGCTGATAGCCGATGATAGCAACCTTACCCCTTACACCCATTTTGTTGATTATATTTAAAAAGGAAATTTGGTCAGGGCTTCCTCAGATGTAATCAGGATAGTAAAATTTATGTACTCCCTTTTAAAAATAAACAAAACATTGACAAAAACAATTTAGACATAAAAAAGATGATTATATTAGCGTGTAGAACCTTTACTAATAACATATTTAAAGGCCATACTTCTAACAATGATTACGGTGAAGACACTCACGAAATTAGTAATGTTAATAGGTAGTTTATTTTACAAAATTGTATGTTTTAGTATAGCTAAAGAAAAGACATCAGCTATGTTTTCGAAACTTGGTGTGCGTCAAAAATTAAATAAGTTAGTTTTATTTAGCAATGTTTAGCCCAGAATTGCAATATGTTATTCATAGCAAATGTAGTTTTATATCAAATGTAATACATTTTGATTAGAAATAGTAAGATACGTTGTAATTATATGCAGATAGGCTGTAAACTAAGATTTTTGTTGTAAATATTCATCAATGTAAGAAATGTAAAGCTATGTAATAAACAATTTCGTTTTCATTTGTATTCTTGGTTAGTCAGTTTCCTTATTGACAAAATAAAAACAAACTACTACAAAAAAGAGGTAATTATTACACTCTAACAAACCGGTATAGTTAGCGAAAATATGTATGCATAACTTTAATGTTACCAGTAACTTGTTTGTTGTTTATAGATCTGTACCGACGAAAAAAGTGTACGAACTTCTATTATGAACAACAGAAATTAAGTTTATATTTACATTATTTTTAAATTAGTACCAGGTGTTCCATTTAATCTGATTAATATAAAATACACAATTTTCATAACAAGACTGTTTATGTGACAATCAAATCGGTTAAAATAATATTATGATAACACTGTGAGTATGCAGGCGAAGTGGCTTTTGCCTTAATGTGGTGGGGCGAGCGTAGATTTGAGCGGACCGAATTCAGTACACGCAGCCGGCAATCCAGTGTTATTATGCATCGATGACAACACTATATATGGTCTTACTCGTATGTCATGTATAACTTATTTGACATTTTAATTGGTGCTTACCCACCACTAATAAAATTAAAACGTTTCGTGTTATATAGATTTATCAAATTACAGACAGTAGTTTTTTTGTATGCACACATAATTAAATTGCATTTTATCACACACACACACACACACACACACACACACACACACACACACACACACACACACACACACACACACACACACACACACACACACACACACACACACACACACACACACACACACACACACACACACACACACACACACACACACACACACACACACACACACACACACACACACACACACACACACACACACACACACACACACACACACATACACACACACACACACACACACACACACACACACACACACACACACACACACACACACACACACACACACACACCCACACACACACACACACACACACACACACACACACACACACACACAAGGTACACCACAGACTTACAGCTATTCAGTAACATAGAATGTTAAGGCACAATTTTAATTTAAGAGCAGTGCTGTGTATATGATATTAATAAAAGAAAAAGTAATTTTCTTGATAAAAACCAGAGCTATTAGTTTTGATAAAAAGTCTCTAATTAGTTTTGAAAAGAACTATAAGAAACAGTCCACTAAGAGGATTAGTAATGGTATTTCTTAATGGATTTGGTTGCTAGGCAACAGATACACTCTGTTAGTCTCAGACTGTCACCCTACCGCCACATTAAAAAAAAATGAAATAGTAAAGATACAACAAAACACACTTATTTAATACTACAGTATAATGAACTTTGTCTTAATTGAGTTCATCTTAAAAATATTTAACATAAAATTTCAATTAAATATTTCTACCATAAAATTGTTTATGAGAAATTTACTTCATCTAAATAACTATTTTTAGTTAGCAAACTAATTAGTACGTAGGCTAGGAAATTGTAATTACATTAAATAAGAAATAATAAATACAGAAGAAGATGTGTAGATGGAACAAGACAGAAATAATAGTATAAGCTCACAAATATATGTATCTATATGGGGAAACTTGTAAAACTTAATAAAAAAAGAAATACAAACTCATGCTAAGTAAAAATAAAAATTGTCTACATAACTTAACGAAGTCAGGTATATCTTAAAAAATAAAAAACACACAGTATCTCAGAATTTAACTAGTGTGTATTTTCTGTCTTTACCCAAGACTGTGGATTTTTATAAAAGGAAAATGGATAAATAAGTAATTAAAAATGGAAACAACAGTAAAAAGACAAATGCTGCATACAAAAACAAAAAAAGTGGGTGGATTAGAAGCACCAAAAATTCAAGAAATAAAGAACAGATGGTAAATTTTAAGAGATATAGAACCAGGCCTACGAAGACATGACAGGAAAAGAGGTATCTTAAAAAGAAAAGGGGTCAAAAACTGGTAGTCATAGCCAAAACAGCCAAATGGTGAGAAATATGGAAAAGAAACCCCTATAAAGTCCTCATCTCCTTAAACTGCTTTATGTTGTAAGGTAGACATAAGGATTATGTCAATAAGTAAGGTGCAGGAGAGTTGTAACATTAAGGAGCATAACTTATGTTCAATGATAGGCATTAATAAATCTGCGTATATAGATATAAACAAAAGTTAGCATTTTTATGTTTACAGGAAATTTAAGATGTTTTCTCAGCTATCATAAATATTATATAATTTTATCAGTAACAAAACATCATCACTGTTAAATAATGTGACAAGTAGCAATCTTTTTAACTTAAAGCTGAGACTGGTGTCATGTGGTTTCACACTACTAGTACTGGCTGCTGTTCTACTCCTCTGCAGATGCACAGTACACTTCATATAGGTATTCATCATTGTCATCTTTCTTCCTTTTCATCTGACTATTCTTCTCTCCGCTTTCTTTACTTCTTTCCGGAATAATCGTATTTGCTTCCTGAATCCTTATTTTATCAATAAGCTTCAAACCCTGATACATAAATTTACCTGGTGTAAACCCATACACTTCAAACAGACGACACATAGCAAATCAACCTTCACTAAAATGTAAAATTCCATTAGTTACATCCACTTTTAAAGACAAAATACATGATCACAGAACAGGTAGCTACAGAGGGAGAGCACGTCCAAATTGGCATCTATTCCTTCGAAAAGTCAACAACTTTGTTTATTTAGGATGCCAAGTTAAATCCAATGGCGAAACTACAGAAGAAATAAAGTGAAGAATTATCTCAGCTAATAGGTGCTTCATTGGTCTCAGACCGCTGTTCCAGAGCAGAACTATTGCCAGGAGCATCAAGCTGCTTCTGTATAAAACACTGATCCCCCCAGTTCTCACCTACGGTTCTGAGACCTGGACCATTTCTAGAAAATCTGAGACTAGCCTGCTGGATCATGAATGCAAAATCCTCCACAGTATTTTTGGTCCAATATGCGTGGAAGGTGATTGGAGGAAAAGGACCAACCAAGAACTGAATACTCTTCTGAATGAACCATATATTGTGAAAATTATAAAACTTGGTAGACTCAGGTGGGCTGGACATGTGATCAGAATGGAGGAACACCAGGAGAGTTGGTAGACCCAAACTACGTTGGGAAGACAGTGTGAACTATGGATGCGTGCCATATCCTTGGAACCCGGACGTGGAGGGCAGCTGCACTTGACCGGGACAACTGGCAGAGGCTATTAAATGAGGCCTTGACACAGTATTGGGTTGTTGCACCACTGAAGAAGAAGGAGAATAATAATAATAATAATAATAATAATAATAATAATAATAATAATAATAATAATAATAAGAAGAAGAAGAAGAAGAAGAAGAAGAAGAAGAAGAAGAAGAAGAAGAAGATATCACATTTTAAAACTTCAAATTGAACAAAACCTATTTTCAGTAGTCTCTGCTGGATAACATTCTTCAGACTTTCATTAGGGTTTTGAGTCTGACCATGCAGACAACGTTTCTAAAGGTTAGTGTCAGGCAAGTCCTTAAAAAGTGGCTTAATGAGGGGGGGGGAGGTTATATCCATGACTACAGAAGGCAAAGAATTAGAGTGAGTTCCCCTGTTGGAAGCCATTTTTTTGTATCTGCATGAAGAGACACAACTCGTGTCTTGGGTTCTCATCAGTGGACAACATATGGTATGGAAGAAGGTCGCCCAAATATATTGTTGTATCATTTTGATGCCTTAAAGATTATGGTACGGCTAGTCCATAATATGTTGAAGCTTATCAGTGTTGCTATCTATTAGTTTTCCCTTTTCACTATCAGGTTATCCTTCATTCAGCTTCTTTCTTATACCGGCACCATCATTCTTCTGTAACCTAGACACCATTATTTTCTGGACATGAACAATACACTTCAGTTCTATTAATTTATATACTACTAGCCGATTTACCCAGCGTTGCTCGGGTTCATAATTTATTCATAGGCTCATACATTTCTTCTTCAAAAATTATCACTAACTTTCAGCGACGAAAAGTAAACCTTTTTAACATTGAAAATGTTTATAAGGACGTGTCGCACGTTTGCGGCCGATCGCTGGTGCGTGATCGAAAATGGGAATCGGTGAGTTCCATAGAAACTACTTCTTTGTTGTCAATAACGTAGTACACATATAAAACTTCGCTTATGAATGGGACTACATTTAACTTATAATCTGTACATTGGTAAATGAAGAATGAATTCATTGATTGGTGAATGAAGGATGAATTCATTGATTGGTGAATGAACATAAATATATATATTTTTTAGATTTATTGAAGCATTTTCAATGCCCTTCTCTGTGCATTGCATTTGTGCAATGCCTGTAAATTTTTCCATGCTATTTTAAATTTAATCTTTCAAATGTAGCTTGAATACTACAGTAGTTTGTTATACAACATTGCAACAATTTGAATAGAATATTACAATAGTTTTTGTTTAAATGAAAATGCGTGTAGTTTTAAAAGAAACATGTATTTGATACTTACACAAAGGTACAAAAACAATAACTTATACAAATATACGATTTGCATACAAATAAATACAATTTTCAAAATACAATACAACAGTAAATTTTAGGGTGCAACGACAAAGTCTATCGCAATGCTTGCCTGTAAACGACATTTTTCGTCTTACCTCCTGGAGCTCTAATAAAGAGGTTTTTTGTGAGCCAACTCTGGAGCACGCTACATAGAGCTGTCCGTGAGAAAAACACGGGAATTCTAGGTGAACACCACACCACTTGATTGATTGCCCCTGCGCCTTGTTAATTGTGATGGCAAAAGCAAGTCGCACAGGGAATTGCAATCGCTTGAAACTGAAGGACATATCAGTTGGGATCAATGGTATTCGAGGAATGAATACGTCCTCACCTTTTTCTTTGCCTGTTAAGACTGTAGCTTCTATGACATTAGCTAAAAGTCTTTTCACGCTGAGTCTGGTACCGTTGCAAAGTTTCGGTGGACCTAAATTACGTAACAGCAGGATAACAGAACCGATTTTAAGCTGAAGGCGATGTGGCGGCATTCCAGTAGGGTCTAGTGAGTTCAGAAATTCTATGGAAAATTCACTGCGTCATCAGCGTCCACTACTGTATCTATAGATTTGTAACTCAGAAGAAGCAATTGAAAGACAAGTTTTTCGGGCAAAAGTGTTAAAAATAGGAGTCAAAAACGTAGGAGAGAGAAAAACGCAGGTTGAAAGTGGACTGAAGACTGGAAGAAGAGACATAGTGAAAGGATAAAAGAATATTGGAGAAAAAGAAATGAACAAGGAATAAAGAATTTAAATTGGCATGTGGTCCTCAGATGGCCGATACAATTAGAAAAAAAATATTTTAAAATTAGATAAACACATAAAATATTGCTTTTACACAGTTACCAAGAAATTTTTTCCTGCCTAGAAACATTTCTTTACTTCCGTCATTCGTTGCTGAAATTAAACCGCGTGTCCTCATATACACGAGAGAAACTATGCGCTCTCTCTCTCTCTCTCTCTCTCTCTTTCTCTCTCTCTCTCAGACACCACACGGGCGCGCGCGCGCACACACACACACACACACACACAGAGGTATATGTAGAGCGATTACCAACTCAAAATTTGACCACGGCATTCAAAGAAAAAAGACAAACCAAACGATACAATAAAAAGTACACGCAATGCAATAAATAAATAAATACGTTTTTATTGTAATATTTACATTTATCTAGACTTTTACAATATACTATTAAAAATGAATGGATAGACACTAAAGCAAGCTCCCAGATGTTTTTAAAGCATGCTTTAATGTTTTTAAATGTTTTTGTCTCCAAAAATCAGCATGACGTTTTAGTTCTTCAGCAAAATATTTGCAGTTAAAGTTTCAATATTATTAGTGACACGATTGAAACATTAGAACGTGGTAGACCTCTAAGTACCTAAGTTATACACGAGAAAATAAGAATGAGTGAAAAGTGAAAGAAGAACCAACGTTGGTGTTGTAGAGGAAGGATTAAAGTATGAAAAAATAAAGCGAGACGCTGAGAAAAAGGGAAGGTAGAGGCAGAAGGTTAATGAAGTTGGGACGGATTGATAGCAGACACAGAGAGTCAAGAGTCAAGAGTAATAAGGTATGCGTAAGGGATCAGGTAGGGCAAGGTGGGAAAGGGCGTGAGAAAAGACAATTTAGAGGGAGGTGAAAGTAGCACCTCCTACTCTCTAAACCCGTTTTCGCACACACTTTAACACCTTACACTACTCCATACAGTTACTCTTGCCTTAGTACTCTCCTTTTCTGGCTGTTCTCAATCCAGGGGGAGAGGTTGGCTGAATTTATAGCAGACGCAGAGTCAAGAGTAATAAGGTATGCGTAAGGGATCAGGAAGGGCAAGGTGTGAAAGGGCGTGCGAAAAGACAATTTAGAGGGAGGTGAAAGTAGCACCTCCTACTCTCTAAACACGTTTTCGCACACACTTTAACACCTTACACTATTCTATTACACTTACTCATGCCTTAGTACTCCCCTTTCTAGCTGTTCTCAATCCGGGAGGGAGTGGGGGGCCTGTTTCAACCGTGCCACTCATAATATTAAAAATGTATACATACCTCAAATATTATACTGTAATGGGAAGCTAAAGCACCAGTTGATTTATTAGTGGAGGCATCTTCAGGTGCAACAAATTATGTTGAATCTGCTACGACCATATATGAGTGCAACTCGCTTGTTGGAATTAAATTGAATATTTTTTTCAAATTTCATTTGTTTCCTAGAAACGGTACTTTTTATAAACAATTGCAACAATTACCTTTATATTACATTAAACTTTCCCAAATATACAGTTTTTCTAGTCGATTTTAAAACAAGTATACTGTGAAGGATATTATGTGAATAGATAATATAAACAATAGAACAATATTAAATACAACACAATATTTTTAAAAACGTGTGTGGTAGTTTACAGAATACGTAAAACTTCTTTTATATGCTGGCAGTGGCTTCTTTTAATATAAAAAAGTAGAGTATTTTTAATCATATGTTACGACGGTCTAACTGATCGTCGTATGGTACAGTGAAAAACAAAATACAAGACACCAATTAAGTCACTAATCACCAGCTTTAATTATCACAATTAAACTGTTTGTAATCAAAAAGATAGTCTCTTAAAAAAAAAAATAAATAAAATAAAAATTGTTCACACGCAATAATAATGTCAACTAATATAAAACACAATTATATTACAATTGTCCCGCACAATTATAAAACAAATAACACTTCGCCACAATACTTCGAACCGCACTATGTAAATCGCCCGACAATAACTCAAACTCTACTAAGCTCTGCTGAAGTCTTGTATTTATACTCCGCTGAGATATCTAGAACAATCCATACTACGCATCAATAACGCTACTAGAAAACACCAGAATGTAATTGAGAATGGTCCGTAACGGTGTAACACTTTTTCCGCATTACGTAACAATATACAACTGTATAGCAGTACTGCCACTCGATGATTTTTACCACAACACAAATAAATTCCTACGTATTAGATAAACAAGATAATTTCGTGACAATTTGATTACAATTATCGGTTCCCTTTTATGTTAGTCGTTGCTTTTATCCTTCAGGCAGTATTAGTTACACGTTAACATTCTTCTGATCAAACTTATACAACTCACGTTTGTTTATTTTTGTCTTTGTTGCTTAGTAATATTTCCTTTGGGTTTATGTTGATGCTAGCTGTTACACCCGCGGCTTCGCCCGCTTTATTGTTTTCTTTTAATTGACATTTTTTAAAAGTCAATTTTTAAAATCATCATTCGTCAAATTATCTTTATTTTTGTGTTTTCTCCGCAGCTTTGTTTCTATTTAAAGGTTTTTTAACCGCGGTATTACTTGCTCGTTTCTTGTCATGGGTCGTCAGGGATTGAGAGGTGAGAGGAATGTAATCGTATGAAAGAAAACGCATATTTTTTGTAACTTACATTTATTTTTCAAAATGTTTTCAAATTACATTATGTTACATTTATTATTTTCAAAATATTTTAGATTTCACGATAATATACCTTGAGCCTTTTGATATTTGTGGGCATTCAAATAGTGTTCTAGTATGTCACTACTATCATTCTAACGCTTTAGGATATACAATATTTTTAGTTTTTCCCTCTGGTGCATATATGTACAAATGCTTATGAGTGCCTACCCTTGAACAGTCTATATAGAGCTGGCCATGTGAGAAGCATGCATTTTCTAAATTGATTCCGGCTACCCTAAGGCATTGCCCTTGCGCTTTGTTTATTGTCATCGCAAATGCAAGCTTAATGGGGAATTGCAGCTGCTTAAAATCGAAAGGCATTAATGGTATTAATTGAATACGTGGAATAAAGACATCTTCTCCTTTGGGGTATCCTGTTATGATGGTTGCTTCTATTACGTTCGGCATGAGGGTCTTAACGCATAGCCTCGTACCATTGCACATTTTTGGTGGATCGATGTTACGTAATAATATTATCGGCGTTCCAACTTTTAAAGTCGGATGTGTGTGAGCATTCCGGGTGGCTCCAAAGAATTAAGGAATTCTGTGGGATATAACACAGCTTCCTCGGTGTTTATGACTGTGTCGGTGGACTTGTAAGTCATCGCGGAGCCGAGAAGTTGGTCCTGTATTCGGTTATTAATGTTATTCACGGTATCATTCTTGGGGGGCTAAAATGGCACGTTCACAAAGTCATTGATGGTTTATAAAATAGGTTGAACAGATATCTTGTGGTATAAAAATATTTCTACAGATGGCACAATATTGCAAAAATCTTCTGAAAAAGAAATTAAGCCAGTTACTGGGTCGGATGGAAATGTTTCATCTCCAAGGGCACAGTAGTTGTTTTGCAAACTTTTCGGCAGTAATATTTCCTAGTAAATGAACTCGCATATTGGTCGCCAGTGTTCGGTTTTGAATATGCCTCCACAGATATGATGGCTTGAGGCACGCTTTAAGTTCGTCGGCAGATGTTCCTCGTTGTACAACTGGTAATCTCTGGCCAAAATGTCCAGCCAAAACCACAACGGCTCCTTCCACTATTCGAGTGTTCCCTCATAAATCCTTCATTGTACGATCAAGCCAATGATTGTACGACCAAGCCCTTGTGTGCCATAGTACAGTCGTTCCAAACAATGCATTTGCACATTTGTAAGACTTTAGCTTTTCCCAAGCCTTTGCTAATGTTACAAATAGGACTTCCTGATTGTGTAAAATTTAAGGGAAACCTAGGGCGGAATGAGCTGTTCACCCTCCTTCCAGAAGTGTAGAGGCTATACCTGACGATGCAACGGCAAGAGCAATTTCATTTTGCGTCCAAATTTATGCTAGTAATAAATTAATTAAAAATGTTTTCCCTGTCCCACCCGGAGCATCGAGAAAATGACACTTGAAATGAAATGAGGTCCTAATGGCATTTGACATTTTCATGTGAAATGAGGTCCATTATTACGTTATATGCCGCCCTCTGGTCATTAAGTAGGAGAGGCTTATTGGTAATGACCAAGTTCTTTAATTGTTCAGTGTCGTAGCTTTTTTCTCGCAGAACATCCCTGTTAAGTACATGAAAACTTGTTCGGACTGGGGCCGGTAAACCTAATTGACAAAGAGTTTTGTCGTTGATCGATTATCCTCAAGCAAAATGAGAGCGTCATTAAATATACCGGAATTAAAATTTACATCCATATCGGGGTTAGCTCTTTGTAGCTTCCTGAGAAGATCTTCGCTGAGACTTTCGTTGTATTTGTCCCCAAAACTACACGGATTCGACGGCGCGGAAGTCGTCATTATTACAGCGAAAAGATTTCGTAGCTGAGTTGGAAAGCGTGTGAGAGACGCTTTGAACAACATTAGGTCTCAGTGTTGACCACTTTCAAGTAAGCCACGTCTTTGGCATGCCTCCCTAAATGCCTCACATTCCTCCCTAGCTACAGTTTTCAAATCTGCGAAAGAAGTAGGTCTGTGGACAGTGTGAAGAAGTAATCTGAGGTAAAAGCATTCAGCATTACTTGGGTGAACAGAAAACGGACTACCTATAGCAAAACTTGCACGTCCATCGTAGCCTGGTACCCGTTCCTCTTAGAAAACATTTCGCTTCCACGTGTAATATTTTGGAACTTCTGGGTACAACAAAGTTCTTGCGAGTGGAGCTTGTTAGCACAGAAGAAAGAAGGCTGTCAGTGTTGTGTTGGGTGGTCGATCAGCTCTTTCTAGGGCGTTTTCTTCTGTGAAATATACTCTTTAGCCGTTTCCTAAATGCACGGCTAGATGAACAACAGTTGGATGTCGTTCGTGAATCAGAAAATTTATTATACGCCAAACCGCTTCGTTGCTACTGATGTACCTTCTCACTTGATACTGTATAATTTCATCAGATTGTCTATTTTCATTTTCAAGTTGAAAAACTGCCATGTCACTACCCTTACTTACGCATTTACATATCCATTTAATGGATTTCACTGAGTTGCAGTATTCAACGTTAATATGCGCTTGGAACATTTTGGAAGTAGAGGAGTGTGAGGTACAATCCATCTGTTGTATACTTCGATATCCTGATATATTGATTATCCACCCTCATTTGAACAGTAGCAGTATAAACCTCCATGCTCTGGTTGTCGCCTTCTGTAAAGCGGGTACGCATCGTCTCCCGTCTGCGTTTCTTATCGCATCTCGCGAGGGTATTTTTTAGTAGATTTTCTGACCTTCATGCATGGCGATTTAGGGTTTAATGAACCACATGGGCCGTGAATCATATTTTTGGAGATATTTTCAAAGAGCATAGGATCTTTGTCTGGGTTTGGTAGCTCCGCCGAAATAACGTTGTCTATTTCATTGGCGGGTACCTTATTCTTGAGCCATATTAATATGTGTGCATGTGGAAGTCCTCTTTTCTGCCACTCGATCGAACACATCCAGCATCGAGTCCCTCCATAGATGTAACACTTAGTAATCACGTCAGTGAGCTTTATCAACTTTTGTTTAAAAACCCTGGCTGTTAATTCATGACGGTCGGATGGCGCTTAGCCCTTCAAGAAGCTCTTCTTTTATTTCTGCCCAAGCTGGATTACATGTGAATGTAATAAATAAATCTGGACGACAGTACGCCCGAAATTATGTCATAGAGTCTTTGGCGTATTCGTGCATATGTCTGGGACTTCCGGTGAAGGTAGATGGTAATATGACCATTCGTCTAATGTCCGCAACGTTTCCATCATTGGCGACAGCATCCCTCAAATGAATGTACCCCTCAAAGTCGAATGTACAGAAGGCGTTTGCTTTCCACTTTGGCGTACATATCAACTGATGGAAGAGCTTTTTGCATTATAAAATGTGATTTGACGATCCCTGCCTTGTTACTATTCGGTAGGCGTAAAAATCCATTGCTGACACTTTTTTATTGGTTGACCTACCAGTTCTTGGGTCGGTGTGTCATAGCCATTTTTGATAGGTTAAAATGATAGCCATCCTCCCCTTACCAAAATATTATTGGGTATTGCAAAGCGTCATACGAACGATTTGTTTCTGCAAAGCGTTGAAGGGCTTCGTTCCGTCTCTGGATAATTATATCCCTCCTGTCAAATTCGTCTCCAACCAAAACAATAGCTACTTCGTTGATGGCTGGGGCATTGAAACGACGCTCATGTTTGCCAGCTGGCGTCTTGTCAGTTCGTATAACAATTTTGTATTCATCAGTCGGTATTCTCTCGAAAGCTGTTTTGAACACTTTTACTAAATTATTTTGTTGGTCCAACAGCATTTGTAGATTTAAAACAATAGCCTTTCTTGTGTCAGGGCTTCACAGTGTCGATCGGCCTGGAATTGATCGTCTCATCGTCTCTCATGAAATAGATTTGCAAAAACTCCGGATTTTCATTTGGGACAGGGAGAACGAACCGACTTTGTGATATATTTGTACGTTTGGTTTAAAAGTATAAACCATCAGTTTCTTCGATTGGTGTCGTAACGAAAGATATCATCTGAAAGCATGAATTGTATCTCCGAATATTTTGGAAAATATGCTTGGATTCTGAAGTCGTTCCTGACATGTACGAACAAAGTGGTTCTGGTGGTTGATTCGGTGGCTGTAAAATTACTTTTCCATTAGAGCAGCACATCCCAGGCTTGAGAGTGCATTCAGTTAAACATTTTTTGGCTGGACAGAATTCGCATATCACATCCGTTTTGCCAATTGTAACTTTTGGATGTGACGAATAGTCATAATTTGGATCATACTGAAAAGCCTCTAAAATCAAATTACCTGGTCTGCTCACTTGTCCGACTTGAGCATGCCATATGCGGTCATTTTCAAGCCGATATTCACGTCGTTCTGGTAATTCCACATCCCTTAATTCAGCCTGCCTCACGCGTTTCTGGTCGACGCGCTCCCCATACTACTCGGGTGTTTTCGCGGCCCTTAATTCAGCTTGGCTTTGACGTTGTTGGTCTACGCGCTCCCCATGCTCCCCAGGTGTCTCCGCAGCCATAATATCTGCCCGTCTTCTTCGTTGTTGTTCAAGCCGAGACTCACGTTCCTCGGGAGTCTCAGCTGCAGCTGCTCGCAATAACCTTGCTCGCTTACAATTCGGATGGACCTGCCCAATGCTTTGTCGTTTTTTCGGAGGCATTCCGCAAAGTAAGGTGATAAAGTGCTCGTACTTCAAAGGAGGGTTGATTTAAAAGGACTTTAAAAGGGGTAGAATAAGGAAAACAAACGGGATTGTAAAGTTATTTGAAGGTGAAGTTTAAAAGGAATGTAGTTAAGGAAAACGAATAACGGAATGCAAAATAACTCGACCGAATAAATGTAACTAATACGAAGTTGAATGAACATCTCAATAGAGAAACAGAAATGGTAAAAACTCTGTGAAGGTGTAACTCTCGTGTGCTGTTTACTTGTCTTCAAAGTCGAAGTAAAAACTGATCAATGCGGGCGATCGCTGCACCTCAGGGTACGGTTGGGAAACGCATTGAATTAACACACAGGCAGCAATGCAATTGGTCGCACGGACGTGGAAAAAACGGACTGACGTCAAATCTGCTGCGTTTTCAAGGTCTCCCGCATTGAAACGCAACTTGCTGTGTTTTAGTTCCGTTTTTAACATGCACGAGGGCCGGGTGGTCACACGGACTGTTCAAAGATGCCGCTAAATAGCATTTGTTTATTTACTTGTTACTATGGTAATTAATTCTGGTCGCCATAATGTTGTTGACATCTTTATACGCGTCACACATCGACTGTGAATAAACCGCATAATTAAAAGGGCCTAAGTCGTGCAAATGGGGGGGGGGGAATATCAAATTCCAAGATAGACAGTGTTTTCACCAAAATTTGGTAGGAATCGGTGTGACGGTGTGGATTTGCGTATACAGATAAATTAGTAGTAGTATTTAATATATATACTTATTTATTGCATCATCAGAAATATGTATAAACATAAATTTTATAATCGTTAAAGACAATTACAAAATATAGAGACGTATCTGCATTTTCAAATTATGTCAACACAAATACTCGTTAACTCAAAAACGTTAGGTTCTTTATTTTAAGTGTTACTTTGTTTTAAGTACTGTATATTGTAAGTGACCTCGTACGTACGTGTTATAATTTGTAACGTACGCACGCGTCTGGAAGTCAATTTGTAAATTAACTCGTACGGGTCTTGTTTTGTTTTTATTTAAGTTTAAGAATTTTGTTTTGAATTTAATTAATTTTATTAATTAATTTTAAATTCGGTTAATGTCTTTTGTCGTGGTTGAAAAATATTTAAAATGTTTTATTATATTTCTTCGAAACTTGTTTATGGTGTGACGTTTCTTCTGTTGACTAGGGGAATCTATGAAGTCGATCTCTCACTGAAAGTA
Source organism: Magicicada septendecula (assembly GCA_034769895.1). Taxonomy (NCBI): domain Eukaryota; kingdom Metazoa; phylum Arthropoda; class Insecta; order Hemiptera; family Cicadidae; genus Magicicada; species Magicicada septendecula. Next base: position 87,880,003 of record CM068375.1, on the reverse strand, counting down.
CATTTATTTGTTCATTTAATAATTACTTACTTGAAGCGAATTTGGCTGGCCGCGCAGTGTTGAGGTGACAATCTAATTTTAGATTTATTCACCATAAATTCAATTTGCCGCTGTCTGTATTGCCATCCATTGAGAGGTGTCCACCTGTTCTGTAATAACCTAGTCTACTGAAATAAATCGTCTGACTCTATTTTGTTGTATAAAATTGTGATTTATTTTATGATAATATTCTTTAAATTGTTTTAAAAATATAATGAACTGTTCTAGGTTTAATTTACTTTACAATGGAATTTACTTTTATGAAAATCTTGTCTCAGGGTTGGTAGTTCTGATTTACAATTATCAGACTGATTAAACTTATTTTTTGGTTGACTATTTAGTTAAAATGTAGGTTCTTTTAGCCTGCAGAATACAAATAAAACAACTAGAAAACTTATAATACCATTATTGGGTAGTCGGAGAGTGATTACAAATCAATTACATCTTAATGCATAATAGGAAACATTATAGCCATGCCTGGTTCCGGCATTATAGGTTAACTTGTTGTATTGTCAATCGACAATGAACGTTAATTGAATTAATAATTCTTTATAATACATAAAATATAAACACCATAAAATAATAAATCAATTCAGTGTTCCTTGAAGAATCATCTGAACAGTTATACTGGATTCCTTCAAATAGGTAATCGTTTAATTATTAGAATAGTATTTGTCTTGGTATGAACTTCTTTTATTAATAAAATAACGAAATATCGTAATAGTAGTAGACTCGTTCTTAACTCTAAACATAAATTATAATTTCATTATTTAGCGGTTGATAATTAATCTTGTCAACTGACAATTCTCAAACTTCTTACTAACTATTGTTAGTTTAACATTGGTTTAACGATTAATGACTTCATCGATATGTTATTAATTGCAGCACTCTCAGTGTTTATATTGAACAAACTATCATCATCTTCGTAACTCTTATTTACTAATTAAATAAAATGAATTTGAGAATTCTCTTTGTAATTAACTGCTGAATGAAAATAATAGGGTGCAATGCCCTTTATTCGTTAGTCTGTACACATAGTATTAATGTTGTTCAATAAAATATATCGTCAACTTCCTTAATAAAAGTAAAAAATCACTTTACTCCCTGTATATCGCGTAATTGCTATGGATTATACACTTAGCAATTCATGTCGCACTGTTAAGTCTTCACTACTCTTCAACTGTAACGTTATTATGATTTTGCACAAATGAGGTTGTTTTCATTGTTTACATTTGATAACCCGCACAAAGTTAGGTTAGACTGTTGTTTCTGGCGATGCGGAGCTGCCGTCTGTCCTCTTCAATGGTTATTCAAAAAGTGTCTCAAGATGGCGTTCGTTTCTGCTGTTCTCGTCTGCATTCCTTGTAAAATTTATCGAATTCTCTTTTTTGATTGGCTGAAGATCTTTACTTGAGCGCACATACCCCCTTCGCGAAATTATTCAATTGTTACAATAAGCGTGGGTCTTCGGGTTCAAGAGTATGAACTGACGCTAGACATTTTTCCAAAATAAATCAAATATTTTTAAATTGATATAACTTTCTTATCACACCTCAGATTGTGAATCTAAGCTTACTATGGTATGGCGAATATTTGGCTCTTAATTTAGAGTCCACACATGATATGTTTTCGTCCATGATCAAGGAAGATATTGTTTGAGATTAACACTTTGCACTATTTATTAATAAATTTATATATTCTTTAATTAGAACTAACTAATGACAATCACATCTCTTCGAGATTATGCCTTTCAAGTCCTTTTACACTTTTTACTTATCATCTACTTATGATTATTAACAAAATATATCTCCTATGCTAAAGTTGCATTAGGCCTATGAGTCTACTAACTGTATTGATTAATTGCAATTGAATATTTGTTTCTGGGCAATTTCTGTGGTGTCCCAATTACATGTACAGTGTCATTACAACTACTATTTGCTTTTGTTACTGTGAATACATTGTTATTTCCTGGTTTTAAGTCTATTTAATGACCTCTATATGGTACTATATGGTGTCTCCTTACTTTATGTCATTTTTAATTAAGTAGTGTTCTTTTAAGTCACGATCTTGTTCAGTCTTGATCACTACAGTTATTACATTGTTTTACAATCTGGTGTTTTTTATACATTGGTTCGTTCTCTTGTTTTGAGAATTGAATAATAGTACTTGCATCTAATGTCACATGACAGATGTGCTTAATTATTATTATTATGTCTTACATTAGTGATAATAATTATTTTACAATATTATATTAGTGATGTACCATCTTCTTTGTTATACTGGTATCCCCCTTTCTATTTCTGTTTAATTTTACAATTGGTTTTATCTAAATTTTACATGGTGATTCCCATTTTGTCTGTTTCTGGTCATTTAGTTTACATTAATTATCATATAAATACTACTCTAGGTAGCTGATCTTGTTACTAGTAGAAACCTTACAACCTCTACTTGATTTTTTGTCCAAGAGATTTTAGTTTAAATATGTTTTAGTTATTACTTTTTATTAATCTAAGTGGAAAGTACCTGTATTTAGGTTATGTGTCTTCCCACTCTAAAGCAACAATAGGTTGACTGAGCTGATTTTAATTTACACTTTTAATCTTGTTCTTACTAGTACTATGTTATTAATTATCACCTGTAATTTAGTAATTAGTTCATTTTTCTTCTATTATCATTTTTTCATAACTTAGTTAGTAATTATTACTGTTATTTGACAATTTTGATTCTCTTTTCATTTACATTAATTTTGGTCATAATATGTTATTATACTGTTGTTTACAGCTCCTTATTATACTAATATTATTATTACTCTCACTCTCTTGGTTAATATTGGATGTCCTACTCATTTACTAGACTAGTGGTCATACTCAGGTCATCTAAGGTAGTCAGTTAGTGTTTTGTCTATCTGTCCTTGTCTCTCAGCTGGTGCTCCACTGGTGTTGGCTATTTATTTCACATTTGGCCTTCTTATCTCATTGTTATTGTTATTGAAGAATGGTTCTTCTTAGGTCACCATTCTGATTGATATCATTATTATTATTTCTTCTTTGTAATGTGTTGTTTTTTCTTGGTTTCTTGGCTTCTTACTGACCGGATTTATTGGGTTATTATATCTATTGTATAATCACTATTTACTACTTTTCTTTGTTGTTATTTTTATTATTACCATTACTGTATTAACTCTCTTGTTGTGAGTTCATTCTTCTATTATTATTTGCTTATGTAGTTCCATGCTTGGTATTCTCATTGTAAATACTTAATGGGGCTTGTCACACTCAATTATTATGACATGTTACTTATATTTTGACGTTTAAAATATCGTGGTTATATGTCACGTTTTAATATACACATTAAACGTTATGTTTTCCTCAATCATAGCTTTTATTTATTTTAGCAATAAATTAAAAACAAAAAACCGTTGTCACCTAAACTCCCAATGAAAACAACACGTATTTTTGCTTTGCATTAAGAAATAGGACAAGTTATTAGTACAGTTCTTCTTTTCCACATCATAATATATCAATACAGTCGCATATTAAAAACGTCGAAAACTACTGCAGGAACGGATGCCGCTAAATAGCATTTGTTTATTTACTTGTTACTATGGTAATTAATTCGGGTCTCCATGGTGTTGTTGACATCTTTATATCGCGTCAACAAAAGGGCATAATTAAAAGGGCATAAATCGTGCAAATAGGGCAGAATATCAAATTTAAGTTACAATGTTTTTTGTCTTGTGTCAAATGTTACCTGTGAAAAATTTGGTGACCATCGGTGTAACGGTGTGGATTTGTATTCAATTAAAAAGAATCAAATCCTCAGACTTTGAGTTATATGTATTGTCACCGGACAAAAGGCTTGCCGCATGACAAATGGCGCCAATCGTACACTCAAGTGTTTTTGGTGGCCCTAAAAAGGACTGTGTGGCGACGAGGCTGATGTTGGTTGTGCCGCGCTGAGATGTTCGGCGGCTGCGCTCGCTGTTCGTGGCGCACTGCAGTCCTCCTTTTCTTTCGGCATCTGTTGTAGAGTCGGGTGCCGGCCCAGCGAAATCCATCGCTGGCGCGGAACTGCAGGGCGAAGACGCAAGAACGCCGGTTATATTCTTCGGCCGTTCCTTCCGACTGACTCCGCGTCGATGTCGTCCGAGAGAGGAGAGGAGATGAAGTGCGTCCGATGGCGTGGCGATGAAGAGTGCGCCAAAATTTTCTACCGGTGCGGGTTTTATGCACTAACCGGGATCGCTGATTGGCTCGCTCCGAGCACGTTAGTTGGTCACGTCTCGGCTACTGATCCCTGATTGGCTCGCTGTGTCCGCCGCTGGTAACGGAGAGCAGATATTCGCATACCGCTGCCGTCACAACTCCCCCGGGTCTTGAATGCTCTCCGGTAGCCAGCCTACTTCTCTTCTCCGGATCTTGTAGAGGTGTTTGTTGGGCGCCATGTTTTTTTGTGTGCCGGCTGGTAGCTCGCTGGCGTGGTACATACGCAAAATAATCGAGGCCCCACGTTGGGCGCCACTTGTCACCGGACAAAAGGCTTGCCGCATGACAAATGGCGCCAATCGTAAATTCTAGTGTTTTTGGTGGCCCTAAAAAGGACCGTGTGGAGAGAAGGCTGATGTTGGTTGTGCCGCTCTGAGATGTTCGGCGGCTGCACCCGCTGTTCGTGGCGCACTGCAGTCCTCCTCTTCTTTCGGCATCGGTTGTAGAGACGGCTGCCGGCTCAGCGAAATCCATCGCTGGTGCGGAACTGCAGGGCGAAGACGCAAGAACGCCGGTTCTATCCTTCGGCCGTTCCTTCCGGCTGACTCCGCGTCGATGTCGTCCGAGAGAGGAGAGATGAAGTGTGTCCGTTGGCGTGGCAATGAAGAGTGCGCCAAAATTTTTTTTGGTGTTTGAGACCGACCAATATGGTCGGACTCGGGCTGTTTTGGAGAGTAGCTCCCTTCAGCCGTGTGGGTAAGGGATTTTAGGGGAGACGTACGTCAGCTGACCGGACCGTTGAGAAGGTGGAGGCACGAAGTTGGGAGAGTATTGTTTGTGAGTTATATTGTGTGCGAGTGTAGTGGGTAGCCATATTCGAGCGGGAGAGGTAGATGGATGTGGCCATTATAGTTGTTTGGTGGCATCTTTATTCATTCATTTTGTTTTGTTTATTTCTTCTTCGATGTTATTTTGGGGGGGCGGCCAAGACAGGGACGTGTGACGCAGGTCGCCTAAGCTGTTAGGCGGCGACAGGGTGCCGTCAAGGGAGGCGGAAGGAACAGATTTGAGGATTATAAACGGGGACGTAAGTGCGAGGAACTAGTGTGTGTGTTTTCATGTGGTGAAGCGAAGATAGGGCTTAGAGTTTTAGAGTGTGGGGGAATTTAGCAGTGTGTTGAGTATTTAGGGTGCTTTAGCGTGTCTACTCGCTACCGCCGGGGAGAGATGAGTCATTGGCGGGGGAATGGTATGCATTGTTTAAGTGTGTCTGTGACTTTGACGCCGGCGGAGGGGGAGGCGAGGGGGAGGGCCATTGGCTATTGTAAGGAGGCGATTTATTAAGTAGGAAGGTCTGGTGGTGTTGGGGGTGTTTCTATTAATTGAAGGGACTATTGATTGTATGGAAGTGCGGCGGGAGGCTGTTCGGGAATACTTCCAGTTTAGCTTAACGAGGAAGGAATCTAGGTCTGGGAAGCGGGTGTTTAGCGCATACAGGGCTGCGTTGGAGGTCTTCGTGAGGCGTGGTCGGCGGTATATGAGTCTTAGGGCTCGTCGTTCTGTGACTCGGTGGAGGTCTAGGTAGGCAGGGGAGGCGGTAAGGAGAACTGGGTGGGCATACGTGATGATGGGACGAATGCAGGTAGTGTAGATGCGGCCTAGTAAGTCGCTGGAGCAGTGGTTTAGTCGGCTGAGGGTTCTGAGAGAGCGGAGGCGGGTACGGGCGATGGTCGTTGTCCTTTTGATATGTGGTCGCCAGGTAAGTTTGGAGTCAAGCGTGACGCCCAGATATTGGCAATCACGCTTCGGGCGTACTGATGATGGGCCTACGCGGACTGGTGTATTATAGAAATGAGTCATGTTGCCGCCAAAATTTTCTACCGGCGCGGGTTTTATGCACTAACCGGGATCGCTGATTGACTCGCTCCGAGCACGTTAGTTGGTCACGTCTCGGCTGCTGATCCCTGATTGGCTCGTTGTGACCGCCGCTGGTAACGGAGAGCAGATGTTCGCATACCACTGCCGTCACAATATATATATATATATATATATATATATATATATACATATTGTAATATAACTGTGAAATTACAAATTATAATTAAATTTATAAAGTGTTGCTTGTTCTGGTATTCTGCGGTAATCGAGCCCCACAAGTTGGACTCGCCAAATTATGTAATATAACGGTGATTGAGTGGGTATAATAAAATAAAATAAAAGGTTGATGTATGTAGATTGTGCTCTCCTGTAAGTCCCACTGGTTGTGCTAGCTGATTTTGTAATACAACCCTACTATAATTGTAATTGTATAGTGTTCTGGTATAATATTATCCAGGATAATTTTTATGGTGTGTATGTTCAGTAGTGACGTTCCGCTCTGGGAATCGTCGATTTGGTAAAGTTCCTGGTCTTTGTTATTGGTAATTGGGATGTTATTACCATCAATTAAATAAAGTGTATTTTGCTGTGTAGCAAATTGAAATAAAATATAAATTTAAAATTTATATTTATAAAAAAAAAATAATTTCGGAACAAATATTTTCGAGGTATTTATGTGCTTAATAATAGGAATAAATTGAGGTTGTGGATCGTAATTATAATTATAATAGTAAGGTGTTTAATTTGGTAATAAATTTCTGTTCGGTAAATTTGTTAAAAAGATAATCCAATTAACTTCAATTTAGGCGAAAACGGCTCTCTTCTTCTTACTCTTGAAATGTTGTAGTTTCGCATATACTGCCTTTAAAGATTATCTATTTTTCTTGGTTAATTAATGATTATGTCCTTTTATAAGAGAAATCAACTCCAATTTACCAAAAAACAGACAAATACGTTTATTAAATACAATAATAAGGTTGGTCGATTAATTAATCGAAGTTACAAGCCATATCGAGTTCTCGCTCAGGATCGGTCGATATTAGAAGTTTTACAATTGTATTATTTAAACAGGTTCTTTGAACGGTTATTTATATAAAAAGCCAGAGAAGGTCAGGGACATGAAAGTATAACACTTACAATTCAAAAAAAAAGGTCTTAAATTTAAACAATATACTGGTAATTATTAATAATAAAAGTTTATATATAATTTTGTTCAAACCAGAAAGAAGCCTAGTCGTCTCTAATTGAGGTGACGGAATGGGATCAGAATGGCCGCCTGACGCATGCGCGTTGAAAGCTTCTAATGTAAACAACGTACTTGTTGAGATAATATGTCCCTTCTTTGGTTAAATGTTCTTCACTACGGTATATGATCTTCTGGGGTATAGTTTATTGTCACTGTTGTTAGATGGAAACGTTCACTTGGTGTAAAAATGTTGTTAAATAAGTATATCAACTGGTGTTTATGTGTCAGTTAACCTCGAATTTTCACTTGGTGTTTGATGCGATTTCAGTGTTATTTCAATGTAATTGGTTATATGTGATTTCGTTTATAGGTGTTATGTAGTTCGTGGGTCAACTTCACCACTTCACTTTCATTAAAATAGTTAAAAATTTAATTTACATAAAATGATTCAGAACTCCGTTGTAGCATAACGTCCATTAAAGGTTGGTTCAAACAAATATTCACGAGAAGTGCTCTCTTCGAGGTATAATAATGAACTGTCTGTATTTCCATCATCTCATGAAAATCTTAGCCTATATAATATAGTTCAGACATTGTTAAAAATTGCCATAACTTCCGACACGTTTTAAAATAGTACACTATGTTCATAAAATAAATTCGTTATTAGTTAACTGTTTGCAATATAAAATACATATTCGTTTTCACTATTCTATTCTACTTATTTTGATAGTAATTAATTTAGTATTACGAAGTTTTATCTGAAATTATATTTCTTATAATTTTTTGGGAGGTAGGCCTAAAATTATACTTCCCTGTCTTCTATGTAAATAATAGCCATTTTAACTAATATAATTATTATTCTATGAAATCTGAAATTTGTATAATTATCAATTCTCACTTATTTTATTGCAATTTAGTATACTAATGATGGTTTTTTAATATAATTCAGTTGTATATGATTCCCCTTCTGATAAAGTTAGTGAACCTATTTCAGTTTCAAATGGTATTTCATTAGACAATCAAATAATTTTACTCATAGAATGACCATATCTTTAGAAAGCCTTATTTACATAGTATTTAATATGTTGGGTGTATCTTGCCTAAATATTGTCAGTTTGCCTGGTTTATAAGATTAGGTTTATTAATTATTCTGCATTTTAACTTTATTATATTGCCTAGATTTGAATTGTGGCTATTTGCAGAATGTTTTACTAATGTAATTATTTTATTTCCTTCTCTGACTTCTGACTCTGATATATTTGGTTACAAATTAGTTCTCTGATCTGGCATAACAGTAATTATAGATTATACAATTAAAATATAACACCCAGATATATAAAACTGGTGTTCTTAATAACATTGTTTTGGTATATCACCTAATAACATAATAAAAAAGTATTTCTACAACATTGGAATGATATCTAATTTTAGATAATGCATTCCTAAATTAACATGAACAATAAAATAACAATTATAATACTAATATCTCTTATGACTAACCCTTACTTATCTAAATGCTATATTTAATTGGAACCCAACATTTGGATCCATATATAATAATATCCATAGTTGTTAATACCTTCTACAACTTCATCATAAACAGTTAGTTCTGTAATTCCCCATTTTATAAGATTTATGCCCCCTCTTAAAGTATAACCCTGGCTATCTAAGTTATATTCCATTCTATGGAATGTTCATACAGTTTTAGTAGCTTTTTATTAGTAAAATTACTACTTCATTATCAAAGTAGGCACTGTTCACAAAACTTAAAGTTTGTTACTTTGTACTGCTACTCATGCACCTTTCTTAAAGTTTATTAGTTATAATTTGATCACTTACACTTTTCCATGGTGAATTATTACTATATTTACTAGTCTTTTTCTAGCTTTTAATATGAAATATTCAACCATGGGGGAACTGTGAAGATTTGTTTATGCACATTACACAATAACTTTTTGAATGCACTAATATTTACTACAGCTAACACTTTTAGTTTTTTGTCAGTTTTACAGTGATATGGTTTTTTAATGTGTTATACTTTCTTTTTTGGGCATTCATTGATTTTGGGGTTTTTTGGGGGTTCTTTCCCTATGGGGTTTTTGTTTTATATGGGTCGTCTTAATTATTCTTCTTTCTTCTTTAGTTCTAATTATTCTTCTTTCTTCTGTCCTCGGTAGTAGTAGTTTTAATTATTCTTCCTTCTTCTGTCTTCTGTATCTTTGATTGTTCTTCTTTCTTCATTCTTCAGTAATAGTAGTTTTAATTAGTTCTTCTTTCTTCATTCTTCAGTAATAGTAGTTTTAATTATTCTTCTTTCTTCTGTCTTCTGTATCTTTGATTGTTCTTCTTTCTTCAGTAATAGTAGTTTTAATTATTCTTCTTTCTTCTTTAGTTCTAATTATTCTTCTTTCTTCTGTCTTCAGTAGTAGTAGTTTTAATTATTCTTCCTTCTTCTGTCTTCTGTATCTTTGATTGTTCTTCTTTCTTCATTCTTCAGTAATAGTAGTTTTAATTATTCTTCTTTCTTCTTTGAGTTCTAATTATTCTTCTTTCTTCTGTCTTCGGTAGTAGTAGTTTTAATTATTCTTCCTTCTTCTGTCTTCTGTATCTTTGATTGTTCTTCATTCTTCAGTAATAGTAGTTTTAATTATTCTTCTTTCTTCTTTGAGTTCTAATTATTCTTCTTTCTTCTGTCTTCGGTAGTAGTAGTTTTAATTATTCTTCCTTCTTCTGTCTTCTGTATCTTTGATTGTTCTTCATTCTTCAGTAATAGTAGTTTTAATTATTCTTCTTTCTTCTTTAGTTCTAATTATTCTTCTTTCTTCTGTCTTCTGTATCTTTGATTGTTCTTCTTTCTTCAGTAATAGTAGTTTTAATTAGTCTTCTTTCTTCTTTAGTTCTAATTATTCTTCTTTCTTCTGTCTTCAGTAGTAGTAATTTTAATTATTCTTCCTTCTTCTGTCTTCTGTATCTTTGATGGTTCTTCTTTCTTCAGTAATAGTAGTTTTAATTATTCTTCTTTCTTCTGTCTTCTGTATCTTTGATTGTTCTTCTTTCTTCGTTCTTCAGTGATAGTAGTTCTAACTAGTTCTTCTTTCTTCATTAGATTTAGTTTGTTCTTCTTTCTTCAGTAATAGTAGTTTTAATTATTCTTCTTTCTTCTTTAGTTCTAATTATTCTTCTTTCTTCTGTCTTCAGTAGTAGTAGTTTTAATTATTCTTCCTTCTTCAGTAATAGTTTTTCGCCGTGTATGCCTTCGTTTCTTCTGGTCTGGTTTCTTTGACGGGGTATATTAATTGCCTGCTTCTATCTTACCTGGGTAATTTTGTTATTATTAATTTTAGTCTTCTGGGTTTTTAAATTTGTATTATATTATATTGTTTGCAGAAATTTTCTTTATTCAACCTTTCTTGTGAATATATTATTAAACAGTGCATTTTAATTAATTCTCATCTGGATATTCCATATCTTAGAGCTTTATTAATGATCATTGAGTAATGTATTTGTGTGGATTATCTGTCATGCTACAGATTGCTCTCTTCCAGAAGTGATTAGTTCAGATCATACTTAGTTTGTCTGAAATAATTGCTTATGACATTATATTATAAATTATATTTCTTTACTTCCTTCACATTTCTAAAAAATTTTTTCTCCCATATTTTTGAGCTTATCTATATTTCATTATTAACTGGATTCTTACTGATAGTAATAGTCATCTGAGGTTCGTTATTTTTTATTTTTCCATTTTCTTCTTAACTCGTTTCTTTATCCTTGGGATATTTATTCCCTAAAATTCCCTAACACGTTAGCTGGGGCAGTGTCCAGAGGGGCTCGGTAGGCATCTCACTCTGCTGGCCATACTACGTCATTTATTGATTACAGAGGTAAATCATCTCTGACCAATACATAATAATACTGCTGGACTTATCTCAGACAGTCATTAATAAAATTATATAAGAATAGTCCACCTTATGACTATTAAAAAAAAAAATTAAATATCTTTGGATATTTCACTTCGTATACGAACAGATCTATTAATATTTCTATCTTAGTGAATCTCTATCTCAGTTATTTTTCTCAATGGTTAGCTCTGCTGGCATTTTATTTCTCCTTGTGATTGGAAGCTGGTATAATATAATCATCACTTATTATTCAGTGTAAAGTTTTTAATTCTCTGTCATTTTTTGACTGTTATCACAATCTCCTTCTGGTCATTGGTAGCATATATTTTGTATTATATTTTTGTTCCTTTCTTAATTCTTGTGAATCGTTCCACTAGTATTATGTTTTTTCAATTACTCTCTTAATTGTCTTTCTAATAACTGACATTTATTGTATGATCATCTTTTTCATATGGATTTATTTATATATAGTTTTTCCTTTCTTTTTCAAAATTTTATTTTGCTCTTGCTTTTTATCCAAATGCACTCTTTATTATTAATGTCATATGTTTAATATCTCTGTTTATTTGACATAAAATTCTCATTAATTTCACTTCACAATAAGTTTATTCATTTAAATGGTATCAGTGGTTTGTATTGGCATTTCTTTATTCTGGAAAGTTTTTCAGAATTGGTCCCATATATAATTGTTTGTAATGTTATCCAAATTCTTTTTCTCCTTGTTCATTTCTAAAAGTTGTTTTTAAAATAAGGTAGTAAATTGTTTTTACTTGGGTTTTTGAATTTTGATGATTTAATTCAAAATTCATTTTCTCTTTGATTCATAAATTGTTTCCTAAATGGTAGGCAGTAAGTAGTCATTACTTCATTTTTGAATTTAGTGGTTTAATTCAAAATTCATTTTCTTTTGTCCATAAATTGTTTTCTAAATAATAGGTAGTAAGTAGTCATTACTTCATTTTTGAATTTTTACTTACTTCTTCTATACCTTCCATTATTCATAATATTTTTTCATGGATGCCTGGTTATATACTCCCTTTATCCGGTCTGAATCGATCTCCTTTATCTCATAGGTATTGTTATTTTTCACATTGGATATTATATATGGTCCTGTGTATAATAGTAATAATTTTTTCGTTATTCCTTCCAGTGTGCTGGGAAGTTCACGATTTCTTAACAAAATTTTTTCTCCCTTCCCATATATTATTACTTTGCCACTGGCCTTTTGATATTTATTCTGCCGTTTTAACTGGTCTTCTGCCACCTTGTTGAAGAATTTAGCTTTATCAAATCTGTACACATGGCTACTGGGGAACTCGAGGATATCTGTGATCTCTCGTGGGGGTGGTTTCTCGTACATAGCAGAATATGGGGTTATCCCTATAGCTGGATGGTAAGCTAAGTTGAGGAATTCCTCCGTGGCTTCTAAATAGTCTTGCCACCTTTTTTGTTGATGGTGACAATAAGTCCTGAGGATCCTCCCCACTTCTCGCAACACCCGCTCTGCCGGATTACTGCTCGGATGGTAGACCGAGGTTTTGTATGTACGAATGCCCATTGACAATAACGTATCCCTCCAAATTACCCCTTTGAACTGAGTTCCATGATCAGTAATGATCGAAGATGGTTTCCCCAGGTGTGGGATATATTGTTCAGTTAGTATCCCCAGAATTTTCCTGGTAGTCGCTCGGTTAGTAGGGTATAGCTTAATGTATTTGGTGAAGTGGTCCATTATGATGGTTAGGTACCGATATCGGTGTCGACCTCCACTACGGGGAAATGGTCCGCAGATATCGAGGAACACCTTCTCCAATTTCGCTTTGGAAGTGATTGGGATCATCACACCTTCCTTCTTCTCATTATTAGTTTTTACCAGCTGGCAGATCTTACAACTCTTTATATACATTCGGACCTTTCTATTGATGTTTTTTATATAGCAGCTCTCCTCCAGAGCTTTTATTACCTTGAGGGCGCCCATATGCCCGTAACGTATATGGTAATTCACTATCAATTCCTTTTCGATCTGTGTCGGGACCACTACCTTCCAGATCTCTTCCTTCAAAGATGTTTTAATGAACAGTATTTGTTTATTCATCTGGTAATATATAGTAACGGTTTCATCTCCCTCTTCTAGCCGAAGTCTGAGGTTTCTCAATTTTGGGTCCGCTTGTTGGTGGGTACTCATGTTGGTTAATATTGTTGTTAAATCGGCTCTGGTGCTAAGAAGATGATATATTTTCAGCACGCTTTCTTTCTCCCCTTCGAAAGTTTGTTCCTCCACATTGACCCGGGATAATACGTCCGCTACTATATTTTTCTTACCAGGGATGTACTCCCATTGTAGATGGTATTCTTGAAGGGCAAGTATCCACCTCGTTAGTCTGCCATGGTTCAGTTTGCAGCTTTTTAAGAATGAAATAGATTTATGGTCAGTGCGGACAGTCACAGGGTATCCCAAAATGTAAGTGCGGAACTTACCGCAAGCGAATACCACACTCAGTAATTCTTTTTCCGTTACCGTGTAATTCCTTTCGCAGTGGTTCAAGGATCTGCTTGCGAAGCTAATTACTTGAGGTTGACCCTTCTCGTCCTCCTGATACAGTGTTGTTCCCAGGCTGATGTTGCTGGCATCGCAGTTCATGAAGAACGGTAACTTAAAGTTTGGGTGGCGAAGTATTATCGTATCCAGAAATTTGTCCTTAATTTGTTGGAAAATCCCCTCTTGTTCCTTACACCATACCCATTTGTTTTTAGATGATAATTGAGGTTGGAACCTCGCGGTCAACTCAGAATATTGTTCCTGGAACTTTCTATAATAATTGCAGAGTCCCAGGAATGACTGCAATTGCTTCCTGTTTTTGGGTGCCGGGAATTTCTGGATGGCTTCTACCTTTTCTGCCGACGGTGAGATTCCTTGATCGTTTAAGTTAAATCCGAGGAATTGCACTTCTCGGGCGATAAATTTGGATTTTTCCAACTTCAGTGTGACGTTACTGGCAGATAACTTCTCAAGCACATGCTCCACACGGTAACAGTGTTCCTCCCACGTTTCAGATGTTATAAGGAGGTCGTCAACGTACACTGTTGTAAACTGAAGGGCTTCTTGTCCCAATATCTGGTCCATGCAGGTCACAAAGATGGCAACTGAGTTTACCAATCCGAAGGGCAATCTTTTGAATTGGTAATTGCGCCCTTCGAATATGAAAGCCAGATATTGGCGACTCCGTGGGTGCAACTCTACCTGCCAGTATCCGCACACCGTATCCCAAGTGCTGAAGTATTGGGTACCATGGAAGCGTTTCAAGATCTCCTCAATCTCACCGGGCGAGGTTCTATCGTTAACGATTTTCTTGTTAATTTCCCGTGCATCCAAACAAAGCCGGACTTCGCCGTTTTTCTTGGGAATTGCGACAATAGGGCTGGTGTATGGGGATTGGCTATGTTCTATTATATCATTATTAATCATACGATTGATTTCCGCTCTTACTGCCTCTTTTCGAGAATGTGCAATAGGGTAGGACTTCCTATTAAATTCTACTGTATCCCGGAATTGAAGGGTACATTGATAGTTTCTAACCTTGCCTGGCTCATCGGAAAATACTGAGCGGTACTTCTCATAAATTTGTATCAATTGATTCGCTTGAGTATTGGGTAATTTTTCTCTATTAATTCCGCTTCGGAAATCTCTTATCTCCTGTATTTTCTGATACCATAAATCTTTGTCGGTAGTTTCATATACTATATTATTGGAAATAGTGTTAGTATTTGTATGATTTATACTACGTATTTGCTGGTGGATACTGCTGGGAAGTGTTATTTCACTACCGACTAAATCGGCTGTCCAGGTTATATCTCCGGTAAAGAGTGATACCTTCTCCATTCGTAAATCAATAATAGCCGAGTTCCTTCTCAGTACATCACATCCCACTAATATGTTGAAAGGTAATCCTGCTGCAATTAAGAAGACCATGTTCATAGCTATACCCTTACTAACGACATTCAACGATACTTGTTTTCTAATTGTCTTGTTTTGGCGACCAGTGGCACCGATTAATGCAATGTTATTTATAGGTAAGGTTGGCAATAACTTACCACAATTTCCTTGGATTCTCTCCAATTCTGTTGTATTAATTATGGATACATTCGCACCGGTATCAATCATTAGTTGTGCGAATGTTCCTTCAACTTCTGCATTAATGTATATTATTTCATTATTTATTATAGGGAGGCGGGCGTTGTCCTCCTCCAGTAATTCATTTCTAATATTTTTCAAGTAATTACATCGAATGATTGTAATTTTATTGGGATTATTTACTATCGGCAATTCATTTACATACCCAGGCGATAGAAGCAGCAAAAGGTCCTTATTGTTTATTACTGCCTCCTCCCGTTTAAATTCTCCTCATCTTGGTTATTGGAAGGACCAATAGAGGCATCAGTAGGGAAACCTTGAGTTGGTTCCAGCCTTTCCGTTCTCGGTTCGTAGGTTTGTTCTCTATTTGTACGCCGCTCCGGGTCATCCAGGCTAGTACTTCGCCTCGGCAGATTATAACTAGAGTGGTCCCGTTCTCGGCTGCGGTTTAGATCTTCGTACTCGCGTACTCTGCTCCACCGTTGCTGGTTATACCGGCGGTGGTTGTTTCCTTCCGCCCGTATAAAATTTACCCGGGGTCGGGAGAACCTATTGTTGTTGTTATTCTGATTAGGGTAACCCCTATTGTTATTGTCAAATCGCTCGGTGTGATTTGCAGGATTGTTGTTTCTTGGTCTATTCATATAATTATTCGGGTAATAATTACCTCGACTTCCGGAGAGCCCGTTATTATTTCTGTTATTATTTGGGTTTATATTTCCATGGTTATTATTGTTGTTGTTACCATTCGTGGGATGTTGATTATGGTAGTTCGGGTTATATCTATTTCCTTGGTACCCACTGTTGACCGGTTGACTATTATTGTTTGATGACGGATTATTTCGAACTTCCGGCCGCTCGTTCCTTCTTCGGCTCTGCCTGTAGTATTCTTCATTCTCATAGTTCTCCAATAGCTCCGTCATCGCCTGTATGGTCTTTATCTGACTACCTCTTCGAGCTCTTATGACCTCCTCGTCGTAATGATAAGAGAGCTTGTTCACCAGGCATTCCTCTGGTATGGCTGGTTCCAGGTGCTTGGCCAGGCACACCTTCCCAAGAAAGTACGCAGTCATGGTACTGCCAAACTGAGTTCTATATCGGCCATTGCAGATGTTGTCCCTTATTAAATTCTGGGTGGTCTCTGACCAATACTTAGACTTAAACAAACTTTTGAACTGTGGATAATCGGTTATTTCGCTCCTGTTCGCCATCCACCAATTATCTGTCATATCACGGAACGATTCGTCTAATAGTTCACGATTATTGGACCATCGATTACTTTTATGTTTGGCCATATATTCTTCGATACGGGCCAAGAACTCCATTGGCTTCCTTTTATACTGGCGAAAGTTAAGCCATTCTCTGTTCTCGTTTATTGGGATATTAGTAAAGCTGGTTGGTCGGCTCCGAATTGCTTCCATGTCCTCCTGGTTCTGTCTCACTTGACCAGTGATGTTAGTCATTGCTTCCTCCATTCCGTCGCATCTTTCGGTAATTCGAGTTCGTACCTTGCTGAGTTCTTCCTGGCTTTCCCTTCGGTTTTCTTCCGCCTTCTTGCGAGTAGACTCTTCAAGATTTGTGACCTTTGTGTTCACCACTTCCTTGAACTCTTGTACCTCCACTTCCGTCATTCGACATCTTCCATCAACTTCTCTTATCTGTTGATTTATAGTTATGGTTTCGTCTTCCAGCCTTTTGGTCATAGATTTCTTGTTTTCCATGAGTTCCTTGTTCATTTCTTTTCTCAATAGCTCCATTCGTTCGTCTAATTTGTCGAGATTCTCCTGGTTCACTTCCCGTAATTCTTCCCGTAACAGTTGGTTATCTTCTCTTAACTCTTCCCTTAATTGTTGATGATCACTTTCGATTTTCTTATTGGTTTCTTCCATCTTTTCTTCCAAATTCTTCTTATTTTCTTCCATTTTCCTTTCCACCTTTTTACTGGTTTCCTCAATTCTCTTATTGGTCCTTTCGATTTTACGGCCCAATTCTTCTTTTGTTTCTTGGTTGTCCTTCTTCAATTCTTCCCTTAAAGATTGGTTATCATTCTTCAAATCTTCTAATCTTTTATTATTTTCTTCTGTAGTAGTATCCATTTTCTTACTTAATTCTTCCTTGGTAGCTTGGTTGTCCTTCTTCAATTCTTCCTTTAACGATTGGTTATCATTCTTCAACTCTTCTTTTGTTGCTTGGTTGTCCTTCCTTAAGTTTTCTTCCATCTTCTTGCTGTTTTCTTCCATTCTCATGAACATTTCCAATAATTTGTCCATTTTACTTTCTTCTGTAGTCTTAGTTTTATCTATCTCCTGGTCTTGGACATGGACATCCCCTGTTTGAGTGGGTACTTCGGGTTGTTTCTCTGGTGGTGCTGGTTGTTGATGTTCTACCCGTTCAAGTATCTTTTCCACGTCCTCCACTGGGGTCGCCTCCTTATCCTCCATCTCGAGTTCTTTCTCGGCCTCCGCCGCTCTCTTCTTTGATGTGGCACGACGCATTATTTTCCCTGATTCCCTGGCTGGGTAACCGCTGCCAAGCTGAATTAGGAATTGGGTAAGTAATTACCGCCTTTCAACCCCTAATTACAGCCCTTTAGTTGGACGCCATTTTGTAATATAACTGTGAAATTACAAATTATAATTAAATTTATAAAGTGTTGCTTGTTCTGGTATTCTGCGGTAATCGAGCCCCACAAGTTGGACTCGCCAAATTATGTAATATAACGGTGATTGAGTGGGTATAATAAAATAAAATAAAAGGTTGATGTATGTAGATTGTGCTCTCCTGTAAGTCCCACTGGTTGTGCTAGCTGATTTTGTAATACAACCCTACTATAATTGTAATTGTATAGTGTTCTGGTATAATATTATCCAGGATAATTTTTATGGTGTGTATGTTCAGTAGTGACGTTCCGCTCTGGGAATCGTCGATTTGGTAAAGTTCCTGGTCTTTGTTATTGGTAATTGGGATGTTATTACCATCAATTAAATAAAGTGTATTTTGCTGTGTAGCAAATTGAAATAAAATATAAATTTAAAATTTATATTTATAAAAAAAAAATAATTTCGGAACAAATATTTTCGAGGTATTTATGTGCTTAATAATAGGAATAAATTGAGGTTGTGGATCGTAATTATAATTATAATAGTAAGGTGTTTAATTTGGTAATAAATTTCTGTTCGGTAAATTTGTTAAAAAGATAATCCAATTAACTTCAAGTTAGGCGAAAACGGCTCTCTTCTTCTTACTCTTGAAATGTTGTAGTTTCGCATATACTGCCTTTAAAGATTATCTATTTTTCTTGGTTAATTAATGATTATGTCCTTTTATAAGAGAAATCAACTCCAATTTACCAAAAAACAGACAAATACGTTTATTAAATACAATAATAAGGTTGGTCGATTAATTAATCGAAGTTACAAGCCATATCGAGTTCTCGCTCAGGATCGGTCGATATTAGAAGTTTTACAATTGTATTATTTAAACAGGTTCTTTGAACGGTTATTTATATAAAAAGCCAGAGAAGGTCAGGGACATGAAAGTATAACACTTACAATTCAAAAAAAAAGGTCTTAAATTTAAACAATATACTGGTAATTATTAATAATAAAAGTTTATATATAATTTTGTTCAAACCAGAAAGAAGCCTAGTCGTCTCTAATTGAGGTGACGGAATGGGATCAGAATGGCCGCCTGACGCATGCGCGTTGAAAGCTTCTAATGTAAACAACGTACTTGTTGAGATAATATGTCCCTTCTTTGGTTAAATGTTCTTCACTACGGTATATGATCTTCTGGGGTATAGTTTATTGTCACTGTTGTTAGATGGAAACGTTCACTTGGTGTAAAAATGTTGTTAAATAAGTATATCAACTGGTGTTTATGTGTCAGTTAACCTCGAATTTTCACTTGGTGTTTGATGCGATTTCAGTGTTATTTCAATGTAATTGGTTATATGTGATTTCGTTTATAGGTGTTATGTAGTTCGTGGGTCAACTTCACCACTTCACTTTCATTAAAATAGTTAAAAATTTAATTTACATAAAATGATTCAGAACTCCGTTGTAGCATAACGTCCATTAAAGGTTGGTTCAAACAAATATTCACGAGAAGTGCTCTCTTCGAGGTATAATAATGAACTGTCTGTATTTCCATCATCTCATGAAAATCTTAGCCTATATAATATAGTTCAGACATTGTTAAAAATTGCCATAACTTCCGACACGTTTTAAAATAGTACACTATGTTCATAAAATAAATTCGTTATTAGTTAACTGTTTGCAATATAAAATACATATTCGTTTTCACTATTCTATTCTACTTATTTTGATAGTAATTAATTTAGTATTACGAAGTTTTATCTGAAATTATATTTCTTATAATTTTTTGGGAGGTAGGCCTAAAATTATACTTCCGTCTTCTATGTAAATAATAGCCATTTTAACTAATATAATTATTATTCTATGAAATCTGAAATTTGTATAATTATCAATTCTCACTTATTTTATTGCAATTTAGTATACTAATGATGGTTTTTTAATATAATTCAGTTGTATATGATTCCCCTTCTGATAAAGTTAGTGAACCTATTTCAGTTTCAAATGGTATTTCATTAGACAATCAAATAATTTTACTCATAGAATGACCATATCTTTAGAAAGCCTTATTTACATAGTATTTAATATGTTGGGTGTATCTTGCCTAAATATTGTCAGTTTGCCTGGTTTATAAGATTAGGTTTATTAATTATTCTGCATTTTAACTTTATTATATTGCCTAGATTTGAATTGTGGCTATTTGCAGAATGTTTTACTAATGTAATTATTTTATTTCCTTCTCTGACTTCTGACTCTGATATATTTGGTTACAAATTAGTTCTCTGATCTGGCATAACAGAAATTATAGATTATACAATTAAAATATAACACCCAGATATATAAAACTGGTGTTCTTAATAACATTGTTTTGGTATATCACCTAATAACATAATAAAAAAGTATTTCTACAACATTGGAATGATATCTAATTTTAGATAATGCATTCCTAAATTAACATGAACAATAAAATAACAATTATAATACTAATATCTCTTATGACTAACCCTTACTTATCTAAATGCTATATTTAATTGGAACCCAACATTTGGATCCATATATAATAATATCCATAGTTGTTAATACCTTCTACAACTTCATCATAAACAGTTAGTTCTGTAATTCCCCATTTTATAAGATTTATGCCCCCTCTTAAAGTATAACCCTGGCTATCTAAGTTATATTCCATTCTATGGAATGTTCATACAGTTTTAGTAGCTTTTTATTAGTAAAATTACTACTTCATTATCAAAGTAGGCACTGTTCACAAAACTTAAAGTTTGTTACTTTGTACTGCTACTCATGCACCTTTCTTAAAGTTTATTAGTTATAATTTGATCACTTACACTTTTCCATGGTGAATTATTACTATATTTACTAGTCTTTTTCTAGCTTTTAATATGAAATATTCAACCATGGGGGAACTGTGAAGATTTGTTTATGCACATTACACAATAACTTTTTGAATGCACTAATATTTACTACAGCTAACACTTTTAGTTTTTTGTCAGTTTTACAGTGATATGGTTTTTTAATGTGTTATACTTTCTTTTTTGGGCATTCATTGATTTTGGGGTTTTTTGGGGGTTCTTTCCCTATGGGGTTTTTGTTTTATATGGGTCGTCTTAATTATTCTTCTTTCTTCTTTAGTTCTAATTATTCTTCTTTCTTCTGTCCTCGGTAGTAGTAGTTTTAATTATTCTTCCTTCTTCTGTCTTCTGTATCTTTGATTGTTCTTCTTTCTTCATTCTTCAGTAATAGTAGTTTTAATTAGTTCTTCTTTCTTCATTCTTCAGTAATAGTAGTTTTAATTATTCTTCTTTCTTCTGTCTTCTGTATCTTTGATTGTTCTTCTTTCTTCAGTAATAGTAGTTTTAATTATTCTTCTTTCTTCTTTAGTTCTAATTATTCTTCTTTCTTCTGTCTTCAGTAGTAGTAGTTTTAATTATTCTTCCTTCTTCTGTCTTCTGTATCTTTGATTGTTCTTCTTTCTTCATTCTTCAGTAATAGTAGTTTTAATTATTCTTCTTTCTTCTTTGTGTTCTAATTATTCTTCTTTCTTCTGTCTTCGGTAGTAGTAGTTTTAATTATTCTTCCTTCTTCTGTCTTCTGTATCTTTGATTGTTCTTCATTCTTCAGTAATAGTAGTTTTAATTATTCTTCTTTCTTCTTTGAGTTCTAATTATTCTTCTTTCTTCTGTCTTCGGTAGTAGTAGTTTTAATTATTCTTCCTTCTTCTGTCTTCTGTATCTTTGATTGTTCTTCATTCTTCAGTAATAGTAGTTTTAATTATTCTTCTTTCTTCTTTAGTTCTAATTATTCTTCTTTCTTCTGTCTTCTGTATCTTTGATTGTTCTTCTTTCTTCAGTAATAGTAGTTTTAATTAGTCTTCTTTCTTCTTTAGTTCTAATTATTCTTCTTTCTTCTGTCTTCAGTAGTAGTAATTTTAATTATTCTTCCTTCTTCTGTCTTCTGTATCTTTGATGGTTCTTCTTTCTTCAGTAATAGTAGTTTTAATTATTCTTCTTTCTTCTGTCTTCTGTATCTTTGATTGTTTTTCTTTCTTCGTTCTTCAGTGATAGTAGTTCTAACTAGTTCTTCTTTCTTCATTAGATTTAGTTTGTTCTTCTTTCTTCAGTAATAGTAGTTTTAATTATTCTTCTTTCTTCTTTAGTTCTAATTATTCTTCTTTCTTCTGTCTTCAGTAGTAGTAGTTTTAATTATTCTTCCTTCTTCAGTAATAGTTTTTCGCCGTGTATGCCTTCGTTTCTTCTGGTCTGGTTTCTTTGACGGGGTATATTAATTGCCTGCTTCTATCTTACCTGGGTAATTTTGTTATTATTAATTTTAGTCTTCTGGGTTTTTAAATTTGTATTATATTATATTGTTTGCAGAAATTTTCTTTATTCAACCTTTCTTGTGAATATATTATTAAACAGTGCATTTTAATTAATTCTCATCTGGATATTCCATATCTTAGAGCTTTATTAATGATCATTGAGTAATGTATTTGTGTGGATTATCTGTCATGCTACAATATATATCTCAATCACTTTCTGCTACAGTCCGTTTCTTGATGTATATAATACATTTAATATTTATATATAAATTTACCTCAAGATGTTATTTTTCTGTTTGTGGAACATGTTTCGAGAGTTCCTGTTCTCTCATCTTCAGCCTTCGCCATCTTGTTTCTGGTGAAGTATTTGTGTGTTGGCTTCTGGATGTTACTACCTTAATAACATCCAGAAGCCGACACACAAATACTTCACCAGAAACAAGATGGCGAAGGCTGAAGATGAGAGAACAGGAACTCTCGAAACATGTTCCACAAATAGAAAAATAACATCTTGAGGTAAATTTATATATAAATATTAAATGTAATATATATATATATATGCACTATATATCGATGCCAATAATCGAAATATGGAAAATGAATGTAGATATGTTTATAGGGGAAGTACCCAATTAACATAAGATGAGAAACAAAAAAAGTGACAGCTACAATATATCAACTGTTATAAATTAGTCAAATAAGCAGTGACATTCCTAAAATCCTTATTTTTATTTAGTTTTTTTTTTAAGGAGGCTACTAGATATTTAGAACTAGGCAGAAGGCCTAGAAGAAGCATAAAATGCGCTGTTCCAGTGAGACGGGACTTGCAATTAAAACTCTCTAGTAACCAACAACCAATAACCAACAATAACAACTTTTTTTTTTTTTTTTTTTTTTTTACATAATTATAGTAGACCTTCTTAAATGATCTTTTGTAAATGATCCCTTAAAGTACTTACCGGTAGGTCTTAATGGCGGTTACCCAGCCATTAAAGAGAAGAAAAAAAACCACTATTAGAAGCTCTGACGACTGGAAGAGAGAGACTATTTTCAGTTCAATAGCGGGCGACGGACTAAGCTCAGCATGCCAGCAGCGTGTCTGACCAGCCAAGTTAATTACTGTTTTCCATCAACAGGCAGCGCCTGTGTGCGGCAGGGCAACATGATAACACTACTCGGCGCCGGTAATAATTTCGCGGCAGACATTAATAATTAATAAATAGATATCGAATTTATGTTTTATACAAACGCCGGGCCCTCAAAAACCCGGCACACTCTCTTCACGATCCCCTGGGTCTATCCCGTTTTCGTCGTCTAGATGGAAGGGTGTATACAAGGTGCGCGCGGCGGAGGTCAAGGGATTTTGAAGGGATACTTTACAACCTCAAAAAGGTCTATACAAGGTGCGCGCGAGGCAACATTTAATTTAATTAATAAATTCTCTTATTTCAGTTTCGTCTTTTGACTTCTTCTAGTAGCTTTGTCACGCGTTTCGCAACGATTATAGGCTATATACTCCTCATACGAGACCGTCAAACATTCAAATTTTATTTAAACTGAAATACACGAACAACAAAAACTGTTTCATGTACACGCAACTTGAACAGTATAAACGGATGCGTTTTGGCATCTAAATATTTTTGTCTTATTCGTTTAATTTCTGTTAAGTTATATTTACTAAAAAAGTAGGCTTCTTACTAATACACGTGTATTCACGTTTGAGATTACAGTATGTAGGCCTAAACAACCGTTCGTCACTGAGGGTAACAGTGTCTGTCCCAAAAAATGTCCACCCTTTAATTAATGTGCCGGTATTACAAATTCTAAGTGATTTATCGCTGAGCGAGCGGCTCGTGGCAGTCTGCCAGGTTGAAAGTAATTTTATTCAGATTATAGATATGTTACATAAAACATTAAAAAACATAGTCTTATAAACTTCTTCCTGTTTATTATTTTCTTTTTAAATTTTGGTTGCTGTATTTACCAGAATATCAGTAGGAAATTGCAACGTTGTGACTATCATGACAATCGTAAGTGTCAGAACAACGTTTTAATATCAACCCATAAATTAGAAAATACTAATTACATCTCTGAATTCAGAATGAAAACTGCATGAAAAAGTTTTCTTGTGAACAAAAATCATATCAACCAGTGTAACATTGTTCAGCACAAACATAAGCCCCATAAATAACAGACGTAAAACCACTGTTAACAAATTCAGACGGCATTGTCATATGTGGCAAGCAATCTGTGCTGCTGGGGTTGGAGGTTCTGCTACATACGGACTCATCCCTCGCTTGTATAGTGATTCACTGGGCATACACGTAACGTCTGTCTTAGGGTGACGACACGGCTACAAAACACCAACACTAATTTCAGTGTTTAAAAAAGTTTAATTTTAAGCTTTTTAGTTGAAAAATTTGTAGTTTGAGAACAGCGTGGTTAAAAATTTGATGTCATACATACATACACACACGCACGCACATGCTTGCGCGTATATGGTATGTGTGTGTGTGTTTATTTTGTACGTAGCTCTTGCAGGTTTTCTGCATTATGAATATTTATTCAAACAATAAATACTTCTGCAAGTAAAATTTCATTGAATTATATTATCGTGTTTTCACCTGGCGCACGTCGCACAGAATTATTTATTCTGTGTCTTCAGAGGTTTTTATACGAATTAACGAATAATTGATTTTATTTCGATGTTAATTACCAATTGTTGTAACGTTTATTTACGTAGTCAGTTGTTTATTCAAATATTTAATGTTTTTATTTTAATAAAATATTTAATAAAAATTAAGATGAAAACACAATAATATAATTAAATACATTTTACTTACAGAAGTATTTATAATTTGAAGAAATATTCATAATAAATGTGTGAGTGTATATTGTAATAGAGAAACTTACAAGTGTACTGTATATAATTATAGTTGTATAGTTGTATTGATGTTTGGTGTGTTCGTGTGGTTGTAGACACGCACCGGTGTCTACTATAATGTTGTTTATCTAAAGGTGTAATCGTAATCGTAGAAGTTATCGGTGTTAATGTATTGTTTTTTGTGGGTACGCAGTAATAGTTCACTCCTTTTTATATTAATATGATCCGCGCACTTTGTTGTGTATCTCACTTACTTACCACACTTGAATGCTTCAGTTCAGTTCTGTGATGTTCCTTCTGAAATACAGGCACTTCAAATACAACAATAAAATATTCAGACTGAATAGTTAATATATCATCACACACAATAGTAAATGAAGCAATTTTTTATGAATATTCTGGATTATTCTAAGACTTTTTAAAATCTTCCGCCACCTGTGTCAGAACTGATTAAAAATAAATGAATTTACTTTTACTAGAAATGATACTCCTTTTGTGGTAATAAAATTGGAGGTTTATTAACAATTTGATAAGAGATAAAATCTTTTACAATTAAAAACAATAATTAACAACCTTTTGATTACTGATTACAATAAAATTCAACAAGACTCTGTTTAATTGCTCAAGGCTGGTAGACCTGTTGTTAGTACAATAATTTAACTACATAGGTTATGTTACTTTGATTCAGAGAATTACCATATTTCGTTAGGTTCTTTGAGGTAACATGATACCAGTTACAAGATGTAATACAAATAATTATATTGAATTAACAATAGTGAATAATAATTGAACAAATATAAAAAATCAAAATTTGGTACCATATGTCTGGTATTTATAAAATTATCGTACGCGGATATGCGCACGCATCTCTAATACTCGAGTGTTATTGTCAAGCTGTCTGACTTGTACAGTATCTAAAATGTATTACGTTCGTTTAATAATTAGCTTCAAAAATCATTTATTCACAAGAGAAAAATTTCTCAAAAAACTCTTGTTAGCAATTCTATTTCATTTGATTGTTACTTGAGAACAGATCGGTAATGTTGAAATTATCAAGTTATCGCCACACTTTCTGAGGTTAGAATTAATCGGTGTGGTTACAAAGGATAAGTATTCCTTATTAGCTAATATTTCTTATACTATACATGTAAACATATTATTCATAATAATTTTTAATATATGATTATCAGAATTACATTTATTCCGATTGTATGAAAATTAGTAAAGTAGATTTTAAAACATAGATAAATTCGAGAAAAATACGTTTAGTCAAACGAGTGACTAAATACTCTCGTATTCATTGACAATTATTTTCAAACATTTTATTTTAAATTACTATAATTAATTAAAATATTTTTCAAATATTTTAATAATGTTGATTTAAATCTTTTCTCAATTCTGATAATTTAATTACTGTTGTTTCGATACTTAGCATTGTACGACTTGCGTAGTATCGAAAGTCAGATCTTCATAAAATTATTAATTTCGTTTAAATATTGTTTAAATAAAACTGTACTCCCTGTTTCCTATTTAAAACTTCACTCGCAAGTATGGTCGTTATTATACACTGACCTACTTGTTCAATTAACACAATTCCGCACTTTTTCACTCGTATGTATGAATGTTGTATTTAGGTTAACCGTATGTTGTGAATTGACGTAACATGGCGCGCACAGTTTTAAATATAAATTATATCTTCCTCGACTAAAGCGGCGTGACCTGTATGTTTGGTGGTTCCTCGTAGACTGTTTGGTACCTCTGAGACGTCTCCCGGTAGTCTGCTGAAAGTCATTCATTCCATTGGCTGGATTCGTCATACTCTCTAACCCGAAAGCCTTCGTTTTATTAAAATATTTAATTTTTTGCCAAAATTGAGTTTGGGTTTGAGGCGTTTTTACGTCATCATTGGTACAAATATTTAACTTGAAAGTTTAAAACTATCATAACTTTCTTATCTCATGTCCTATCGTTAATTAGTTTATATCATTGAATTCAGGGTGTTTTGCTTGTCAAAATAAGTCCAAAAACGCTTATTTTTCGTTCATTACTACTATTACAATAACGATTTTATTATTTATTTTTTGGTGCATCTTATTTTTATAAGTTCGTTACACCATATTTTATTTAAATATAATAAAACGCTTCTTATCTAAACACTTTGAGTCTGTATCTCAGTCGGTTTACTTTACAATTTGGAAAAAACTGTTTCCTACACAAATCTCGCTATGGCGTCATCAAGCGTCCATGTTAGATTTTTTATAAATCTGCTTATAACTAATTTTTCTTATCTCAAATGATTATATTACTATCTAATATTATTAGTAATGTTTATTTACACAATTTTCCACCATAATATTTATGTATGACTGTGGTTAATTTAATATTTACATAAGTTCAAACCTCTCATATGGTTCTTATACAATTTTTCATCTTATTTTTTAGTCTCTTCATATAAATCATAACATTTAATGATTATAATTAGTGTACATACATAGTACCTAATCTATTATGTATAATGGTTACCTTTTAATGAGCTCAGAACTTTCTAATCATTCAGTAATGGCTCTGTCTATGTTGTGTCATGTCATAATAGTCATTTATTTTTTCTAATACAACAACTAAATTGTTATTGTCATATTTGGTTTGGATTCCCAAAGTAGCATTAGATATCATTCTAACTTTTGGTAATGTTTCCAATTACTTTTACATAAGTTCATATGCTATATTTTTCATAAATAGCTGGTTGGTCATTGTTTGTTTACATTTGGTTTTCCTTATAATGGTCATTTGGTTTTCAAATGTTTGTATATAATATGACTGCTTTTGTGGTCATTATCTGTTCTCAAAGTAGCTTTGGGATTTCCTCTTGCTACTGGTAATAATTGTAACAATCTGTTCTCAATATTTGATACAGTATTTTTCTTAACTAATTTGCTATACAATGGTTTAGCTTACATCTGGTCATATGTACATGGTTAATTGGTTTACAATAATTTAGTTATAATACTGTTCTTATCATGTTCAAAATCTGTTCTCAATGTATTATCAGATATTTTTCTCACTACTGGTACTACTCTTATAAACATTTACATTGGTTTTGATACTGTACTTTTCTTAACTAAATTGGTATACTTTTCTCATTTCTGTTCTTCCCTGTGTCATTATGTTTGACTTGTTGTATTTACATTGCTTTGCGTTATATTACATTGTTCCTTAATATTTATTATTATTACTTATAATAAATTCTCATTTGATAACATATTTGATGATCAGATATTTATACTAATATGTATCATTTTCTGTTGTAATAGGTCTCTTCCTTGTGGGTTGTGTAACAATGTACCATCTGTTTTAGTGCAGTATTTTTCTACTACTAAACTGACTTCATTATGGTATATTAACATAATACCTTAACTAATTTGTTACACATGTTTATAAAATTCCTTCTTATACATTAACACAAATCTTTCTTGTATTATATGTAACTCAATTCTGGTCAATGGTGGAATTTAATTCCTGTTATGTTTGATACTTAACAAATGTCTTTTCTTTGTTGTCAGTTCTTTATGAACAATAATATCATTGTTCTATTTGTTCTAATCTGGTGGTCTTATGATTATGTGTGTTGGTTACAACTTTATTAAATCAGTCACACTCATTGTCTGTGTTTATTTGACTATTTTTTAATTTTTTGTTGCTTCATCATGGAATTAACATATTTTCACACTGTAAACTTCATCACTGTAATTGTTTGTGTGGTTTATTCAGTTGAAATAGTTAGTTATTCACCGGTTTCACATTTGTATTAATTACACGCTGTAATTGTTTGTGTTTCCTTAAATGTTTCACACTGGTTTTCTTGTCACACTTATAATCATTTCTTTTGTCACTTACACTGTTTTTAGTACATGTGGTTCATATTGAGTCCTTATATCTTCTGTCCATCTTCTTTCTTCTTCTTGGTGCTTTTCCTGGTCCTTCTTCTTTCTTCTATATTCCATATTTTCATCGTAGTTGCTGTTTTTATTTATCTCCATTGTTGTTGGAGCTTGCTGATCCTTGTTTCGTTGATTCCCCTCACTGTTGGATCCTATTGGGTCTATTTACTGATATTTTGTTTTGGGCTTGTGGCATTTTCTTTCTTCATTTTGCAATTAATGTTGATATATTCGCATTCTCTTCTTCATTGTTGGATTTTTTATTAATATTCTTGTAGATACACACTTATATACACTTAGCTTTATTTATCTAGATATATTCCCATGTTTTTCTCATACTTGTCGTTACATTCGTTCATATTATGTAACTACCATATTTTTGGTACAGTTACATATGCCTTCCTATAAGAATTGATTAATTCTGAATTATTATAATATATTTTTTCATTGAAGAATTCATCAATTGTTGTACATTCCATGTTGATTCACATGTTTTTTCCATATATCCCTTCACTTTCTTCTATTTGAATCGTATTTATCTTCTCTATGTAATTATCTCCCTTGTTTATTTAGTTCCCTAATTCCCTAACATAATTTTAGCTGGGGCAGTTTAGAGCGGCTCACTTTGGCTATTCAACTCTACTGGCCATACTAATTTTAATAAATATGGAGGCAAATCATCTCCTTCAATAATAATAAATGACTGCTGGCATTACTCTTCAGTCAATTCATTTTAAATCATCAAAATAATAATAATAGTGGTCGTTCTTCCGACAAATAATAAATATCCTTGGGATTAATTCACGCATCTGCGGTTTATACATTTTTATTCTCTCTTTTCTTGATTCAACTTAAACTATATTCTTCACATATTATAGGGATAGTTTGTTTATACTTCCTCACTGGTATACTCTCATGATTGTCTTCGTTATTATATTATTTTTTCATTCTTCATTATTCTTGATCAATCTCTTCATTTTGTTTTTCACTTTGAATGTCGTCTCCTCATATTTTTCATCTCAGGTTTCATTCTTCTAGATATAATTCTTAAATACATTTGTTTTTCTTCTTCTTCATGGTTTGTATTTGGTATTTATATTCCATGTGGTATTGGTTTCTTCGCTAGTAATATACATCATAAACAATGTGGTTGTGTGTGGTGGTTTGTCTACATTAATACCTTATTTTGGTTTCACTTTTCCAACTTCGCATTTGTTCCTTCTTTTTTTCTTTAATAGTACGGGTAAGATGTTGGAATTACTTGTTGACATGGCTCTTGGAATTTGTAGTAGTGCCAGAGATCTTATTTGTCAGTCTCGTATTTATATAATCTTCTTCTATAGTTAGTACGGGTAAGATGTTAATATTACTTGTTTACGTGGCTCTTGGAAATATTGATGCCAATGTTGTTGAGTGTCTTTCTCGTATATTCATACTCTTCTTCTATATTAGTACGGGTGATATGTTAATATTACTTGTTGACGTGGCTCTTGGAATTTGTAGTAGTGCCATTGATGTTGTGTGTCGGCCTCGTATATTCATATTCTTCTTCTATATTAGTACGGGTGAGATGTTCTAATTACTGGTTGACGTGGCTCTTGGAATTTGTAGTAGTGCCAGAGATGTTATTTGTCGATCTCGTATTTTTTATACTCTTCTTTAGTAGTTAGTACGGGTAAGATGTTAAAATTACTGGTTGACGTGGCTCTTGGAAATTCATATGTATCATACATATATGCCGTGGATCTAGGGTGTCGATCTCGTATATTCATATTCTTCTTCTATATTTAGTACGGGTGAGATGTTGAAATTACTTGTTGACTAGGCTCTTGGAAATATTTTATTTGTGCCAAAGTTGTTGAGTGTCTTTCTCGTATATTCATACTCTTCTTCTATATTAGTATATTCATATTTATAGTACGGGTAAGATGTTATCATTTACTGGTTGACTAGGCTCTTGGAAATTTATTTGTGCCAAAGTTGTTGAGTGTCGGCCTCGTATATTTATACTCTTCTATAGTATGTTCATTTTAATAGTACTTTATTATTAACAACACAATGTTCTGAATCCTTTACATTAATTCTCTTGAAGTATGTTTTCTCACATTATAAAATTACAATACATTCAATGTTCAATACATAATTATACAGTTACTTCTCATTTAATACGCACATAATAATTTTCATAATAGTAATACATCCTTTTTTCTTTAGTCAACATCTATTTTTATAATCATAGTTTCATTTTTCACTTTTAAATAACAATAATCTTCATAGCCACTTTTCATTTTTCATCTTGATATAGTCCACAGTTATACACATAATTACATCTTCATTTTTTATAACAAATATTTCCATCTTTCACATTATCAATAATAAAATAATCCTTATCGCTATCTTTTCACTATTTGGTCCCATAATTTAATTTTCAATATATTTTTCATTGAGGTTTGATTATAGGTACCTTTTATTTTCTTTGTAATAGGGTTCTGCAATTCATATGTGTTGTTTAGATTGTTTTTTGTCACAGTATATGGTCCGGTATATAGCAGTAATAGCTTCTTTGCTATGCCCTCAATAGTGCTAGGGAGCTCTCGATTTTTTATAAGCACTTGGTCTCCCACTTCATAATTGACAATTTTGGGCTGTAACTTTTTGTACTTGAGCCTTAATTTATTCGCTCTCTCCACCGCATTATTATAGAATCGGGTTTTGTCAAATTTAACTTCAGCACTGATTGGAAAATTGATTATCTCTGTGATCTCCCGGGGTGGTTTTTTCTCGTACATTGCCATGTATGGTGTTTCGTTAGTTGACTGGTGGTAGGCTAGATTTAGGAAGTCTTCAGCTGGGGATAAATACTCCTCCCACTTCCTCTGCTGGCTGTGACAGTAGGTTCTTAAAATCCTTCCTACTTCTCTCAACACTCTCTCAGCAGGGTTGCTGTTGAGGTGATACACCGATGTCTTGTATGTTTTGAATCCCAGATGGATCAGTGTTTCCCGCCACTTTCGTCCTCGGAATTGCGTTCCGTGATCTGTAATTATCATCGACGGTTTACCCACTTCGGGTATATATTTATTCATAACTAATTCTAATATTTTACTGGTTGTCGCTCGATTGAGTGGGTACAGCTTAGTATATTTGGTGTAATGATCAAATATTATTATGATATATTTGTACTGGTGTCTCCCACCACTCCGTGGAAAAGGTCCACAAATGTCCAAGAAAACTTTTTCTAGTCTGGCAGTTGATGTGATTGGTATCATGACTCCTTCTCGCTTTTCGTTGCTGCATTTTGCTAGTTGACAGATATTACAACTCTGGACATATTTCCTGACCTTTCTACTCATGTCCTTGAAATGCACATGCTCTTGCAACGTTTTTATGACCTTCACTGCGCCCATATGACCATAACGTATGTGGTAGTCTATGGTCAGTTCTTTTTCTAGGGCTTTGGGGATAACTACCTTCCATCTCTCATCACCTTTATTGTGCTTGGTAAATACCAACTGATTGTGAGTACAGTAATATTGGTTTATGTTTGCATCATTGTCGGCTAGTTTTTTGATAATTAATGATATTTTGGGATCTTGTTGCTGATGATTGATGATGTCAGATAATATATTAGTGAGTTCGGATTTACTCTTCAATAAGTGGTATACTCTTGCAATGGTTTCCCTCTCTCCTTCAAATGTTTGGGCGTCAATGTTTATCCGGGACAACACGTCTGCAGCTGTGTTGCTTTTTCCGGGTATGTACTCCCATTGTATATTGTATTCTTGAAGTGTAAGGGTCCATCTTGTCAGTCTTCCGTGTTTTAATTTGCAGTTTTTTAGAAATGAAATGGATTTGTGATCTGTCCTCACTGTTACTGTATATCCTAAAATAAATGTTCTGAATTTTTCGCATGCAAACACTATACTCAATAATTCTTTTTCTGTGGTATGGTAGTTACGTTCGCACTTGTTTAATGTACGGCTGGCGAAACTAATCACTTGATAATGCCCTTCTTGGTCTTCTTGATAGAGTACAGAACCAAGACTTAGGTCGCTAGCGTCACAATTCATGAAGAACTGTTTATTAAAATTGGGGTGATGCAGCATAACGGTTTCTAGGAATTTTATTTTGATCAATTCAAATGTGGAGTCTTGCTCTGCTTCCCATTTCCATTTTTCTTTTGATGACAGCTGTGCTGAGAATCGAGCTGTCAATTCGGAATAATTACTTTGAAATTTCCGATAATAATTGCATATTCCGAGGAACGATTGCAGTTGTTTTTTGTTCTTCGGGACGGGAAAACGCTGAATTGCCTCCATCTTCTCCTGGGATGGTGTAATTCCGTATTCAGATAGGTTAAACCCCAAGAATTGCACTTCCTTCGCAATTAGTTGAGATTTATCTAGCTTTAAAGTGATGTTGTTGTCTTCTAGTTTTTTCAGTACTTGTGCCACCCGGTCACAGTGTTCCTCCCAATTGTTAGAGGCTATTAGTAGATCGTCCACATAAACTGTTGTGAACTGTAGTGTGTTATGGCCCAGTATCTCGTCCATGCATTTGACGAATATTGCTACTGAGTTTACTAAACCAAATGGTAGCCTTTTAAAATGGTAGTTTCGGCCTTCAAAGATAAAAGCAGTATATTTTCTACTGTTTGGATGCAGCTCAACCTGCCAATATCCACATACCGTATCCCATATACTGTAAAATTTTGTACCATAAAATTTCTTTAATATTTCATCGATTTCTCCAGGCGATGTCCTGTCATTAATTATGGTTTTATTAAGCTCACGAGCATCTAAACAAATTCGTACTGCACCATTCTTTTTTGGTACAGCGACAATAGGGTTGGTGTATGGTGAATTGCTTATCTCTATTATGTCATTCTCTATTAAACGCTGAATCTCCTCTCTTACAGCTTCCTTTAGTGAAAAGGCGATAGGATATGATTTCCTCTTGAACTCTGTATGTTCTTTGAACTTCAGTTCGCATTGGAAATTTTTGATTTTCCCAGGTGTATCTGAAAATATGTGGCGATACTGGTAGTATATTTCTATTAATTGTTCCCGTTGTTCCCAAGTTACTTCTTGGCTATTCTGGCTGGTTTTAAATTCTCGGATGCTATTGATTTTCTCCAACCACAAAGCTTCCTCTGGACTGTCTTGTATTTCTTGGTTGATGGCGCCTTCTTGGTGTTCACAGCCCTCTCTGATGTAGTATATTACATGCTCCGAGGGTGCCTTCCTGTATTCTGTCAAATTGGCTGTCCACTCTATTTCTTCTGTTTTCATCCTCA
Source organism: Magicicada septendecula (assembly GCA_034769895.1). NCBI lineage: Eukaryota > Metazoa > Arthropoda > Insecta > Hemiptera > Cicadidae > Magicicada > Magicicada septendecula. The sequence continues at coordinate 87,845,613 of CM068375.1, read as the reverse complement.
CTGTATTATTATCCATATTGATGACTGCGGTGTATTTTCTTAAAATATCACACCCGATTAGTAGAGTGAACGGTAGCCCACTGGCTACTAGGAATACCATCTGTATTGTCTTCCTATTGCTGGATACCTCTAATTGTACTTGCTGTCGGATAGTCTTATTTTGACGTCCAGTAGCACCGATGAGAATTATATTGCTAATTGGCAATGTGGGTATTGTAGCTTTGTTCTCCGATTGAATTCTGTCCAGTTCCAACTTGTCTATTAGTGATACGTTTGCGCCGGTGTCACTCATGGCTGTGGTGTCGGTGTTGTTTACTTTAACGGATATGTATGCAATTTCACTATTGCTTGTATCGCCGATAGTATTTTCCTTTTCTTCCATCAAGTCTTTCCTTATATTTTTTAAGTAGTTGTTATTATACACATTTCGATGCTTTGATGATTTTGCCAAAACATTTGACCCAATAGGCCGGTTCAGTGAGGGTGATCTCGGGTTTTTCACTGCCGGTTGGTGTTTAAATTCATGTCACCACTTTCGCGTCGGTCCTGAGATGTCGAAGCTACTGGCTCCTGATTTCCCGGTCCATGTCCGTTGTGGTATACCTCTGTAGTTTGTGTGGTTGCTCTGGGACTTCCACTGCTGTCACTTCCGTTTGACCGATATCCAGATTCTCTTTCATCCCTGTCGCTATTATTGGAATGATGATGCTGGTGTGGGAAGCTCCTTCTTCCTTGATAATAATTTCTGTGGTTTCCACCCCGACTGGCATGGGTATAATGGACTCTTCGAAATTGATTGTTACTATTATGGCCATTACCTTGTCTTGGTTGGTGATTAGGGGACTGATTCTGATACGGTCTGTAATAGTGATTACCCCTTTGGTAATTCGTATTTCGTTGGTAACCACCAGGATGATGGTTATTTTGGTTCCCTCTATTTATATTATTTCCACCTCCATCTTGACGCGGTGTGGGTTGATTCTGGAATCTCGGGGGATTATGAAAATTCCTTCCTTGGTTATTGCCATTGTTATGAATAGTAGGGTTATTGTTTCCAGGCCCTCCTCGATCGTATGTCTGGCTTGGTACCTGTCGACTCCGTTGATAGTATCGTTCCCTCTCGTGACTTTCAAGTAGGTCGCACATTCCTTGGATTGTTTTGATTTGTGCATTGAGTCTTCCTTGTGCTATACCCTGATTGAAATGGTAAGCCAACTTCGTGACCAGGCATTCTTCTGGGATTGCCGGTTCCAGATTCCTTGCCAGGCAAATCTTTCCTAAAAAGTATGTTGTCATGGACTGCCTTCCATTTACGTCGAACCTTCCGTTGGTTATATCGTCCCTTATGATATTCTGAGTGGCCTCCGACCAATATTTTTGCTTGAATGCTGTCTTGAAGGTGTCATAATTAACCACTTCGTGTCGGGTCGCTGTCCACCAGTTGTCAAACGTGTGCTTAAATGATTCGTCTAACATACCTTTTATGACAGTCCATCTGCTCTCACGATTCCTTTGTATGATTTCTTCCATTCTTTCTAAGAACTCCAAAGCGTTTTTCGAATAGGTCCTGAAGTCAATCTGATCTCTTCCCTCTAAATGATTCAAACCAGATAGGAAATCGGTATGGTTTGTAGACGATGCATTTCGTCCCGGAGGTCGTCCAATTCTCTCCGCTGGCGCTCTGTGGATTGTGTTTTATCATCGTGTACTTGCTGTTTGATTGCGTCTACTTTTCCAGCAACTTCTTCACACTTATCCTTTAATGTGGACTGTGTTGCCTTCATCCTTGTTTGTTCTTGTGTTATTGTATCTAGTTGGGTATCGTGATTTTTCTTCACCTCATTAATACGTTGGTTAATGTGCATTTCCGTCTGGATTAGTTTTAAGTTGGTACCCTCTCCTTCTTTACGCACTTCAGATATTTCTACATTAATTTCGGTCGTTAGAATGGCCATTTGTTTCTCGATTTCTTCGACGCTTTCTCCCAATCTTCTCTCAACCATTTCTGCCGTCTCCTTAGCGGTCTCTTCCATTTTATTATTGTTGACACTTATTTGTAGCCATATATTTTCATGATCGGCTTGTATAGTCTCAACATCTCTATTCAGTTTGGCGTTGATTCCATCAATTTTCTGGTTAGTTTGGTCAATCTTCTCTCCCAACTCTGCTGATAAATCTTCTTTCATGGTGGCCATTCTTTTTTCCAATAATTCTTCGGTTTTCCTTTGACCCTCTTCCATTCTCTTGTTCGTCTCATCCAGCTTCTTGATCACCTCTTCCCTTGCGGACTGGTTCTCCTCCTTTGATAGTTTCTGACCTTCTTCTATTTTATGGTTTAATTCCGCTTTCAGTGATTCTATGGATTTGCTGGTCTCCCTATTGGATTGGCTACTTTCGTCCATCTTTTTATTTATTATTTCCATCTTCTGGTCTGTGGACTTCTGGCTTTCTTTTAGTGATCGATTGTCTTCTTTCAGTGACTCCATCATCCTTCTCATCCACTCTTGGAATGCGGGCTCTCCTAGTGATGTCGTCTGTTCAGGCTGGCTTGGTTTCTGTGGAGCTTCTTGAATCACCATTTCCGGTTCCTCCATAGGCTGCTGAACCTCCTCCGCCGGTTCAATTGTTTTCTCCTTCGTTTCCAGTACAACTTCTTCTACATCCTCCGTTGACATGGCTTCTTTTTCTTCTCTTCTGGTCTCCTTTTCCTTTTCGGTCGCCCTCTTCCTTGACGTTGATCGTGATTTTGATCTTGATTTTAGTCTGTCGGTATACATCTTGCTGTCCTGGTAATGTACCTGCTGTCTTTTTCACGAATTGGGATTATTGGGTAACTAGTTATGGTGTAATTTCCCTTTAAATCGTGCTCAGACGTTGGGCGCCAACTTGTAATATAAAATTACAAGTGTACTGTATATAATTATAGTTGTATAGTTGTATTGATGTTTGGTGTGTTCGTGTGGTTGTAGACACGCACCGGTGTCTACTATAATGTTGTTTATCTAAAGGTGTAATCGTAATCGTAGAAGTTATCGGTGTTAATGTATTGTTTTTTGTGGGTACGCAGTAATAGTTCACTCCTTTTTATATTAATATGATCCGCGCACTTTGTTGTGTATCTCACTTACTTACCACACTTGAATGCTTCAGTTCAGTTCTGTGATGTTCCTTCTGAAATACAGGCACTTCAAATACAACAATAAAATATTCAGACTGAATAGTTAATATATCATCACACACAATAGTAAATGAAGCAATTTCTTATGAATATTCTGGATTATTCTAAGACTTTTTAAAATCTTCCGCCACCTGTGTCAGAACTGATTAAAAATAAATGAATTTACTTTTACTAGAAGTGATACTCCTTTTGTGGTAATAAAATTGGAGGTTTATTAACAATTTGATAAGAGATAAAATCTTTTACAATTAAAAACAATAATTAACAACCTTTTGATTACTGATTACAATAAAATTCAACAAGACTCTGTTTAATTGCTCAAGGCTGGTAGACCTGTTGTTAGTACAATAATTTAACTACATAGGTTATGTTACTTTGATTCAGAGAATTACCATATTTCGTTAGGTTCTTTGAGGTAACATGATACCAGTTACAAGATGTAATACAAATAATTATATTGAATTAACAATAGTGAATAATAATTGAACAAATATAAAAAAATCAAAATTTGGTACCATATGTCTGGTATTTATAAAATTATCGTACGCGGATATGCGCACGCATCTCTAATACTCGAGTGTTATTGTCAAGCTGTCTGACTTGTACAGTATCTAAAATGTATTACGTTCGTTTAATAATTAGCTTCAAAAATCATTTATTCACAAGAGAAAAATTTCTCAAAAAACTCTTGTTAGCAATTCTATTTCATTTGATTGTTACTTGAGAACAGATCGGTAATGTTGAAATTATCAAGTTATCGCCACACTTTCTGAGGTTAGAATTAATCGGTGTGGTTACAAAGGATAAGTATTCCTTATTAGCTAATATTTCTTATACTATACATGTAAACATATTATTCATAATAATTTTTAATATATGATTATCAGAATTACATTTATTCCGATTGTATGAAAATTAGTAAAGTAGATTTTAAAACATAGATAAATTCGAGAAAAATACGTTTAGTCAAACGAGTGACTAAATACTCTCGTATTCATTGACAATTATTTTCAAACATTTTATTTTAAATTACTATAATTAATTAAAATATTTTTCAAATATTTTAATAATGTTGATTTAAATCTTTTCTCAATTCTGATAATTTAATTACTGTTGTTTCGATACTTAGCATTGTACGACTTGCGTAGTATCGAAAGTCAGATCTTCATAAAATTATTAATTTCGTTTAAATATTGTTTAAATAAAACTGTACTCCCTGTTTCCTATTTAAAACTTCACTCGCAAGTATGGTCGTTATTATACACTGACCTACTTGTTCAATTAACACAATTCCGCACTTTTTCACTCGTATGTATGAATGTTGTATTTAGGTTAACCGTATGTTGTGAATTGACGTAACATGGCGCGCACAGTTTTAAATATAAATTATATCTTCCTCGACTAAAGCGGCGTGACCTGTATGTTTGGTGGTTCCTCTTAGACTGTTTGGTACCTCTGAGACGTCTCCCGGTAGTCTGCTGAAAGTCATTCATTCCATTGGCTGGATTCGTCATACTCTCTAACCCGAAAGCCTTCGTTTTATTAAAATATTTAATTTTTTGCCAAAATTGAGTTTGGGTTTGAGGCGTTTTTACGTCATCATTGGTACAAATATTTAACTTGAAAGTTTAAAACTATCATAACTTTCTTATCTCATGTCCTATCGTTAATTAGTTTATATCATTGAATTCAGGGCGTTTTGCTTGTCAAAATAAGTCCAAAAACGCTTATTTTTCGTTCATTACTACTATTACAATAACGATTTTATTATTTATTTTTTGGTGCATCTTATTTTTATAAGTTCGTTACACCATATTTTATTTAAATATAATAAAACGCTTCTTATCTAAACACTTTGAGTCTGTATCTCAGTCGGTTTACTTTACAATTTGGAAAAAACTGTTTCCTACACAAATCTCGCTATGGCGTCATCAAGCGTCCATGTTAGATTTTTTATAAATCTGCTTATAACTAATTTTTCTTATCTCAAATGATTATATTACTATCTAATATTATTAGTAATGTTTATTTACACAATTTTCCACCATAATATTTATGTATGACTGTGGTTAATTTAATATTTACATAAGTTCAAACCTCTCATATGGTTCTTATACAATTTTTCATCTTATTTTTTAGTCTCTTCATATAAATCATAACATTTAATGATTATAATTAGTGTACATACATAGTACCTAATCTATTATGTATAATGGTTACCTTTTAATGAGCTCAGAACTTTCTAATCATTCAGTAATGGCTCTGTCTATGTTGTGTCATGTCATAATAGTCATTTATTTTTTCTAATACAACAACTAAATTGTTATTGTCATATTTGGTTTGGATTCCCAAAGTAGCATTAGATATCATTCTAACTTTTGGTAATGTTTCCAATTACTTTTACATAAGTTCATATGCTATATTTTTCATAAATAGCTGGTTGGTCATTGTTTGTTTACATTTGGTTTTCCTTATAATGGTCATTTGGTTTTCAAATGTTTGTATATAATATGACTGCTTTTGTGGTCATTATCTGTTCTCAAAGTAGCTTTGGGATTTCCTCTTGCTACTGGTAATAATTGTAACAATCTGTTCTCAATATTTGATACAGTATTTTTCTTAACTAATTTGCTATACAATGGTTTAGCTTACATCTGGTCATATGTACATGGTTAATTGGTTTACAATAATTTAGTTATAATACTGTTCTTATCATGTTCAAAATCTGTTCTCAATGTATTATCAGATATTTTTCTCACTACTGGTACTACTCTTATAAACATTTACATTGGTTTTGATACTGTACTTTTCTTAACTAAATTGGTATACTTTTCTCATTTCTGTTCTTCCCTGTGTCATTATGTTTGACTTGTTGTATTTACATTGCTTTGCGTTATATTACATTGTTCCTTAATATTTATTATTATTACTTATAATAAATTCTCATTTGATAACATATTTGATGATCAGATATTTATACTAATATGTATCATTTTCTGTTGTAATAGGTCTCTTCCTTGTGGGTTGTGTAACAATGTACCATCTGTTTTAGTGCAGTATTTTTCTACTACTAAACTGACTTCATTATGGTATATTAACATAATACCTTAACTAATTTGTTACACATGTTTATAAAATTCCTTCTTATACATTAACACAAATCTTTCTTGTATTATATGTAACTCAATTCTGGTCAATGGTGGAATTTAATTCCTGTTATGTTTGATACTTAACAAATGTCTTTTCTTTGTTGTCAGTTCTTTATGAACAATAATATCATTGTTCTATTTGTTCTAATCTGGTGGTCTTATGATTATGTGTGTTGGTTACAACTTTATTAAATCAGTCACACTCATTGTCTGTGTTTATTTGACTATTTTTTAATTTTTTGTTGCTTCATCATGGAATTAACATATTTTTCACACTGTAAACTTCATCACTGTAATTGTTTGTGTGGTTTATTCAGTTGAAATAGTTAGTTATTCACCGGTTTCACATTTGTATTAATTACACGCTGTAATTGTTTGTGTTTCCTTAAATGTTTCACACTGGTTTTCTTGTCACACTTATAATCATTTCTTTTGTCACTTACACTGTTTTTAGTACATGTGGTTCATATTGAGTCCTTATATCTTCTGTCCATCTTCTTTCTTCTTCTTGGTGCTTTTCCTGGTCCTTCTTCTTTCTTCTATATTTCATATTTTCATCGTAGTTGCTGTTTTTATTTATCTCCATTGTTGTTGGAGCTTGCTGATCCTTGTTTCGTTGATTCCCCTCACTGTTGGATCCTATTGGGTCTATTTACTGATATTTTGTTTTGGGCTTGTGGCATTTTCTTTCTTCATTTTGCAATTAATGTTGATATATTCGCATTCTCTTCTTCATTGTTGGATTTTTTATTTATATTCTTGTAGATACACACTTATATACACTTAGCTTTATTTATCTAGATATATTCCCATGTTTTTCTCATACTTGACGTTACATTCGTTTATATTATGTAACTACCATATTTTTGGTACTGTTACAATATATTATTCAGAATTATATAATATTTCTCCTGGAAGTAGGTTGTATCATTAGTTCACTTACGTATATGTACATCGTAATATACATCGTTACAAACTTCGAGGTGTTTGTTCATATAACAACCGAAGCTCTACCATATCGTAAAACGGTGTGGTTATTTGTAGTGAAAGAGTATCTAAAACTTCCTAACAAAATTTTATATTTTTTAAAACTTGATCTCGTGTAAGTGTAACTTTCTTTTCTGCCACTCATAGTACTAAGTTGGAACTGTTGTTTTTGAAGGAGCTAAATCTAAAATTTGTATAAACACTTCCTCAGTTCTTTTGCTTTTTTAATGAGTTTCTACATATTTTTAATTTCAGAGATACAATAATTAATGTCAAATGACTTCTTCCGTAGCACGTCAAAGAGAACGTCCGTGGCTGCAAAAATGTCGTTATAAACGACAACCAAAAGCGTAAATTCAGATTTATGAAATTTATTAAAGAAGCCGTCGCTCGGTGTAATTGATGCTTGATCGTAATCGTTGAAAATTTTAGTGAATACTTGTTTTAATAGAATTATAGTTTATAGTACCATTTTTTATGTTCTATATTCTCTTCTTCTTCTCCTCTCCAAGGATTAGATTATATAAACCTGTCCCGGCACCCATCTTATCCTCGGACGACCCACGTCTCTTCCACCAATGGCTTTATAGTGCAGCGCCTCTTTCGGGTATCGATCCTCTGTCATTCTTTGCAGATAATCCCACCATTATCTTCTATAAATTGAAATAATTCCATTTATGTCCTTTACTTTGAGTTCTGCTCTGATATCCTCATTCCTTATTCTATCTTGCAATGTATAATTTAAAGTATTTGACACATCAGGTGTCCACATCTTGTGGATAAGGGTTTGGGAATCCCGATGTGCCCTAGCTGGAATGTGAGAACTTTGCTTCAACTTGTCTTGGGTGAGATCCCTTCCTTTAGTCTTTTCTGTCTAGCTCTCTTGACTGCCTCTTGTTTTTTTCTGACCCGACGCTATTAGAGTAATCGAGGGTTAGGTTTTCCTTTTACAATTCTAATTTCTTAATATGGGTGGCTTAGGGTCTAAGAGTGCTCACTGATGTCGATAGGTAAGCACTGGAAATACTAAAAAATGTTCAGTTACAGAATAACTGATACAAAGCCACCAAATCCTATCTCAGAAAGAGAAAGGCGAGGGCGAATCACCTGTGACGCAAAACAGGGGGCTTTCGGCTAAGGTATGGTAACCCTAACAGAAGAGTCTCTGGCCCTCTTGGTAGGGGTTGTGCAACAGGCCAGTAACCTGTTCAGGTAAAACTTTGAAATACTTTGGGAGTGAGGCGTGGGTCATGACAGAAAAGGAATGCGGCAAGATTCAAAGTGCTAAAATACAGTTTCTTCGAAATACTTTAAATTAAAAATTACAAGAAATACTTGCATTTAAATTGCAAGACAGAGTAAGGAATGAGGATATTAGAGCAAAACTCAAAATAAAGGACGTAAATGAAATTATTTCAATTTACAGAAGACAATGGTGGGATCATCTGTAAAGGATGACAGCGGATCGATTTCCGAAAGCAGCACTGAACTATAAAGCCATAGTTCAATAGATGTGAGTCGTCCGAGGATGAGATGGGTGCCTGAACAGGTTTATATAACCTAATCCTTGAAGAGGAGAAGGAGGAGAAGAAGAAGAAGAAGAAGAAGAAGAAGAAGAAGAAGAAGAAGAAGAAGAAGAAGAAGAAGAAGAAGAAGAAGAAGAAGAAGAAGAAGAAGAAGAAGAAGAAGTGAATACTCTTTTAATAAGAATTATAGTATATAGTACTATATTCTATGTTCTATATTCTATGTACTATATTCTATATACTATATTCTATTATAATACACATTCGCATTTTACTAGCTGAGGTATTTTTAGAGATTTTCTATCATTCGCTCGGAGAAGAAGAGGGTGTCTCGGTTCAACGGGATCTGACTCTCATTATACTTACACAGAATAAATCAGAACACAAATAATCGAATTAAAAATAATAAAGACAAACAGAGAAACATACAACTAAACGAACAAAACACAAATAGGTCTCGTACGTAGTATCTGCTGCATGTCAGTTCCGAAAACGAACATAGGTGCTAACTTAGGGTTTTGCCTGTTTATACAGCTGCAACAGATTGGGTGGACGAATGTGTCTCCCCCATCCACAGTTTGTACAATGACAACTACTACGAGGTCAACGACCGTATGCAATAAAACATTGCCGATGTCTGAGCCGGCAACACAAGACGGTGACCTTGTGTGTCTGCTGCAGTTCGAAGGCAATACTACGCTTTTCTTCAAGTTTCCCTATTAGTATTGTTCGAATGTCAAATTGTTCAATAACTAAAATATTTATTCTGGAATATAATTAATATTGTTTTCTCTTATTTTCAGTACTGTTGCCGCCTGCAACAGCGGTTACATGGACGCAACGCTACTGCCCATTCGTTATACATAGTACTCAAATTTTGGAATTAGATGTCAATCGCGCAATTACAGAAGTAAGTATTTACTACGACAAAACTGCGTACGTCGCTCAGGAAAACGGAGAGAAAAGAGGGTAAACCGCTATACTAACAGTCGCAAACAATATCCTAGACTTAAAAAAAATGTTGTAACTTTGTTGTAGCGCAAAATTCGACGCAATAGACAAAAAATGCTTGCGGGACTACTTCTTTGATTTAGCACGAACACAATTTAATTCCCTTGTGTAACGCTTGCACCTACAAAACACTGAGCAATACGTTTTGATTTAAAGTCAAATTTTTCGAGGGACCTTAACACAACGTAAAACTTTTTTTTTGGCATTCCGACTGAAACTAACATCACAAAACCCCAAAAATCTTCACACCAGCCTTCCTCCGAGAATAATGTATCAAATTGCGTATTGTCTACTTTCTTTTCCACGTGCTCGTCAATATATTGTTGAGACGGTCTCACGTATCCGTCGTATTGTACAGTGGAAACAAAATACAGACACTAATGATGTCACTAATTACCAACTTTAATTAGTCACAAATAACAATTACTAATTAACAAGGCACTCTCATACAATAATTCAAGTTAAATTTAACCACACGCAATAAGAATGTTAACTATTACAGTTCCGCGCGCACTATTCTAACGCAATAATCACTTTCCACTAATCAGCAACAATCACTTGCTGTGCACTCTACAATAACGCCGGGTGTAACTCACTTCTGAGCCGCCCGCTGTTGCTTATATACGTCCCGCAGAGGTTCCAGAATAATTTTCCAATGTTTTGGCAATCATATTGCTTGGTTCGACAGGGCTCCACCGGCGACATACGTATAGGTGAGATGAGACTGGAGTTGATTTGGCAAAACTAAGTGCTTCATTTTCAGTGTATTCGTTGCACTCGCGGCACCCTATTCGGTACCATAACAATATATATAATATGATAAAATATATATTTAATGGTTTAGTGTTCTTTATGTATATATAAACGGGATTACATAGCAATGTCAGGAGCCGAATGTGTTGACGTTAGGGCACGAGAAAAGTTATACATTGGCTCCATTTATAAGTGTGTTAACGTGTTTGGAGTTTTAATATATTACGAGCGAATAAAAGGGAGAGGGTCGGCTGCAGTGCAGACAAGCTATAAATCAGCTGTTACACACTAAATACATTACTTTACACTTGGGGCACAGCTGTGAAATATCGTGTCTGCGTACATATTTACATACGGTACACGGGCTCGGTTCCTCCCTTTCAGTCTGCGATTTATGTCAAACAAGCGTAAAGATTAGCTGGAAATTTCAAATACGAATTAAACGAAGTAAGCGATTGTTTATAAGTCATTCTGTTTTGCAGTATTTTATAAGTCATTCTGTTGTGTAGTATTTTTACAAGACATAATATGATACGAAAGTCGCACACACCGTCGTGTTAAGATAGTGGAGTAAGTCAATATACGCCAGAGAAACCAACAGTCCCAATTTTATTTAACAGACCTACTTTTACTTTAATAATCTTACGTTTTACAGGTATCCAGTACTCGTTAAATACAAAAGTTAGTAACAGATAATAAAAGAAGAATACACAAAAACAAAACAATTGATTATTGAAGGTGATGTTTGTACACATATCAGAAACAAACGTATTTTGGATTATTTTTGATTGTTTATGACGATAGGGAGTTTACAAGGTCAGGAAAACGGGTGCATGCCTCAGTAAAATCTGATAGAGTAAGGGGACTGGTAAAAAGATAAAATATAATATTCATGACGCGTTATTTAAGTGTAGCTTACTGTGTGAAGCAAAACGCGTGAAAGAGAAAACAAGAGTAATTACAGGCGGTGGAGATTGATCTGCTCCGGAGATCCTTAAAAATGTCTCGACGGCACAGATTTTTAAATGAATAAATTGGATGAAAGATGGGGATATAAGGAACTTTATGATAGTTTAATATTTGGTATTATGATATTGAAAGGAACCAGTTGGTTTGGGTACGGCAACGTCCAGAGGAAGGCGATGATTGACTTCCAAAGAAGGTGATTCAATGGGTGTCAGACGTTTCAAGAGTGGTACTTGTCCTCAGCGTGTGGAGGGGGGGAGAGGCAGCAAGCACAGGTTATGATTTTTTGGCAGCTGTGTGCTGCACGTCCTTGTCTGTCTGTTTCTTTATTCGGGCGTTGACCGTGTTTGGAAACATGGCCCCGTGAAAGCCCGGGGCCAATAAAATTGTTAATTCTGGCTCGGCCAAAAGGATGACAGGAGCCTTCTTCTGCTTCTTCTTCCCTCCAGTTAAGAGATTATCCTGTTTATAACCAACTACGTAACTCAATACAATCGCTCCCTCGCATACGCGGTCGTCCAATTCGCCTTTTGTCTTTCGGACGGTTATCCCGGACCCTCTTGATTAGTTTGTCACCATCCGTCCTGTAGACACGGTCCTTCCAGTATTGCCACTTTTCTTAATCCAGTCCGTCACATGGCATGTTTTTCGAATACTTCTTCTTCTTCTTCACCGCTTAACCTGTTTAGTCTGTTCCGGCTCCAAATTGGCCGGACCCTCTCTTCTTGGGTCTTCCCAGGCTTCTCTTCCCTTTCGGCTGATACAGTAAGGCGACCTTGGGGAATCTGTCACTGCCCATTCCGCAAATATGTTGTCTCCAACTTTCTCTTTATTTATTGATGATTCCGTTTACTTCCTCAATTTTCAGTTCCTCTCTTATCTGATTGTTTCTTTTCATATCCAATTTTGTGTACCCCCAGCTGTGGAACGCAAAAATTTCATTTTCGTAGCTTGAATTCTTTACATTTGTCTAGCAGATATTTTTCACGTTTCTGAGCCATAAGTAAGGGTAGGAACTCCCATGGATTTGTATAATTTTATTACGGACTCTTTTCTTGCCTTGTGTTTTATAGCACGTCGGAGAGTTTCTGTTATCTGGGTTAAATTTATTAATATTTACATTAATATCCTCTTCGTTTTTATGTGAGAGCTACCAGCCTAAATAGTTAAATTCTGAGACTTGCTCTGTAAGTTTACTATCCAAAACAACTTTAGATCTAACTGACCATGTTTCTTTAAAAGCCATACATTTTTTTTTGTATTTCCATATTAAATTCTTTTGCAATGTTATTTAAGGAGTGGAGCATCCATTGCAGGTCATCATCATTTGTTACCAATAAAATCTGATCATCTGCAAACATTAGAGTTTTAAGCATTTTTCCAGCAAATCTGATTCCTCCATTTACACTGTTAAGCCAAATCCTAACAATTCCATCCAAAAACGGGTTGATAAAGGGTAATCTTGCCTAACGCCTCCATTTATTTTGAAGGGTTTCTATTGGTTTATTTGTATCCTGGGGCCCCTAGATATATGCTCTTGATCACTTGTATTAAATGAATCACTTGTATTAAGTGTTTCTCAAATACTAACATTTGTTATTCTACCTCGTCGTATTCAGCCTGTCGTTCTTCTCAATGAGTTCGTCTCAGCAACTTGTGCTTGTCTTCTAGTTGTCGGGTTTCTGGTCTTGCTTCACCTCCATACGTCAGGAAAGGCCTCAGTGTACGTTTCAATATCTTTGCATTTTTAATCTTAAAAGTTTATTATTCCAGATAACACCAATTATGCATTATAGCACCATGCTTGCTGTCATATTTGGAAGCTTATTTCATTGCCTATTGAATTACAGCTTGTTATCGTTACCCTAAATAGTCGACTTCCATTATATTCTCCACACTTTCGTTGTCCACTCCTATCTTGAACCTCACTGGCTTTGCAGCAACAGTCACAGCTTTGATCTTACCTGTAGAGGACACCGTGTTATGTTGTTTACACGGGTTGTTAAATAATAATATAATAATACCTTCGATGTAATAATGTTTTATTAATTGCGCGTAACCTCGTAGTACTGTCCCTGTACACCAATGAAACTGCACCAGGCACAAAACAGATTGCGCCGTTATTAAGACTAGATTAACGTTTTGAGTCCACTTTACTATTGCGTTGCCGCAATCGACCACAACGTATAACCTTCAGTGGAGCCGACGACATGCCGTGTCACGTCGCCATTCTGTAGACCATTATTTTATACCCGTTGTTTAATAATGTGGAGAAATGTATCAACAACCCAATCACACTGAAGCGAGATAGAAAATTAATTACTACTGATAACAGTTGCTTTTGTCCTTTTGCCCGAGTCAGGATAACTAGCAAAGCGACTATGGCTTCAATTAATATACGCCAATAGTACTAATGTCATGACTCAATAGTACTGGAAATATGACTCAATGTAAATATCAGCAAAACTAAATACATGCTGATTTGCTTAAGAATGGAGAAAAAATCTATATAATTTATGCACAGAAGATAATTATTTTGATGCAGTTAATAAGTTCAGATACCTGATAACATGATAGATAATGAAGGGTCCAGAAACACGACAATACATGATAGGATACAAGTAGGGAATAGGGAATAGTATGCCAATAGCAGACTATTGAGAAGCAAACACATTAGTCACAACACAAGAATAATATATAAGACACTTATCAGACCAGTTGTTACTTATAGAGGTGAGGCATGGACATTGACAAAAAAAGAACAAGTAACACTAAGAATGTTTGAAAGAAATATCGTAAGACGTGTTTATGGCCAGGTTAAATAAAATGACGAATGGAGAATAAGAAATAACCAGGAGATAGATGAGGTATTGAATCATGAGGTCATTGTAAGTTTCATAAAGGCTCAACGAATACAATGGTATGTCACCTAGAGCGGATGCATGATCAGCGTATAGCAAAGAAAATCTTGAGTGCGCAAGTCTATAAAAGCACAAAGAAGGGTCGACCTAGGATAAGATGGTTGGATAATGTGCTAGAAGACCTCAGAAGAATGGATGTGAAGGGTTACGTGAGATGGCAATGGACAGGAGACTTTGAAGACGATTGGTATTGGAATCCAGGGCTTACGTTGGGCTTTAGTACTGAAGAAGAACTATTAATGTCAACAATTTCTGCAACAAATAATGAACGTTTTTATACTCGATATTACATAACAGATATGTTACATTGTTTTCCTGGGCTCCCTTTCACCCAATTCGCCTTATAATTTTGTACACTCCTTGCTGTTGTAGTTCATCGTACATTACTTTTCTATTACACGTCTCATGCAATCTCATAATATGTTTCGTATAAAACTAAGAGGTACAATACTTCAGGTAGTTCGAGCTTTAAACGAGAAATTAAATCTTATTTAATAAAGGATATTTCCCGGTTGAACGGAGTTGAGTTCAGTAAGTCGGCATGTACAGAGATTTATAATCTAAGGAAAAGTAGGTTACCGTAGCGGGAGTACAGAATTAAAGTTGGAAAAATTACAATGTAAAGAGAAAAATAAAATCTCTCGTATCCGGCCTGCAGTGTTTCAGATATGACCCTTCCGCCGGCAGCTTGTAAAGTTTAAGCGGGTTTCTTCGGTTTTATTGAAAATAACAGGTACCAACAAAACCGTTCCAAAAACATATCAGGTACAAATACCTGTTATTATATACCTATTATACATATACCTGCTTATATAATTTGTTATAAGAAATAGATTGAAAATAAAAGTATTAACAGTGTTACTTTGCATTTTGACTTTATTAAGCTATTAGGCTACTGTTTAAAAGAAAATAAGAAACAATAGAATTTATAGGCATATCTCCCTATGGGAATACTAATTTAAGTTTTCACTAGGAGTAAACAAACTGACATAGGTTTAATATTAAATTACAGTATTGATTTTATTTTTATTAGGCAAATCAGTTGGAAATCAGGTAGTGAAATTTAGAGTGCACGTACAGCACAACAAATTATGTCAAAAAAACCCTCAGAAACATATAATACAAACATAACAGGAAGCCACAAGAGTTACAACAATCTCCATCATTTACGTGAGATGTGCAGTGAAATTGAAATCATCTCCGAATCACATTAACAAAAGTATCAACTATCAGCCACTTTGTAAGTTATAACTTAATTCATATATAATATATAATTAATAATAATATTATATTCGTATAATACAATATAGTTCTTTTTTTCAAAATTTACCAAGTTGGTGACTAGTATAATATATAATTTGTTATTATAATCTGTATTATATATCTGCATAACACACGAGAATAAAATGTAATATCAGCATGAATTTTTGTCATTTATTAAAAACAACTTCGCCTGTTTGGCATAGAGATATTCTGAACCTCGCTGTTTTGCTTCGTTTTACTTGTATAGTAATCGGCACGTGCGCAGAATGAAGTATTCAGCACCAAAAAGTGACTTTGTACTCGTGTACTCGTTTACTCGTTAGTTGTTAAGTGGGGGGTCCCGCGACTCGGAACCGTGAGTAATCGGAACGGGTATTTCGACTTTTCAGCTATCGTTAAATCGGAACAGGTATTTCAACTTTTCCAGTCACTGTTATATCCGTTTCACAAAAATAATCGTTCCAAAATACCTGTTATAGGTATATCGGTCCACCTCTGGTTCGTACTGACTGTATACTGTTTTACTCGATATCCATATTTTTTTTCAAAATTTGTAATGGAAAACATTATTTTATCTCTATGTTTGTTCGGACACTTTTGTATTATAATTTTCTAAAACCCAATATAATTATGTTGTGTATGTTATAAAATAGGCTACATATTTATATATTATATACACTATATTAGATCTGGCACCTGTCGAACCGAATTAAATCGGGTAAGCACGGTTATACTACTGTTTAAATTTTCTCTTTCATGCCGATGTGTGTCCGTAATATTAAGTTATGTCTCCCAAGCAAGGGGGAAAGCCCGAGTCGGAAACTAGGTCTGGGAAACGAAATGTGAGCTTCTTCGTGAGTTGTATTTTGTTTTTACACGATTTGTACCAAACAACATTTAATTAGGCCCATGCAAAAATAACTTTGGGATTATCCATTGCGGATAATGATCAGCGGATAGCAAAGGAAATCTTGAGGGCGCAAGTCTATAAAAGCACAAAGAAGGGTCGACCTAGGATAAGATGGTTGTACAAATCCGTTGCGACGGTCCCATCGTCGTTTTGTACAGTGGAAACAAAATAGTGACACCAATGAAGTTACTACATGCCAGATTTAATTAGTCACAAATAACAATGTGAAATCAACAGTGTACTCTCATAGGATAATTCAAGATAAATTTGTCCACACGCAATAATAGTGTCAACTATTAAGATTTTCGCACTAATTATAAGACAGTAATCACTTTTCGCAATCACTTGATCCGAACTCTACAATCTTGCCAGGTGTAACTAACTTACTAAGCCGGCCGCTGTTGCTTATATAGGTCCTGCAGATGTGTCAGAATAATTTTCCATTATTCTGGCGGTTTGGCAGCACAATTTTTGTAGTTACAAGTACTCGAACAGTCTAGAGGCAACCTGATAGTCTTGACCGAGGCGCTGCACCTACTCGGCTAGACGAGAAGCTCGTAGAACAACCCTCTCGCCTTTTCGAAAGCGTTACTTCATTATAATTGACGTAGCGATATATTCAAAGTTGGGTAGATAGAAGTCTCTTATTCGGTTTTGGTCAGTTGGGACTAAACGACGTTTTCAATGTTCTTACCCGGTCAATTTCGCCCCCGTCTTTGACTTGATCTCAACTGACCGAATCCGTGGCAACTACTGCATGAGACTGGACTCTGTGTCTGTGATGGAGGAGATAAAGTATAATTGAGTGTGCTTGTGTTATTAGCCAACTATCGTTTAAGATTAGTGTACTTTTAGTTACTTTCAGTTAGTGTGTGAATTATTCTGTTATTTGTTTATTTGTAGCTGTCTATTCACAGTGTCTCTTCAAGGGTCATCAAAAGAAAGAAAATGAAGTTTCGTTGTTCTCAGCAAAGGAAATGGAGTCCAAAAGGAAAACTCTTGCCGGAAATCTCTTCCGGGAAAAACGTAAAACATATGAGAAAAGGAAACTTTTTCTTGATGATTTTGATAAGTGTATTGTAAGAAATATTGTTCCGGATTTTTATAAAAATCAAAATTACTACTCTGAGAATTTACTCGTTAGTTTGAGGAAATTCACAAATCGGAGTCAATAAAAATGTTCTCAAGGCGTTAAGTAAGTGCTCAGTACATCAGAGTACAATCCGGAAAATCTTGAGTATTTTATCAACGAGTTGTTACTAGTTTGCAAAATGTTGAGAATTTACTCATATTCCTGTTGAAACATGTCAATCCCCCGCCTACCTGGCTGTCTGTGTTCTGTTCGTGCACTGATCACTTCTTCATTCCTTTGTTTGCCTCATTATGGCACTCACTATTAAACTGCGCTGTATTATAAAACTACCTATTACTAATAATTATAAAACTTTTAATTTTATTTGTGTGTTTGTAAACTTAAAAATGGCAACGAGCGATGATGGAGTGTCGGTTAGGTTAGGATAAGTTTGTCAGGATTACCTAGGAGTTGTCAGGATACTGGCTGAAAACGCAGTCATGATGGAAAAATAAAACATTCCATTTGTCGTTGCCGCCAAAAAAACGTTGGAAACATTTTCAGAAGTATATTCGAATGCAAGCGGAAAACTGTTTACACCAAGTCAGCTAGAAAAACGTAAAAGATTTTTGTGGTTGTCTATTTCCTTTCTTACCGAGTAAACCTTCACGCTACAAATGTTCATGTACATCGCCATAGTGCAGACTAACTTAAAGTGAGCATGGTTTGTACCAGACTCAAACAATTCTAGGTTGTTACTCAAGCTTGTACTTGTTACTAGTCTTTATTCACACTAAAAGTGAGAATAAACTCAATTTCCGGGAAAACTGAGATTATTCTCGCCTGAGTTGATACTTACTATTTTATTCACTTAAAAAGGAGTATGTACTTAAAAATTACTTTAAACGAGCATTTGCTCAGTTTTATTCACTTCACCCAATGAATTACGCATGCGCTGGGCTTGGTGCGGTTCTCGTTCAATCAGTCGAACCATAGGTAACGTTATGATTTCTCTTCTTCGCTGTCTCGTCGCAACATTGAATGCTCTGATTAAACCAGTGGCGGCTGGTGTTATGGTTGTAGCGTTGCTAAACTACCGATATAAGATAACTAAACTGCAAAATAACATACGAAAATATTTATCAGTAAAAGTGCATCAGTTTCTATACGGAAAACGTATTAGTTTCTATGCGGCAAAATTCGCGTACAATTGAAATGCGGCGCGAAGGCTTGTGTAGGCCGCTCGCAACTTCAATACTAAATGGAAGATTTTACTACACAAACATATGGGATGACGTCCGTCCCTCTTCACAGTTGCCCAATGCTTCATATGTGCGCTCGGTGGTTGCAAAGCTTTCGCAACGCTCCAGTAGTAGCGCTGTAGCACAGTGGCGTATCTAGAATTTCGTTGGGGGGGGGGGTCCGACCGCGTCGGTTTCATAGAAAAGATAAAATAAGTTAAGAGAAATCAAGGTTACTATCTTTAAATGGTTGAAAATCTTGTGATAACGTTTTGAAATCAACCCCATTAAAGTAAACGGTAATAAAAATACGCGTACTGAAACATGGTTTAGAAGATACTTATTGACTGAATTGATTTTCCCATGTTTTATATTTTAAACGTATACACAAATGTGGTGTAATATACATGTTTGTATACTTAAAAAAAATTAGCATTAGCATAAACAGCTAAAAAAGATAATAAAATATCCTAAAAATTAAGAAAGTAACAAAATTCGTCAACTTTTTCGACCCTCTAGGGGGGGTTGGTCGGTCACGTTCGTCCCCCTCATAAATACGCCTCTGCTGTAGCGCATCCTTAATTGAGCCATGAAGTCAGCTGCAGCCTTCTTAATTTGTAAGCTCTGTCCGGTTTAGTTTTTTAGTTAGTTGAAGGTAAACGTTACTCGTTCATTGAGGTTATAAAAATTAGGAATATTTTTGTATAACTATGATTGTGATAGTAAAGTGTCAATCAACTGTGTGTTAATTAACTGTGTGCTAAATATTATTTTTATAGTTTATTTCTTTTCTTTTTTTAATGCTGCTGTGTGCTTTTGTGCTTGTGATACTGTCTGTGTTCCTTTAACCTCCTCCGAAACCAATCAACTACGGCAAGCACCGTAGGTGGTATTAGGTTGAACCTAATATGGTTCAACTATTGGAACCACCAGCCGCCACTGGATTAAATTTAATCATTAAATTTAATCATCATCATCATCACCACCACCACCACTCCAAGGGCCAGGCCTTAGACCTGTTGCGTACCCCATCTCCTCCTCGGACTTCTCCCAGTAGAGTGATAACCCAAGGCAGCGACAGGTAGAAGGATGTCAGGCGTGCGGTTCAAGTATTCACGCCATCTTCTTCTGTGGTCTTCAATCTTCTGGTGGAATGGTATAATATTTAAATCGTGTCTGATGTCCTCGTTCCTTCTCCGGTCCAAGAGAGAACAACCTTGCGTCCGTCTTGGAAATTTCATTTCCGCTGCCTGAATCCTCTGCACGTCCCTTTTACCAAGAGTCCATGTCTCACTAGCATACAGGAGTGTGGGAACAGACACAGTTTTATAAAATTTCATTTGGATATTCTTCTGGTATGGAATAAATTATTATTTAATTATTTTAAATTATTTTTTAATAGAGGCTTTCAAAAAGGTAAGCGGCTCTAACAACACTACGCCACTGCTCCTAATAAAGTCATCTCCACTCTTTAACTACGTTGTCTCCCGCCTCTTTCGACTTTATTCCGTTCGGTCTGATTTGTCTTCCTAATGAGAGAAACATCTTTAGAATTTGTGTTACGTAGCTTTACACGGTCAGAGTCAATTACATCCCGGGCCGTTTGACCGTGGTCCAAAGTTTATTACAAAACCAGATGTTTCGGCAGCGCCATCGGCTGCCATCTTCAGTGAAATCGAATAACGCTAACGTGAGATGGTGTACGTTAGTGACCGCAGTACTGTGGTTAAGGCTGGGGAAGTCCCGTGAATACCACTACTAGTTATAAATTTCCACGATATGATAATAAATCAACCACCAACCAATCGGAAAGAAGAGGTTATGAATCGGCGGGGTGAAAGCCTTTCATTAAGCACTTTATGGCAAGGCGCGTTGCGTACCTCTAATACACGTTATTAACGTGCCGAAACGCCACGACGTTATTAACGTTTCTAAGATGCCGAAACGTCTTGTTTTGTAATAAACTTTGGACCACGGTCAAACAGCCCGGGAAGTAATTTTAACCAAATCTTTAGTATTTAATTACACTGCACAAAGGGAACAATTGAATTACTTTTCGATTTGAAATTTAAAGGTAAAATGTATGTGTAAAATAAAGTAGTATTCAGAACGGTAAAAGTTCAAACTATTATTAAAAAGTAAAGGAGCGCCACTGCTTAAATCCATATAACCTTTCAGCGAAGTTCATATCTGAAACGCTGCAGGCGGGATATTGCGACGTATATATTTACTTCCGCTGCTTTACTTTGTAATTTTTCAAGTTTAATCCCGCGCTTGATATGATATGACGACCCAGTTTTGTCTCGGCAATAAATCTCCTGCTTCAGATATGCTGACTTACTGAAGTCTTGAAAGACTACTTCGCTCAACCGGAAGATATCGTTTATTAAATAAGATTTTATTCTCGCTTCAAAGCTCAAACAACGTACACACTAGACTTTTATACTGTGTACTTCAGTAGATACAACGAGAAGTGGGATAAAGAGATAAAAGTGAATGAACACTAAATAAAAGTACAAAACGATTTGTTAGAAGAGGAACATCTTTCATTCGCAGATACGAGGTAATGATTACAGTCGAATGAGAAGTTACGTACGAGGGCTACCTTTTAAGTTTTTACAAAGACAATGAAAGAAAAAACATTTTTTGATACAAATCATTTTATTGTTTCTCAAAATATTCGCCTTTGAGATTTACACACTTTTGCATGCGTTGGAACCAAGTCAAGAAACATTTTTTCCACTCTGATGTTGGTACCTCAGAAATATAGTTTCGGAAGGATTCAACAGCTTCTTGAGGTGATGAAAATCGCTGTCCACGCATTTTTTGTTTGACGTTCGGGAACAAAAAGAAGTCGTTTGGCGAAAATCAGGTGAATACGGGCAATGAGACATTAATTCGATGTTTTCCTCCTTCAAATAATCAATTGTTTGACGTGCTGTGTGAGAGTGGCATTGTCGTGATGAAGAATGATGCGACGTTTTCGGTTGTGTTTCCTGATTTCATCGATGACTTGTGGCAAACAAATTGTTGTATACCATTCAGCATTAACTGTTCTTCGATCCTCTAAAGCAATGGTCGCGACATGTCCAGTGTAAGCAAAGAAACAAGCGATCATTTTCTTGGAAGTGCTTCGTGAACGAACCACTTTTGTTGGCTTTGGTTCATCTTGGAACACCCAAACAGTTGATTGTCGCTTAGTTTCCGGCTCGTACGAATATATCCAAGTTTCGCCTCCTGTTACGATGTTGTATACGGATTTTGCATTTCCTCGGTCGAATTTTTGGATCATTTCCTTACACCAATTGGCACGAGCCTGTTTTTGAGTTTCGGTCAAATTATGCGGAATCCATCGGGAACAGATCTTTTTAACAGCTAAATGTTCATGTAAAATCGAATGTACTGCAGTCTTCGATATGCCTAAGGATGCCTCTATCTCACGGTAAGTCACATGCCGATCTTCTTTAATCATTTTGTGCACAGCATCGATGTTTCTAGGAACAACAACCGATTTAGGTTGACCTTCACGAAATTCATCGCTGACTGAAGCATGACCACGGCGAAATTCCGCAAACCAATTGTAAACAGTCTTTTCTGATGGTGACTGATTACCAAAAGTTGTACGAAGCGATTCGAGGCATTGTTGTTGAGTTAGGCCTTTATTAAAATCGTAAAAAATCATCCAATGAGAACCTTCACATGAAATTTCCATTTATTCACAAACACTTTTGTTTTAAACGCTCACTGTAAACAAACTACTCGGCCAATATCTGAGCTGCAATTGTTTTACAAATAACATATGACAAATTTTTCAACAATGATAATGTCACATCTCACTAGCGCCATCTAGTGGTCGTTTGTAAAGACTTAAAAGGCAGCCCTCGTATTAAGAACATCTTTAAAGGTTCAGGTAATACGGAACATGTAAAATAAAATGTGTGTGTGTGTGTGTGTGTGTGTGTGTAATTAGAACGCAGTATTGCCTTAAACAACAGGCAGTGTCTAAACAATTTATAATTGATATAAACATGAAATAGCTTTACGATTTAATATGACTCATAAACAACTTATCATTTTTTAAAACGTCAATGGCAACGTCTCTACGCCAGGCCCCCGCACGACATCATGCTTCTAGTGGACACCCCCTTTTGTTCTTCCGGGTAAACTGTTTGATTGCTAATTAAAGCACATCTGGAACTCCAAGTTTGTAACACTCCAGACACAAAAGAAAATGAACCAAGTTTATTCATTTATGTGACACAAAAACTTTTGTTATAATCAGTGAGTTTATGGTAGCATGTATGTAATAGATACTAACATTTTGTAAGCTGACATTGATTGATGCATCGACATTGATTCTAGTCCGCTGACTGGCTTAATTTTTACATTTAAAGAGGCTAATTTATTGTACTATTATTGTAAAATTATTGTACTAAAATAAATCAATGCTGATTCTGCTCACTAAAACTTAGTTCTAATTATTTTCTATTATTCCTTATTCTTTGCATTCAATGTAAATATTACAATTATTGGTGTCGAAATATTTTTGTGTTACGTCTGTTTAGGCCCAGCAGCTCATCATACAATTTAATACATATAGCACGTAACAAAAAGTCATTTCAAATTTCTCTTTGATACTTTCTCGTCATAAGCACGCTAGACAAGAAAACATCTCCAACTGTATACTTCTGTTTTCAGGAAGCATGCAATGCTAAGAACGGAGCTTTAAGACAACTCATATGTGCATGTTCTGTATCTAGTGCTGACCATTCACAGTGACTAAGTGTGTGTGTCTGTGTGACAGAGAGAGAGAGAGAGAGAGAGAGAGAGAGAGAGAGAGAGAGAGAGAGCGAATATCGATATTTACTTCAAAGTTTGACGCTCAAATTCGAGAGCTGTTTAGCTTGTTCGTAAACGCCCAAACTTGCAGAATCCGTTCAGGGTCACATCAGGCAACATTTACACTTACTGTATGTCACTTAGGGACGTCACGTTTCTGGTCAGATATCACGTACCGTAGCCCACAACAACGTGTCAGTAGTCGAGGCTTTACTGAAAATATTGTTTGCGTGTGTCCGCTGGTCATTTTATCAATTTCCTTGACTCTGGTTGAACCGTATAGAACTAGTTACCAATACAAAACTCTACCTTTTCGGCAATCGTAGTGACCTGATGTACTTACCAGTAACTAAACAAAATATCGGTATGGAGAACCAAACACGTCTTCCATGTTCTAAAATTTATATTTAAAATCATTTACTTTATTTCGGTTTGATAATTTCTAACAAATTAGGTGTGTTCCTTGTAAATCGAGTTTTATGTTTGACAAATTGAAATTAAATATTTCCATAGAAACTACTTCTTTGTTGTCGATAACGTAGTACACTTAAAAAATTATCCCCTCTCCTTCAACTATCATTTTCATTTATAGAAAATTTCCTCTTCCCTCTTGAACTACCCTTTTCATTTATAGATATTTCATCTACCTTTCTACCTTTCATCTACCTTTCATCTGGATTATTATGACCTTCTTTTCTGGGTACTTTATTTATCAAAATTAAGAACTTTACTCTTGTTAAAACATAAAACGTTGCAGGTAAATTAGCTCTTCCCCTTAACCGATCTTCACCAAAATCAATAGGCCTGGATTCCTCTACAATTCGGATTCATATGCAAAAAATTATTTATTCTGTTTGAATTTGCTGGAGTTATCGTTCGCCATACAAAAATTCTACATTCAGACATACACAGACACTATTCGAAAAATAACTTTTCTTCATGTTTTGAGGGTAGTACAATCAGAATCAGTCCTTATCTCGAACACGATTTTTCCACGATTTCCTTACGGAACATGGTAGGAAAAATACAAAGCCACTCTTTACTTTTTTGATGTGTTCAAGACAATGACAGCACTACAATTTTTACTGATTATGTGTTACGAACGCAGGTCTATCGATGCTTATCTACTAGCCTCTCTTTAATGTTATCTGTTTCTTATGTTACTGGTTCTATGATGTCCATTAATGGAAGTATACCTTTGTCTACGCTAGTATTTATAATAAGAATCTGTCTGCCTCCCCACCTACATTTTATTAACATTCAACAAATCAATGTTTTTAAAATTCATTCCCGGGCTGTCTGGCCGTGGTGCATTGTTTTCAACGAAAACAGACGTTTCAGCAGTGCCATCGACTGCCATCATCAGTGTAAATTTGTGCTTCGCTAACATAAGAGCCTTAGCCTTAAGATGTGATTAAGAGCCTCACTAATGCTGGCAGTCGATGGCACTGCCGAAACGTCAGTTTTTGTTGAAAACAATGGACCACGGCCAAACAGCCCGGGAATGAATTTTAACAATATTTTCTCCGGCCGTGAAAGCCTACAAAAGTCTTTTCACCAAACCAGTTCATAAGAGACTTTTCTTTTTTATTGTAATTTCGGGTACTTTTTTGTTCTGGCTTTTATATTATTACTAGGGGGCTAGTATATGTAACTGGCTAAATTGTGTATTACAAAATTTAGAATAAATCAGATCGTTTACTCAGAGTTTATTCATTGTCTAAAAGAGACATTTAAATCGGGTTTTTCAGTATTGCAAAGATACCAACACTAGTTTACAGTTTTTTTTGCTTTGTATCCAAGTCACTATTTTCAAAATAATTTAATTACCTTGTATTCGTCAGTGACTTCGTTTTTGCGTTATTCATATAGACGCGTTTCGTGACATGTGTCACATCATCAGTATCCTTCGTCAAGCGTTAAAATTCACATAAAAACACATTTGCACATATTTAATAAATGACAATAACGACACACACATAATACGATATAACTTCGTCTCCGTTGGACCGGTCCGACCGCGCGTGTAGTTGACGAGCTACTAATTTAACTAAGTAAATCCTTATCACCAGTTATCGCCGTCATGCGCGATTATAATTAGGGCTATATCATATAGTGAGTTAGATTGAAACTTTAACTGTTCATTTAATATACTGTCACTGTTGATATTCTTATCTTTAAATGCTTTATAAATCTCAAATTCCTCTCGAGGAATATTCTTAATGGACGCTCTCCATTCTTGTTTACTTAATATAGTAAATATGTGCAAATGTTTTTATGTGAATTTTAACGCTTGACGAAGGATACTGATGATGTGACACATGTCACGAAACGCGTCTATATGAATAACGCAAAAACGAAGTCACTGACGGATACAAGGTAATTAAACTAGTTTACAGTATTAATACATTATTCTAACTTAATATAAATTGACTGTTGTAAGACTGCGAGAAAATTTCAGAACAGATAAATTGTTAAGTGTCCAAAATTTAAAACCACACACATGAGCAAGTGCACTTGATCTTATAAACTGCGGAAAGTAACACTAGTAGGAAAAATAATAAAAAACTGAAATCTTCCGTCAGCGAGAATAGTCGGAGAATTTCTCATGCGAACCTACGTGTGGTGTGGAAATCTCGGCCCTTTCTTACCTTCATAAGAACCAATCAATAACAAAAAGACAAATGGAGGGAAATACCAAAGGGGGAAGCAAAGGAGTTACTAAATAAGAGTTACGGAAAGATTGAAAGGGAGTTGGTGGGAAGAGTTCGTGACAAACGAATATGTTTGTTAAGTGTCGAGGTGTTAGCTACACGGACTGCTACAAAAAACAATATGTAAAATAAATTAATTCATCTATTTAAAGAAGTTATTCTCTTGTAATTATATATACTACTAAAAAATGTTTATATGCTCATATTATATCTATATTCATTATACTGTATGTATATGTATAGTAATGAACATTATTATAATCATGTGCTCATTGTATACTATATTGTAAGTAAGAGAATGTTAAATGTAAAAATATCATGGTAGAAATTACGTTTAAGAAGTTTAGGCTACAATATTTTCCAAAATCTTTGCTATTTTAAACTATCCATAATTTTCCATTTCTCTTCGTAATACAAAATTATTATTTATTACTAAATTTAGACCAAATTTACAATTTAAAAAGTCTTCTTGAAAACCAAGCAAGGTTATTTTTCAATATCTAAATCCAACATCCACTTACAATGTAATCATTAATTTATTAGATGCAATATGTATCACATCTAATGCATTAGATGTAACTGTTGTGTTCACACCGGTTTGTCGGTTTACCAACGAGACAATCGTTTTATTTTTCCGCTTTCGCTCTTGTATTAATAATGTAGTCATAAATATTTCATTGAAAACACTATGTCAGTGTCAACGACGACTGGACTGTTAATGTGACAGCAAGTTGTGAGACACAGCTGTTGACAACCTGAGGAGGAGTGTGAAAAGCCGCGTGGTGGTAGTGGAAGTGATAGGTTTACGTCTCACAGTACTCGTACAGGTCAATATAAACAAAGTGAATGAATAGGCTGTGTAAGGAGTCCATTTAAAAGCTGGAGCGATGAAACACTAACCTATCAGTCGTATACCCCTTTAAGGTGTCCATTCTGGTAACGGTGAAGGCGACGACGAAAGTGATGGTGATGGTGGTAGTGGGGTAGTAGTGGCGATGGTGGTGGTGATGGTAGCGGTGGTGGTAGTGGCGATGGTGATGATATTAGTTGTAGTAGTGATGGTGATGGTGATAGTGGTAGTAGTGGAGATGGTAACAGTGAAGTAGTGGCGATTGTGTTGGTGGTGGTGGTGATGGTGATGGTGATGGTGATAGTGGTACTAGTGGCTATGGCGATTGTGTTCGTGGTGGTGGTGATGGTGATGGTGATAGTGGTACTAGTGGCTATGGTGATTGTGATAGTGGTAGTAGTGGCGATAGTGTTGGTGACAGTGATGGTAATGGCGATGGTGATGGCGACAGTGGTGGCAGTGGCGGCGGTGTTGGTGACAGTGGTAGTAGTGGCGATGATGACGGTGATAGTGGTGACAGTGGTGATGGTGTTGGTGACAGTGGTGGTAGTGGCGATGGTGATGGTGATAGTGGTGGCAGTGGCGGCGGTGTTGGTGACAGTGGTAGTAGTGGCGATGATGACGGTGATAGTGGTGGCAGTGGTGATGGTGTTGGTGACAGTGGTGGTAGTGGCGATGGTGATGGTGACAGCGGTAGTAGTGGCGATAGTGATTGTGATAGTGGTGGTAGTGGTAATAGTGCCAAATGTGATGGTGGTAGCGGTGGTGATGGTGGTAATGGTACTAGT
This sequence comes from Magicicada septendecula, assembly GCA_034769895.1. Lineage (NCBI taxonomy): Eukaryota > Metazoa > Arthropoda > Insecta > Hemiptera > Cicadidae > Magicicada > Magicicada septendecula. The sequence continues at coordinate 87,817,445 of CM068375.1, read as the reverse complement.
GGCCATGGTGATGGTGGTAGTGGTAGTAATGATGATGATGATGATGATGATGATGATGGTAGTGGCGATGTGATGATAGTAGCGGTGGTGGTGATACAGACGACTTCGCAATGAATTTTAGACTCAGTACTTACCGTATGTACACTACTTGTAGGCTTACGGCTTATAGTTGTGTAATAATAGGTCTAATTGAAAACAAATATAAGAATAACGTAACTTTAAAAAGACAAGTCACCAGTTGTGTAGACAAATTAAATGTGAATTTTAAAATGGTTACCATCTTTTTCAAGTGCAATTCGAATCGCTGTGCAAGGTTTTGAAAACGTTCGTGCAGTGTTTGAATATCCGAAGCTAAAATTATCCGAACAGAAATTAATCTTAGTACGTAGGCTTTCACGGCCGGTGTCACTATAATTAATTAAAACTTCCGGGCTGAAAGGCCGTGGTCGAGTGCTTGATGTAATATCGCTAGAAGTTTCGGCCACACCACCGGTGGCCATCTTCAGTAGCAAAGAATGTTCGTAATAGATGGTATGCCGAACAATAAAGCGGCCAAAAAGTTATAAATAGAAACAGCGTTGCCGTCTCTCACTATTGCTTGTCCCATTTCACTGGGCGAATTGTTCGGCATACCATCTATTACGAACATTCTTTGCTACTGAAGATGACCACCGGTGGTGTGGCCGAAACGTCTAGCGATATTACATCAAGCATTCGACCACGGCCTTTCAGCCCGGAAGTTTTAATTAATTATAGAAATTAATCTGTTTCACACCGCTATAAACAATTTTATGATTAGCCCTTTCAAGCTTCACAGCTGATCATAAGATCAAAAATGTACAGTAATAGAAGTACAAAATTTTTTAAATAAACAAAAAATTTGTGAACTTTGTGATCAAACTTCGTGTGTTTGTTCAGAAATTTCCTAAAGTAAACAAAATATCAAAGTACAAAGTATTTTTGTCGTAAGTTGAGACGGCCGGCGTCAACATTATCTAAACGATTAGGCCGTGGTCGGTTGCTATATAGCAGCGACACGTTTCGAAGCCCACCCTCGTGTATCGTTCGGCCAAGATCCGCCGTTACCGTTCTTACAGCACTCTGTCGCTTCTTGCGGCCTGAAGAAGATTCCCGAGGGTGGGATTCGAAAAGTTGCTGACGATGTCGCCACTGTATACAGCAACCGACCACAACTTGACAGCCGGTTTTTAATCATTTTGACAATATCAACTCTGTTTTTCGTTTCAACACGCTTCTTTTTAATGGACACAATGCATAATGATTTTTGGTGATTTTATGCCACTTGAGTGGAAAAAGCGGATTTCTATTCTTAGAAAAAAAAAAACAGATTCTTTGAACAAAAATTTGTTGAAGGGAAATTGAACGTGTTTTCTTAATACACAAGTCATTCCTGGTTCGAGAATTTTAGACGAAAAATTTACTATGGTAATGATTGTTCGCCAAGTAAGTCCCTATGCAATTGTCCCTATTTTCTCTTCCCCAGGACGAAAAAAACATGTAATCCGTATCGTTTTCCATATGTTGAAGACATGAACTAAACTTAATAAATTAACTCTGGGATACATTAAAATTTTTATTCCAGAAATGCTTGGTAATGTTAAGTTATGTTCCATAAAAAATGCTTTAAATAGGTAAAAAAAAAAGTAGATGCATAATGCTTTAAATAAACACAACTTTCTGATCAAACCTCGTGCTTTTGTTCAGAACTTTCCTACTAAAGTAAACAAAGTATCCGCATAAAAATTTTACTGGAGTCATCTGTTATTACTTAAATTTTAGATTCGACCAACGCTTATTACTCTCAGAGCATTCTTTCTGTAAATATCCGCATAAAGTCTGCTATGGCTTGTCAGTTGATTGTGCACTGACGTGAACCGATCACAGTGGTCAGGGCAGTGAGCGACTGTACTTAATGTCGGTCAGTTGATTTACTGAAGTCCGCCCTCTGGCGGTGCACAGTCCCATCAATGTTACCCTTCATTAAAACAGATCATTCTGCCGCTTCTGAGGGGTGATTCTGTGTTACCGAATAAGCACACAAACCGTTAAACAGTCACACAGCGACACACATACACACACACGCTCGCGCGCGCGCACATGCACATGCATACAAATACGAATATTCACAACCACGTCAGGAAAGTGTGTAACGGCGCAAACGGATTGACCCATTTCAATCCAGCGAGAGTAATACAAGATTTAAACACGATATTATCCTTTCATAAAAAAGTAAATAAAAAGTAAACAAGACTAAAATTAAAAAAAAGTACTTCATCATTAAAACGTATATGGCTAATTATATAAATAGTGTATGAATACCAATTTATGTAACCTGCTGAAACATATGCATTTTGTTACGACGGTCTCACTGATCGTCGTATGGTACAGTGGAAAACAAAATTACAGGCACCAATGTACTCACTAATAACCAGCTTTAATTTGTCACAAATAACGATTTGTAATCAACTCCAGTTAAATTTGTCCACACGCAATAATAATATCAAATAATAGAGATACACATTAATTATAACACAATAACATTTTGCAACAATACTTCGACAAACACTACTCGATCCGCAATAAGGAAAATCGCCCAAAACAACTGACTGACTAAGCCAGGCGCTCTGCTTATATAGGTCGTGCAGAGTTCTAGAATTAACGTTCAAACCTTAACTGCACGCCACTTAATGCGCAATTCAAGTATTTTCCAGAGTATAGGCCCACCAACCTTTGGTGAACAGCCATCTGCGCCGACCCAATGCATGAATTACCCCACTTTCAAGTATAGCTAAGTTATCTAGAGAGAAGAGGAGGGAGACAACACTATAACGTTCACTGTCTCACTTCCATATTATTTCCCTCTCTGTTACACACATGCTTCCGTTGTTCTCGCCAGTCTTGTTGCAGCCGATGTTCTTGCTATGAAATACTGCACAGAAATGTTCTGCGCATGTGCGAAGTGAATGAAAGTTTTGTTGGCCTCGCAACGAGGTGTTTGTCTACTGCACATAGAGACCTGTGTGTTCTATTTACATCGTCCTGCCTCTACTCTGGAACGAATTTGATCGCGGCCTTGACTGAGGCTACACCTGCCCAACTTGGTTGGGAGGGGTAAGGGTGGAGGACGTTTGCGGCTGTTCGAGACGGTTCCAACGTTTCAATATTATAATTCATCATCACTATATTAGCCAAATGTAACCACTAACGTTTCTATATTAAACTGTATTTTGTGTTTTCCTGGTACAGTCATGGATGGTAAACCGTCTATTCATCTTGATGATGGTTGTGATTTCAATCTTCTGTCTATCTTAGATTTCGAATTTGTATTCTCTTCGAGTCATCTATCGTTCCTCGACGCACTGTGACAAGTAGTGTGTGTGTTCAGCAATCTTGCTCGTAAACTTTCAGCGTTCTCGTTAGTAATATCAACACTGTTTTTCAGTTCAACACAGGTCTTTTTGTTGCTTCTAACAGTCGAGCTACTGAGGATGCCTCATCAAAGTTTGGGCAAAACTTCTTCTTCTTCTTCTTCTTCTTCTTCTTCTTCTTCTTCTTCTTCTTCTTCTTCTTCTTCTTCTTCTTCTTCTTCTTCAAGGATTAGGTTATATAAACTTGTTCCGGCAACCATCTCATCCTCGGACGACCCACGTCTCTTCTACCAATGGCTTTATAGTTCAGTGCCGCTTTCGAAAATCGATCCTCTGTCATTCTTTGCAGATGATCCCACCATTCTCTTCTGTAACTTGCAATAATTTCATTTATGTCCTTTTTTCGAATTCTGCTCTGATATCTTCATTTCTTATTGTATCTTGCAATGTATAATTTAAAGCATTACGAAGAAACTGCATTTCAGCACTCTGAATCTTGCCGCTTTCCTTTTTTGTCATGACCTTTTTTTCCTTTTTTGCAATACCTCACTCGCATAAATCAATGTGGGTATTGCAATTGTCTTATGAAATTTAATCCTCGTGATGTGTCTTGTTTTATTTCTAAAATTTCTATGAATCGTACCACAAATATTCCAAAAGTTGTTTATCTTCTCTTTTAAATCATATTCAGATTTTTAGCTTACTGCACAGCCGAGATATTTAAAGCGGCTCACTTGTTCTAAAGTGCTGTTGCTTACAACTATCTTAGTCCTCACTGGATACTTAACTTTAAAGGCCATGGTTGGGGGAAAAATAATAATAAAAATAAAGGTCACTTTGTATTAAAGTAATAAAAAGAAGTGCGTTGAAACGAAAAACAGAGTTGTTATTATTAAGCCTTGCACAGCTGCACCACTTCCATTATAGTTGTCTCCGTTTTTTGATCAACGCTTTGTTCCTGAGATCGTTTAGAGTAATCGTCTATCGATTCTTTAGTTATGAAACTAAGATAAAAATACCACTACTCTGTTTACCAAAAAGTTCTTTTTGGTAGAACAGTGTGTTATTGGTCTCTAAAATATACATTATATAGACTTATATGTGAAGCGGATATGTAAACATAAAAACCGGTTGTCAAGCAACGTGCGTGCGCATACAGCTACACACACATCCAGTTCTTGAGAACGTGAAATTTCAAAATCGTATTCGTGAGAAAATCAGACCATGGAAACAGCGGAAGAATGTTCCAGACGACGAATTCTCCAACTAGGGGAATAATGGTTGCAGGAATAGAAAGAGAGATGTTCGGGTTTCCCTGAGTGGAAGACCGGATAAAGTCTCAGCACGTGATCGGCGGAAAGTCCGCTTTTATGACTCTGAAGATATTTCCTTCAATTGATGGTTATCTAGAAGAGTAATCTACGCACAGGAAGATCCTATACATATCAATGGAAACCTAAAGAAGAAAGCGTAATATGACAGTAGGGAAGTGTAAATGATTTTAACTTTGAACGGTTTCCACAAACTGGTTCGCCCAAATCAGGATTTTCTTTAAGACTGCTTCCTTGTGCATGGCAGAATCTAAAGAAATCGAGGGGTCTTAGAAAACACTCGTGAGTGATTTTACGGATCTGAGTCATCGGATCGGATCAAAAGTGTATTAGTGGAAGAAGTTCACTGGGCGAAATGGCGAGATAATTTTTTCCAAAAAAGTTCCCAACTTATGTAATAATTGACATATATGCATAATGAATCATGTAACTAAAACTCATAAAGTCACTTGTTTAACTTTTCCACTAGTAATGTACAGTATGCTGCAAACCTCAGAAACCTCACTTTTGGCTTTCCATGCTATGGATTTCGTTTTTGAATTGATGTTGAATTCTGTCTGTCATGCATATACGAGAATCGACGCATCCATCACCGTATAAATTTCAAGCAATGTGACCTGTATTAAATACTTTTTTAATGTGTCACATGGATATTGCAATCAGTGTAATTTTGTACCAATATCGTCACGATTTAAAAATTTTATGTTGAGTTAAATAAAGAATTGTTTGACCGTGCGATTTACGTATACTTTTGACTATTCCGTCCACGATTGACTAAAAAAATGTCAGATGGATTTAGAATATTATCACAAATATGTTATAACGAGAAAAAGAGTATGGTGTGTTTTTAAAATAATAACTTCTTATATCATATCGACTTTGTAAAAACCATTCAAAATTTTATTAAATAAAATTTTGAAAAATTACGAATTACAATTTTGTCATTATTATTCGCGTAATATTTTTCTTTTGTGTGTGCTCATCATACACACAATTATTGTCACTATACAAATAGCATAACACAAATATTCATAAATATAATACACAAGATATAAATTGACATGTGTAAATAGAAATTTTTGTAATATATAATGTGCTCTCGACTTGCTCAGATTGCATTACTTTTTAAATTCCATATTTTTTTTATATTATTACTACTTTGTTTTGTGTGCCTACATATGAATATCGTATTCATGAAGTATCAATCAATTTTAGAATTACTTAAACATTTATGCTATGTTATAAATTCAAAAATAATTTCGTAAATGTTATATATCATTATAGATTACTACAATTTAACCAATTAGATTTTACAATTATTATTTAGACTATTAAAGTTTATCATTGTCTCTTCACTCTTTTCTTTTTAATGTTTTTTATGACTCGTTGGTTGACGAGTAAAAATGGTTTCATGTCACCTTATTGCTGTGCGGTGATACTCAGTGATTCCTCGTCATGATCCTGAGTCCTGTGTCCTGTGTAGATCCTCCGTTGTCGTCTGATCCTCCTGGAGTCCGTCATCCGGTCCTCCTGGTCCACTCAGCATTCAGATTACTTGTACGGTGCTATCTCCATACTGCTGGGATATCGACCTTGGATGCTCCACCGTCGGGCATAGCCTTCGGCTGCAGATGTGTTCCAGTGAATGAAGGTCGAGGCTGCTGGTCCTCGCTTATTTATACTGTCGGGCGCAAAGTTCATGTTTCAACCATTCTGTGCAGGATTTATATTGTTATAGTTTGTCGAGCGTCCCTTTACAGATTCGTTTATTTTTCGTACTTATTTTAATTTTATTCGCAACATGGGAATTCTTTTGTTTATTACTCGATGTTCATACGATCGGTAATTTTTTTATGTATAATTGTATGTTAACAGTTTTTCTATACTTTAATTGTTCTTGGTTCTATTCACTTTTATTTACACTGCATTAATATGTATTATTTGTTTCGCACTATATTTTGCACATGTGCGTGTCTTTATATTATTAATAACGTGGCGTAATTTGTTTTGTCATATCTTACGCGCACTTACCAAAATTTAAATAAATTACTTATTTAATTCACATTTATTCAGGGGTGACGCTATACCGGTTTCTACTGGCACACACACACACACACACACACACACACACATCACTTACGTTTTACACAGTCTTAGCTTGAGTATGGCGTGATATGCCAGTACCCATTCGGTGTTCCCCTTCGCTGGTTACTTACAGTTTTCAATACGCATTTTTTTTTTAGTATTGACAATATTGATTATTTATTCTAATTTAGCAGTTTTTTTAACTAACTGCGACAATGCACAGTAACATACGCAGACGTACTGCTGCAGTATGTATTATATTGCTACATTAATAAATGTATTGTTGTATTAATACATGCCTTTATACAAAGACCTTATCCAACGTAACGCTTTGCAAGGTGATGCTAGATTTTTACTAGTCGTTTCAACTGAAGATAAGGTTCTTGAAATCACTAAAATGTTACAAACGCTTGTGTATCATAAGGAAACAGCTGACAGCAATCAGCTGATGGGCATATCAGTGGATATATGTATTACGTTCGGCCCGTGAGTCTTGGCTTCAATTCCAAATTAGCCCAGTGATGTAAGTCGTTCTGAGATCCAAATTGCCCAAAAAAATCCTACTGATCTCAATTTTTGTATACAGCTTTATTTTGACGTCCTGAATAACGTGTGAAAAGTCACAATGCCAATCGTTTATGCGTCTTGAGTTATTAGAGGTCAAATGTCACAAGAAATGGTTTTTTGAAAATACAGTATCTCGCTTCCTGTTGATCAGACGACAATAGAGGTGAATATCAAAATTGTAGGCCTCACTATTTTCTATGAAAAAGGCCCTACACAATTTTTAAGTAAAACCAACGGTTTATCGAATAACGCACATCTTAGTTTTGGAGCACAGGATCAGTTGATATTCTATCAAATCTCCACTCTTTATATTCTATTCGCTCCGAGCCGATGCGTATCACGTGACTACATTCTCTACCTTCCTTGTTTTTCTAGGACGTTTCATCATTGAAAAGCATGGAGAAAAAACAATTATTGAAAAATACACCAAATATATAAATGTAAGTAATAAAATGAATTATAATAATAATTAAAAAATATGTCAAATATATAAATGTAAATGATAAAATTAATTACATATTTACTTCATTATTAATTTTACTTCATATTATTACAACTTTAGTAAGTTAAATTATGAATAATTTTTATATAAAGAACATCCAAAAATACAGTTTAGAGGTTATTCGCTCCGAGCCGATGCGTATCACGTGACGTCACGTGACTACATTCTCCCCCGTTTTCCTATGGCGTTTCATCATTGAAAAGCATGAAGAAAAGACAATTATTGAAAAATACACCAAATATAATAAAATGAATTACGGTACATATATATGTTCATTATTAAATTTACTCATATATTATAACTTTGGTAAGTAAAATTACCACACAACAACTAAAATGACATTTTATTGCAAATGTTTCATATAAACGCGTGCATAAGCGTCCTGAAAAAACGATACGTTCTCCCAACATGAGAAGGTACGTCGATTCACGAATCCCTACCACACATCGGCTCGGAGCGAATACAGTTGTATACTCTATTCTATACATTATATATATATATATATATATATACATATATATGTAGTATTATATAGTGTGTTTAAACATTATACTATGTTGTCCGTGAGTAAATGAAGAGTGGAATATATTTTTTTACAGGGAACCTGGGCCCTTACTAGCCTAACAACTTGGAGTTGCAGGTGTTGATCAGTTTGACACGTGTTTAAAAAAAAAAATAGACGTGTAATATTGAGTGTTGTGTAATTTCAAAGTAACTATCGATGGCTAGTAGCTGTTTTATTTGCGGTACAGCGCTTTCGGACCGTGATACAGTGACTGTTGAGCGTGGTATAGAAAGCATAATAGATGCAAGTATTTGTAGAAACGACGGACACATTGAACATCTACAAAATGTGAGATCAGTGACTGTACATACTAACTGCCGTAAAAATTGTACGTCGAAGAACAGCATCGCGACGTTTAAACGGCGGCAGGAGACAGATGTTCCTACTGTAGTACATCTCAATGGTCTACTCGTAAAAAACGTATAGGCTCTTTCAATTCTAAAGAATTGTGCTTCATTTATCCGCAAACTTGACAGAATTAGAAGAAAAAGATAACGAGCTTGAGCCGAACATTAATGACTTTCATGGACATGCACGATGAAGACGAAAACGAAAATTAATTAATAATATTAATTAATTATATTATTAATCCATTAAAATTTGTTTTTAATTATTGATGTCATAACCCTGCATAACATGGATTAGGCCTACTGGGGAAACCATGTAAAAAAAAACGCGCCTCGCATTCTACCTCGAAGGTGCTGCGGAAATGAATACATTGAGCGGCTTCGATATTTTCTCTGCGTCATTTTGCGTCTTTTACTGAAAATTGCATAGGAACGTTTATAGAGACCATTGAGAGATCTACAATTTTGATATTCATCTCTATTGTCGTCCAACCATTAAAAAGCGAGCTATTTGCAAAAAAAAACATGTTTTTTGACGTTTGACCTTTAATAACTCAAGACGCGTACACGATTGGCGTTGTGATTTTTCACATGTTATTCAGGACGTCGAAATAAAGCTGTATACAAAAATCGAGATCAGTAGAAATTTTTGGGCAGTTTTTTCCTTAAATCACTGGGCTAAAATGCAATACGATCAAACCGGATAATGTGATTGTCTCTGGCGTGATAGGGACGGGCTATTATAGCTTGTAGCGTGTGACAGGAGACCGTCTAGACACACGTAATTCCATCTTCAGCCCCGGAACGTTTAAGTAATAACGCAACTAACTAATAGCTCGATTAACTAATAGCCATATTAAATAATAGTGCAATTAGCTAATAGTCCGATTAAATAATAGCGCAATTAAATAGTATCCCGATCAAATATCAGCGCAATTAACTAATAGCCCTATTAACTAACATCCCAATTAACTAATTGTCAGATAACTAACAGCACAATTAACTAATAAACCGACTAAACATTAGCCTAATTAACTAATAGGCAGATAACTTATAGAACAACTAACTAATGGCCCCTTATATAGTATTGCAATTAACCAATAAACCGATTAAATAATAGCGCAATTTTCTAAGAGCCCGAAAAATTAATATCTCAATTAACTGATAGTCCAACTAACTAACAGCTCAATCCACTAATCGCCCGATTATCTAATAGCAGAATAACTAATAGCCGGATTAAATAGTAGCCGTATTAACTAATATACCAATCAACTAATAGTCCGATAACTAATAGATCAATTAACTAATAACGCAATTACCCAGTAACCCAAAAAATTAAGGGCCCGATTAACTAATAGCGCAATTAACTAATAGCTCAATCCATTAATATCACGACTATATAATAGCGCAATCGAATAATAGGCCAATTCAATAATAGTGCAATTAACTGTTAGCCTGATTAACTAATAGAGGAATTAACTAATAGGGCAACCCACTAATTCCCCATTAAATAATTGCGCAATTAACTATTAGCACGATTAACTAATAGTCCAATTAACTAATAGACTGATTAACAAATAAGCAATTAACTAATAACGCAATCCACTAATAGTTTGATTAACTAATAGTGCAATTATCTAATAACCCAATAAAATAGTAGCCCGATTAACTAAAACCCCAATTAACTAACAGTCCGATAACTAATTAATTAATAATGCAATTAACTAATGCCCGATTTATTAATAGCACAATTAACTAATGACCCAATTATCTAATGGGGCAATCCATTAATAGCCCGAATAAATAGTAGTGTAATTAACTAACAGCGCAATTAAATAATAGCCAGTTTAACTAATACACCATTTAGCTAATAATCCTATAACTAATAGCTCAATTAACTAATACTCCTTTTAAATAATAGTGCAATTAGCCAAGAGCCTGAATAATTAATAGCTCAATTAACTAATATTCCGATTAACTAGTAGCGCAATTTACTTGTATCCCGATCACCCAACAGCGCAATTAATTAATAGCCAGATTAACTAATATCCCAATTATCTAATGGCCCGATTAACTAATAACTCGATAACTAGCAGCCCAAATAAACTAATAGGTCAATTCACTAATAGCGAATTAACTAATAGAGCAATTAGTAATACCCAGTTTAAATAAAAGTGCAATTAACTAACAGTACGATTATTTAATAGCGCAATTAACTAATAGCCCGACTAACAAATAGCCCAATTTACTAATAGCCGGACTAACTAATAGCCTGCTTATCTAATATAGCAATTAAATGATAGCCCGATAAACTAATAACCCAATTAAGTAATAGCGCAATTAACAAATGGCCCGATTAACTAGTAGCGCAATCAACTAGTATCCCAATAAAGTAATAGAAAAATTAACGAATGTCCCTATTAGCTAATAGCGCAATTAAATAGCAGCTAGATTAACTAATAGTCCGAATAACTAAGAGCGCAATTAACTAGTAGCCCGATTAAATAATAGCGCAATCAACTAACATTCCGATTAATTAATAGCGCAGCTTACCAGTAGCATTATTAAATAATAGTGCAATTAAGTAATAGTTCGATTAACAAATATACCGATTTAATGATAGCTGAATTAACTTAAAACCCCATTATCTAATAGCCAAATTATAAGTAGTGCAATTAATTAATAGACCGATCAACTAGTAGCGCAATTAACTAATAGTCCGATTAACTATTAGCGCAGTTAACTAATAGCCCGATTAAATAGTAGTCAACTAATAGCCCGATTATCTAAAAGCGCAATTAACCATTAGCTCGATCAATTAATAGTGCAATTAACTAATGGTCCGATTAATTAATAGCGCAGTTAACTAATAGCGCAATTAACTAATAAACCGATTAATACGGCAAACATTGTATATTAATATTGCTTACATTGTAAGGCACTTATTGCTACTATCTCGAACGTCAAAATTAATTTTCAATGAAAGAAATTATTAGTGTACTATGATATAACATGGCGAGAGTGCTGGATGTAAAATCCTGGGATGGAGGGAGAGAGAGAGAGAGAGAGAGAGAGAGAGAGAGAGAGAGAGAGGTTCCTGAGAGGAATATAAAATAGAGAGAAAGAATGAGGAAGAAAGAGAGATAGAGAGAGAAAGAGAGAGAGAGAGAGAGAGAGAGAGAGAGAGAGAGAGAGAGAGAGAGAGAGAGAGAGACAGACAGACAGACAGACAGACAGAGACAAAGCAGTTGTGTTAAACAGTCAGCGATTGCTGAGAAATACCGATTCACATTAAATTATCAAAACTCACTCAGCGCTAACATTCCTCTCATTGAGCATTAAAGTCAGAAAACTGTGATGCTGTGTCGTACAAGAATTGGCACTGTAAAATATTATTAACATTAAAATCTACTTTTAATTTTATACAGCTTAACACTTCGAAATGTAATAGATGACTTAGATTTTAAAGAGGGCGAGCTAACTCCTCATCTGTTTCCTCTTTCTTGTCAGCATTTCCACTGCGATCAGAATCACTGTCACTGCTGTCTGTGTTGTCACCAAGAGTGGCAACTGCTGATAGCACTGCTGATAGCACTGCTGATAGCACTGCTGATATTATCACTATCCGAAACTGACGTGATAATAATCTTGTCAATAACGTTTGACACTATCCCATCACTTTCCCAGTAGTAGTCCTCTACCTCTCCGACTTTTTGCAGTACCCTACCCAGTCACTTCCAGTTAACGACATTACTTCCTGCTCAGTTATTTCAGGCAATTCCGTAAAATTAAACTTTCTATGACTGTTGATTGAAATTTTATATGTAGGTTTTAACTTTTGCCCAGACAATTTTAATAGGATTGAGCCCGCAGATATAGGGAGGAAGCCGTACAACAGTGTGATAAAAATTGCTTGATAACATTGATCAATCTCGTACTACTTTTCTCTGGAGCGATGGAGTTCTACAATTTGGAAAAGATGTTCCTTTCTCATACCTTCATCATAATTAATACCCTTATTTCTCAGATAGTGTATTATAACTATTTTCGTATAATTCTTTGTCGGAATCTTTTCAGCCATAACGGCACATTGTCCATAACTATTAGCCTACTAATTCCAGGGGATATTTGGCAACAACTTATTCTCAACTCATTTTTAAACATTTTCTTAGGTAATCTGCCTATGATAGTCACCACTAGTACTTCCAAGTTTGTACAAAAGTTTAGCACCTGGAACAAAGCCGTTTTTAGTTCCCGCTTGTAAAATCACTAATCTGTTTCCCCCACTGTAATTTGAAACAAGCCAGAAACCTCATTTGACTGCAACATTTATCTACAGTTATATTATTGTCAACCTATGCTTCATCTAAAAAAAAATGTTTCACCCAGAGTCCCGAAAACTTTTAATTTACACAAGGTACTTGTAATGCATAATTACAATTTTTGAGTTTTCAATTAACAACTTTTTTTAGTTTTACATTTCTTCCACTTGACTCCCACAATTTTAAGCACTCGCGTTAATGATTTAGCGCTCCATGGAAAATGGATTCTTTCTTTTACGACAAGTGAGAGTTTTTTAACAGTGGGCAGAAAATTTTGATTTTTATAAAATTCCTGATCAGTATTTCTTACTACATACTTATCAAAATCATCAAGACAAAGTTTTCTTTTCTCACATGTTTTACGTTTTTCCCCAGTGTGGAGAGTTTTCCTTCTGAACTGCATTTTCTTTGCTTTCAATTACAAAGTAAAGTGTATTATTTATTACAGTGACACGCAGCTCGTTTTGTTGCTGAATTTAGTGGTTATGTCAGTGAGGTTTGTTGTTTTCCTTCATCACATTTTAAAATTTGATTACTAATTATTTCGCAACCTTCACTATGAACAACGAAACTTTTTTTATTTTCTTTCAATGACCCTTGAAGAGACATTGTGAATAAACAGCTACAAATAAACAAACGATAGGATAATTCACTCTCTAATTGAAAGTAACTAAACGTACACTAATCCTAAACGATAGTTCACAAATTCGTATTTTTATGTTACTATAACACAACTACTTAAAAAGTACTAAGTTGTGAACACAAAACCAATGATACATAGTCTTTGAGCGCACTTAATACCTTTACGGTGAAAACCAGACTGCAGTTATATTACAAAGTGTTTAATGTCCGATTGCCGTTGTGAGTGGATGCCAGTCTGACTCTGAACAGTCAGACTGTGTACCAGCACACACACACACACACACACACACACACACACGCGCGCGCGCGCGCGCGCGCACACTTTATTCCCTCCATAAGAGACACAGAGTTCAGTCTCATGCAGTAGATAAACATCCCTTTGCTGGTAACAGTGATTTAGCACCTCCAGCGTAAAGTGCCCTCTTGATTTTTGCTAACAGCTGTTCATTCATTGTAATTACGTGAAGACACAAAGCGAAAGCTGTACAATAAGAATTTGTATAATGTGAAAAAGCAAAGACTGGATACGTATCTGAACCAGCTGACATATAGATAGTGGGTGGTGTAGTCAACCTCTGTCCGATCGTTGACTGCTTCGGTTGAATTGCGTGCGATCGATTGACAGTGAATATAACGAGATTTTCGTCGCCAGTCTGTAACGACGTTTCCAAGAAAATAATAGAAGAAGAGAAGAATATGTTTCTTTGTAACCACAGGGAATATGACAAGTAAATATATAATAATGCTTTTGGAAAATCATTTTATACAATTGCATTACACTTGCGGGGCGCGCGCGCACACACACACACACACACACGCATAGCCTCGCGAGCGCGAACGTACATATAGAGTATAATAATATAATTTTTTTTCAAACACTAAAGAAAGTAAGTTATTACTTGAATACACTTCGTTTTCAAAGACGTCTAAGAAAAGTAAGAGCAATAATAAAAAGTTTCGTCACTTTAACCGTACTTTATTTCAAAAACTTTAAAGTTTTTACCTTTAGAAGCTTTCTAAGCCATTATTCACTGAACTCTAGAAAAGTATACGCTACTTGTTTTCAACTACTAATAATGTTTCTGAGATACATTTATGGCCTTCATAAATGTACTTGTAAGTGTCTGTCTACCTGTACATTTATGCGTAGATTTAATTCACACACACACACACACACACACACACACACACACACACACACACACACACACACACACACACACACACACACACACACACACACACACACACACACACACACACACACACACACACACACACACACACACACACACACACACACACACACACACACACACACACACACACACACACACACACACACACACACACACACACACACACACACACACACACACACCATCGCTATCAGAAAGTCTACTTGTTTCACCATCATCATGACCATGACCACGACGACGACAACCAAATTTTTATTCTATTCATATCACGTTTTGTTTTGTGTGAAGTCCTCCCTTCATCTTATTTTTGGACCTCTTTATTGTGACCTCCTATTTTCAGTCGCCGCGGTAGTACCAGTATCATCTTCATCATCAACAACTCCATGACACCGCACTACTCATTACCGCTTAAAGAAATACCGGATTGCCGAGTTACCGGGTTAATCAAGGTTACCGGCCGCCGGCTGCTTATAGGCCTACTCGGTAATAGTACTTGGGTATTGTTCGGTTAGATCTGCCGTAAGTGTGTTCTCTGTCGTTTTTCGGCTGTGAAGGAGATCCCCTTAGGCTGGCATTGGAACGTAATGCTAACGTGTTGCTAGTTAGCAGCAACCGACCACGATCTAACAGCCCGGTTTTATTTCAACTTAATAATGTTGACATCGGCGGCCACGTAAGCCTACGTTATACGTATAACAGATCGGGTTAACAGCTCAAAAACTAATAAAGAAGGCAAAAGCTGGTACAGAAGAAGAAAACGAAGAATAGGTAGAAAATTCTATGAAAAGACTATGGCTTAGACCATGGGTAGCCAGACGTAGTGAGAAAGGTGCAATCTAGCAGTCTGTACCAAGAACTGAGATCAGAGGATCCGATCTTTTAAAAACTTGTTTAGGTTAGAGAAAGAGGAGTTTGAATTTTTTGCTTAGAGCGTATTAAGAAAGCAAAATACGGACATGAGAGAGGCGATACCACCAAAAGTAAAACTAGAAATTACATTGCATCAGTGCATTCTTATTCGAGTCTCATGTACCTCTTCCGTGTACCAAGATATACGTACAATCCCGCAGTTTATTCCAGACTTCTGTGGTGATGTATGTTAGGCCTTGGGGTCTTATATAGTGGTAAGCAAGGTGAAAATTTAAAAATTATTAGAGTGCACAGAAGAAACAGGCAATTAAAATATTCCTCAGGCTTTCACGGCCGGTGTCAGATGAATTGTTCATGATATCCGGGCTGTTTGGCCGTGGTCCATGGTTTATTACAAAACCAAACGTTTCGGCAGCTCCACTGGCTGCCATCGTCAGTGGTATAAAAAATCCTGCACGCCGGGTGTTTACGTACAGGCTCACAGTACTGTGGTATAGGCTAAAGCTGCCCTGCCACGCTACCTGTACTTATAAATTCACTAGCACATATAATAATAACAATTAGCACAGGTGGCATCGCGGGAAATCAGCAGCCTTCCCCACAGTACTTCTCGGAAAACAAGTGAGTACCTAATAGCATAGCTTGGTGCGAGCCAATCATACACCATCTCTGTTGTGATTGGCTGATGGTGTCATTTTTACCTGTACGTGGGACTTTGCTGAATTTATAAGTACAGGTAGCATGGCAGGGCAGCTTTAGCCTATACCACAGTACTGTGGGCCTGTACGTAAACACCCGGCGTGCAGGATTTCTTATACCACTGATGATGGCAGCCAGTGGAGCTTTGTAATAAACCATGGATCACGGCCAAACAGCCCGGATATCATGAACAAAACAGGCAATTGTTTTATACTGAAGAGAGAAGTTTGATTTTGTTGCCTGTTAACAAACCAGTCATTAGTAAAAAAATATTTTATGCGATAAGATTGAGTTGGTCGGAAATTGTAAACAGAATTATCACTGTTGCACACCACTATAGAAAAATTATTCCGATTAGCGCTTTCAAGCTTCTCAGCTCATCGTCAGATCGGAATTAACAATAAGAGGTTAAAACCAACCTCTCACCCCCCACCCCCACACACAACAAACTATAATTCAAATATCCCTTCCCAACCTCCGAGCCCTGTCACCCCCGTCTGTACAGTTACATATTTTTCTAGCACATTCCTTGTGTTTATGTGTGTTGTGTGTGTGTACATTCTTTTTAAAACCTAACGTTGTATCGCCTTTCTCATTCACACTTGTGGGCGCGGTCACTCACCCTTATTTCAAAAACATCCATATATTCCTATGCAATTTATTTCTTAATGTTATGTATCCGTCCTCTTTAATTTCTTTTATCCTTCTTTTATCTAACTCCTGTTATCTATCTTTTACTTTTTAATTATTTTATAAAATATTACTTCATTATCAAATTTAGTTTTAGCATTCATTAAATTGTCTAACCCTTACCCTCTTTCTTTCAATATTTCTAACTCCTCCCTAAGCTTCCTTTAAAATGTGTTATTTACTATTTTTAGCTTTTGAATTATAGCTTGTTGTGTGTGGCCAGGGGGTGGGGGTGTGAGGGGTTGGTTTTAAACTCTTCTTGTCAATTCCGATCTGACGATGAGCTGAGAAGCTTGAAAGCGCTGATCGGAATAATTTTTCTATAGTGGTGTGCAACAGTGATAATTCTGTTTGTGATTATAACCACTAACACAACTTTCTTCATTAAACTTCTGATACGATGGGAAATTGTAAAGTTTATGGAGTGAAACAACTTTGTGGTATACAGAGTACTGATATTTTTATCTTGGTTTCGTGACTACAGTATCGATAGTCGATTACTCTAAACAATCTAAGTAACAAAGCGTTGATCAGAGAACGGAGACAATTACAGTAGACGTAGCACAGCTGTGTAAGGCTTAATAATAACGACTCTCTGTTTCGTTTCAACACTGGTTTGTATGTTTCTGAGGCTACTACGGCCGGTTAAATTATTATCTGGTCTGAAAGGCTGCGGAGGCTTGAGTGGCTGGGCCACGTAAGACGAATGGTGATAGAAAAGTGGCTAAAAGAATTGAAGATTGCAGACAGGTAGGAAGAAGAATTAGAGGCAAACCCAGAAAAAGATTGTTGGATAACGTGGAGGATGATTTGAGATGTATGAACGTGAGGGGATGGAGACGGATGTGCAATGAGAGGGCGAAATGGAAGAAAGTCATTGAACAGCCTAAAACCCACGCTGGGTTGTAACGCCTGGCAAAAGGGAAGGAAATGGGCTGTAAGGCCGTGGTCTTCCGAAATCTTCATGAATCAGACGTTTTGGCCTCACCTCTGGCGACCATCTTTAGTGAAAGGTCTTAGAAGATGCTGACAGGATCTACGTTAGTCAACCACAGTACTGTGGCAAAGGGCGGGGCGGAGGTCTATAAAAGCAGAAACGGGGGCCGACCTACGATAAAATGGTTGGATGTTGTGAAGATCTTAGACGATCTTAGAAGAATAGAAGTGAGGGGTTAGATGGGTTACACTGGTATGGCAATGAACAGAAGACTTTCAAGAAGATTGGTGTTGGAAGCCAGGGCTCACGTTAGGCTGTAGTGCTGAAGAAGAAGAAGAAGAAGAAGAAGAAGAAGAAGAAGAAGAAGAAGAAGAAGAAGAAGAAGAAGAAGAAGAAGAAGAAGAATGATAGATTGTAATAAAACAAATTGGTGGCAAAGTCATTTTAGAAATGATTAGACGCTATTATACACTTTATGACGTTATAAACATGTTTTAAATTGATTTTGTTAAAATTTTGTAAAGTAGCTGTAAGTTTTGAAATAAGGGATGGGTAATTATAAGTGTTATATGTCAAAATGACCACAAACTTATTCTCTGACATTCAAGTGCAAGTTTGGTGGGCGAGTGTGCGATAATTCTAATATGCATTTTTTAACTGAATTCACTTTTCTATAGAAGTCTTATCTGCAGAAAAGTCATAAAACTTTTAGATAAAATTTTTACAAGATTTTCCAGACTCTGGCATTGTCGTACACGAATCTGTGCTATCGAGGTAGAAATCTGTGACGTGTTCTAATCGTTAACCAATCAGGAGCTTAAAGAAAGAAGCTCTCTGTGGTAAAGAAAACTTCAGTCAGTCTTCGTCCACAGCTCGCCCAGTTAAGACGTACTCTGTGTGCGAGTTCTTCGCGACAGTACACGTTTACAATATAAGTGACGACCATCCTAGGTTTTAGCTACGAGTTACCTGTAGGCTAAAACAAGGGTTATTAGACGTAGAAACAAGTAGTTGAAGATCTATTAGTGCTAATTCGCGCTAGTCAAGATTTTTCCGTTTAGGGGCAGTTGTACTCAACTGGAGTACAACTATATGAACGCGTGAACACATTAACATAACCGGAAGGTGTAAGCTCAATACACCGCAGTTTAAATAATAACCAATAACCCACTTACCGAACTTGAGATTGTAAATATAAGAACCATATCAATCAGATAAACGGCGTGCGTGTGTGCTTCGCGTGTGACAGCAGCGAGACCAGAGGTCGACGTTAAGGCCCGGCGCAAATTGAACCCAGCACACGCACACGCCACGCACATCCCACGCGTGGACGAATCTGTGAAACACAGTTTGCAATACTGCACCGCATGTTGGACCCATCCCACTGCCAGCCCATGCAGTCTTCTCCCACGCGTGGATAAGTTTGTACGAGAGGCACAGTTTTCGTGGGTCGTGGGTGAACCATGGATCTGGAAAACTTATTTCTCTTGTTCAAGAACACCCTGTACTATATTGCACAAGCCATCCCGACTACATGAGATGTAAATTGAAAGATGAATTAATTGTGGGACACAGAAGGTAAGTTTCATTATTTTAATTAATTCATACAAAACACATCATAGGTACAAGAAATTTTTAATTTTATAGAACGTCATTTTATTTTACATTTTTCATGGTATAACGTTACAATTCTCGGGGCCAACTATTATTGATGACTAATAAAATCATTTTTTTTAATAAATTAATTTTGGAGAAAATTACGAACCAACAATACAAGTGAGTTGAGCCGTTTCCGGTGCAATCCATTTAGAGGACAAGTTCGGAGAAAATTTCTGTTTACCATTTACTGTTTTACCAAAGTCATTTTCCAGAAAACGAACCCATATCTTTTACCTGATCTCAGAATCAATTGTGAAATGGCGTAATAGTAATTAAAGTATGTGCAATAAATTGAGAAATTAGCGAAGTCTTTTATTACATGTTTATGCATAAATGTAAATAATTAAGTATTATGTTAAGTCTTTTATTAAGTTTATGCATACTCTAATTAAGTACTTATTTTTAAATTAGAGACTGATAATTTTTCAAAATTTGATATAAAGTTGTTTTCCATTTTAATTTTTTTTTCATGGGCCCTGTCGAAACGTTTCGAGGTTTTGCTGTACAGTACATCGTAGTGCTCAATATTTTCCTCTTTCTACGGCTCTTCTTTGCCACTCAGCAGATCCTTGTGCACTATTGAAACAATTTTTGAACTGTTCTCTAATCTGAAATGCTTGTCTCGAGCTTCTAATTCGATTTTGTGCTAAAGGGGCGAAGTTATTTTCTGCAGGATTGTTGATCAGTTCGTTATCTTCTTCAGTAGGGATTGCTCCCGATAAGACCTTTGTTCGTAAATAATTATGGAGTACGGTTGTGGCCTTCACAGCATCATCAATGGTCTCTAACTTGCATTCGAAAGGCCTTTTATAAACGCGAAATCTAGCTGCAAAAATGCCAAATGCGCATTCCACTGTTTGCCGTCCTCGGGATATTCTGTAATTATACACCTTATTTTCAAAGTTGTCTGTGACTCTTACTGTAGGATATGGACGCATAAAATAAGGCGAAAGTGGAAACGCTTCATCTCCGATAAAGACATACGGAGTAACTTCATTTTGACCAGGTAACGGTTTCGGTTCTGACAACTGAAGAGATCCGTTTCTCAAATTTTTTCCTAAATTTGATTCTGCGAAAATGTTTCCGTCACTAAATCTACCCATAGAGCCTATGTCGACGGTTGTGAAGCGATAGTGAGCGTCTACTGTTGCCATTAAAACGATGGAGCAGTGTTGTTTGTAGTTATAAAATGAAGAGCCACCCAAATCGGTTTTCGAATGCAGACATGTTTACCATCTATCGATCCAAGGCAGTTATACATTTGCCACTTTCTTTCAAAATCCAATGCAATGTTTTCCCACATTTCTACTGTTGGCGAAGGCATATAAATAGGTTGCAAATGACGCCAGATTGCTTTGCACACTTGGGAAACAATGTTCGACACAGTTCTTTCTCCCATTCTGTAGCTCAACCCTATAGTTTTGAACATATCACCAGTTGCCAAGTACCTGAAACAAAGAAAAAAAAAACTAATTTCATAAGTGATAAGTTGCAGTTTCTGATAAAACAGGGTGTCTAAACTACAGTGCTATTATATACCTATCTATTTTGGAAACGTCGATATGTAAAATATGATAAGGCATGATTTTTATTTTTGGTTTCAGGTAGTATTGTCAAGGAACAATGGCGGAAACTTAGGGACTGTCATCGGGAGGCCCTAAGAAGGCAAAAGAAGAGGAAAAGTGGACAGCAAGCAGATCCCCCAAAGCCGTGGTTATACCAGCAGCAAATGGAATTTTTGATACCGTTCATGAAAAACAGATGCACAGATACGAATGTGGAACCGCCTGCAACGGACCTTGCCAATGAGGACCAATTTGAAGTATTGCTTCAAATATTGCTTCACTCCTGAAAGTGAAGCAATAGATGAAGATATTGATGAACCATCAAATCAAAATGCTGGAACAGTTAGCGATGGAAAAGAGAAGACCGTCGCCAAAGAATACACTCCAAGAATCAAGTTTAGGAAAATTACTCCAATCCAGCATTTCCTGGGAAAATGCGAGCAACGAGCAAAAGGTCGAGACGAGCTCAGGCAAAAATTACTGCTTGAGAGTAAGACAATGCCAGAGAAAGACGCTTTGCATCAATTTTTCATGGCAATGTACAGCACGACAAAACAGCTTCCAGCTCCTCACCAAAGGCAGATTCGTAATAAAATATTCCAAGTTGTCTCAGAAACAGAGGAACAGTACGAATTAAATAAATCAAGATATGAGCCCGATGTACAGACGACTTTAGCTACGCCTACAACCTCAGCTTCTGGCGAGTTGTCAGTGCAATTTCCAGAATTTTTTAGAATAGGCCAGAGTCTTCAAAATGATAGTGACTCAAATACGATGTCATCCACATCCACACCTTCTTATACATCATTGTAATGTTTACCTATTTGACTTTTTGTATATATGAAGATTTGAAAAATTATCAACTTGCCTTTTATCAACTTTTATGTTTTACTGTATTTTTATTAATAGAAATTGCGATATTTGCATAAATCCTTAAATTTTTAGTGACCGTCAATCAATGAATGTTTTAGTGGATGGTTAGTCAGGATCGGTCAATAATACAAATTTTAGCTATTTTGCGTCGATGTTTCGTCAATATTTATTGTCATCTTCAGGACAATTGTTGCTGACGCCAAACACACAACTGTTTATGTAATATTTACATATCTTACGTTTATCAACTTTTATGTTTTACTGTATTTTTATTAATAGAAATTGCGATATTTACATATTTTACTTTTTTCAACTTCTTATGTTTTACTGTATTTTGATTATATTAGTTCAAATAAAGTTTTTTAAAAAGTGCATAATGTTTTGATAAACAAAAACCTACCACAACTGAAAATGCATGTGCAGCTTGTTATAGTAAAAATGTGTGATAAATAAATAGTAATAAAGGTTAGTAAAGGTAGAATACTTAGTTTAGTCTAAATCGGATCAAAGGTTCTAAAGATATCTCGCCCACAAGGTTGCAATATATTTTTGGTTATGTTGGCAACATTGACTATTTCACAACTGCTGCGATCACACTGTGCAATGAGCCTATCATAGGCTTGGTATTATCTGACACACACATTCAGACGAAAAATTTAGAAATCTGAAACGTGAAAAAGTTTAGAAAAGTGGGTATTAAATTTTGACCCCAACCAAACGATTCCAAGTTTTCCACTATTTATAACAAATTTATAATAGGTAGAAAACTAAAAATAAATGATAATCTTACCTGAGGCACACGGTTAGTTTCTCTTCGCTTCTAATTGCTTTTTGAGCGTTGCATTCTCCTCCAGTTACATCTTCTTTTACCAGTTCATGGATTTCTGTAAACTGATCCTTGTTGAGCCGAAAAGTTTTTCTGAAAACACTATCACTAATTTCCCGACACAATTTGAACTCTCCATGGGTACTTCTCTCACGTAAATAGTTATTTCGCCTACATTTTTTTCTTTTTCCGAATAATAAGTACAAAATAGCTAGATCCTCCTCCTCGGATTCGGAATCCAGATCGAGGAAAAGCATATTACGCGTGTCCATGGGTTGGGATTCGACTGCTGGGACTAGTTCAATATGCGGTGCCTTGGCACAACCGTGGGCGTGGGTATACTGTTGAGCGAGTGTGGGTAGACGTGGCGTGTGCGTGGGTTGGGTTCAATTTGCGCCGGGCCTAACGCAACGGAGCCCACGGACAACGTTAACACAGCTTCCAGTCGGACTCCAAGTAGGAATTTGACAATCATAGACGAATGTTCAGATAAATATTCATTTGAATTTAAAGACAGTATAAAATTAATAAATAATTTATGTAGAAAAGTTACAGAGAAGCTTTAAAATTGTTTTTAGTTTAATAAATTCCTATCTCCAGATAAGATACTCTGTGTATATTATTAGTTCTAGTACAGATCTATGCAATCTTTTATTTGTTACTTTGCAATATATTTCAGCAGGTTACTATTATTATTATTATTTTTTATAGATTAGTTTTCATATTTTATAATTAGCGATATATATTTTCATGATGAAGAACATTTTTATTTTATTTTAGTCTTGCTTACTTTTTATTTATTTTTGATGTAAGGACAATATTGTGTTTAAAGCTTGCGTTACACTCGCTGGATTGAAATGGGTCAATCCGTTCGCGCCATTACACACTTTTCTGGCGTGGCTGTAAATATTCGTATTTTGTATGAATGTGTGTGTGTTTCGCTGTGTTACTGTTTAACACTTTGTGTGCTTGTTCGGTAACACCGAATCACCCCTCAGAAGCGACAGAATGATATGTGTTAATGAAGGTTAACATCGATCGGACTGTGCACCAACAGAGGGCGAAATTTCAGTAAATCAGCTGACCGGCATTTACAGTCGCTCACTGCCCTGACCATTTTGATCGGTTCACGTCCGTAGACAAACAACTGACAAGCCAAAGCAGACTTTGTGCGGATATTTACACAAGGAATGCTCTGAACGTAATAAGCGCGGGTGTCGAACCTGAACTTTAAGTACCAACAGTTGACTCCAGTAAAATCGTTCTGCGTATTCTTTGTTTAATTTAGTAGGAATGTTCTGAACAAACGCACCATGTTTGATCAGAAAGTTTTGTTTATTTAAAGCATTATGCGTCTATTTAATTATGCTTATTTTTATTGTCCAATTCAAAGCATTTTTTATCGGATATAACATAATTGTGCCAACTTTTTCCAGTCTGCAAAACATTTCCGGAATTAAGTTTTTAGTGTAGCCGTAAGTTAATTTATAAAGTTTAGTTTTTGTCTTCAACGTATGAAAAACGATTTCAAGGTTACATATTTATTTTTCGTTATGGGGAATAGGAAATATTGGTGAGGGACTTACTTGACAAACACGGCAGTTACAAAAGTGTTACCACAATTAATTTTTGGTCTAAATTTCTTGAACAAGTCTAAATTGACTTGTGTGTTCAGAAAACACGTTCAATTTCCCTTCAACAAATTTTCGTTCAAAAAATATGCTTTTTCTATGAATAGAAATCTGGTTTTTTCACTCAAGTGCCATAACATTCCCAAATAGTATTTATTTTTGTATTTAAAGATAAAATTAATTCAAGCCATGTTATACAATACTACAATCTGCATCTTACTCACACGATTTTTATAATATTCACTTTAAAGCTTTTCTACTATTTACAAACTGCTTGTTTATAGTACATACCAGACACGCACGTTAGAGCACTTTACTTCATCCTTTACACAAAATCTAATGTAAGTTCTTTAATCTCGCTTTGGATAATAACAGAAAAACAAATTATCAAAATAACTTGTTGATCTAAACCATAGATCCCATATATATACATAAAATCATGGGCAGCTGTTAAAAACATATGTACCAATATTACAAAAACCGGTTTCAAATCGGATTGTTTTAGCCCGTGTTAAACAAAATCTGCACGAGCGTTTTGAAACTTTGCATCAACAATCTGATCTGGAATTTGGAGAAGATGGTAACCCTTTCAAAGATCCCTCTATTTCACCATGGCAACTGATGTCGTTTATAAGCTAGGTGCGATTTCTCATCTTAAAGTTACGATATTCTTATAATTGTTTTCAATTAGACCTACTTATTATTTACGATTTACATTCGTAATAAGGTGTCCTTAGTACGGTAGAACCTCCTGTCAACTCCAGTCAGACTGTCCGGTTGGTACAGAAGTCCACTTACACTTTCAGTCCGCATGGACTCCTAGCGTTATTGCAAAAGGTAGTATAAATTGCTTCATCAGCTGCAACTTGACATGTTGAATAAGCGCGGTATATCTTGTCGTCGTCATTTAGCTGTCGGTGACATACAGAACCCGGCTACAACGGAACTATTTGGGCGGAGTTTAAAAATAATTTGCGACAGATAACAGTCGCTTTCACTGCCGCGACAATCACTTCAGTACGAAAATTCTGGTAATGTAAACGCAAGACTCAAATCATGAAAATAGTCTTAAGGAGTGGAGATAAATTAAATTGTTTAATACAAATTTGTATGTCTCGTGTCTGATCTTTTAATTTCTAACCTGCCACTTCCCGTTATTCCTTGCATGAAATGTTACACTGAGTCTGTTTATAAATGATTTCTACGGTACCAAACTGATAACAGCAATATGAAGTATTACAGTTGCAGGCACTGAAATTTCATAGTTACCAGACGCTACAGGCAGTGGATGGAGTCTCCCTATTTCCGCATAGTCTGTACTTGTGAGTGGAGACAACAGTAATTACTTGATTCCCATTACTCGTGTCAAAAGAGATGAATCTCAGACTATACTTGTTTTAATATTCATACACTTCTATCCATTATATTACTATGACGATTACGGAACGTTCTCGAAGAGTCGAGAGCGTCCTTCCAACCGTTTCTCGGCCAGCCGAGTAGGTGCAGCGTCTCATCGAAGGCCGCACAACAGTACCTTCTAGACTCTTCGAGAGCACTTTTGACAACGCAAATTATGCTGGCACGCCACCAAAGAATGGAAAATTATTCTGGAACCTCTGCAGGATCTATATAAACAACAGCAGCCGGCTTAGAAGTTAGTTACAGTTGGCGATTCATTCAGTGCGGATCAAGTGACTGCAGAAAGTGATTACGGTGTTATAGTTAGTAACTAGTGCCTAGTAATAGTGCCTAACTCTTAATAGTTGACATTATTATTGGTGTGGAAAATTTAACTTTAATTATTGTATGAGAGTAAGTTGTTGATTTCACATTGTTCTTTGCGACTAATAAAAAAAGCTAGTAAATAATGACTTCATTGGTGTCTGTATTTTGTTCCATTGTGTACCATACGTCGATCCATGAGACCGTCGTAACATATGTGGCTTGGATAATTATTTCAGGACATTGTTTCTCTTGCTAATGATCGTGAGATTTTTGTTTCTAAGATTTTGTCATCTACGCATTAAGCATTCAACGAAATTAGTTACTAGTTGTAACATTTTGTCATCTGCATCACCATGACAGTCTGACAGTACTGAAATTGTTTATTATTTACTCGTACAAAGATTTTTAAGTTACTTACAGGAAATTATAATCTACTAAATAAATTTCCAACAAAAGCCATTAGTTTATTTTATGCTCGAAGTACGTTTGAAATGAACCTACAGAGAGCAAACAATATTTGGTTGCATAGTAACCGAATCGATGGATTAGAATCTATAACGAGTTTATAATACCGTAGAATAGCCAGCCTTGCTATTTTCTGACACAGCAATATTGAACAGTTGAAAATAAATCGTATATTTTGCTTATAACTCTAAGTAAACAGAGTATTTTTACTTCATTTAGCATCCGACGGGTAAGACATTTATAACATTGTACATAACGACTGCTATAGTTTTACATCGATAAACAGTAACGTATTTGTCAAACAATAACGGAAGCCTATCGGGAAGTTAAATAAAAGAAACTGAATCATGAGCTCCTTTAATGTAAAAAATTGTAATTATGCAGATTCTGATAAGAATTTAAAGTTACTGCAGAAAATAGAAGGTACATAAATACGACTAATAAATTTACATTTTGTATACATACTTACTTACACCACGGCGTTACAGATCATGAAGAGCCGCATCCTCCAGGACGACGTGCCTCTACTCCTCTCTATCCTGTGCAACTCTCACCACCTTCTGACCCCCAGTCTTCTCAAGTCTTAAGTCAAGTCAAGATGTAGATGTACATCGTCCACCCATCTTCTTCTTGGTCTCCGTCTTGTCCTTCTTCCTCCTGGTCCTCCAATGAATATTTTCTTATACTTTACCTGCCCACCTAATTCTACCTTGTTTTATTACCGTGGCGATGTCCGGTTCATTGTGTAGATCGTACAATTCGGCATTTGTCCTCATACGCCACATTCCGGCATCTACAGTAGTACACCTCCATATATCCTCCTCACAATCTTTCTTTCCCATCTTCTGATCATATCTTCTTGAGCTGAAGTCATGGTCCACGCTTCCAATACTAATGGCCTTAGCCGTCTGACTTTTTGTCGTCAAGAGGGACAGAAGATATCTAAAACTATCTACCCTCTCAAATTCACTGCCATTAACTTTTATGGGATACTTACATTTTGTATAGGCCTCGTAAAATAAAAAATAAATGTGTGAATTCTTATGACATATTGTCAAGTGAACTGTAGAGTGGTTTTCTGTGTACCCTTGTTTACAGTGTACATACAAGAGAAGGAAAAACACGTACTTTTCCAAGGGTGCAGTATCTCTCCATTGTATCCTGTCTTTGTATTTTTTCTCCATTCTTCTATTTCAATTTTGTGAATGTTTCCCTTAACTTGGTGCTTCCACCTTACGCTTTGGTTGTCTCTCATCCGCACACTCTTTTTGTTTTCCACTGCTCCACTGCGTGATTTTTTTATCTCCCGTCCTTAACTTGTTCAAACAGTTCAAACAGTGTTATCCTTAGTGTCTGATACACCTTTTTATATATTCATCCTTTTATATTTGGTATATTTTTGTATTCATTGGTCTCAGACTTTTATTATACTCTTTATTCTTCTTCTTATCCTCCTTTCAGGCTTTTTTAATTTTCCACATTGTTTCTGCTGCATTAGTCGCTTCTGGTCTTATTGCACTTCGGAAGGTCTTCATCTCTTCGTTCTATATTTAACTTCGTATTTGTTATTAACGATCGTTAACAATATTATTTTAATCACCGTTATTACGTTAAATAAAACATAATTTATGTTATTGTTACGAAGACGATCTATCGGATCGTTGTATTGTACAGTAGAAACAAAATACAGACGCCAATTCAGTCACTAATTACCAGCTTTAATTAGCCACAAATAACAATTTGGAATCAACAAGGCCCTCTCATACAATAATTCAAGTTAAATTTGACAACACGCAATATTAGTGTCAAATATTAGAGTTCCACACTAATTATAACACAATAATCACATTCAACTAATTTGCAACAATCACTTGATCCGCGCTCTACAATAACTCCAGGTGTGACTAACTTCTGAACCGGCCGCTGTTGCTTATATAGATCTCACAGATGTTCCAGAATTATTTTCAATTTTCTTGGCCGCTTGCCAACATAATTTACGTAGTTATCAGTGCTCGAACAGTCTGGATCTACGTTAGTGCACGGCCTTGACAGGAACACTGCACCTGCTCGGTTAGCCGAGAAACGAGTATATCTTTTTCGCGTAACTGCACCTGCCGAGATCGTTACGTAACTGACGTAGCATATTAGATAGGTAACACGTGTGGCGTGTCCGTCATAGGTGTGGCGGCAGTGTTTACAAGATCGGTTAACGACGTAGTTTGGAATATTGTATAGCGCTTTCTGTGCGCCTTCGACCGTGTGATTATTCTCCACGCATCATCAAGAAGTCGACTCTTATTCTCCACGCAATATATAAATTTATTAAAAAGCGAAAGTAATAATGGACACCCTTGTCGTACTCCGCAATTGATCAGGCCAACTCTCTAGGAGCTGTTACTGGGTTTCCTGCTTTAATGAAGGTTTATTTTCCACATAAAAACTCTGTATACTTCTAATTAGATGTTGTGGAATCCCTTTCCTTGACATTATTGCCAATAGTTTGCTCCGATTCACCTTGTAAAACGCCTTCTCAAAGTCGATAAAAATGCTAAAATGTTGTATTCCATAATCCACTCACAAATGGATTTTAAGATGGACTTTACCGCTACGTAACCTTACCATTTGATTGACGTGATAGAACCTGAGAAACAATGGCTGAACACAGCGGGATACCCAGAAGGGAAGGGACACAACGTGGGTCACTTGTGTTGTTGTCGATAGGGACGCTGTTGTGGGTAAGGAACGTAAAAATAAGTAAAGAATAAAAATGAATGTGGAATAAAAGTAGACTAGAAAGAAGAAGATTGTGTGGCTGCTCTTCTCCACTAGAGGTGAATTGTACGAGGAGGTGAACTGTGAACACTTACTTATGTTTTCCACTATACATTTTGAGTAAAAGAATATTATGTTCAATACGTTCTATATACTACAGGAAGTGATATACGGGTTGTTATGAACTTAGTTGACCTCCAATGTAAATTTTGCGCAAATTAACATCGCAGTAGTAGCAATGTAACGCGACTTGATTGTAAACTTCATATCGCCAATATTGCAGCGTATAACAGTATAACCATATACTTTAGCCCGATATTGTTTATTTGTAAACTTTGACTTGCACACTGCACTTGTTACAACCCAGTTTCCACACAATAAAGTTTATTGAGCTACTAGACATAGTACAAAGTTTATCCCTCTACAAAGAGGTGAAGCCGCTTTGTATACACATTTATCATAATCTCTTCTTAATTCTTGCTCTAAGGCAATCATATTATTATAATTTTTGGAAGTTTGTTCTTATATTAATAAAACCACGCAGATGATCAATACATTCCTATAACTTTACGTCAGCTGTTATTAATCTCCCGATTTTAGAAACGTCTAGGCCTTCACGTTGTAAGATATTTTCCGACGTTGACTGTGTATGACTTCGCTCAAATAGAAGTTATAAAGAAAACGTTTTAGACTAATGTATTTCACATCGCGAACGGAGCGGTAAAGCAAACGATAACTAGGCGCTACATTTTGACGGAAACGTCTTACACCGCGGGTCCGGTGTGGGGGGAAACTATGGAGAAATTCGATGTTACGATTTTGTGTACAGGCCTACCAGACAAACTTTAATATCTCTAAAACTATAACGCATATTTAAATAAGGAATACACGATTCAAAGGAGCAAGGATGAAAAAATATCATGCAATATTAACCTTGAACGCTTGACGTCACACACTATCACAAGATGGCCGCCAATTTGGAGTGGAAAATCACCGGTTTGCCGCGCGGAAAAATTAGTATAGCTCGGGAATGCGTATGCGTAGGACGTTATTTGAGGTGCCGTTTTATAAAGCTACACGAGTACTATAATCTAAAACACTAATAGTGATAATAGAGAAACAACTTAATATATAATACAGTGACAAAATGTTACACTTGGACAAATTTTGCTTAAAATTTCAAAACTGTCAAAATATCTTTACAACAAGAAGGTAAATGCACATCGTAAACGCTTACAAAGTAAAGAAAGAATGAATGAGGAATCCAAAAATGCCCCTGTGACAGCAGTAAAACGAATGCGGAGGATGAGGCAGAGTCGAAAATTCGAGGTGAGCACCAGCTGCGCAGACGCCGCAACGCCTAACGCCAGTTCAAAAAAATCGGCGGGGGCTGTGTCGGAGCCAAGGCCGCAAATCTTCAGAGCGAAGAATACGTCTGTGTGCTTTAGGGTTGCTAATGTGTTATGAATAAAACATCAAAAATGTACAGATCCGATGCCGCTAAATAGCTTTTGTTTATTTACTTGTTACTATGGTAATCAATTCTGGTCTCCATGGTGTTGCAACGGCATCACTTTAACAGCCACTATCTTTACGTCCACCTGGAACCACAGTCTGTCACAAACGTCACACGCGTGTCCAAATTCATTATTAAAGAATGTTTTGTGGATGTACTTTGTAGCTAACTGCCAGGTTTTACTGAATTCGATCGGCTGATACACTGATACGAAGTCGGGCGATCTTCCTCATCCAACTCGACTTCAGTATTTATTTCCTTGTCTTTTAAGCGTTGTCGGTAAATCCTCTGACGTTCGGCATTGGTCATTTTGGGTTTTTTGAATTTCCCACGATTTTCTCTACTCTTCTGTATGCGTTTACGATACTTTTAAGCACATTTAGCATCCATATACCGCGACATTTTGTCCGAACACACGTTTTTTACAACTTGAATTACGATTATTCATACCTCTTAATAATATCACCGCTATTACGGTACACTATGCAGATATGTAGATAGTACTCGATGAGACAATTTTAACGACACCTCACTCAACGTTCTATCGCATCGGAGACCGGAGAAATACTAATTTTAGTGCGCGCCGAGCGGCGCAAAACATTTCTATATCTCCCCCCGCACACCTAGCGCTGGATGATGCAATAGCCCGCTTATATTGTGC
The DNA here is from genome assembly GCA_034769895.1 of Magicicada septendecula. Lineage (NCBI taxonomy): Eukaryota > Metazoa > Arthropoda > Insecta > Hemiptera > Cicadidae > Magicicada > Magicicada septendecula. The sequence goes on along the minus strand of CM068375.1, from coordinate 87,785,607 downwards.
TATTTATTATCTTTGTTCCTTTATCTGTCGAATGGTACCTCATATAAGCGTTAATCTATTGTCGTTTAGATAATATTTCAATTTCAAACGTGACGTGAAAACGTAACGCTCGATTTTCTGGTTGGGGGTGCCTATTGCTGGCCTGAAAGGTAAGACGTATTCTACTACTTCAAAACAACGAATGTCGACAGTGATATAGAACTGACTGAATGCTAGGAAACATAAGCAGATGAGACGTTTGAGAACTGAGATTTAGCGTTTATAACCTACTGGCGTATGGTTACGGAGCACTTTCGAATGTCGTTCAACAGCAACAAGTTGGGTCATGTTTGTAGAGTTTGTGGTCGTATATGGTTTCAAACCGAATTAAAACGACCCAGTGAAGCTATGTTGTAATTCTTACAACAAGGATTCACAGATGAAGGACGTTCAACAGTTTATGTTGTGCTCAAACTGCTGGACATCTGTAAAACAAGGTCCAAACCTGCAAACACCCCGTCCCAGCAACACCGCCAGGCTAAAAGGTTTTCCGCCAAAAACCTCAGCTGCAGTGACCTCGACACTACCAGCTCCTTTTTTTTTTTTTTATAAAAATTGATGTTTTTTGAAAAGTATAAACACAACAATGTCTACGCCTTGTTGTACAAAACTAAGGTATGTGATGACGCATGAGCACTGAAGAATATTCCCCGTTGGGACGAAAATAATTGATTCGTGTTTAGCAGATCAACAGCTAAGATGTGCCAAAACAAGCGTTGTTTTGTCTTCTGAATTCCAGCTTCTGTGAGTTTTATGAATTCACCAACTGGTGTGAATTCACCAATGTGTGTCATAAGATGAATGATGTCAATAGTCTCACACTGTTTATAGTCTGCGCTTGAAAATGCTTTGCTACTTCCGGATGGAAAACACTGGCAAAAAGCAAATTTTGTTATTTTTTTTTAAAGTAAATACAATATTTTAAAAAATATTTCCATATGATATTAAGATATTATTTTTAAAATTATGTTATTCTCTTTCTTCAATATTTGACTGTACAAGAAAAGCCATTGTAAGTTGTTTTAAAAATATATCTACTGTTTTAAAAATTAAGAAAGGCATTTAGCTCTACTATTTGGTTATTGTATTGATGTAAGTACCTGTGAAACAGGTCTGCGACTGCGATAAAAGTGTGCCGACCGGGGAACAGCTGTAAATCAGCTGATTGACACCGATAGGACTATAGTACACTGGCTGACGACGCAACGGCTTGTAAAGTACGCAGGGTTTGTACGTTAAGCTCACGGGCAGGTGACCCGACAAAAACACATGATGCAAAAACTGAAAATGATATTTCGTAAATTCGATTGAGTCTATTTGTATTTTATTTTAATTATATTGAAGCATTTCACACTAAAAAACGACTATGACGTTATGTCGAGACAGATTTTAACTTTAGAAGTCAGACTCTTTCGTTAACAACAGTAATTAAAAAGTATTGAATCTTCGTTTACGTTATGTAGGAAAGTTGTAACGCTCTTAAAACATTATTCACAAATGCTAATGGGATACAGCTGTATAATCCGGTACAGACGCGCAGACAGATTTAAAAAGCCCTACACAGAGGGCGCTAAAGTATTTTCTCATTACAATCCTCTTTGCGTTGTAGGAGTCAAGGACGTTATCCTTTATACACACAAATCCGGACCGGTAATAAATTCATACTGTGTTTCGTATAGTTACTGCGTGCTCTTCACCTATTGTGGAATAATTCATAGTAGGATTCAGAACCGTTACCTAGAATGTCTGCTACAGTACTGCTCAACTATTTCTCGTGTTCAAGGTCACTTTTCCCCCCTCGTAGCCGCGTCTATTCATACCACCTCTACAACGTTCCGTCCTCTCTTCGACTCTCTGCGAATCAGTCTACAGGCGGTGTTACGCGGTCAATTTTACGGATTCAGTGTTTTGCCTACTCAAGGAGAATTGAGCGGATGACGTTCCAGATACACGGTCAGTCTAGCTTGTGATCTTTCTTAATGACAATCTCCCACTCTATCACTCCAAAAGTGGCGGGCAGGACTGTCCTTGTTTTAAGAAGTGTAGTTCTCGTCAAAATAAGTGAGCCTTCGGACGAAACTGATGTATTCGGCTCAACTTCTTTTATTTTCGCCACAATACTCTTCCACGCCTTTTATTTTAAGTTTCTGTTTAGATATTCCTGGCTGTGGACGCGCCGCAAACAAGTTAATCTCCTCTTGAGAATAATGAATTCAGATACGAATCCTTTGATATAGCACCGCGTGTCAGTCATTGTTGAGCACAACACCAAACTCTTAACATAAACACAATACATGAACTAGTTCGAACAGTGTAGACAACTGGGACCGGTGCGCAAAGTGGGGTGAATGATGGCGCATACCCAAAACGATAGTCTTATGTCAGAAAAATTGTCGTCCTATTACATGCTCAATCTTCCACACAATTTTACGTAAAATATCAAGACCAACCTCACTTTCTAAAGTAAAAATGAGTAAAAAAGCTCAATTTTAAACTATTACACGCCCAATTTTCCTCGAGTAAGCAAAATTGACCGTGTTCTGCAACTTATCTCAATTGTAGATGAGATTGCCCATGCGTGTGCTTGTTAGTAGCAGCGTAGTAGGGTGAAGTCTGTACGGTCTCGTCTGTGACCTTGAATGCTAAATATCGTCATCAATTATTTTATAAAGCACAACATAATACCGTCCAAAACAATATGCAACCTGGCCTTTTTGTTCTTGAAATGTGTATAGGCCTACTACTTCCGTTCCTCTGGTTCACTCCTAATGTAAACAAACGCACGTGACACGGCTAAATCGTTGCTTGCTGCTTGAATTAGAGACGTGTCACATTTACGTAAGCAATAAAAATAGGATTCATAAATATTTCGTACTGTACTAGCAGAGAAGTGTATTCGTGATATTACATATTTATATTATTGACTACATTAAAACTTATTTGACGAGCTGCCGCAGTCTTTCTTTAATTACTTTCTTGACACAGCGACGCCATTTGTATGCAGTTGTTTCGTTTATCGCTTACTCTTATCACCTATCCCATTTTGGACAGCTCATACGTTCTATTGTGACAGATATACTTTCAATAGGGTATATGAGCAAGTCAGTAGAACTGCACATTAAGGAAATATAGTTTCAAAGAGTCAATGCAGACGACTGGGACCAGTGCAGTGGGTTATATGAGAAATCAGCGGCTTAAAAAGATGGACAACGTAAAAACAAAAATAGATGAATAGGCTTTGTTACTTAACGTCAACTAGCCATAAAACAGTTACATAATGCGACTATATACAGGTATTATGCAGATGGTCTTAACACATTGCTGTATGAACACTGTAATTGCCCCCAATTAATGAGCCGATGTCTATGATGTTTATATCGATGGCGTTTGTTTACATCAGACAGAACAAAAGTATTGTACATAGTTGAAGATTCGGGTCAGAATCACTGTGCAGTAGCGCGATAATTTTACTTTATAGGTTGGCTAATCTGCGTCTTACTTTTTGTTCTAACTGATTACTCATGTCGAAGCTCTGTACAGTTCGTCTCAAACGCTAGCTTGCGGCGGTCGGCACGCCCGCTGCCTCACTGTCATATTTTCTTGTCGCGACATTTAATGTAGGCCTTAGGCCAACACATTTCACTTATGGCCAATTAGGCCCGTTATTAATGTAACTTAAAAATTTTTGATACTTTCTATATACGACATGCTCATTAGCCAACCTGTCATTCAAAAACAACTGCTAACTACATATTCAATGTAATTTTGAACTTCAAATAAATGAATTAAATACAGTCCACACTCTTCATCATTTCTGCTTCCTGGTGATTCATCTAAGAACGAATTTACACAAGCTACAGTCTTTTACTAAACATTTTTTGTTCCACGCGGACCGGATTCTGTACAATCACCATTGTATGTCTAGTAGAAAATACGTCTAATTGTTTTATGCATAATATTCGTGCAGCATTTGTAATCGTTTTTAACAATCGAATTGACGGTATTGGTTAATACCGTTAATTCGTTAATTGACACCAATAAATATTAATAGCCAGATATTAATAATAATTATTATAATTAATAAATATTAAGTTCTATCGTGATGAGTGCTTTCATAACGCACCATATTCTGGTCACGAATCACGGGGCAATAAGGTTGTGGCTTACTGTACCTATGTTTGTAGTTATGACCAGAAGACGACGTTAATGCCGAAAGGTCTCGTTAGAAGGAGAACTTGTGCTTTTATAACCTACTTGAAAGTGGCGTCGAGATGTGGCGACAGTAAACTGTAACGTTGATCAAACTCCGATCCTTTATGTTTGAGAAGCCGAATATTATATACTGGTATTGCTTACATTTGCCTTTGTCTACTAAATTATGTATCTGTCCTCGAAATATTTTCCTGGCTTGGCGTGACCACCTAATTTTCTGCAAAGTTTTCATTATTTTCGTCTAAAAATTGAATTTAGTTTAAGAATTGATTTACACATTTTTATAATTCCCTCTCATCATAATTTTGTATTCTATACACTCTATAAGTGGCAAGAACTTTACAATCTGGAAACAGAATTCGTTACGGTATCCAGTTGGATTTCTGTAAGTCAAAGTAATGCAACGGCGTTCTTACGGATCGTCGTATTGTGCAGTGGAAACAAAATACAGACACCAATGAAGTCGGTAATAACCAGCTTTAATTAGTCACAAATAACAATTTGAAATCAACAAGGTACTTTTATACAATAATTCAAGTTAAATTTGTAAAATGCAAATAATAATGTCACTATTAGAATTCCGCACTAATTATAACACAATAATTACATTCTACTAACCCGTAACAGTCACTTTATCCGCACTCTACAATATCATCAGGTGTAACTAACTTTTAAGCCGGCCGCTGTTGCTTATGTAGATCCCATAGAGATTACAGAATAATTTTCCATCTTGGTGGCGGCAATCCAACATAATTTGCGTAGTTAAGAGTGCTCGAACAGTATGGAAGCTACTTGAGTGAGCGGAGACACTGCACGTGCTAGGCTAGCCGAGAAACGTGTACAACTGCACTGTGTAGAGCGCTACGTAATTGTTGTAGCAGTAATTTATAAGATGTCAATCACCAGCATATTTTGCCTTGGCTTTCTCAGAACTGTCTTTATGCCTTTTCAAAAGATTTTTTTGTATCGACTAACATAAATTTTCTGAGTAAGGTTACGGAAATATTTTTCCATAAACTAGGTTTCGGAAACCTCTTAAATATTTTGTTTCACTTGATAAGGATACGATACTTTACTTTTTGGGAAGCTACTTACTGTTAACTGTTCTTACAATGCATTTATAAAAAAAAGTTTAAAATCATTTCAAGTCTGCTCTCTTGTTTATAACCTTTCATATAGGTGATATATGTTAATTATAACAATTATGTTGTTACGGTTAGGTTTTAACGGACCTACCCGGGTACCCGGCTTACTAGCCTTCTATATACAATTGATTCCGGAAAGCATGTGGAGTTTGTGAAACATTTTACTTGTATATTTCTTTTTCCATTAAAAGGAGTTTTTGTTTACTAAAGGTAAGGGTTGTTGTACTTTGTGTTCAGTGATCTGCAAAGTTTTTATTAACGACACTTTCACGTGCGTGATACACGCGGTAACTCTATCTCTTCGTTATTATCTGTCTTTTCGAAACTGGATTCAGTACGCGGCAAAATACAGCGGCAGGTTTAGGAAAGTTTTACTTTTACATTTTTTTTAAACGGCCATCTAAGGACCACACGTCAATTTCAATTCTTTATTCTTTGTTCTTTTCTTTTTCTCCAATATTCGTTCATCTCTTCACTATATCTCTTCTTCCTGTCTCCAGTCCACTTTGAATTGGCGTTTTTCTCTGTCCTACCCTGGACTCCTTCCATTTTTAACACTTTTGCCCGAAAAAGTCTCTTTCATCGCTTCTTCTCCATGTATATTATTTTTTTTCTAAATCCAACTTGATGTTGACTTCTTCCCCCAGAGATATTTGAAGATCTGCTTTGTTAACTTATTGTCGTCCATTCTATATAATTGTCGAAAAAGTAATAGTCTTCATTTTCTCATTTTTTCTGTTATATTTTCTATTCTCTGATATATTTTATCATTACTTCTTAATTTCCAACCATCTGAAGTTTTTCGTGGGCTTAATATTTTCATATTAATTTGTCTTTCCAATATTTCTGGTTTGTCTAAATTATAATTCAATGCTAGACATTCACTTGCATATAGGCATACTGGCTTCACTACTGTACTGTAATGCCTTATTTTCGCATTTTTAGATATGCACTTTTTATTGTAAATATCTTTAGTTGTACCATATGCCCTTTCCATCTTATGAATCCTTTCTCCTATAGCAGATTTTTCTAAACCATTCTCTTGAATTATTTTTCCGAGATACTTAAATTTTCGAACCCTCTCTATTTGACCAATATCTGTTACCAGGAATTTTGGCGCATTTTTAATGTTCGTGAGAAATTTGTTTTTTCTGCACAAATTCTTAAGCCTATCCTACTGGCCTATATCCTTTAAAAAATTAACTTGTGTTACCGCAGATGTCAGATGTTCAGAACGTTTAGCAAAGTCATCTGCAAATGCCAAACTGTTTTTTCAATACATTTTCCTTCTTCCCAATATGATTGCTTCCCAGCATTCCTTTAATTTTTCATTCCAAATTCTCACCATTTTCTCCAGGACACAGTTGAAAAGAATTGGGGATTTAACCATCATCCTGTCTTACACCTGTATTTACTTTGAACGGTTGCTTTTATAATTATTAAATTCATATTTTATTTTAATTGTTTTAGTGAATCTGTGTAGACAACCAGTCTGCCGTCGCAACGTGTGTATTTGTGACAATACGTTACAACACTGCAACAGTTTCTTACAGGATTTGTCGACCAAATCTGACTTTTACGAAGTTTGATAAAAAGTTGGCGAAATATTTATTTATTTGAAAAATTAAGCATTGGTTCATCTACACTTACAATGCCCCCTTCAACATAGTATCAGTCGGTTATAACACGATTATGCCAACGCTTTTTTTTGTCTTGAAAACAGTTCTCGAACGCACTTTTTTTTAGCCTTTAGCTCGCTTAGAAATTTGTTTACTCCTTCTACAGTCGCGAAACGTTGTCCTTTTGTGGTGCTTTTCATTATTCAGAAGAAGAAAGATCGTGTTGGAGCGAATACGGCGGTTGCTGCGTCAGTAGAATGTTTTTTTTTTTGCTTAAAATTCTTGAAGAAGTTATGACTGGTGCATTATTGGCGTGCAATTTCCATAAACTGCTTTTCCATGAACGGAAATTTGGCCATTTCCTAAGAATAGCTTTACACACATGTGGCGTAAAATGCCAGATGTGTGTGAATGTTTTTCAATTTATTGTTGCACCTAATGTTAAAAATTAATGGAAAACAAACTACACTCTTCATATGATAAATCATGATCTTCAATTTGTTCACGACAATACTTGAAGCTACTGAACCGCTCGTTCATGCACAGCAGGCTTGCCAGAAGTCTTCTGTAAAATTTTCTCCACGACAGAACTGTTTACCTAAATCTTTACACAAAATGTACATCATACTTTTCAATCTTGCGTTGTACAATGTCAATAAAATCGCCAAATACTACAAAATATAACTTACTAAATTAACTGTCAAATCTAAGCTATTCGTCCAATAGCGTTAAAATTTTAGACGAATATCACTAAGATGGGTAGAAACGTCACATAAAAAGAATTTTTAACGGACATTTATAACTTTTTTTTAGCAAACCTTGTATAACATTGCGAGGGCTACCAGTATAAAGAACAACATTCAGATCAGTATTACAAGGAATAGTGTTATGTATTCTCACACTGTTAGAATTGAACAAACGATGAGAGGGATAGATGGGAAAGAGAAGCTGTGGCAAGAGAGAGAGAGAGAGAGAGAGAGAGAGAGAGAGAGAGATGTGTGTGTGTGTGGAGGCTAGACAGCCAGACAGAGAGCACTTTTTAGTTACAGGTTTTTAACTGACAAATCGCCGACATACGTCGTACAGGTAATTAATAGTTATAATTGTTTCACATTGACACACGCCAGCTGAAGCTAATGTCTCTCTGCAAACTTAGAGTGCAGCAATTTGTGTGACAGATGGCGCCACAGTTGCGCCACACTAATTTCTTATCTCACTACATTGTTTCTTGCATTCGTGTAGATAAACTGAGAGACCTCTACTTGCGACTTTTGAAGACTATCTGTCAAGTTTCATTAAGCTATAAAACTCTCCCAAAGTGTATAATATTATTCCGCTATATATTATGTTTACCATTTATATAGTGGCTATTTATTTATAATATTTGTAGCGAAAATGTTTGTTTTTCTATACAACTGACGTTTGTTGTTCACTTTTGACGAACTGCATAGGTTATCTACTTTTTCAGCCAAACTGAGGACATTTACACTGAAAACAGAGAACACTGTCTAAGAAAATAAGGACATCATAATTTTTGATACGTACTAAAGTTTTCCAGAAAATAAATTTACTTTGTCGTCAGTACCAATTTTTATAAATTATCAGTAACTACTTTTTTTCGGAAAGGTAGTAAATCCATGGAAAATAACAACCTTTACTTTTAATTAATATAATTTGTTATGCTCGTTTAATAAACATCAATACTGAAAGATCATAATAACAAAAAATCGAAAAAACGAATTAAATTTTCCAGTTTTTTGACAAAATTGAAATCATCAACAAAAATTTAATGTAAATAAATCTGAAGCTAATTTTAATTTTAAAATAGAAATAACTTTTAATAGTCATTTGGGGATTAAACAACTAATTTTGCTATTTACAATTTAGAGCAATTTCTTTACTTTTTATTTGAAATTATTTCTACTATTACTAAAAAAATTGTCTTCATCTTTCTCTTCTTCTTTTCAACTTCTTTTAAATTATATTTTAAAGTTGACGCTACTGTGTTCGGTAAGTCTCTTTTTTGTTCAGTTTTATCTTTTTTCACATTTTAAAAATCAACACACTTTAGTTCTAAATTAAGTTTAATAATTACAATTTCTATGCGAGTAGACACATATAACCTTCATCCTTTAGGCAATCAAATGTTGCTCATTTTTCAAAGAACTTATTTATTATTAACAAGGAAAAATGCGTATAGCTATTTAGATGTACGTTAAAAAAAAACAAACAAAAAAACAGTTAGTTGAAAAAATTCCGGTCACCTGACAATCCTTGATATTTTTGAGGAATAAGTCAAAACACAGGACTGTTCGAGGTGATTCTGGCACCGGAGGACGTGTGGTTACCCTATTAAAACGGCAATGTTAAGACGTTATTGTACAACAGCCCACTAAAAACACTGTGTTACGTAATTTCTATCTCTTATAGTATCGACTCACGACGGAGGTTGGTAATTATTGGCCTAATGGCTGTCCAGACTTTCGGTGTAGCCGCCCTAAACGAGTTTATTGATGTGCAATGAAACCGTTCTCCAAGTTTCTCATCATCGAAATTCTTCTTCCTCTAACGACCTTTTGGCTTCAATTTTACTCTGTAGTAAAATTCTGGATTCGTATATCAGGCTTTCACGGCCGGCGCCAGCCCTGTTAATATTATTTTGACAATTCACAGGGCTATTATCCGTGGTCCAATGCTTCCGCACTGGAGGCCATCTTGAGTGTAACGACTTGAGACAAGCAAAGGGTACGCTCTTCATCAGTTTCCACAGTTCTAAAGATAGCCTTCCACGGTGGGGTCGAAAGGTCTGTTTTATGCGGAAGCATTGGACCACGGCCTAATAGCCTGGTGAATTGTCAAAATAATGTTAACAGAGTAATAATTTTTAATCCTTGCAAAACATTTTTGAACATATGCTAACACTACACTAACACGGCAAAGACGTACGAATGAAATATAGGACTTCAAACATGATTCATGTTTTTATTAGCGAGCAGCATTGCCATTTTTATAAACGCAGTTATTGCCATTTCTGTTAGCTTATACGCTTGTGAAGACGATCTTGGTCATGGTTTCAGACTTATTGATTTATATAAATCGTTCAATACAATATTGTTGATTATAAATAACAGCGCGTGAAGTACACTAAACAACGCTTCACTGATTATAGTGTATTTTGTATTCGTTAGGTTTGTATTGTTATACGGTCTCACGGATCGTCGTATTGTACAGTGGAAACAAAATACAGACACCAATGAATTCACTAATTATTACCAGCTTTAGTTAGTCACACATAACAGTTTGAAATCAACAAGGTACTCTCATACAATAATTCAAGTTAAAGTTGTCCATACGCAACAATAATGTCAACTAATAGAATTCCGGACTAATTATAACACAATAATCACTTTCCACAAACCAACAACAATCACTTGATCCGCACTATACAACATCGCCATGTGTAACAAACTTCTAAGCCGGTCGCTGTTGCTTATGTATGTACAGTAGATGTTCCAGAATAATTTTCCATACTCCTGGCTTAGTTACAATGTAATTTGCTCGAATAGTCTAGAGGCCACTTGACCGAGACATTGTACTTGCTCGACTATTCGAGAAACGCGTAGAACGTTTACGTAGCTGCAGCTGCCGACTTTTAGAGAGAGTTACGTAATTGCAGCAATATTAGATATAACATAGACATTATTACCTCTAATAATTTTTCCATCTTTAGGTGTAAATCTGGAACTACATTGGTTAGCTTTTCCTCAAGTGAGACTACTCAGAAGGAGAAGTATGGTATAAACGGTGAATCTAAATAAGACAGTCTTGGTGCGGAGCTGTAGTTCATTGGTTAGTTGATGTTAGTTGGTGTTGTACTTGCAAGTTACCGTCAAATGAAAATGTTCAGTCTACAGCAAAAAGCTTCTTTATAAATGCCGTTAACCAGTACCTGTGTTTTCTTCTTAAAGTGAAAATGCCTAAAACCATCTTTCTGATAACGCAATAACATAGGCGTGGGTTGTGTTGGTGTTTCTGTCATCTGCAAACTCAGCACGTATATACAGCCAGCACACGCCAAAAAATACAAAAGCATATTAAATTTACAACAGGGTGGAGACTTTGGAAGAGAAAAATTTACGCTCAGGCGAAATCTGCAATAAACCAAAGACGACAACTGTTTTATGCGCAAACACTACGCCTGGTGAATTGTTGAGAAACTGAGGGTGGTTGCGAGGCGATGAGGGGGTGATAAACGTCCTACCCCCTCACACCAGCTACCGACACACAACTTCCAGTTATGTGTGACATCATAATTTTTAAAGTGTGTATCTCTCTGGTCTTGAAAATTCTGTGCCGTCTCGTATTTCATACAGTTTCATATGTTTACTGTACGCACGTGTGTTAAATCTGACATTCATAAATGTTGTGACTTGTTTTGTGAAAGTTAAGGCAAAACAGAGATAATTGAAAATCTCAACGAGCACGTTTGATGGGTTAATCATCATCATCATGATCATCAGCATCTCCGCAACGCGGCATAGGCAAGTTGCTTCCTGTTCCGCCTTCAAAGATCCTACATCCAGCCACCTCTTCCTGGGTTAACCCACACACCTGTGTCCTATACGTTTGTACCTCCAGACTTGTTTAGCCAGACTGGAATCTGGAGTTCTTTGTAAGCGTTCTTTCCACCTTTGTTTGTAAACTTTTAATTTTTCATTCAAGATAAAAACTTGTAACTTCTCTCTTATGGCGTCGTTCTTTATACGGTCAAGTTAGAACACCTTTTAAAAATGCCATTTCTAAGACCTGTATTTTACTGTCTTGTTTCTTGGTTGTTGTCAATAATTCACACCCGTAAGACAGTACAGGGACTGCCATAACTTTGTAAAACTTTAATTTTGTATCTCGAAGTACCTTGTTTCTGAAAATACGGTCGATTGTCCCACAGATCGTCTGGAACTTACCTAACTTAACATCAATATCATATTTCCTGTCATAGCCAATATCGCTTCCCAAATAATTATAGTGACTCACACCAGCTACACCGGTCTTTCGGCAAGTTAATTTGGATGTAATTATGGAAGAATAAGTAATCATAACGTTGAATAAGATTCCTTTGACTGAGGAGATGAACATTGACGTCATGTGTCTTACAGTTGTCTAGAAAGTAAATTATGGGGCAGCGAAATATAATAATATCTGGCTCCGGAGACGAGAGCAACGATCACTTCCTTTATTAGTGATATCTTCTTCTTGTTTTCTCATTAGTGACCATAATTTCATCAACCCCTGCTAAGACAATGTTTCTCTTCTAGTATTCTTTAGAATATAGTTACCTTACTTTTTAGGTTCATCCGTATTAATTGCCCGTGCCATATAATTTTCCGTGCACTACGCAGTAGTGCGTACTTCAAAATGTGGGAAGCTGTATTTTAGCGAGACATGAATTGAAGGAGCTTCGTCTTTGGTCGCGAGGGGTCTCGCGACGCCTCTAGGCCATGTCGCAGCCAGTGTGTGGCGCGTTATAGATCCTAATGGCAGCATAGTCGTCTGCGACGTTTGTGACACAATGCGACAAAACGATTCTATCGCGATACAAAATGTCACTCCAGTGTGTGGCCGGCCTAAGAGTTACTAACAGGAACTTCTAAATACTGATGGTCGTTGTTGTTAATGATAACTAAAGGATATGAAGGCAATTCTGCGCAAATAAATATACGGTCTAAACTACCACAACCCGTCAAGAGTACAAAAGAGTTGAGACTGTAATACAGCATCTCTCCTCTGGTATTCCGTTTACATGAAGAAACGACTTTTCCTCGCAAGTCAGCACATTGTGGCGGTACGGGAGTGGAACAGACACTTTGCTTCTTAAAATTTTCAAACGACGAAGTTGTTTTGACATAAAACTGGTTTAAATTTGAGTTCATAGTGAAACAGTTCTACTTCGAACGTGATGTGTAGCTCCTTCTTAGCTACAAAATAGTTTGTTGTAAATTGTGAAATAAAATTTAATGTTTGTTAACGATAAGGGTTCGCATGAACATTTTAATTATACTGATCGTAGCCGCTCGGCAATTGGTACATGAATATACTTGCTATAGTTCTACAGATAATTTGTATTTTCCTCACAATTGTTTCACCAGCATTCAGAGGTTAGACTTGAACTGTTAGCAAGTAAGTGTAAACAGTAACTGTTTAAACACTATACTGTACCAAATATTTATATATTCAAGTATCAAACATTTTAAATACATAGGAACATACATCAACAAGAATTAACTGAGAAAACTAAAAATTAGTATTAATCGCCATAGAAAAAGAATACTGTGCTTAAATTCATTTTAGAGGGGGAAAAATATTTCCTTCTGTTTAATTGGTGTGGACAGTTTTCCCGACCCGAAACGCCACCTGTACCAATACAGGCCACCGTCTGCTTGCAAACCGCGTGGTTCTACATAAAAACATCAGATAAATTTATCATATAATTATAAAAATATTTCTAACATAAAGTAACCAGAATAGTGACAGAAACTGTTTGAGCTATTGATCAGAAATTGGGAGCTTTTAACGGAGACTTGGGGAAAATTATCGCAGGCGTGGAAAGGACTACATAAGAAAAAGCTCAAGAACAGCAAAGCTTTAGAAGTGAAAAGTAACAAAGAAACAACGTGTGCAATAGGAACGGTAGTCGATAGAATTGGAAAAAAAGCATCGATTAAACGGTTTGTACGTCTATTAAAGATGCCGTACAGACAATGGTTAAAAATTGTTTTATTGGGAACCAACAAGAAAAACACGGATCTTGCAGACGGACATCAGAAGAGCTATGGGTGCTCGAAGTCCACAGGAAGCTTTGGACAAGAAGCTAGTCGAAGAAGAACAGGGCCGTTCCATTATGCTGTTAACTATCGATTATATATTGTAATTTAATTTTGTTCGATTTATTCATAGACACAGAAACACACACACTATATATACATATATCTATATAGACTATATGCTCGTGCGAAGGCTTCACGGTGAATATCTGTTGTAGGAGATTTTTTGGTACATCCGTCTGTGTGATGCTATTATATATATTGTCACCGGATAAAAGGCTTGCCACATGACAAATGGCGCCAATCGTACACTCTAATGTTATTGGTGCCCCTAAAAAGGACCATGTGGCGAGAAGGCTGATGTTGGATGTGCCGCGCTGAGATGTTCGGCGGCTGCGCCCGCTGTTCGTGGCGTACTGCAGTCCTTCTCTTCTTTCGGCATCGGTTGTAGGAGTCGGCTGCCGGCCCAGCGAAATCCATCGCTGGCGCGGAACTGGAGGGCGAAGACGCAAGAACGCCGGTTCTATTCTTCGGCCGTTCCTTCCGGCTGATTCCGCGTCGATGTCGTCCGAGAGAGGAGAGGAGATGAAGTGCGTCCGATGGCGTGGCGATGAATTGCGCCAAAATTGGACGCTCTGGGCTGTGCGGTTGTGCGTCGCAGAAACGAACCGCTCGGTAACTGAGTTCCGAGCTACCTTCTGGAGCTCCTGCCTCGTGGCCCTGCCCAAATAGGGCGTGTGCTCTATATCAGGCCGATTCTCGGCTGTTGTGCTAGCCTACACTAGGGCAGTATACACCGAGGGCGTTTCCACGAATCACCTGGACGTATACGATGCCTGCCCAGCCCAGCCACAAGAGGATTGTCTGGGAACCTCGCCGCACGTGCATAAAATTTGCGTGCAAGCCGCCTGAATGTTTCGTCTAAGGAGCGGACGCCAAGTCCTCTCCTTAGAAGGCGTGATGAGAAGCGACGGGGGACTTTGGCCGCTAGCCGAAGACCCCTGTCGAGGACGCTCTGCAACTTCTTTTTATGCATTGCGGCGAGGTAACCCCAAACCGGGCAAGCGTAGGTAATGACCGGCAGCAAATACGCGCCGACGATCATCTTGCAAAATTTCCTGGTCGTGGTTGAGCTGATCAGGAGTGGAAACAGTAAGCTCAGACGAGCGGATGCTCGCTTAAGAACTGCCTGAGCGTGAGTACGCCAGGAGAGCCTACGGTCGAGGTGTAATCCGAGGTACTTGACCTCATTGGACCAGCGCAAGTGCGTTCCGCCGGTACGTTACTGCCTAACAGGGTGCTTCCGTCGCTTCGAGAATTCGACGGCTACACTCTTGGTAGTGTTGAGTTGCACTCTCCAATTTTCAGTCCAGTCCCCGAGCGTGTCAAGCTGGCGTTGCAGTCGTAAGACGGCTCTTTCTACATGATGATCGGCCGTAAATACGGCCGTGTCGTCCGCAAAGAGGGCCACCTGGACTCCAGGCTGTCTCGGCACGTCGTTGACGTAGAGTGAGAACAGAAGGGGGCCAAGAACACTACCTTGAGGGACGCCGGCTGTGATTCGTCTCTCGGAAGAGACTGAATCTCCAACTCTCACGCAGAAGGTCCTCTCCATCAGAAAGCTAGCAACCAGATGGAGGTAACAGTCCGGGAGCTGGACTTCCCTAAGCTTGAATAATAGGCCATCATGCCATACGCTGTCGAAGAAACATCTTCTAAGAAACAGCCAACGGTCCGTTCTCTCCGAGACCCGGCGTCCGTGATTATTTCACCATTCTCATAAATTGATGAGTGGTCGAATGCCCCACACGGAAGCCGAACTGTTCGGGGACCAGCACGTCAAAGTTAGTTAGATGTTCTCGCACACGACGCTGCACGAGTCGTTCAAAAACCTTGGACGTAGCGGAGAGTAGGGTGATAGGCCGGAGGTTGTCGGGGCGGGAAGCATCCTTTCCCTGGTTCGGGATCACGATGACCGTCGCCTTTCGCCATTTCTTGGGAAAGTAGGCCTGTCTGAGAGACGCGTTGAACAAATCAGTCAAGAATTGAACTCCAGGCTCGGGGAGAAGTCGTAGAGCGGTGTTCGTGACACTGTCCGGGCCTGGAGCGTTTCTTGGCTGAAGTTCAACGAACCGATCTGAGACCTTTTCCAAAGAGATGGGTTCGGGCTCCGCCGTGATCGGAAGAGACAGAAAGTCTTCCACAGCCATCTCGACTTGTTCGTCGAAGTCCCAGTCCATGGGCGGGTTGGGAGCGAACTGTCGCTCGAAACACAAGCCCAAGTACTCGGCCGCGTAGGAGTTGTCCGAACGGCCCAACGATGGCGGGGAAAGGAGGTCGTCGCCTCCGTCCCGTCATCGCGGAAGGTATTCTATACGGGTGACTTTGCGGGTCCGCATCCCCCGTTCGGGCCACAGCGAGTTCTCAACAGCTACGTCGGAACGGCTTCAGACTGCCACGCAGTCGTCCGGTGAGCCGATTGTATGCTGCCTTATCGGCCGGATCACGGGTCCTCTGCCAACATATCCGGAAGTAATTCCTCTCGCGAGCGAGAAGAGAGACTTCCTCAGGGATGCGTTGGTAGTCAGGCGTGAAATCGGCTCGCATACCTAAAGACACGTCTATAGCCGAGATGATTGCCTCTTCGATTCCCGGTACTGCTTCGTCTAGGAATCGAGTGGGCCCGCTGGCGGCAATCTACGGCACACAGCCGGGCCGTAGCGGTCCCAATCGATAACCTTCTTCTCGTCCCGTGCATAGGCGTGCTGGGTAGCGACGTGGACCAAGATGGGGTTGTGGTCGGATGTCAGCTCCGTAAGCGAGAATACCTCGACCGGACAGACAATTCCTTGGGTTACCGCAATATCCAGAACATCGGGAGCCGCGTTGCGCTGGACCATTTAACATCGAAATGAACGTGGGTTGCGCTGGACCAATCATCACCATCGCCAGGCGCGATTCAACATATCTGAGCAGGCGCTTCCCGTTCGGAGTAGTCAAGCGACTATTCCAAACGCGATGCTTGCAATCAGATCGCCGGCCAAAATTACCCTTCAATGGGAATCGAAGATGACGTCCAGGTCGCCGAAAAGGAGTTCAGCGCGAGGGCGCTTGTATGATGAAACCACGAGGACGCCGCCAAGAGCTCCGTGGACCTCAATGGCGGTAGCCTCTAGGTTAGTGCGCTGCGGCAAAACGACACGATGATGACCTATAGAGGTCCTCGCCGCGATCGCCGTGCCGCCTCCTTGTCGGCCAACTGGGTCATCCCGATAGACCACGTAATTCGGTAATCGAAACCGGTTCGCCGGGGTCAGGTGTGTTTCTGTGAGGAGAAGTACGTCGGGTTTGAACCGAGCCAGGAATTTCCGAAGTTCGGAATGCTTGGAACCGATGGAGTAACATTCCAGGCTACGAGCGAGAGGTCTCGCCTAAGGGCTTGGTTCATAGAAGACCTATGAAATTGAAAGTTTCCACCAAGAGCATAAACCTCTCAGTTGGGTCAGCAGTTTCCAGGCGGTCTCGGATGGACCTGAAGGTGGAGGCGACTTTTTTGAGGTCGTAGCCGGATAGAAAGTCGCGGACAAACAGTGCGTCATCGGAAGTGACGGACTGGGCGGTTTGCCTGGAAACTGAGGCCGCGAAAGAGCGACCAGGCTTAACGGCAGATCGGGTCGTGTTGGTGGAAGCTACAGGACCAGGGGCAGTCGAGTTTGAAGTAGCGACAGGAAAAGTACGCTGTTGCGCTTCGTCGGACATATACCGGGAAGCAGGACTTTTCTTGGGCTGTGAGCAGGCAGGAGCTCGGGGCCGAGCATCCGGTGTAGTTATCCCTCTAGTTGGATGTTTTGTTTTGGCTGATCGCGGATATCGCGGAGGTGGCAGTGGTGCCGAGGTTACCTCTGGTTCAGAGGCGGGAGTTGGTGGTTCCGCGGAGGTGGAGGGTTGATTCTCCCGCTCCAATACCGAGATATTGGCTACAGGGCGTGTCTCTGCTGCGGAAGGCGACGCGGATCGTTTATGTGCATTTGTAGGGGCTGGAGGTGGAGCCGGAGAGGGCTCGCGCAGTGCCGGTGGTGCCTTTGGTGGCGGCGTAGCCTGTACTTTAGGCTGCTTCTGTGTTTGGGTCTGCAATACTGGCTGCCTCGGCATCGGGAGGGGTCCCTGCGGCTTTTGTTTCCGTAGAAGCTCCGCCCTGTATACCGGGCAGTTACTGTTATTGGCTGGATGGCTTTCGCCACAATTGATGCAGCGATAGTGAGACTTGTCTGCCACAGTGCAGGCCTGCGTGGAATGTCCCAAGGAACAACGTAAACAGGCCGGTGCACTGCAGACGTCGGTATGGTGGCCGAACCTCTGGCACCGGTGGCACTGCGCAAGTTTGCCCGGAGGCCAAACAGTCGCGTCAGGTGGAATATCTTGTCTGCAGCCTCGCCCTTCTCGACGTGGAGACGGACTAGTGGGAGAGGTACTCGGTTCTCAGATTTGGTGAACAGGCGGAAAATTGCCTGCACCGGTTAACCGAGTTTGCGGAGTTCCAAAAGGATCTCTTGAGGATCGGTGTGTGCGTCAAGCCCACGCAGAATTACAGACAAGGGCTTGACTCATCTGGGGGAAAAGGTATGATATTGCAGGTTATTAGCCTGCAGAAAGGCCTCGACCAAGCGGTGGTCCTCGATCCGGCGGACGATAACCTTCACCGTGTCACCGCCAAGCAGCTTAAGGTCAAGTTTGTCAGCCGACAGGCCGTGGGCCGCGATCAGCCGCCTGTATAAGGCGGCGACATTGGACACCCCGTGGACGAACAGGGGCGGCGCGCGACCAACAGCGGAAGTAGCCGAAGCTGCCCCCGAAGCAGTCGGTACCGCAGCCTGTTGGCACTGAGAAGGACCGATGTCCATGGCCGAGGTCCGAGAAGAAGCGGATTCGGTGGAATGGTTCCTATTCGGTTTCTTAGCCGGGCGTCTACGCTGACCAACGGTCACGAAGTCGCCCGACTCGTCCACCGGGAGGGGAGGTAATGGGTGAGTGAGGAAGAGGATCGTCCGTTTCCATCGCTCGAGGCGATTCAGGCGAGTCGCCCGCGTGGGACAAGGCAGAGCCGAGCGACTCGACACTCGTGCCGTCGCCCGTAGTGGGCATGCTGGCTGAATGTGGCCGCCGGACAGAGACAGCTAGGCAGTCCCTGTCAGACGCCAGGCATCTTGGGTCCGGCCGAAGCCGGTAGCCCACGCGACTTCCCTGCTCACGGCGATACGGGAGGAGCTGGGCTAACGACCAGCTTCGTTAGATACCAGTTCTTACCTAGACTGGTGTCTACTGGTCCCTTTACCCCGGCGATATCCAAGCTCGCTTACCACTGGTGGGGGCTAGCAAGGATCGTCCGGGGCAGCGCTACCTAACAACCGTGGGCAGGTTAGGGAGAAAGCACTGATACGGCACTCACCATTGAGCCCAGAGCAGTCCTCTTCTTTCCTGGCCGGTGAGATAGTTGCCGGCGACAGGTGGTCCTAATAAGGGCAAACTCCTGCCAGCTGCTTCTTCTACTAGCTACTCAATTCACTGGCAGCAGCTGGCTCCTGGTCCTCCTTTCCTGAAGAAAGATGGTATTCCTCGTCCTGGTGGAGAGGCAGGCGAATGCAGCAGAAGCTGTAGTAGCGTCCAGAGCAGAGCAGAGCTGAAGAGAGGTCCTTGCAGTCCGAAGTATGTGCTGGAAGTGAGTCAGTACGGGCGCCAAAATTGTCTACCGGAGCGGGTTTTATACACTAACCGGGATCGCTGATTGGCTCGCTCCTAGCACGTCAGTTGTCACGTCTCGGCTGCTGATCCCCGATTGGCTCGCTGTGTCCGCCGCTGGTACCGGAGCCCAGATGTTTCCATACCGCTGCCGTCACAATATATATATATATATATATATATATATATTGCGACTATACAACCATACGCTGTACTGTGCATTTATTAAATAAAATGAATATTTAAATTAAATTTATAGATATGTAATAAATAAGCAGGTATGAGATTGAAAGCTGAGTTTATGTTAAAAATACGGTATGTAGACATACAGGAACCGACCTGCACGCTCACGCGATTGTCGCTGAGAGTGTGTACAGTAGTAAGTAATGTGTGTGAGTGAGGCCGGTTCGAGCATGAAAGTTTTCAATCTCACCCTAAATAATTGTCAAATTATAGTTTTTATTTAATTATAAGAAAACCATAAACGGTAGAAAAAATTCAAAGACTCCTAAATATGTATAAAATTAATACACATGTGTAATGAGAAAACGGCGTGAAAAGGACGCGCAGTGCGAATTCATTGCGATTTTAAGTGCGTAGTAATTACACGAATTATTCGATTACGATGGTAATTACGTTGAACATGTGTAATTAAATCATCCATCGTTAGAGCACCCTGTAGTGCACATTAGACTTTGCCATTGGCAGAAATGTGCGAAAATATGAAATTGGACGATAGTGGGGTAACTGACGCCACCAAGCAATTTTAGGCAGGCAGAATTCTGTCCCAACAGGTGCGGTACGATGCTCGAATATAAATAAGGGCACGGAAGAAGCCAGCCTTCTTGTCAATCAGTCTTCAGTAGCGGTGGGACGCTATGTCCAGTATCGACGCGAGTTTTAAATTTGTTAATTGAACAGTAAAGGCGGATGGACGCTATGTGCATCTTAAGTATCAAACAGTAACTCTTAGTCTGGTTACGAATACGATTATAGAACATACTTGACGATGTCTACGCACACAAACGTCCGTCACTCAAGACAAGCTACGAGGTTACATCATGCAGAGGAACGCTATGCTGAACACTAGAGGCGTCTGCTAGAACAACAGCAGCTGGTGCAGAGCAACATATCACTCTACACTACAGCAACCAGATGGGACCATGAGGGACGAGTAACTGGAGGACGACAAGTGGAACCGGGGGAACGTGCAGGGAACTCCATCAGAAGAGGACCTACGGATCAACGGAGGACATGGCTATGAGCTACAGAATCGAGCTGACAGATAATCATTTATAAATTTTAAATGAGAGATTAAAGACATTGAAAAGACATTTTGAAATTTAAAAATAAATAAGAGTTATGTAAAATGTAGATATAGAGGTTCAGAGAATCTAATTTAAATTTAATAAATATGTTCATTGATGGTTAACGATTAAGTTAGTCAGTTTAAATTTTATTTAAAGTTTGTAAAGCGATCAATGATTAATATGTATGCAATACATAAATTAACGTAGTTGAAAGATATATAAAGAAAATAAAACAAAACTGCAGTAAAGCACACAGTCAGACTGAGCAGTCGAATTTTAAGATTAACAAATAAATATTTAGAATATATCTTTGTTACTGTAGAATATAAGATTTATTTAATGATAAATGTATTGCCACATTTGAACGTTTTTAAGCGAATAATAATGAATATTTATGGCGAAGTAAGTGAAATTTTTAAACACGCTTGTGGTTTATGAATAAAATTATGAAAACTCGTTACAATGCAATCAATGACTACTCTTACTACCATTACACCCAAACTCCATTAATTGGTACACTTTACCAGTAATTTTGTATGAATTTGGGACTATACAATTAAATGTACTTAAAGTTATAATTTGTTGTGTTACAAATTAATTTGTCGCCCGTTACGTGGAGTACGACACGCCTACATTTAATAAATAAATGTATGCTCTATTGCTAAAAGTGTGCATAGGATTTTATGTATAATAATTGATGTTTATGTATAAATATTATTGTATGTTTTTTATTTTGTTGTGTTTTTGATAACGAACGGTAGTAAATCGTAAACGCTATAACTGATTCCGTCGCATTATAATGTAACACAACCTTTAGCATTTTCAAAATTTATTTTAAAGTGAATTATTTTTCGCCTTAAAACTTCGTTAATTAAATTTTCATGTCCCTTATAAGAAGGAAGTACTTCGCTTATAAAAGTTAAAAACATTTTAACCTTAAAACGAAATTATTTTCAGTAGTCTCATTTAAAAGCAACAATAATAGAACACTCCAACTCTTCCGTACTTTGAGGTAAAATAATTTTACGCCCATATTCGATAAACTCGAGTAATAATTAAAGAAAGAATTGAATTTTGTCCGTGGCCACCTGACCCTTTCCTTCTGTCGCCTAGCAACCAAAAGCGGTGTACTTTTTATCTAACTGTAGAAATTAGTGTTACAAAAGCCGTAAAGCACTCTGTTTCTGAATGTACTAAATATAGGAGTTCAATACGGTGTTTATTTTTGTAACAGCTTTGGTAAATAAAGGTAGAAAACGGACGTTGCAATATCGATTATGTCTACTTTCAACTTTTAAATAACTTTTTAAGTATCCACCTTCAATGATTTATTTTGATTAATTACTTTTTATTTATTTATGGCCAAAAACTCTCGGCGTTTCGAATTGTCTTTTCAATACTCAAACTTGGTAGAACTAAGACTGAGGTAGTTATGAGGGATCAAATCTTCAAACAGTCAAACATATTACTTCCATATTCCTTAAGGAATGGAAGTATGGTGTTGGCAAAAAAAATCGTGTTCGAGATTATTGCAGATTCTGATTCTACTACACTCAAAACATGAAAAAAAGTCGTTTTCCGAAAAGTGTCTGTGTGTGTGTCTGTCTGTCTGTCTGTCTGTCTGTCTGTCTGTCTATGTGTCTGTCTGTAGATTTTTTTCTATGGCAAACGATAACTGCCGCAAATTCAAACAGAATCAAATAATTTTTTGCATACAGCCCTTATTTGTAGAGTACTCACGACCTATTGTTTTTGGTGAAGATCGGTTGAGGGAAAGGGGTAGTTTACCTGCAACGGTTTTTTTTTATCAAGGGAAATTTTTTTTTTTGGCAAACGATAACAGCCGCAAATTCAAACAGAATCAAATAATGTTTCGCATACAGCCCTGAATTGTAGAGTTCTCAAGACCTATTGTTTTTGGTGAAGATCGGTTAAGGGAAAGGGGTAGTTTACCTGTAACGTTTTATGTTTTAACAAGGGTATTTCCTATGGCAAACGATAACAGCCGCAAATTCAAACAGAATCAAATGATTATTTGCATACAGCCCTAAATTGTAGAGTTCTCAAGACCTATTGTTTTTGGTGAAGATCGGTTAAGGGAAAGGGGTAGTTTACCTGCAACGGTTTTTTTTTTCAAGGGAAATTTTTTTTTTTGGCAAACGATAACAGCCGCAAATTCAAACAGAATCAAATAATTTTCTGCATACAGCCCTGATTTGTAGAGTACTCAAGACCTATTGTTTTTGGTGAAGATTGGTTGAGGGGAAGGGGTAGTTTACCAGCAACGTTTATTTAACAAGGGTATTTACTATGGCAAACGATAAGAGCCGCAAATTCAAACAGAATCAAATAATGTTTTGCATACGGCCCTGAATTGTAGAGGACTGAAGGTCTATTGATTTTGGTGAAGATCGGTTTAGAGAAAGGGGTAGTTTACCTGCAACTTTTTGTTTTAACAAGGGTAATTTTTTCTATGACGAACGATAACTGCCGTAAATTCAAAGAAAATCAAATAATTTTTTGCAAACGTTCCTAAATTGTAGAGAACTCAAGGCCTGTTGATTGTGGTGAAGATCGGTAAAGGGAAAGGGGTAGTTTACCTGAAACATGTTATGTTGTAACAAGAGAAATATTTTCATGACGAACTATAACTGCCGCAAATTGAAACAGAATCAAATATTTTTTGTATGCACCTCTGCATTGTAGAGGACTGAAGGTCTATTGATTTTGGTGAAGATCGGTTTAGAGAAAGGGGTAGTTTACCTGCAACGTTTTATGTTTTAACAAGAGTAAAGTACTTAATTTTTATAAATAAAGTATCTTGATAAGAAGCTCATAATAATCCACTGTAGAATCGTAGATGAAATATCTATAAATGAAGAGGTTAGGTAAACGGGGTGGGGATAATTTTCTATAAATGAAAATTATAGTTGAAGGGGGAGGGGAGAATTTTTTATGTGTACTACGTTATCGGCAACAAAGAAGTAGTTCTTTGTTAAAATTCCTTCCCGGGCTGTTTAGCCATAGTCCAATGTTTTCTGCAAAACCAGCCTTTTCGGCAGTGCCATCGACTTCCATCTCAGTGAAAATCGAGTGCGAAAACGTGAGGTGGTATACGTTAGTGACCACAGTACTGTGGTTTAAGGCTGAAGCAATAAGTAGAAAGAAGTAGTTTCTATGGAAACATTTCATTTCGAATATGATTTTAAATATAAATCTGAGAACATGGAAGTCATGTATGGTTCTCCATAACGATATTTTTGTTAAGCAGTTAATAAGTTTTCACTGAAACTTTTTATGGCATGTTACAGAGTAATGTCCAACGACATCAAATACATTTTGGAACAATACAACACTTTCGTTATTTAGGTGTTTTATAATTTACTGATAGATTTGGTATGTGATTGAACTCAGTCACCAAGAACAAAGCACTGCATGTCGAGACCACTGATCCGAACTGACAGCCAAAATAACTTTCACTGATTCACACACAAATGCCTGTTCAATGACACACTAATAATAAAGGTTGTTTGTGTATTGCCTACGCAACAGAATGACAAGGAAAGACAGTGACGTTATGTATGCTTGTAAAGAAAAAGATAATTGAAATGTTTATTTTCATAGGTGTATTTTAAATGGCTTCAGAGTAAGCTGAAATCCAGCAGATGACTGCACAAACCATGACTTTGAATAGTCACCATCAGAGATTACTGATGATCATCTGTGACTCCGTCCACTTCTCTCTTAGTTTCCAACTCTTCTCCCTTAATCCCATCATTATGAATACGTTTTTTAATATAAATGTTGGATCATACTTATAATGTAGTGTTTGTTATTCTGGAAATGTTACATATTCATACACCAATACATCAATATTACATATTACACACCAAAGAAAGTTTTTGAAGTTGAAATCCTAAATATACCTTGAGAAAAAAAAAGTTTATTCAAATTGGTTAAGAAATACGGGCTGCAGGGAATTTCTGGACCACCGAGTCAAGTCAGTGCAGAGCAGAAATATGCGGAGGGTGGAGGGTATTATGTACAGTGACAACCCAATTTGTAGCTGGAATGTGCTGGTACAGATCAGAATTACCTGTTGTTGCTGGGGATAAGCAACATGCTTACTGTCCATTCTCTCATAAGAATGCCACTATCCAAAATAAGACCATTGGGGTGTTGTGTGCGCCCAATTTTATATTTTATAACAACATAATTCCAGAATTTTGTACTTTGATTATGAAATACACAAACTATATGCAAAGTTTAATAAGTAAAATTAAGATCCATCTTCAAATAGGAGCACTGTAAAGTGCTTTACTAAGGTGAAAAGTAAATCACAATGCTTTTAATACCAAAGGATTTTGTTTGGATTTTTATAGTAACAGATATAATGACAGAGGAAGCTAAAGACATAAAATTTAACATTTTCCAGAGGGCAGTTTAGAATGCACTTTAGTGAGGTGTCTCACCTTCAGTCAATACACACTCAGCAAATTAACAGAGTTGAACAAATTAGATGGTAGTAAACTGAGTGAAGTGACAGCTATGGTAATTTTTTATATCCTTAAGTCTCCTTTAGCCTGTATTTCACACAGGAAATTTGAAGGAAAAACAGAAGTTTGACTACCATCTTTGGGAAAAAACTATTCTTGACAGGTATCCCAAAAATAACTTTGTAACATCTGTCACTATTTTGCCTGCGCACTTTCATTTTAGTTTTTTAACTATTTATAATGGTAACTATTCGTATTTGATTCCAGACTGATTTAATTATATTCTTGTCCCTATTCATTCCTTCTACCATATTCCATTCCACTATACTCTCTGCACTGAACTGTGGTAAACGTACTTTCATATTCATCCTGAGCAGGTTCCAAACTTTTTAAGCCACAGAATCATGCAAGAAACATTCATTCATTGAGATAAAAACCTTTCCTATATAAACACAAAGATGTGTACAAAATATCCAAGATGGATTGTTTCAAATATATTTTAATTTTAGGTGAAAGAAAATTTGTTAAAAATCAACAATACAATTTTTTCTATGACAACGTATTTTTAAAACTGCATACCAATTTTATTTAGTAAAGGTTTACTATAATAAAGCTTATTTTACATAGCAAACGTTATTTAATATAGCAAAGGTTTAATTCCTTATACTTATATAAACGTAAATACTTTTACAAACAAAATCCCCTAATATTTGTTTTCAGGTAGTAACACCACTGCTTTTGTAGTAAACAATATAATTTTCTGGTCTATAATGTATACCTAAATTATTTCTTTAAAAGTACATCTCATGTAACAGAAATTTTATAATTAAATTTGCTTCACTTAATAATTCAAACTAATTTATAATATAATACAACTGATAATAGCGACATTGAAATAGGCTCATTACTGTTAATGGCTATGGTAAATTACATAAAGGGTACAGTGTAATATCCTGTCTGGTATATAAAGTATATATATTCCTTTACTTTAGAAAATTATTTTCCTTCATTTAAAATAATTTTGATACACATTCTTGAATTTCATTGGCATCACAAGGGGGCAGTGTTCATCCACCCTTCCAGTAACACCTCAAACAATAAGTAATAAAAAAATTTAAGTTAGATCCAATTGAGACAGTTTTTTTTTATATAGAGTGATCAAAAAGCCACATAACCTTAAAAGTATCCCATATAATAAGTAAATAAAATGAAATGTGTTTAAGTCAAAATATGTATAGTATTTAGTATTAAATAAGTTGTAATTTTAATTTAGTAAATTGTTGAAAACGTCCACTTACTTCTTGACAATATTTCACTTTTTTAAATATTTTTGGATACCTTTCATAATGTACCTTCTATAATTTTCACAATTTTATTTAATTTTTTGGTTTCTCTCGGTCTGAGATGTTTTACATAAAATGTTTTCGACACTTGAGGTGATAATTTTCAAAAACATAAAAGGAACATATTGGCCACCCCATCCAAGGAGTTTCAGTGGTTCAACAGTGTCTCAATCTAACATTTCTTCACAGTAGGGCAAATGCACACTCTGTACATTATTAAACCCACAAACATATTTTAACTTGCTCATGTTTTATATTCATTTGTCACTACATTCATTACTCGGGTATTCAAGCTCCATTACCTAATTTCTTTACAGTTTAAATAACTGAATATGAACATAATCAACATAATTTTATCAGTGTTGTTATTAACTTGAGTTCTTACTTTTACAGCTGTTGGCTTAACAATGGGACTTTTGTCTAGATTGCGCAACTGTAAGTATATTATGTTTAGGCTAATACTATTAAATTATTGAGTTTTAGCTTAATATTATTTTTAAAAATGTTTATTACTATCAATATTAATAGTTCATTATTATTATTACTATTGTTATTGTTGCTCTGATTTCTCACAAAAAAAGGGACATTATTTGGAGGGGGGGGAGACAAACGGGACCAGAGGGTAGAAAAAAACGGACGAATTTTGTTAATCTCTTAATTTTTAGTCTGTTTTATTATTTTTCCAGCTGTGCACGCTAATATAATAGAAAACCTAATTCTTTTTTTTTATATACAAACAGATTTTATTACACAGCATTAGAGTACACGTTTGAAATATGAAATTTAGGAAAATCGATTCAATTAATAAGTATCTTAAGATAAACAATATTTGAATAATGTATATTTTTATTGTGTTATTAGCATTTATTTTAATGGGACTGATTTCAGCCACTTTAAAGATAATAATGTTGATCAGTCTGAACTTGTTTTTTCATTTGTATGAAACCGACCGAACCCCATATTCCCTCAAGGCCAAATTCTAGATATGCCACTGCACAAAAATCTGTGACTTGAAGTATGAACTTATAACAACGTAACGCTTTCCGTACACCTGCACTGTGTACTGTATGAGTATTAAATAAACATTTTCCTATCTTATCAAGGGGTTAGTGGTAAAACCACCCAAGTCCAGGTTTTAATGATGTTTCCAATGTGACATGTTTATGGATTTCTCTGTTTCTTTTTATTTTTTAACAGCTATGTAATCAATAAAGGACTTAATAATAATAACAATTAACCTTAAAATCAGTATTATGATTTATCATTTCACTTGAAAACCTTTAACTTCAATGTTCCGTAAATTCATATGAGTGGACTTGGATAGATTTACCAATAACCCCACAATATATTTGTCATTCTTCGATAACAGTAAATTCAATTTTAGGTTATTATTATTTTGTGTTTGTTTTTATTTAAGCCTACATTCATCCTATATACATCAGTAGATTTAGCTCAAGTATACTATACTTTTATATATGGTGTAAATTTCATGTTCCGATATTACCTACACTACACGGAATCTACATTATATTTTGTAAATTGACAAACACATTTGCACATTTGATGCAAATTTGTTTATTAATGGCTTCCAACATCATAAAAACTTATTATTTTTCTTATGTACATTGATACGGAAAAATAATCAGTACAGTTTATTGTTCTGTTTATATATGTATTTCTCTATCTTCTCATGACCATGTTTATTTATTTACTCCACTTCCAGATCAGATGCTTCACTGAACATTTCATTGCACAACAGCACACACGTACTTAATGTTAGCAATTTGTTGTTGTATTATCGTATTCATGTTAATGTTTATTCAGTATATTTAGCGAGAACAAGCAGTTAAACACTTACTTATTGTTACAGAGTTCTTGTACATAATTTTACATGCACCTGTACATAATTTATTTCTTGCAAACTGTATATTTGCTATTAGTACAACATTTTAAAAAATATTATTTTAGTGAAACCTATTTAAATATATTTCAGATGTGCTGCCGTGCTGCTTCGGTAAGAAGCAGAAGAAACAGGGTAAGTTGAATTTAAACGTTAACATACCAAGTTTACAGCCATTGTTTTGCAGTCTGATATCTGCATGTTGAATCTGGATAATCAGATATCCGGATAATTGTATTGTTCTAATATTTCAAATTTAAATCTTACATAATATAAACCATCATTTATTGTTTAATAGGTACAGTATTGAAAAATATTGAAATTAAAAAAAATGACTTCACTGAAATGAAAAACCTACATCATACAATGCAAACAGAAAATAATACATAGAAACTACAAAACATTTTGTTTTTAAACCAATAATTTTTTATCACCAAAAGTCTTCAAATTTAAAAAGTTAAATACAGTATTCAGTGAAAATGTTTTAACTGGCTGTAGAAAAAAGTTCATAATAATTTACATGAATTCTGAAAAATAAAAGTTACATTTATTTCATAATTCTTATTTCAACTTTTTTATTCTAAAAAATTAGGTAATTGAAAATTGCTTTAAAATTCTTCTTTATTTATGAAATGTGTTGGGTATTTATACCTCAGTCATGCTGTTAATTCTTTACTCAGGCCTATCTACAGTATTGTTAAATATTTTGTGTTATTCATTTCAAAAATTAATTTTAAAAATAGACAAATGTAGGCATAATTATGTATAATACTGTATGGCTGCAAAAAAAGCAAAATTGCATCAATTTAATTATGAATTGCTGGTAGCACTACTGTTCTTTAGTAACTTTTATGTAATATTTAAAAAAAGAAATTCTGTTAAAACAAAACAGTACTGTGTATGTAGTTCAGATTTTATTTTACAATGTGCAATTTTTCATTTTTTACTATAAGTTTTAGCAAATCTAGGTAGCTGAACATTTTGATGATATAATCAGAATCTGGATAAAAAACTTGTAACAATAATAAAATATATTATTATGTTTGTCTGTATGGGTAATATCCCAAACAGATTCAATTTATTGTTTTCATTATTACAAGTATTATAATGTAATATTACAATTTGTGGTTCTTAAATTGTACATACTATATTAGTCATCTGTTTAGGCAAATTGTGAAAAAAATCATAAAATGTAAAAGAAACGACAATTTCAAAAGTAACGTGCTGTAAAGGATTCACAGATTGTTATGTGAAACAGATTGTTACATTTAGGACATAACTTTTTAAAACAAGCTTAGTTTAAAGTTTAAAGTCACTAAGTCTGTCATTTCTTATGAGTTTATGTTATTTACATGAGTTAATTATTTTATTAATCTTCTTATTTGAATTAGTAGTCTCTGTAACTCCAACTTCATCTTTTACAGCCTTGTCATGGTTTAGGACTTGAAAATGGTGGAAATACTGAAAGGCCTTGTCCAGAACATGACATTTAGCGGTTTAGCAAATAAGCACGACAAAGTTGGAGTTAATTATTTTAAACTCGCCCTCAATGCAGCGAGTGTTGGAACTTTCAATATTTTGTGATAATTTTATAAAATGAATGGACAAGGTACTCCTCATAATTCTGGTATTTTAAGCAAGGCTGAAACACTCTTTGAATGGGAATATTACCAAAAGTTTTCCCTCTGTATACTGGCACTCTGGAACTGTAAATTGCTCCATAATGGTTTCACCACTGCACAATTCTCTCCAACAGCAACATGTTCATTTCGATAACTGAAGAAGTACTGAATCTTAATTATGATTTTTCTAGCTAAGAGTCTTTAAACGAATGTGAATACCATCATCTTCCCTTTTAGTTAATTTATAGAAAAGAAAAAAATGCATAAAAGATGTTCTTGGCCATATATTACCTCTTCTTGAACATCACAATCCTAGACTTTGTGTTATGTGTAAAAAATATGAAGTACACTGAAAGCATGCTCTCAATTTGTCCATGATCAGCCAATTGTAAAATAGCAGTAGTTATTTTATAAAGATAATAATTATTGTACAACATAACAATAATAGGTTTGGTAAATGGTCTAGTTCTATGATTATAATGGTTGTGCACTTGTCATAAATTGTCATTCAGTATCTGTAAGTCTGGTATTTCCTACGAGTTTATGTCGTTTACCTGAGTTAATTATTTTAAACACTGCCTCAATAAAGCTAATATTAGAAGTTTCAATATTTTGGAATAACCCATGTGTTCACAATATAAGGAAATTAATTTTGTTGTTTCTTTTTTCTTTTTTACAGGCCCTTCGTCTATATTCTACACACCCCCAGGGTATACCCTGGAAGCCACGAGAAACAGTAAGCAAAACTTACTAAGCTCTATTAGTGTCATATTAATATTATGAACTAACATTAGCGTTAATAATAATTAATATGACTATTAATTGTAACTGTTTTATATGACTGTTTCTTATTATATGTCAGGACTGGTTTAAAAATAGCATTTTAAGAAAACCTAGAACAATCTCACATTATAATCAATGGAAACTCATACAACTTCTGATTTAAAAAAATGGTTACTTACAATAAATTTGCAAATTTTTTTCACTACCATAGGACCAATAATATTTTACTGAAGAGATTAACATTCTGCCAAACCCATTGAATATAACAGTGTAATTAAAGATAAATTAATTTGCAAATATAAAAATTAAATATGAATGCAACAAACTTATTAATAATAACAAGTATTTCATGAGTTTATTAATAATAATAGAATACAGAAATGTATTCCCTGAATCATAAAAGCTTTTAAAAATACAATACTCTGTTTCATTCAGAACAAATAATAACCTAAAACACTCATTACATTCAGGCAACCCCCCTTCCAAACCACAGAAAAAACCATTAGGATTTCTGTAGCATATATAAATCAGTTATAATGACTGTGATAAATCCTATACATGGTAAGCAGAGAAATGTTTTAAAAACAGATACGTGGAATGCCCAAGTAAAAAGATTATATACAGGGTGATTCACGAAGATATGCAGAGACTTTAGGAGCTCATTCTACATGTAAAAATAAGAAAAAAAGTTCATATAAACATAGGTCCAAAAACGGTTCGTTAGCGAGTTATGGCTCGCGAACCAGTTCGACCTGATTTCTGGTCCCACGGTAAAATGACGCCATACTGAAATCCGTGGGGTATAAAGTGAAGGGTAAATTTGGTGGCTTCTATAGTTTTTGATCTGAAAAATTGAATAAAAGAGGTCCCAGACCTCTATTTTAATTAGTTTTTAAGAAAAACTGGGTAAAACACGAAAAAGTGGAATGGAAAAACACACATTTTTAGATTTGGGATAAAATAACTTCGTTTATTTGCTAATAAACAAATAAAAATATCTAACTAACTTTGTAGAGAATTTAATTATGAGAAAACTGATATGTATAATGTCTATTAAAAGTAAGGACAAATTTGAGAAATTTGACTTTAATTAAAAACAAAACAGACCAAAATGCGCCAAAAAAGTGTTACAATTTACAAGAATGGCATTGTAAACTTTCAAAACACCTACACTTGGGCAGACAAAAACCCACGAGACTGCCCCCAAGACAGGACCAACATACTTTTCATTTAATGTGTGGTGCGGTCTTATTGGTGATAATCTCTTAGGCCAGTTTTTCTTACCACCAAGGCTTAATGGAAGACAATACTTACATTTTCTGCAAACGACTTATGGAAGTCTTGGAAGATATTCCACTTGCAGATAGAGTGCAGACGTGGTTTTTGAAGGATGGTGCATCTGCTCACTACTGTCGTGATTTGACGAACCATTTAAATAATACATTTGGTAAGCGATGGATTGGTAAAATTGGATTGGTAAACGAAACAGACCAGTAAAATGGCCACCTCGATCTCCTGATCTCGCGCCAGCAGATTTTTTCCTTTGGAGTTGAATGAAGTCGTTAGTTTATTCTGCTAGTATTGGCACACAAGAAGAATTGATACACACGCATAATAGAATATGGAGATCCCGTTAAGAATAATCCTGATGCTACAAAACGTGCCCGGCTACCATGGATTCCCCGAGCTGAATTCTGGCAGTCAACAAAATGGCCACATTAAACAACTGCTTTGAACTAACGTTTGCAGCTTTATCAATTTACCAATTTTGATATTTAATCATTTGAAGGGAAACTTCAATAGTATAAGTTTTTAATTTGTTTACAGTTACATTTATTATGAAAACATTTACGAAAACCTTTGTTCTGTTTAAAATTGTAAGACTTTTCTGGGTAATTCGGACCTATGTTTATATGAACTTTTTTTCTTATTTTTATATGTAGAATGAGCTCCTAAAGTTTATGCATATCTACGTGAATCACCCTGTATATAACATTTTTTCTTATACATAACTAATAGTTTAAAGCACACAATTACAAGAATGGTCAGTACGTGTATGAATTTGAATACAAAATTGGAAACCAGCCACTTATCCTAATGATTGACTTTATCAACACAAAGAAGAGAACAGCCTTTATATATGGTTGGCGATTTGCATCTTCATATAGCAACACATTTAATATATTAACTATGAACTTTATTGTCACAGTAAATTGTAATTTGCACATTATTTATATTTTTGATATTTATGATGTTTTGTTTATAATTATCTTAAAAATCTGTAAATTGTGGATAGGAAAGCATCACTAATAAAATCAATTTTCAACACAGATACTTTGATAAAGATAACAGTTTACTGTATTTAGATTAATAAAGTTAATACAGTATACTGGACAACAGTCTATATTCAGCATTTCTAACACACTCTTAGTGTATTTGTTTTTTGAATATTTTATAAAACACTAGGTGACCCGGCAAACGTTGTTTTGCCATATAAATTATTTCTAGTGAATATTTTGGTAGTTAAATAAAAAATAACTAACTTATTGTAAGTGTGTGGGGATGTGGTCTATGACTGAAAGAGGAATGGAGCGCCGTGGACGATGACGGCCTATAAAAATAACAAAACACCAACCATTCATTTTTTTAATTCATTGTACTTTATTAACTTAACTAATATATTTAAAATTGTATCTCTTAAAAGTTATATATACATTAAAAAATGTTATCCATATTTGCTATCACTAATTATGCCAATTAAAAAAAAACAATATCAATCTCTAAGTGCAATGGAGTGTACGATGTTTTTGGTTAGTCCGTCTTTAGCCAACACAAACAAACTGGATGGTTTACCCACGCGAGAACATGCCACGTATAATTGTCCGTGTGAAAAACACGGTGTGCCCAAATCTAAGCCACAAACAGACATCGTTTGGCCTTGCGACTTATTGATTGTCATTGCGAATGCCAATCTTATTGGAAATTGAACGCGTTTGAATTCAATTGGCATATCTGTGGGAATCATAGGGATTCGTGGTAGCAATACATTTTCGCCTCGGAACTTGCCATTCAAAATGCTGGCTTCGACAATGTTTTTCGTTAATTTTTTAATGACTAATCGCGTGCCATTGCACAGCCGTGGTGGGTTCAAATTACGAAGCAAAATAACCGGAGATCCAACCTTCAGTTGTAAATGGTGCGGTGGCATGCCTGGCAAATCCAATGAGTTCAAAAACTCTGTTGGATAATTTACAGCTTCGTTGGCATCGCAAACTGTATCGATAGATTTGTATGACACCAAGTCCCCTGGCAACAACTGTTGTATCTTGAAATTTAAATCGTTGACGTCCACATTTTTTGCTGCCAAAATTGCTCTTTCTGCCAGCCACTCATGATTCATGTATTGTGTGTGTACATCGGGAAATATGTGGTCAATGAGAGCATTTTGCGAATTAATGATTGTGCAGAAATCGGTCGGCAATTTTATGCATCCAGTATTTTCATGTACAGCAACTTTTCCATCGCCGATATCTAACAGTTGTTTTGAGAATGTTTCAGCGGATGGATCTTGAAGCATTTGAACGCGCATGTTTACTTTCAGCTGTACTTTTTCAACATTACGCCACAGTGGCGATGATTTTAAGCAAGCGTTGATCTCATCAGCGTACGTTGAACGTGGAATGACGGGAAGTGTTTGTCTGAAATCATCTGAAAGGAGTAACAGAGTGCCGCCAAATAGTTTGTCGTTGTTTTTTATGTCTTTCAATGTCCTGTTCAACGCCTCAAGCGAATGTTTGTGTGCCATAGTGCATTCATCCCAGACGATAACTTTACACTGTTTCAGCACTGTGGCCATGGACGATTGTTTTTTTATGTTGCACACTGCGTCTGGGTTATTTTGAATATTCAGTGGGAGCTTAAATGCTGAATGAGCTGTTCTGCCTCCATCCAATAAAGTTGCTGCAATGCCAGATGATGCAACGGCCAATGCGATGCCATTATTTGATCGTATTTCGGCGAGAATTAGCGAAATGAGAAATGTTTTGCCAGTTCCACCTGGTGCATCCAAAAAAAAGAATCCACCTTGTCCTGCCGAAACTGCCAGCATAATGCGGTCGTAAATGGTTCTTTGTTCATCAGTCAGTAGTGGGACATTGCGAGTAACAATCGCTGCCATTTCTACAGTATTGTACTGCAGTTCACGATTCATTTCAGTGTTCATTAGATCAGATGCACTTCGATTTGGCGAACGCATACCGAAATGACTGATTGGTAAATTGGCAATGACAATGCAAAGATGCTCGATAGCAATCAATGCTTCATTGTACATAGCGTCGCTGAATGTTATCGTTAGATCGTTGCACCGTGTACGATGTCGATGCAATATATCATCAGTCACTGAATCTTTGTGATTATCCCACAACGTCTCTGCTCGGGCCGGGAAACATGTAGACAACACTATAGCGAATAGTAGACGAATTTGTGTTGCTGTACAGTTCAATGCTGCTTCAGCAAGCATACTGTCCCACTGGTTGTCGTCTTCTAGCAAGCCGAGTGCAAGGCATGCATCTTTATACGTTGGATACTGTTGTCCATTCACTTTACGTATATCTTGAAATGACAATGGGCCGGTGACATTAACCAACAACAGTCGCAGATAAAAGCACTCATTCTGCCTTGGATTGACTGTATATACTCGCCCCAAGGTGTTTGATTTGAATAAACCGGGGCATGCATCAATTGGTGTGCCTTGCTTGCGGGGCATCCATTTTTTGTTTGAGCCCATGTGAAATAGCGTGGTACTTCTGAATAGAGTAGTGTTCGTGCAAAGGCACCAAAAGCATCCGCACGATTACACAATTCAAAAAATTCGGTGAGTGTAGTTTTTGGTGGATTTATAGCACGATCAATCGCTGTCTCGTTCGTGAAAAATACGCGCTGGCCGTTTTCAAGATGGACGGCTAAATGGATAACTGCTGGATCCCGTTCATGAATTGGGAAACCAAAGATACGCCAGACAGCTTCATTGGAGCTGATGTACCGGCCAATTTGATAGAGCGTTATTTCATCGTTGTTATTCAACGGAGGAGCATTCACATTGGTATTTTCAATTCGAAATACAGCCATATCACTTCCTTTATTCACATACTTGCAAATGTATTTGATGCTCTTCACCGAACTGCAGAACTCAACATTAATATGAGCATTGAATGTTTTGCTCAGCAGAGGCGAATATGGTACCACCCAACGATTGTCAATGTCAATGTCTGCGTTGTTGATATTTTTCGTAAATGATTGTCCGCCATTATCGGTATTTCTTCGACGATATATTGGATATCCGTCGACATTTGTGATCGTATCGTTAGTGAAATTTTTAGGAAAACGCTTTGTACATTTTCCATCTACCATGCAAGGCGATAAACGATTCAGATTACCGCATGGGCCATGAATCATGTTTGTTGTAACAATATCAAACAGTAATTGATCAGTAGACGGATCTGGAATTTCCGCAGAAATTATACTATCGATTTCTTCAGGACGTATTTTGTCGATTAACCAAATCAAAATGTGTGCATGAGGTAATCCTCGCTTTTGCCATTCAACCGAATACATCCAGCAACGTGTGGGACCGAATACATGTAATTTTGTAATGAAACTCATTAAAGACTTTAATTTTTGTTTGAACACACGTGCTGTAATGTCATGACGATGTATTGCATTTTGTCCTGGCAATAGCAAAGATGTAACCTCCTGCCATTTTGGATTACATGTAAACGTGATAAATAAACACGGTCGTCCGTATTCGCGCACGAAAGTCAGAGCATCCTGTATGTATTCTTGCATGTGACGTGGACTGCCTATGTACGATGATGGTAGAATGATAGAGTTACCAAATTCGGCGGTGTCGGCGTTGCTCAGAATAGCGTCTCGCAAGTGAATGTATTCTTCCGCACGCAGCTTCTGTTGATTATATCGTAAGTATCGTAGTCGTTCGCTCTCTATCTTCACGTACATGTCGACCATGAATTGTTGGCAAAGCTCACGACATCGTAGAATGACGTTGTCCTGACCGCGTCTAATCATCATACGATACGCATAATAATCCTTCGAGCTAACGTTCTTGTTTGTTTCGGCTCCTGTAATAATATATTCATAAATATTAATTCAAATTAAGTAATGATGTTCATAATGAATTAAGTTTTTTGTTTCGGCCAGTGCAGCCAGATCGCGAACGAAAAGTTCTCCCTGTTGATTATTAAAACGTATTGTGCCACGTACATTTTAGTTCTCAAGAGTTTGAAATTTTTGTTCACGATCTGGCTGCACTGGTTTCGACTTCTTTAACAACATATTCATAAATATTAATTCAAAATGAGTAATGATGTTGTTCATAATGAATGAAGTACCTGTTACGGGATCTCGTTGTTTAATGTTTATGCAATATCCGTCTTGTCCCTTCCAGAACATTAGCGGATATTGGAGAGCGTCGTATGAACGGTGTGTATCAGCAATGAACTCAAGATTATTATTTCTTCTTCGAATCACGATTTCTCGTGTAGCTGTACGGTCGCCAACCATGATTCCAGCAACGTCGTCAACAACAGGTGCATTGAATCTACGCATGTGCTCTCCAGCTGGTGTTTTATCAGGATTGATGACAATAGCGTGATTGTCACTTTGTAATTTGTGCATGTGTGATTTGAATAATTTCAACAATTCACTGTGCTCATTCAATAGAGCGTCCAGCTCGCCGACGATGCGTCTGGCATAAGGTGAATTGAGGTTATTGTAGCCGCAACGTGCATCCACGCGATTGGCGAGTGCGCGTTCGGAGTCCTCACCGCCCATAAAGTAAATTTGTAAAAATTTATGTGGTTCGTTTGGCATTGGCAGCAATGAGCCCACTTTGTGATAAACTTGGCCTTTGATTTTGAATGTTGAATTGAATTGTTGACCATTTGCAGCATTATTTTTAACTATTTCTGTTGCTCCGAACGATGTCATTTGGAAACATGAATTGAATGTTCGAATTGACTTCAGGAACAGGTTAGAATCTGGATCCGTACCGATAAGTAGTCCGTTCAATGGTTCAGGTGGTGTTTCAATTTCCGGTAGTTGCACTTTTCCTGACGCGCAACACATCCCGGCTGGCTCATTTTTGAATTTAAGCGCATTACAATGCGGACATTCCTTGTCCATAGCACCAATCCCCACTTTCGAATGAGCGTAATATTCAATATCGGGCTCATACTCGAATGCTAGACGAAGGAATGAATCGGATGTAAATACTCGATGTACTTGTTGGCGTTGTTGGTCATTTGCTCTGCGTGTGTTAACTACGAACCGGCGCGCTTGTCTTTGTTCCAATCGTCTTTGTTGATTTCGTTCAGCTCGTGCCTCTTGTGATTGTGATTCACGCAATTGCGCCATGCTCACACGCACATCTGCATTATCTTGTTGGATTTGTTCGTCTGTTCTTTGGGCTCTTCTATTTCGCATGTCTGTAGTTCTATTCGTTCGACGGCCCAAATTGGCCCCTTTGCGTCTTGCTGGCATTGTTCACTGTACAAAACACACATAAATAGATCAAATTGAAGTACTTAATGATGGAAAACAGTATACTGATAATGTATTTGTTCTTTTATTATTTTACCTACCTTTCACAATCATAAAACATGTATATATTTCTCTTTTAATTTAAAATGATTCCCACAAAATTTTGCACGCACTGAGTATAATAGTATTATTAATTGTCGTTTAATAATAAACAAACTAATAAATAATAAATAAAAACTAATAAATGTATGAGAATGTTCTGGAATAATTTATGCAGGTAACACAATGGCCGTTGTTGGCGGGAGCTCGTGACACGTGTTGAGTACTATTGATTTATATGAGATCACTTAATTAACTGAACGTGAGAACTATCTTCAGCAATTATTAATAAAATGGGAATAAATAATTATAGCACTGCAAATTGATGATAAATTTACTATGAGAATATAATTAACATGAGAGTTGCACTGAGAAAGTAAAATGATAAGTATAAGCGTCACTGCTACGATCGATGCACAAACAATAATAATGGCCGAAAACTATGTAGGGAGTGAGAGAAAGCTTATTGTGTGAGAAAGACAGGAGACCGGCTTCGTTCTCATCCCTACTCCGTGCTGTTTGCTGGGTGAGAAGTGACACCGGTAGACGCCTGGCGGGGATAACTGATCGATTGATAATTGATCAGTTATCGACCACTGAGAGTTGAAGATTATTACAGTACTAATATCGCTATTAAAAAATGGGGGTTGGTGGTAGAAGGGTGAGAATTAAGGGTTATATGTATTTTTTAATGCCAAATCATAAAAAAATAAAAATAAAAAATTTTGTCCAAAAAATAAAAAAAACATTTTTGGGGTGGGCCACCCTTATCACTTAGGGGTATAAAAAATAGTTTACGACCTATTCTCAGACCTACCGAATATACACAAAAAATTTCATAAAAATCGGTCAAGCCGTTTCGGAGGAGTTTGGTTACAAACACTGTGACACGAGAATTTTATATATATAGATTATAATTTTGTAAACATCCATGTCTAGTCAGTCAGCAATAAAACTGTTGAAGCCAATTTTAAATAATTTACCAATGTATTATATATATTTTTATTCTGGTGTATTTGTGTAATTTGTTTCTTTGTATGATTTGTGGTGTATGATATGTTAACAGACATGATTGCTGTTATCCAGACTCCAGGATATGTGCCCATGGTGACTGAGGTACGTACTGTAATGTATAAAAGATACTGCAGCCATCTAAATTAACAATAGATTTATTTAGTGAAAGTTCTGTAGGAAGCCATAGCCATCATTTTTTCCCAAAAGTGATTGTTAAACTTTGTGGCTTTTGGTAATAATCAGTTATCCCATTTCATGGATTCCTCATTTGATTCAATATTTTTAGGAGCAGGAAATCCATGTTTTATCCCAGTAATTGAATGTGGAAATATTGATCTTCATTTTCAGAACATTATAAAAATTGTTTGACATTCTTTCAAGATTACTGAATACTTGTAAGCAATTTCGGGACGTATCTAATACATAATTTCTTACAGCGTAGCTTTTCTATCAAAATTGAATGAATAAATGAGTCATTGTTACATTAAATGCACCGGTAACCGCCTTGGTGACCTACTAGTGCTTATCATCTTCGACATTATAAAAATGTTTATAAAATATAAAATGCTAATCACAAAATTAGGATTTGCCCTTTTTTAAATAAACAACACCAATGCTTAATCTTGTTGTCACTAATAACATTGACACCATGAATCTTTCAGAAGTATCTGTGGATTCCTTTAGCTTATTCTTCTTTGCAACAGAAACCATATTACAGCAAAAATCTCACAACTGATGGGATTCTTTGTTTCCGTACTCTTTATAAATACCTTATATTCACAAGGCAGTAGTGATTGCAACACTACAATATGTTGTACACATTACCCTGTAATAATGGATAGGACCTTAATGCGCACCTTGTATAACATGGACAATTTTGATGTCCATGTTAAAAGGTCTGACCATTGTTATTTATTGCATCTATAAAAATGTGATTTGGATTAAATATGTATCTGTAAGTAGTCACAATAAATTATTTCATCCTAATTGATTTTAAAATCCACTACAAACTGCTTATGCAGAGCAATGTTAAATATCAATATATCATTGAATCATGGTAGAAAACATATTTAGTATGTAGTCAGAATGAATATACATCATTCAAAGAGTTTAAATAAGAATTTTAAACCATTTTTATTTTATTTTTTTGGTGGGCTTAAGTTGTCAATGTTACATAACTTGTGAAACTATTTGCTGACTTTTAGAGTTTCAAAAATGCCTCAACACTAAAACAAAAACAAAAAAACCCAGCTAATTTTAATTTCTTAAGAATTTTTCTTATGAAAGTGTTTTAATTAATTAATTGTATTTGTGTACAGCCACGCCAAGTGACTGTGTTCATGCCTGAACGGAGCAGTCTGCATGCCTTGAGCTACAGTAAGCATAACTTAATTTCATAAATATGATATTTAAAACCACATTTTATGAAACATTAAAGCTTTGGCATGTACAAAACTAGAGTAGTTAGATTTTCAGTATTTGTTTTCACATTTGTAGAACAGCTATACTTGTATTATATAATAACTTAATTATATTATGTAATATCTTCAAATGGACGTACCTGCAGTGTTTATTTCAAGATATTACATAGGAAACTTGCAGGACACTCAATGAGTTACTTACAAAGAACTAACTATATTAGTATTATTTAGTTATCATTATGTTTTAGTAAACAGACCATAGTTATGATTTTCATAGTTATAACTAGTGTTGCGGATTTAATCGGTTAATCGAACCGATTAACCGATTTAAATTTGAACTTCGATTAATCAATCAAAACTACTTAATCGAATAACATTAATCGGTTGTTGAAATTTTCTTTTATGA
This sequence comes from Magicicada septendecula, assembly GCA_034769895.1. Classification (NCBI taxonomy): domain Eukaryota; kingdom Metazoa; phylum Arthropoda; class Insecta; order Hemiptera; family Cicadidae; genus Magicicada; species Magicicada septendecula. The sequence goes on along the minus strand of CM068375.1, from coordinate 87,744,084 downwards.
GAAGTTGAAGCTTGTCCACCAAATACCTGAGTTATGTCTTGTCTCTTGAACGAGAGTCCCGAGAGTCCCGTTATTTTAAATCATTTAGTACTGCTGGAAGTTCCCAGAAAAACACTGAAAGAGAAAGGGTGGTGTAGTTGCAGTGGTTTTCAAAAGCCAGGTAGTGGCATGTCAGATTTAGTCCATGTACGATAAGATCTACAATAGAAGGCTGAGTCAGGTGCCTACTACTAATTGTCTGAGAGGGGGTGAGTACGCTAAAAATAAGAGTCCCACAAGAGCCTGTACTCTCATCCTAACAATGGGCGACGTATAGTATAGTAAAATGGAAAGTTAAGGGCATATGGGCAGAAACCAATTTAAGAATTTATGGATGGACGAGTCCACTTTGAAATTGTAAATGGCGGGAGGGTACCGGAGAATCAGCTGGTATGCAAGTGAAGGTGTCGCCAACTTTGCGTGTGATGTTTTAGTTATTGTGTAACGTACTATCTCAGTCGTGCATTTGTTATTATTATTTCAATTTATTTTTAATTATATCGTTGTTTTACAGTCACTCATTTTTATTAGTTATTTAATTTTTTAGTTAATTTCTATTGGTAGTTTTTATTCTGTAATTACAATTACGTATTATTATAATTATTTGTGTTATCATCCAGTAACGAGATTTGCTAAAATGGATACTTTTCCTTCAACTAGCAAAGACAGGAAAGTTATTCATAGTCGATCACGGGAAGTTATAATACACAGTTTTTTGTTGTCCAGGATTAAAAGATTCTTGCAATTAAATTAATACGAAGAATGCGGTTCCTTTATGTAACAAGAAACTGTAGAGATAGTCGCGTGTAATTAAGGAGTGGAAGTGTACAGTTTACAAATTCCGTTGCGATAAGAACGGTCAGACTGTAGTTTTTTACGTCTCAGCAGTACACAATGACAGACCAAACAACACTCAGATATGTTTATAAAACATTCAGATATGTAAAAGAATCTCACATCTCACAGCGACTTCCTCCACATAGCCTTTCCCCTCTGACGGTAAGCGTTTCAGACATTTTCATGCCCTTAACTTTCAATTTTGCTATAATAGTAACAGTTGGACAGGTGGCGTGTTACAGTGTGTTTATTCAGGTGAGGAAAACTTGTGTTTTTCAAAGAGGCTACTTTTTGTGTGTGTGTTTCCTGATACCGTGCGTGAAATCTGTGTTCTGGTGTACGAAGACTTATGAGGAAGACTTGGTGGAAGTTTCGGATATAAATTGAACGACAGTGGTAAAGTGACGGACAGGAAAACCGTTTTCTGTAAGCTTTGTGGGAAATCATTTAGCTACAGCGCCTATCAGTTTGAAATACCATTTAAAACACGTCCATTCCTTACAAAGTGTTGCTGAATCATCTGTTGTTAATGCAAGTTCATCTCAGTTGAACTTGAATCATTTCATAGTGAAACCAATCTCTTCATTAAAGGAGGCTGAACTAACAAATAAAATTGTGAAATGGATAGTAAAAGACAGTCGACCTATCAATATAATTTCGGATGAAGGGCTAAAAGAAGTTTTAAGGGAAGCTATAGGTAGTAGTTCTTATAATCTTCCATCTAGAGACGTTGTAACTAGACGGATTCAGAAACTTTATGATGTTGAACGATCCAAGCTGCTAGACAAACTAAAAGAAACTGAATTGGGTGTTAGTGCTCATTGGATTGATTCTAACTGGGCGTTCTGCAGCGCTGCGTTAGAAGTGAAACATGTGGTGGAGAAACAGTGCAGCAAATTGTACGGAAGAATTCGAACAAGTTGTGTCTGACTGGAATCATCAAAGTAAAGTAGTTGCATATGTACAGACACCAGGAATATTGTTCTTGGTGTCGAAAATTCGAAATACGATAATGTTAGGTGCACTGCTCATACCCTGCAATTAAGTCTGAATACAGCAATTGAAAATGCGTCTATAGATAAACTGCTTTCCAAATGTAGAAAAATGGTGGGTCATTTCAAACACAGTCCTTATTTAGAAAATCAGCTATGCCAAAATCTGAAAGAACTTAATATTCCGCAGTGCAAACTGAAACAAGATATAGTCACCTGATGGAATAGTACATGCCTTATGTTCGAGTCTCTTCTGGAAGCCAAGGAAGGAATTGTAGCTATAATGTCCACCAATCCATCAAACATCATTCCATTAATTGAAGTGGAATAGGAAATGATACAAAAAATGTATAAATGTCTTAAACCGTGTTTGGAAATATGTGATTTTCTTGGAGGAAGTAAATACGTGACGGCAAGTGTTGTACAACCTGCCATAACTCATTTAAGAGTAAGTCTAAAAATTACCGACACGGATCCTGGTTACGTTACTCGATTCAAAACAGCTCTGTCAGATGATTTAACGGAAAGAGTAAATGCCTGGCCTAAAATAGAAATGTATCAAGAAGCTACGGCTCTTGATCCAAGATTTAAATATTTGAAATGTCTTCCAAGAGAAGCAAGAGAATTAGTGTGGAACAGAATTTCCAATAAAGTTGTGACCACTGCACAAAACAGAAATAAAACAAAATGTGAAGAAAAGAAAACTTGTTTTTGAAGAAGACGATGATGACAAGAGGGAAGAAACAGCTCCGTTAACACCGCTCGCAACAGAGGTTAATGTCTACAGATCTTTGCCAGAACTGGATGATCTGCTATCTGCACAGACCCCTTACTGTGGTGGAAAACACATTCCATTCAGCTTCCACTTCTTTCGTCTGTAGTGAAAAAACTGCTCTGCGTTCCAGCTACATCGGATCCGTGCGAACGAGTGTTTAGTGACGCAGGCAATATTGTTACTAAACGTAGAGCAGCCCTTGATCCGGACCATGTGAACACACTCACATGCTTAAAATCCTGGTTGAAGAAGTACTGACTAGGTGAGTCTAATGTTATACCATATCCATACCTTCAAATTCATATTTGTCACTTAGTCTCCTGATAACAGTTCATATTATTAAATCTGTTCATACATATTATAATTATAATATTATTATTATTTGAATGTAATCCATGCTAATATACTGATTTTATAAGTTACTTAAAAACAAAAAAAACAAAAAGTAACAATTAGATACATCTATTAAAATTATATTTGTAAGCCATTTGTATGATAATTTTTTAGTACCCAAACTCGATTAATCGACCGATTAACTAGTTAGTTGCACCCGTTTACACCCAGCGGTGGACGCCAATATCAGGATTTACTTATGCTCTTTATCTCAGGGTTAAAAATAATAAATGCTCATTTCTACTGATAGCTCTTACATTTATTCACACTAGTTTGTTATTATTTGTAAATATTAAAATAGCACAAAATTCTACGTACTCATTAGTACTTGTAAATATATAAAATTAACACATCACCAAAATTTAATACTCATGGCTAAATTGTAAATATCAAACAATAATACATTGATAAACTTGAATACTCATTATTAAATTGTAAATATCAAAATAATACATTAATAAAATTGAATACTCATTATTAAATTGTAGATATCAAAATAATACATTAATAAAATTAGTTATTCAAACTCTCAATCTAATGGTTGCATATTAATAATCATTCATCAATTGCGTTCAGTACTTAAGTAAATTATAATGTTTAGCTTCATCTTATAAATTCTTAATATGAATTTTCTCTTAAGTTATTACTATACTTTGTAATTACGGATTCATTTAGAACTTGGAAATAAACATTACTCCAAAACTGATAAAGAATGATAATTTTACTTCTAAATAAACTTTAAAATCGATTTCTTTAATTCCTTTACGATTACTTTAATGAATTCTAGTGTGTGTGGATTCTTTGAGATGACAGACAGTGGATCTAAATTAATTAAGACATGTTTTACTTTACTTGATATTCGTATATCCAATCACTCGGTGGTTGCGGTGATGATTCCCTCATGTCGATCGTTCTAGAATCGTGCAGATAACTCCTCCAGATGATAGATGGTACTGCATGAATCCCACAATGTCACTCACAGACACTTCACTCACCAACTCCACGCATTCGGATTATAATTTATGATTAAAAGTTAGCATTCTCTGTTGTACACTGACATCGTGAATTATTTCAAATCTGAATTAATATTACGCACCTTTGTTGCGGTATGTCTGGTTATCACGTGTTCATGAATGTAGTTTGTGTTGTTAATCTTTCTTAAAAGTTATTGTTGTAAAGTGTTCGTATACACTGAATTTACATTATTGTCTGGTTACTATTTGTTTCAGTTAATGTTCACTGGTAGGCTAATAGTGTGACTCTACTTCATAGTTCGTTTGTTTGTAATGACTGTATTAACTACCTTCTCACACTGTGTATCGAATTATTCTAAGTTCAATAAAATGCTAATTACTCCAGTAACGGACTTCACTCCGATTGCGTCCAAAATTTAGTTAGAACTCCTCTCGCGTCCGAAATTTAGTTAGAACTCCTCGAGCGTGCTTCTGTCTCCTTCCTATATTTTCCTTACCAAATCTCCCACCAGACTTCTGATTCCAATGACACCGTGTCCTTATTGGTTTCATATTTTTCCCTCCAAGTCCAAATACCACCTATCTTTTCAAAGGCGTTCTCTGATAGGGCTCCTGGTTCCCCACCAGATTCTTCCCTTGCTTCGTATTTTGAGGTCATTGTCATTTCCAGACAACGCAGCAATAAATTGTATCTGTCGTTTTTTCTAAAGTCTTCAGCGACAACTCTGAGTTTCCCTTCCATTTGCATTGGTTCTGAACTTCGTCGCTCTGGCGTTATTATCTATTGTTGTTCAAGGGCCTCGCCTACCCTTCTTTGAAAGTTGGTTTTTCCTTTTAGTTGCCAGCCAACACCCCATCCATGAGTTTGGGACGTACTCTCTGCGCTTTCGTTTCCAAGTAAAGTCAAAACCCTGTTGTCGACCGCTGGAGTCTTTCAAATCTATACACCCTTCGTCGCTTTCTCCTGACAGCTGGCGTACACATGTATGCTTGACCATTGTTAAGCCTTTTCTCCTTTAATGGCTCTGTACACATTATATGTAGTTTCCTATGGAATCAATGTGTTTTCACAAAAAAACTGGTGTTCTACGTACCGGGAGCAGTGAACTCTGCTTGTTCACAGGGTATGCGTTGCAGCTGCCTACGAAATTTATGACCTGTCCGTCACTACAGCGTGCTTGCTCCCTTCTCCTTTTGTCCCTTACAAAATATGCTTTCCACACATACACTCTTCGTTATTGCTTCCAACGACATTCCTTACTGCTAATTATAAAATAAAACTTTCCAAATTTTTGGTGTTATACCTTCTTGATTAACCGATTAAATATGTTGATCAATCGACAGCACTAGTTATAACTATTTTAAAAATATTCATACAGTAGACCTGTAAGTATATTAATTTGATTATTGATTTTTTTTAACAGACTCCATCTTCTCCTTTGCAGACTGGGATAGTGGGAATAGGTGTCTATTTGCTAACCACAACAGTAAGCAAAACTTCATTATACCTTCTATTTTAATTTCCACATTCTTGTGAAATTATAGGGTTTTGTCATGCATGCTATTATTTATTTCCAAAGTTTTATTTCAACTATATAAGTAGATATAATGATAAATAATAATAGTACTATGGTAACAGTTAATCTCATCATAATTTCCAACATTCCTTAGTATGTTTATGAAATTTTACACAACGTTACAATTATTGCAAGTGTATACATTTAATCAGTCATACATAAATTGGTTAAAACTAATTAAAAAAAAAGTATATGTTACTCCTATTATTTGTTTTGTTTCTGATGTATTTGTTTGATTTGTTTCTATCATTCTGTTACCAGACACAGTCGCTGAAATCTTGAGACCCATACCCCTATTCACTGAGGTATGTATTGTAATGCATAAGATACTGTAACGGTCTAGATTAGGAATATATCAGCAATGAAAGTTTGTGTACTTTATATCTGTAGACTTAACTGTAGAAATCAAAATTCAATGCAGTTTTAGAACTGATTTGTTACAATTATTAATAATAATAATAATAATAATAATAACACTGTGAGTACATGCTGGTACTGGTAATTGTAATTTCTTAAGTAACACCAACATGTTGTTTAGTTATATCTTTTTCTGTGATAATTCTTCTTCTTCTTCTTTCTATGGCACTACAGCCCTTGTTGGGCCCTGGCCTCCTTCAATTTTTCCCCCCATTCTCCTCTGTCAGCAGCCATCCTCCTCCAGGAACGCACTTTTAATATCTCTCTTGCATCCTCATCCACCGCATCCTCCCATCTTCTCCTTGGTCTTCCCACTGGTCTTTTTCCATGGATTCTGGTATACAATAGTTTTTGTATACTGTGATAATTAACTGATTACAAAAGTGTACACTAGCCAAATTAAACATACTTCCAATTGTCAATCAAGATTATGCTAAACTTTTAATAGAAATCGATTATTTTAATAATTCTTGTGGTGAATTTTAACGTACCTTATCTAGGAGCATATTTATCAGTGAGGAGGAGGGGACTGCAGGACTGCACCCCTCAGAGGTCAAAAAAGTTGACAAATTTTGTTAATCTCTCAATTTTCAGACTACTTTATTATTTTTTCAGCTGTGTACACTAATATTTTAGTAAGTCTTTTTTAAATATATAATAAGGGTTTATTACGCAGCATTTGAGTAAACATTTGAAATATGAAATATAGGAAAATCAATTCAGTCAATAAGTAGGCTATCTTCAAACAGCGTTTCAATAACGCATATTTTTATTGTGTTATTACCGTTCATTTTAATGGGATTGATTTTAGAATATTATCACACCTTTTTCAACCACTTTTAAAGATAGTAATGTTGATTAGTCTTCACTTGTTTTTTTCTTTTGTATGAAGCCAACTCAATGGAACACCCCCACCCCCAATTCTAGATACACCACTGATCGTGTCTTAAAAAACAATATATTGCAAATGTCATATGGTCACACACACACACACACACACACACACACACACACACACACACACACACACACACACACACACACACACACACACACACACACACACACACACACACACACACACACACACACACACACACACACACACACACACACACACACACACACACACACACACACACACACACACACAATTAGCATTAACAACCCAGATATGTGATACAGTAGAATAGACCAAGAGTGTCATTACAAGTAATATTGTCCTCAGAATTTAGTTAACTAGGCAAACTAAAGGCCATAGAGAGAGAGAGAGAGAGAACCTGTGAGTTTCTCTTATTGCGTTATATAGTTTTTATGATTTCTGTATTTTGCTGATGAAACATTTATTTTAGTAGTTATAAAATATACAGCATAATCATTCAATTTTTCTCTTTTTTATAGACATCCAACTACATTAAACTTGGCGTTCAGACATGGGGCATTCAACTACTTGTAAGTCATGTATTCAGTGTTGCCTTTCAAAAATTTGTTATGCTATTCATAACTTATAAATTCTTACTTAAACAATGTTAATTATATTAAGCGAATGTCAGAGTTCAGCAATATATAAAATTTGAACTCTTGTTACATTCACAGGGCATTTGTATTGAAGCAAATGTTTATATACAGTGTAGTGTGCACCTACAACTGAACACAAAACAAGTACTGTAGTACATGTGGCAATGAAATAACTACAATTGCTACACAAAGGGAAATTAGGTTTATAATGATTCTACACCTGCACAACAAATGTAAGATGTATTATGTAATGAAGTTCTTTAGAAAGATCAAGATATAAATAATAATTTTGTTAAACTGTTTATAGTTTTGAATACCTTCAGGTTTGATGTATCTATACAATGGTAGCAGCCAAACAAGGGTTTCTATGGAAGTGTATCAAATGGCATTTGGAAATAATACAAATAACAAAATTTTGTTTTGAATTTTGTTACTTTTACCACCTTACTGGACTCACAATAAAATACTACTGCTGCTTTTATGTAATTTTAAAGTAGACCTATATTAAAAACAAAAAAATTATATTTTATATTTGAGCTGGAATCTTATATGGCATGTCCATTAACAAATCAATCTAAACATAAACAATAAAAAATCAAAACCAACATTAGGTAGATTTATATGCCAAAATTAAACAAACTCTTGCATCTGTAATATAATCTGATTTTAATTATAAAAGTTATGAATAAAATTTAAGTATTTATTTTCATAATTTCAGTTTGTGTAAAAATAAAAGAAAGAACTACAACTGCTATCATGTCTTATAACTATGGACCTTGTGTGTGGTGTTATAGACACACGTACACATACACAGACAGTGTTACCAACTTGGTCAAGCTAAAAGTCCCCAACACACCACCCACAGAGACTCCGTTATCGTGTAAAAACCAGAGATAAAAACATTTCATGTTCTGCTTTTAATTGTTTGGTTCTCAATTTAAATTGTCTATTTAGCATTAAAATATGTCAATTTAGCACAGATTTTATACTTACCATAAACACACAATACTCAATTGAGTTGTTTTCAATTGGATGTAATCACCCTATCAATTTAGGGTAAGTCTCCCACATTTTCCTGTAACGTTGCTTATGATTGTAGACAGCTGGCATTTGTTTTGGGATGTTGAGTTTGAAATGTGAAATACAAAAACTATTCCTTGCACGACTAATAAAATTTCTATCATTTTATACATGCACAGAAGTCTTGCATAGTGATTCACAATGTTTACATTGGTCGTGGGTGTGTGTGTGTGAGAGAGACAGCAACCAATTGCCAGTTACACTAATTAAGTGGGGATAATTATTTTGTTAACTATGCAAAACTCAGCATACAAAAACAATCACCAGGTTCTAGCATACAGAGATGTTTAAAAGAATATTATTTAACATCTCTGATTAATTATGACTGGATAAAATTAACTTTAAATGTAACCCGTAATGTTTGTACTAATGTCATGTAAGTCTGGTGTACCACAAACATCTGCCAGACTGTCCCCTTAAAATGCCTGAACTGACCCTAGAAATTTCGCTAATACTAATTATAAGTTTTTGTCACTAGCACTATCTTCAGATTCCCTAGATTTGGAGACTTTTCCCCCCATATTAGCAACACTGCAGACATACAGTGTTTGTAAGGAAATTCACTCACTGCCATACCTAAGTTTTACAGTGACAAAAAAAAAAAAACAATTTATTGTGCTGAAAACATTGCCACCACTGCTCTAAAACATAGTAATTCACAAATCACATGCATAAAACCCAGAATATATTATTGCATTAATACAGTTCAAAGCAATTAATTATTGCGGTGCTAAAAGTCTCCACTTCTTAAGTAAAAATTTAGTGCATAGCATGCACACTGTAGATGGTTAATATAAAATCCAATTTGGTTCCCATGTTTTAAATAATTTTATATGATCATTAAACATACTACTTAAGGAAATGTTTACTATTAATATAAAATGTGTGTGTGCAGGTAATCAAACAAGTCGTTAAAATCTCATACATTCCTGCAGAAAATGGATTCAGATTCATGACAACGTACAGAATCAGCATGGACATGTATGAGTTTGTTCATGAAGTAAGTTAGCGCTGCAATTTATAAATGATGTAAATTTGTAGATACATAATACGTATTTTTTTTAAGCATCTGCTGTATCATATGCACAAATTTTCATGGTATGTTTATTTTTACCTATCACAACTATATAAATAAATCTAATTTCAAATAGACAAGTACCAACAAGTATTTCTAAAAAAATATTGTTACATAATGCGGAAAAAGTTTTACACCATTACGGAACGTTCTGGTATATTGGAGAACGTTGTCCTACTCTTTTCTTGGCTATTCCCACAGCTGTAATGCATACATAACCCTTGACATGTGACGCAGTATTACGTAATGCAGGACATCTCGTGTGTTCGCTAGTGTCGTTCTAGAAGCTTCTTGACTAGCCCAATGGTGTGTGTTTCTGCCATGGCCACGCTGAAGTATTCTCTAGAATTTTCACGTGTTTGTTAAAGACGCATATTATGGAACCCTGCAGACTACAAATAGCCCATACCTGCCACTTAGAGTTCAGTTATTGTCAGGCGTTTACACTGTGCGTTCAAGTGGTTATTAGTGAAAAGTTGTGTGCAACATTATTATAGTTGTTGTTGTCCAATGGCTTGTTTTGGCTCACGCCATCTTCAGTACTGCTTCCCAGTAAAGTCCAGGCAGGTCCTCTCTCCTTTGCTTCTGTTTACCCAACTTTTCGCAAACCAGAAGATGGTCCTTGTTCATAATTGATTGAGGGCATTCGCATAGTGTGCATTTGTTGGAATTTATATAACATTAATTTTCTTCAGATGTTCGGGCAAGCAGTCATGTCCTGTTGTTAAACGAAATATTGTGACATGTTTTTCTTTGTACATCTTTAATTTTGTTGAATAGATCTCGAACATTTTTAAATGGCTTGTCTTTCAAGTCTTCCTGTATGCTGCTGGTGAATTCAAGGTGGAATGCTCCTTCCAGTGTGTTGATCCTTCCATCCAGTGTAGGCAATCTTTTAGGTTTCTGGAGTAAAAGTTTTCCTCTCTTAGCAAGCTCATCAGCTGCTTTGTTGCCTTTCAGACCTCTGTGTAATAGGATCCACTGCAGTGCAATGGATTTGGTGGTCTTTTTACTATTTTATATTTACTTTGGATGGACTGGATTAAACAACTTTTTGGTGTATTATTATTAGCTATCGTTTGGAGTGCCGATTTAGAGTCAACCAGGATCACTATGTTGGTGTTTAGCCAGGGCCTCATTATTTCGCCATATAATTCGCCTTGTTGATGGGTTCAGTGAGTTGAGTGTTAATATTAAATTCAATAAAATCCAGGTGGTTAGTCAGTTGTGTTGGTCATTCAATCTCTATATTTTCTTGTCTCCCTCTCAATATCAGGTGTTTACAGCTCGTCTATGTTTTTACTTTTTAGTGTTTGTTCTGCTGGTGGCTCCATAATCCATGGGTTATTGTATTTTCTTTGTAATATTTTTTTATACGTTATGCATGTCTGGTATTTGTATTCATTACACAAGTATTTATTATTTGTGTAGGCGTGTAATGCTGATACAGGAGTTGACTTCACAGCACCTGTTATGATCCGTAGACAGTTATTTTGACTTATTTCAAGTTTTCTTATTGCGCAATTGCTAGCTGAGACAAGTATTTCTCCATCATACAGAAGATTTGGTTTGACATATGTTTTGTAGGTTTCATTATGTATATCAAGGATTCCTCCCCATTTCACTCCAGCGAGTCTTTTTAAGATGTTACTTTTGGAGGAGATTTTTGCAGTGGTGTGGTTTGCATTTGCGAGATCTTTTAGGTTGAGTTTGTTGTCAAGGATGACTCCTAGATATTTGGTGTTGCAGTTCTTTTGGATTTCTATATTTTTTACTTGAAGGTGTATGTCCTGAGTTTTTGTTTTTAATGAGAAAAGTTGGTAATTTGTTTTTTGGACATTTATTTTCATGTTGTTATTGTCACTCCATTCCATGAGGGCAGTCAGAGCTGCATTCATATCTTTATGTAATATGTCGAACAATTTTTTATTCGTGTTTTTGGCTGCTGTCCAGATTACAACATCATCTGCATACATTGCACAATTAAGTTTATTATAGGGAAGTGCTTTAGGTAGATCATTTATGTATATGTTAAATAATAATGAGCTCAGAACAGCACCTTGCGGAGGCCTGCTTGTGTTGTTTGTAAGAGGATGTAGCTGTTCTCCATTTTGTACATATCCATCGTTGGTTCAAAAAGAGTTTGATCCAACAAAACATGTTATTTTTTATGTTTAGGTTTATAAGTTTTCTTAGAGGTTTTGACCTCCATACTGTATCGAATGCGCCTCTGAAATCAACAAACACAGCTAATACAGATTCTCCTCTGTTAAATGAATCTTTAATACTTTGTGTCAACCTTAAGACTTGATGCATGGTGGTCTGCTTGATCATTGGAAATTAGTTTATTGCACTCAAGATAATATTGTAACCTTGTTGCTACCATTCTTTCCATTGTTTTTGCGATTATTGAAGTTAAGGAAATTGGTCTGTAGCTTCCCATTTCATCACCTGGTTTTTTTGGTTTTTCAATAGGGATGATCACAGCTTTCTTCCATGATGTTGGCATACTAGATTCTCCAGTCCACACCTTATTAAAGATGTTCAGGAGTAATATTTTATCCCTCTGTCCTAGGTTTGTGATAAATTCAGCATGGATTTTATCAGGTCGAGGTGATTTTTTTGTTTTTAGTTTTTCTATAGCCACATTCAATTCAACCATGGTATACTCTCGTGTGAAGACGTCATGTTTTTGCTAAGCTGTTCCTTTATGGTTTTGTCCAGTTTTTTGTTGATCTGGGATAATTTATGTTCTTCTTTGTTGTATGTGTTAAATTTGTTCGCTATTTCATAATCAGAATACATGAAGTGTCACCTGATAGCCGAACATCTATGCCAAATTAAAAACAGGTCTGGAATTACGGTCTTTTGACCAGCATTTGTGCGAAGTGTACCATGTTCAACTTAAAGCGAGGCGACAGCGTTCAGCGGAGAGCCTTCAAGATTTTGAAGTGAATGTTGACCGACTGACGAGATAGGTTTATCCCGAAGAATCAGACGACTTTCGGAAATGAATTTCTCTCATTACGTTTATTGATGGTATCAGAGATAATCAATTACAACAAGTGTTAAGAATGGCATGGCATGAAAGTAAATCAGATTGGTGTCTTGTATTTTGTATTCCATTGTACCAGATACGATCAATAGGCCATTGTAACAATATCAATACGATTTATGTACAATGTACATTTGTATATATGACATTGTACAGTATGTACATGTTGATAAACAGAAGAAAAAAAATCAACCACCTAATTATATACATGGTTATTTCAATTCTACGATAGGAAAAGGGAAGTGTTACAAAGTTACTGATGGCCCACCTGTAGGCCTACATGTGGAAATCACAAATAAGCAGAATCCAAAGCACTTGAAAGCACTTCTATATGCCAAGCTTGGATTAGGACTTTACTACCTACAGTTACATGTACACTTTCTATATATTCAACATGTTTTAAGGGTTGTGAGTCAAGTACTGCAGATGAGAAAAACAAGTAAATAAGTTACAAATCATAGCAGCAATGGCTGGATAAGGATGCAGTATTCACGCCTTGTTTTCAGAAACAGTATAAATAGTATAGTACAGTAGATGAATTTGCTCTCAGCCATAATAATAGGAGTACTGACCTGTTTTACAGAAAATTTCTATTGAAGATATATGCAAATATTATGTTTGTCCTAGCTGAACATTTTCATTGCTCACTTGCATATCTCATTGAAGAGGACAAGATGGCACGAGCTCATTGCTAACCTTGTAATAATACACAGTTATTGCCACGAAATGAATATTCTTAAGATATTAATAAATTGTGTAAAGAGAAATACTAGAGAAGCTTCTTTTAGAAACCATACAAAACAGTATTGTTACCAGCAAGCAGAATTTCATTATTTCAGTGCACAGAAGAGTACGAAGGAGAATCGAAAATAGCAGGCGCAAGGTAGAAAAAGTTTGGATAGGCCTAAGAAATGAAAAGCTATCAAAAATATGGATTCACAGTATAATAGGGTAAATGAAAATTTTTAAAGAAGACAGTGATAGTAACATTTTTACTTATAATTTTAAAACTTATAATTTGGTATCTACACTAACTTATGCCTATTTTTCAGAAGTTTTTTTCACTATATAATGCTAACACAACTGTTTTTCTACATTAAATTCTTAAAAAAAAAAATGCTTCTTACATGTGCAAAACTTTAACACATAATAATAAGTACATTTCAGGTATCATATCACCTGCAATGCTTCATGTCATTACAATGTCACTATTGTAGTGAGTTCTAATGCCTTTGACTTTCAAGGAAATAAACATCATTTAAAAACAAATGTTTCTGCTGTTAATGTGTTGTCTGGTCTGACTGTAGACATGTAGCAGTTTGCTGACTCAAATACACTGCCATTCTTTTCTTCTTGAATATTGCATTTCTTCCCATCAAATCTTTGTTTTCTCATTTTTTTCTATAATTTCTGTCTCTGTCTGTCTATTAACCTAACTATTTATCTATTACTCTGTCACCCTATCAACACATGTATCTATTTTTCCTTAGTCTGTTCCCATCAAATGTGTACTTATTGTAACATTACTTTCATTTGATGTTTGTACAAATGTTTCTCTAAAATTTACTAAACAATAGAATTAAAATGTCAGTGTCTGCTCAGTGAGATAATATTTTAATGTCTACACTATACACTTGTTTACATCCAGGGGCGGATCCAGAAATTTGCTCAGGGGGGGCACATTCTGGCAGTTTTGGGCCCCTCCTCTCCAGGGGGGGAGGTGTTGTTAGAAAAAAATTTTATTATCAAAGTGTCTGTTGAATCAAACGATATAAAAATTAATATAAATAAATAAATAATTAAATATATTAATATAAATACAAAAACATTAGTTTTTTAACATAATTTATTTATTATTGTATTATTATTATTTGAAAAATAATAAAACAACCGATTTTGATTTTAGAAAGTATAATGTATTTGTACAATTTTGAAATAATATAAAGTAAACTTATAACAGGAATTTTTTATTTAATCTATTTAAACTTTCTTTAGAAATTTGACTTTCATTTCACTTATAAAACTAATCTAATTTTTACACCATTACTTACTCTCGATACAATAAGAATAAGTGTTATCAATAAGGAAAGTAAAACATCTAAATAAAAATAAGCACAAATGCTAATATAGAATTATAATTTACAAAAATACACATATTCATTATCAATACTCTGATCTAGAAATATTAGGTGTGAACGTATTTTTTTTTGTTATATCTAATCAATATTCTGGAAATATCTAACCTCCAGGAAACCAATCACTTTTTAAGAAATTCCTTTTTTTGTAGATAAAACAGATACATAAATCTTCTTTAAAATAACATTAATATTAAGTATTACAAAATTATTAATTGGACTGCTCATGTAACAAAATATAAAAATTATTATTTTAATGTCCTTTTGAGATGCTCATCAAATAAGAAAACAACTATTGGAGCATCACGATTCAAGAGATTCTTCAAATCTGATGTATGACCACTAACGTTTGAATAATCTCAGACTGTGGTTTCGTAAATTCTTCTTTTAAGTGATGAGCTGCAGCAGGATCCTGTTTAAGATAAAACATAGCTTCTGCATGCGCTACTAAAAGAGCTTTAGCTAAACTAGTACTCATTTTCGATATTCTTTGCCCTGTAATTAAATATCCATTATTTTTATGTTAAGGTAAAAAAGGACCTTTAATCTAATACATATGCATTCAAAGTAAGCCTAGAGAAAGTTTACGTTTGTGTCTCCTTGCAAAAATCTCTAATACTTCTTTGGGAGACATACGGTAGGCGATATCACGATGGACATTGTAACGTTACGTGTATCTACGTTAAGCCCCACTGTTTGTGAACGCCAATTTTGTAACGTAACTTACAAAATAATAATGTTATAATTTGAAAAAATGAAATAAAAAAGAAATTTTATTTCAAAAATAAAAATTTTGTTTTTTCTGAAAAAATATATTTGTTTCGTGATTTTTATTACTGGTATTTAAGAAATAATTGTGGTTATTGTTTGGTGTTAAAATTTTAATTGTATGGTGGTTGATAGTGTAGTGGTGTCACCTTCTGTAAATCACTTCTAAGTTAATCTGGTTAACTCCGGTACTGGTCGATAGACGGCTCTTCTTCTTCTTCGATGTGCTCTTTATTCTTGTAAATACCACCTTTCGGTTAGTCCGTGTCCTTGAATTAACTTATTCTTTAATTATATTTAAAGAAAAATTCCACCAGATTGCATAAATAGACGGTTTATTAACAATTTATTAAAAAATAACGATAGTAATCGATAGTAACAACAGTATCGACTCGTTACTCAGGGCCGGTTGACAAAAACTTTACATTAACAGTGTATATAAAATATGTTCTTTTAACGGTTATGTTAGAATAGCCAGAGAAGGGTAGGGCCAAAAAAGTATAACACAATTAGAAATGTCTTAAAAATAACAATTACAACGTTATTAATTAATATAAAAAGTTTATAAAGTATAATTTTTGAACCAAATGCAGACTAGAAATTCATTTGCTCCACCTCGAAGAGAATGATGAGAAATCAAAATGGCCGACAGAAGCATGCGCAGTTGAACGTCTATCACCTCGACGAATATTTCTTATAATAAAGATGTCCTTTCACTGTTTATTCGTCTCAGCAATTGTGGATATTAGTTCTGGAATTAATTGAGTGTTCCTGGTGTCGTGTTTATTAGTTCACTTGGTGTCAATGTGTGTTATTATGTCTATTTCACTTTGGTTAAATGGGTCGTATATAACCTTTTTTGTTCGTCCATAAAATTTATTTGTAGTGGTGTTATTCAATTATTTAGGCGTGTGTGGTTCTGTTTATCTGTAATGCACTGTTTATTGTTTGTTTTCACTGTTTCTCAAGTAAAAAATTCAAATTAAAAAAGTTACAAAATTTTCACTGAATTCGGTTTAATTATCGTACGCCATTAGTATAGGTTATACGGAGCAAAACCTCGTTTAAGTGTTCGCTTCAACGGATAATAATTAACTGTTCTCATTTCCTTCGTCTCCTGAAAATCTTAGCCAATTCAATATATATCATACATTGTTTCAACTGAACTTAGCTTCCGATACATTTTATTTGAATACATTATACACGGAAAATATTTTCGTTATTATTTAACTGTATGAAATACTAAATACATATTCGGTTTCTTAATTCTATTTTGCTTATTTTGATACTAATTAATATAGTTTTACAAAGTTTTCATTTAAAAAAGTTATATTTCTTTCATGTTGGAATAGTAGGTTTAAATATGTGTTTCCTGTCCTTGTACAGATAATAGCCATTTTCTCTGATATAATTATTATTATACTGAATCTAAGATTGATATAATTGTTTATCTTTACTGAATTTCTTGCAATTTAGTTCATTAGTTTTTGTTTTTAAATATAATTCATTTATCTATGACTCCTCCTCTGAAATTTTAGTTAATACATTCCATTTTTATTTATAATTTTACTTATCTTCTGACAATATCTTTATAAAGTATAAGTTACCTTGTATTACTATATGGTGGGTTTGTCTTACATAAATTTCATCAGTTTAGTTGGTTTATAGGACTAGATTTGTCAATTATAATGTAGTCTAAATTTACTATCTGGCCTAGATTTTATCTGTTGTTACTTACAAAGTTTTTAATAATACAGTTAGTTCATACCCTTTTCTGACCTTCTATTCTAATATAATATTCATTAATAATTTGTTCTTTTACTACTATAACATTTAGTATGGATTTTAAACAATTAAAACATAACAATTATTTAACATTAAATCTGGTATTTAGAATCATACCTTTTTTGTACTGATTACTTACAGTAACTTATAAAAAACATTTTATTATATAGGAGTGATACACACACTAAGACATGGCATTCCTTATTCAAACTACTAAACAAAATAATATTTTATAAATACTAGTATTAATCTATATTTCTAAATCTTATTTATACAGTTCAAATATGGAAACTGGAACCTAACATTTTGTTCCATTAATTTTAACACTCCCTTAAAACTATTTGGTTACAGTCTTATCTGTTTTTCTTAATTTTTAGGGATGTATTCCCCGTCACTTTATGTACTAACTCCAAGCTATCTATTTATATTAGTTATTCCATTGAATGTTCTCATATAAACAGTGGCATTTTATTAGAAAGAGTATTCATTGCTCTTTCACCACACTATTTGATTAAATATCATTCATGATACTCCTTTAAAAACACTTAAAGTTATTTAAATGTACAGTAATTCCTGTACCTTCTCAAAGTTTATTTATTATAATCTAATAACTTGCACTTGTCCCCTGTTATTTCTTGATACTATCACTAGTCCTTTCATAGTTTTATAACATCAAATTGTTTAATCATGGGGGAACTGTTAAGATTTGTCTATTTAAATTATACTATAACTTTCTTGGGTGCACTTCTACTTAGCACTTTAAACACTTTTGGTTTTTATCAGTTTTACATGAGTTTATGGTTTGTTGGGGTGTTATACTTTCTATTGTGACATTTAATTATTTTTGGGGTTTTTGGTTTCTCCCTATTGGGTTTCTATTGGCTATTGGTCATGTTCTACTTCTTCTATTCTATGTGATCTTCACTTGTCTCTGTTCATTAAGTATATCTGTTTGTTTTGGATATCTTCTTTCTTCATTCTTGGTTTCTTCAGTACCATTGCGTTATTATTTATTTTTGTTTATTCTGGTCTGTTTACTTGGTCTGGGTAAGGCTTCCTTGCCTTACCTGGGCATTATTGTTAATTTAATTTTAGTTTTCTGTGGTTTTATTTTGTTGTACATTCGTATTAGTTGCAGATTTTTTCTTTATGTTTAAATTTTCTTGTTATAATGGTAATTTATAGTGCTTTTTATTTGGTTCTCATTTGGATTTTTCTGGATATTCCATATACTTGATTTTTACTAATGATCATCTGGTAATTGATTTAAGTGGATTATCTGTCATGCTACAGATTGCTCTCTTCCAGAAGTGGTTAGTTCAGATCATACTTGGTTTGTCTGAACTAATTGCTTATGATATTTATTACAAATTATATTTCTTTACTTCCTTCCCATTTCTAAATTTTTTCTTCCTTATTTTTGAGCTTATCTATATTTCATTATTAACTGGATTTTTCTTGATAGTAATAGTCATCTGAGGTTCATTACTTTTTATTTTTTCATTTTTTTCTTAACTTGGTTCTTTATCCTTGGGATATTTATTCCCTAACATTCCCTAACACGTGAGCTGGGGCAGTTCAGAGGGGCACTGTAGGCTTCACTACTCTGCTGGCCATACTATGTCATTTATTGATTACAGAGGCAAATCATCTCTGCTCAATACATAATAATACTGCTGGACTTATTTACAGACAGTTATTAATAAAAATTACATAAGAATAGTCCACCTTATGACTATTAAAAAAAAAATTAAATATCTTTGGATACTTCACTTCGTATTTGCTCAGATCTGTTAATATTTCTATTTTAGTTAATTTTTATCTCAGTTACTTTTCTCAATGGTTAGCTCTGCTGGCATTTTATTTCTTCTTATGGTTGGAAGACTTATTTCTTACAGTTGTTATTCAGTGTAAAGTTTTTATTTATTTTAATTCTCTGTTATACCTTGACTGTTATTACAATCTTCTTCTGGTCATTGGTAGCATATATTTTGTATTATATTTAGGCTTTTCTTAATTCTTATGAATCGTTCCACTAGTTTTATGTTCTTGCCATTTCTCTTTTAATTGTCCGTCTTATAATTAACATTTATTTTATGATCATATTTTTCTTATGGATTTATTTATACATAGTTATTTCTTCCTTTTTTCAAAATTTTATTCCGCTCTTGCTTTTTATCTAAATGCACTCTTTAATTATTAATTCTATGTGGTCATTGTCTCTGTTTATTTTGCTTAAAAGTCTTATTAATTTTACTTCACAATAAGTTTTATTCATTTTAATTGTATCAGTGGTTTTTACTGCCATTTCTTTATTCTCAAAATTTTTTCATAATTAGTTCCACATATAATTGTTTGTAATGTGAATTTACTCTTCCTTTTGAATGTTGTGGTTATTCTTCAAAATTCTTTTTCTTTTCTTTTATGTTCCATGATTTGAGTTTCATAGATGTTTGGTAGTAAGTTGTACTTATTTGGTTTTTTGAATTTGTTTTATTCAATTCATTTTCTTTTTATTTCCAGAATGTTTTTTCACAACTTGTTGTTTGTAAATTGATTTTACAATATATTTGAATTTTGTTGATTTTATTCTAAATTCCTTTTCTTTTTCTCTCTTAATTAATTTCATAAATCATAGGTAGTAAGTTGTGCTTACATTGTTTTTGAATTTATGTTTTTTTTTTCTAATTCTCTTCTTTTTATTTTTTATTCCAAAAGTCGTTTCATAAATATTAGGTAGTAAGTTGTGCTTACATTGTTTTTGAATTTATTTTTATTTTACTAAATTCTTTTTCTTTTTTATTAATTCAAAAAGTCATTTCATAAATATTAGGTAGTAAGTTGTGCTTACATTGTTTTTGAATTTCGGCATTTTACCAAATTCTTTTTCTTTTTGTTTTTTCACAAATAGTTCCATAAATCATAGGTAGTAAGTTGTGCTTACATTGTTTTTGAATTTCGGTATTATTTACACAAAATTCAATCTTCTTTTTATTTATTCCTCATGATAATTTTTCATAAATATGGTAAACATATCATATTAGTACCATAAATATGGTATGAATCCTCTTCTTTTCTTTACTTCAAATGTACTTCTTATTATTATATTTTCTTTTATACCCAGGTGGATGATTTTTATTATGTCGCACAGTTGTTCATATTTTCTTTTTCTTGGACATGGTTTTTTGCCGTCGTCGGTTATCATAACATTCGTCCCTTTTTGTGTAGGTGTGTAGTATTTGATTTAACCGTGGTCTGTCATTTCAATTACTCTCATTGTCCGGATGACCATAGTCTTCATAATCGTTCCGGTACTAGTGACATCTCTTGCCTTATATTTCATTTTTCTTGCCGTTATTCCTCTGTTGGCTACAAAGCTTCTTTGGTTCCCTCTATCATATTGTTTTATATACCAGTACGTCTCTGGTCCATCAATTATCAATGATACCATTGACAATCTATTATATATTTCTACCTTCGTCGTATACCATTTACCTCTGGTCCCTTCCCTTTGGTAAACTACTTTTTGCTGGTAAACCATCTCTGAGATTACCCTTAATCTACTTCCATAATTTCTGGAACTCACGATTTCTTCATGGTTGGTAATAGGGATATTATCATCATCAAATAAACCATGGTTCATCATCTCCATTTCTTCCTTTGTTTTCATTAATTTCTTTGGAGGCGTTCTTCTCATTTTCTTGGGTTCCACTTCCTTATCTTTAGTATTTTCTTTGTTTCCATTTGTTTTCTTTTCAGGTAATACTACCACTTTTTCCTCTGTTTTGTCATTTGGTATTTCTTCTGTTTCTGGTTTGTTATCATTTTTTATTTCTTCGGTCTTCTCCTTTCTTAATTCTTCTCTTTTTAATCTGTCCTCTCTCATCTTCTTATTGTCCTCTTCCAATTTCTTATTTTGATCGTCTAGTATCTTATGCTGCTCATCTAATTTTTGACTCAATTCTTCCTTGAACCCATCCATTTTCTTCATCATCGATTCGTGGTCCTCTCTCATGTCCTTTCTCAATTGCATTAACATTTCCATCATTTTGTCCAACTTTGTATCTTCTGTTGTCTTGGATTTCTCTAGTTCCTTCTTCTGGAGATTGTCCTCTTCTGTTTGCGTTGGCATTTCCAGTTTTTCCTCTGGTGGTGCAGGTTGTTTATCTCCCACTGGGGGTAATAACGTTTCTACATCCTCCACTGGGGTCGCCTCCTTATCCTCCATATTAATTTCTTTTTCTGCCTCTGCCGCCCTTTTCTTTGATGTGGCACGACATTTCATCTTTCCTGTTTCTCTGGCTGGATAACCGCTGCCAAGCTTGAATTAGAAATTGGGCGAGTTATTACAGCCTTTCAATCCCTAATTACAGCCCTTTAGTTGGACGCCAATTTTGTAACATTACGTGTATCTACGTTAAGCCCCACTGTTTGTGAACGCCAATTTTGTAACGTAACTTACAAAATAATAATGTTATAATTTGAAAAAATGAAATAAAAAAAGAAATTTTATTTCAAAAATAAAAATTTTGTTTTTCCTGAAAAAATATATTTGTTTCGTGTTTTTTATTACTGGTATTTAAGAAATAATTGTGGTTATTGTTTGGTGTTAAAATTTTAATTGTATGGTGGTTGATAGTGTAGTGGTGTCACCTTCTGCAAATCACTTCTAAGTTAATCTGGTTAACTCCGGAACTGGTCGATAGACAGCTCTTCTTCTTCTTCTTCGATGTGCTCTTTATTCTCGTAAATACCGCCTTTCGGTTAGTCTGTGTCCTTGAATTAACTTATTCTTTAATTATATTTAAAGAAAAATTCCACCAGATTGCATAAATAGACGGTTTATTAACAATTTATTAAAAAATATCGATAGTAATCGATAGTAACAACAGTATCGACTCGTTACTCAGGGCCGGTTGACAAAAACTTTACATTAACAGTGTATATAAAATATGTTCTTTTAACGGTTATGTTAGAGTAGCCAGAGAAGGATAGGAACAAGAAAGTATAACACTTACAATTAGAAATGTCTTAAAACTAACAATTACAACGTTATTAATTAATATAAAAAGTTTATAAAGTATAATTTTTGAACCAAATGCAGACTAGAAATTCATTTGCTCCACCTCGAAGAGAATGATGAGAAATCAAAATGGCCGACAGAAGCATGCGCAGTTGAACGTCTATCACCTCGACGAATATTTCTTATAATAAAGATGTCCTTTCACTGTTTATTCGTCTCAGCAATTGTGGATATTAGTTCTGGAGTTAATTGAGTGTTCCTGGTGTCGTGTTTATTAGTTCACTTGGTGTCAATGTGTGTTATTATGTCTATTTCACTTTGGTTAAATGGGTCGTATATAACCTTTTTTGTTCGTCCGTAAAATTTATTTGTAGTGGTGTTATTCAATTTTAAGCGTGTGTGGTTCTGTTTATCTGTAATGCACTGTTTATTGTTTGTTTTCACTGTTTCTCAAGTAAAAAATTCAAATTAAAAAAATTACAAAATTTTCACTGAATTCGGTTTAATTATCGTACGCCATTAGTATAGGTTATACGGAGCAAAACCTTGTTTAAGTGTTCGCTTCAACGGATAATAATTAACTGTTCTCATTTCCTTCGTCTCCTGAAAATCTTAGCCAAATTAATATATATCATACATTGTTTCAACTGAACTTAGCTTCCGATACATTTTATTTGAATACATTATACACGGAAAATATTTTCGTTATTATTTAACTGTATGAAATACTAAATACATATTCGGTTTCTTAATTCTATTTTGCTTATTTTGATACTAATTAATATAGTTTTACAAAGTTTTCATTTAAAAAAGTTATATTTCTTTCATGTTGGAATAGTAGGTTTAAATATGTGTTTCCTGTCCTTGTACAGATAATAGCCATTTTCTCTGATATAATTATTATTATACTGAATCTAAGATTGATATAATTGTTTATCTTTACTGAATTTCTTGCAATTTAGTTCATTAGTTTTTGTTTTTAAATATAATTCATTTATCTATGACTCCTCCTCTGAAATTTTAGTTAATACATTCCATTTTTATTTATAATTTTACTTATCTTCTGACAATATCTTTATAAAGTATAAGTTACCTTGTATTACTATATGGTGGGTTTATCTTACATAAATTTCATCAGTTTAGTTGGTTTATAGGACTAGATTTGTCAATTATAATGTAGTCTAAATTTACTATCTGGCCTAGATTTTATCTGTTGTTACTTACAAAGTTTTTAATAATACAGTTAGTTCATACCCTTTTCTGACCTTCTATTCTAATATAATATTCATTAATAATTTGTTCTTTTACTACTATAACATTTAGTATGGATTTTAAACAATTAAAACATAACAATTATTTAACATTAAATCTGGTATTTAGAATCATACCTTTTTTGTACTGATTACTTACAGTAACTTATAAAAAACATTTTATTATATAGGAGTGATACACACACTAAGACATGGCATTCCTTATTCAAACTACTAAACAAAATAACATTTTATAAATACTAGTATTAATCTATATTTCTAAATCTTATTTATACAGTTCAAATATGGAAACTGGAACCTAACATTTTGTTCCATTAATTTTAACACTCCCTTAAAACTATTTGGTTACAGTCTTATCTGTTTTTCTTAATTTTTAGGGATGTATTCCCCGTCACTTTATGTACTAACTCCAAGCTATCTATTTATATTAGTTATTCCATTGAATGTTCTCATATAAACAGTGGCATTTTATTAGAAAGAGTATTCATTGCTCTTTCACCATACTATTTGATTAAATATCATTCATGATACTCCTTTAAAAACACTTAAAGTTATTTAAATGTACAGTAATTCCTGTACCTTCTCAAAGTTTATTTATTATAATCTAATAACTTGCACTTGTCCCCTGTTACTTCTTGATACTATCACTAGTCCTTTCATAGTTTTATAACATCAAATTGTTTAATCATGGGGGAACTGTTAAGATTTGTCTATTTAAATTATACTATAACTTTCTTGGGTGCACTTCTACTTAGCACTTTAAACACTTTTGGTTTTTATCAATTTTACATGAGTTTATGGTTTGTTGGGGTGTTATACTTTCTATTGTGATATTTACTTATTTTTGGGGTTTTTGGTTTCTCCCTATTGGGTTTCTATTGGCTATTGGTCATGTTCTACTTCTTCTATTCTATGTGATCTTCACTTGTCTCTGTTCATTAAGTATATCTGTTTGTTTTGGATATCTTCTTTCTTCATTCTTGGTTTCTTCAGTACCATTGCGTTATTATTTATTTTTGTTTATTCTGGTCTGTTTACTTGGTCTGGGTAGCTTCCTTGCCTACTCCTATCCTACCTGGGCATTATTGTTAATTTAATTTTAGTTTTCTGTGGTTTTATTTTGTTGTACATTCGTATTAGTTGCAGATTTTTTCTTTATGTTTAAATTTTCTTGTTATAATGGTAATTTATAGTGCTTTTTATTTGGTTCTCATTTGGATTTTTCTGGATATTCCATATACTTGATTTTTACTAATGATCATCTGGTAATTGATTTAAGTGGATTATCTGTCATGCTACAACATGTAGGATCGCAAGTCCATTTAAACGATCTTCAGTCATTGTAGAAATAATCGTTTTTATTATAGGTATAAGTTTTTTTCTGTTTTCTTCAATAAGTTTCATTTTAGCATTTTGCATGCTAGAAATTACATCGCTCGTTTTTCCTTCCATCGCCATTAAGAAATTGCGACTTGCTATCACATTTTCTTTGTGGTAGTCGGTGTTGGCATGATTTTTTAGTATTGTGGTAGCTTTTTTGAAAGTTCTTAATGGTTCGACTACTAGCTTGCCTAGTTTTACGTCATTTACACCTCCCTCACGACATCCAAATAGTACGCACATTTTGCACAAGCCTCCGTTAAGCTTTTTGCTGTAAGCCAGTCATTCATACGATTTTAACCAGCTGTGTTGGAAAGCTCGTTTCTTTTTACCTTCGACACTCAAAGGGTATTTAAAATCTGGTGAAGGTACCCACGAATTTTTCAGCCACTGGTACCTATCTTCATCTGATAATGAAATAAAACCACTTTCATTAGTTACTAAGTGCCCAAAATCACGATGTTGCCATGAAAACGTTGGTGTTCCACAATCAGTCATGTCCTTCGAGGTAGACATCATTGGGATAGAGTTGGTTTCATCGTTACGCTCGGAAAAGGTCACTGCAGGCGCATGAGATTCAGTATCGCTCTTGGGTTGATTATTCAGTTTCTGAAAAAGCAGGCAAATTTCTAATACATCAAGACAAGAATTGACAGTCTCCTGCAAGTTACTGTTCAAATGCAAATTTTCAGCATTTTTATTTTTTTCTCTCTACCTAACTCATTGGGCTATTTAATCTGAATTCTTATGCGCGTGCAAACACAGTAATAATGTCTCTTATGTACAGTGCATACAAGTCCGGAAAAAAATTTTTTATGTAGATAGAGCCAGAATTTAGCTTGATCAAATTTATATAAAAATATATTAAATTAGGTCTCATGATATCTGAATTTTAAAATAGGTTTTAAAAATAAAATAAAAATTGTTAGCTATTCTTATTCATCTTCAATCGATTTATAATAAAATTATGAAACATTATTAATTAACAATCAGAAATAATCAAGAAATAAGTATAAGTAATAAATGAATTAAATATAAACAGATCGAGCGAATTTATAGATCTATTCATAATATATTATGATACTAATCATATATAACATGTGTTAAAATACTCCATAATATTATAAAAAACTATATATAAGAATTAATGATCAGTAATCACAGGCCAAATGAGTAAGGTGGCAAAACTCTTATATTAACCTCTAATCCAAGAGTTTCGAATTTTCCTTCTATTTTGGCCTTCAAAAACTCGAAAAATTTCAAAATGTCTGTACGGTAGTATATATATGTCTGTACGGTAGAATGCATGCATTTATTACCAGTATATATTCCAACTAGCGGAATACCCGTGCTTCGCAACGGAGTTTCACGTTGTACGTAATGAAAATGTTAGTTTAGTTGATAAAGTTCAATTAAAGCAGGTTTCCTAAAAATAAATAGCTGTTGCCCACGACTTCGTTCGCGTGGTCTTCAATTTAATGCGATAATATATTTAGAACAGAATCTATTCTATTGGGTTGCCATAGTAACCAGATCTAATAGTTTTTTAAGACCCCAAAGGACCCCCCCCCAGAGGATCGTATCGAAAAAACACCTGTCCTGTGTTGGTTCTTCCGTTGCATAAAATATTTGTGCCAAGTTTGGTTGAAATCGGTCCAATGGTTTAGGAGGAGATGGGGAAGACCCCAAAAGACCCCCCAAAGGATCGTATCGAAAAAACACTTGTCCTATGTTGGTTCTCCCTTTGCGTAAAATATTTGTGCCAAGTTTGGTTGAAATCGGTCCAGTGGTTTAGGAGGAGATGTGGAAGACCCCAAAGGACCCCCCGAAGGATCATATCGAAAAAACATATCCTATGTCGGTTCTCCCGTTGTGTAAAATATTTGTGCCACTTTTGGTTGAAATCGGTACAGTGGTTTAGGAGGAGATGTGGAAGACCCCAAAGGACCCCCCAAAGGACCCCTTCGAAAAAAACACCTATCCTATGTTGGTTCTCCCGTTGCATAAAATATTTGTGCCAAGTTTGGTTGAAATCGGTCCAGTGGTTTAGGAGAAGATGTGGAAGACCCCAAAGGACCCCCCGAAAGATCGTATCGAAAAAACACCTATCCTATGTTGGTTCTCCCGTTGCGTAAAATATTTGTGCCACGTTTGGTTGAAATCGGTCCAGTGGTTTAGGAGGAGATGTGGAAGACCCCTAAGGACCCCATCGAAGAAAACACCTATCCTATGTTGGTTCTCCCGTTGCGTAAAATATTTGTGCCAAGTTTGGTTGAAATCGGTCCAGTGGTTTAGGAGAAGATGTGGAAGACCCCAAAGGACCCCCCGAAAGATCATATCGAAAAAAACACCTAGCCTATGTTGGTTCTCCCGTTGCGTAAAATATTTGTGCCAAGTTTGGTTGAAATCGGTCCAGTGGTTTAGGAGGAGATGTGGAAGACCCCAAAGGACCCCATCGAAGAAAACACCTATCCTATGTGATATATGATCCCTAAGGATCATATCGAAAAAACATATCCTATGTCGGTTCTCCCGTTGTGTAAAATATTTGTGCCACTTTTGGTTGAAATCGGTCCAGTGGTTTAGGAGGAGATGTGGAAGACCCCAAAGGACCCCATCGAAGAAAACACCTATCCTATGTTGGTTCTCCTGTTGCGTAAAATATTTGTGCCAAGTTTGGTTGAAATCGGTCCAGTGGTTTAGAAGGAGATGTGGAAGACCCCAAAGAACCCCCCAAAGGACCCCATAGAAAAAAAAACACCTATCCTATGTTGGTTCTACCGTTGCGTAAAATATTTGTGCCAAGTTTGGTTGAAATCGGTCCAGTGGTTTAGGAGGAGATGTGGAAGACCCCAAAGAACCCCCAAAGGACCCCATCGAATAAAAACCTATCCTATGTTGGTTCTCCCATAAAATATTTGTGCCAAGTTTGGTTGAAATGGGTCCAGTGGTTTAGGAGGAAATGTGGAACATACATACATAGATACATACATAAAATGGGGGGGGGGTTTGCCCCTTAGGAGTGAAAGTTTTTAAAACCGTTTCTTAGTGAGCATCTACGACCCCATAAGAATATACCTTCAAATTTTTAGATCATTATCTTCAGTAGTTTTTGCTCTATGTTGATTCTCTGTTAGTCAGGACAAAGCCGCTTATATATATATAGAGATGTAGAAGATAGTCGTAAATACTGATACTGAATATAGAATTTTATGAAGATCGGAAATTTATTTAGTAAAATTAAGTAAAATTTTTTTTGTAGCAAGTAGTTTTCTTATTATTTAGATAAAACCGCATTTTCGTTAATAACGCACACGAGACAACAATAGTTACATATACATACGCATACAGCAATATTTGTTACTATCCGTATCTAAATAGTTCACTATGACATTGTATACTATATGAGACGAAGGCCGAAGGCCTGTATAAAAATATAGTTTCCTCTTACCTTAGCTTTCTTTGAGGAAAATGAAGGTGTGTTGGAAATAAGAACTTTTTTTTACAAATTACTTGACACCTTAACCTTAATGAAACGACAGAAATGCGTTATGTCATGATGGGATCAGGTGATCAGGTGGAGTTGAGTTGAGTACAGTAGTTAGCGACATCTATGAACATTCCGTCGCGTCAAAATACAGAGTCGGTAAAATACGCTCAAAATTCAAATGAAGTAAACGTTAAACAAACTATTAAAATGATAGAAACTTCTTATAGATAATGTATACGAATATATATATGAAAAAATAAAAATAAAATTGTGATAAAAAATAAAATATAATAATTGTAAAAAATTCGGGTTTCAAAGGGTTAACTAACTGAAAATATCATAATTGCACTAGCTACATAATTCATTTTATCCAGTGTATTTTCGAACCGTCTCGGGGGCACGTGCCCCCGTGCCCCCCCTTGGATCCGCCTATGTTTACATCTATACATGGACTATTATAAAGATTTAACCTGCTGTTCATTAACAGATGCTAAACGTCTTTTGTGTGAACTTATAAAAAAAGGAAAAAATTGTAACAGAGGCCAGAATATTCATAGGTTTTAGAGTTTCTGTATAAATACAATGAGATGTTTTACATAAAATGTTTTGCACACTTGAGGTGATAATTTTCAAAAACATAAAAGGAACACATTGGCGGGCCGCCAATGGCCCATCCAAGGAGTTTCAACATTCAACTTGTCTCAATTTAACATTTCTTCACAGTAGGCCAGATGCACACTCCACAACAACAACACACACACACACACACACACACACACACACACACACACACACACTACACATTATTAAACCAACAGACATATTTTAACTTGCTCATGTTTTATATTAATTTGTCACTACATTCATTATTCGGGTATTAAAGTTCCATGACCTAATTTCCCTACAGTTTAAGTAACTGAATGTGAACATAATAAACATAATCAGTGTTGTTATTAACTTGAGTTCTTACTTTTACAGCTGTTTTGCTTAACAGTGGGACTACTGCCCAGGTTGTGCAACTGTAAGTACATTATGTTTAATACTATTAAAATATTGAGTTTTAGCGTAATATTATTTTCAAAAATGTTTATTACTAACAGTATTACAGTTCATTATTATTATTACTACTATTGCTATTGTTGTTCTGATTTCTCACAAAAAAAGAGGTATATCACGGTAGGGGGGGCAAATGGAGCCAGAACCCCCCCAAAGCGTAGAAAAAACTGACAAATTTTGTTAATCCCTTAATTTTTAGGCTGTCTTATTATTTTTCTAGCTGTGTATGCTAATATAATAGAAGACCTAATTCTTTTTTATATATATGAACACATTTTTAACACAGCATTAGAGTATACATTTGAAATATGAAATTTAGGAAAATCGATTCAATTAATAAGTATCTTAAGATAAACAATATTTGAATAATGTATATTTTTATTGTGTTATTAGCATTTATTTTAATGGGACTGATTTCAGCCACTTTAAAGATAATAATGTTGATCAGTCTGAACTTGTTTTTTCATTTGTATGAAACCGACCGAACCCCATATTCCCTCAAGGCCAAATTCTAGATATGCCACTGCACAAAAATCTGTGACTTGAAGTATGAACTTATAACAACTTAACGCTTTCTGTACACCTGCACTGTGTACTGTATTAGTATTAAATAAACATTTTCCTATCTTATCAAGGGGTTAGTGGTAAAACTACCGAAGTCCAGGTTTTAATGATGTTTCACAAAGTGACATGTTTATGCATTTCTCTGTTTTTTTTTAATTTTTTAACAGCTATGTAATCAATAAAAGACTTATTAATAATAAAAATTAACCTTCAAAATCAGTTTTATGATTTATCATTGCACTTGAAAACATTTAATTTCAGTTTTCTGTAAATTCATATGAGTGGACTCTGGTAGATTTACGAATAACCCCACCATATATTTGTCATTCTTCGATAACAGTAAATTCAATTATAGGTTATTATTTTGTGTTTGTTTTTATTTAAGCCTACATTCATCCTATATACATCAGTAGATTTAACTCAAGTATACTATACTTTGATATATGGTATAAATTTCATGTTCCGATATTACCTACAGGGAATCTAATTTATATTTTGTAAATTGACAAACACATTTGCATTTTTGATGCAACTTTGTTTATTATAGGCTTACAACATTATAAAAACTTATTATATATTCTTATGTACATTGATATGGAAAAATAATCAATAGTACAGACGCACATCTGTTGACAAAAATTGTCTCTGCTTATGTGTACTCTATTACTCTCGTGTTCATATAGCTATAATTGGTAACTTTTTGTTATCTTTAGATGTAACTCAACTTCCAGGCTAACAACATTCATTGATCCTTCAGTGTTTCTCTTCTCTTTTTTCCTTTATTCACCATTTCCACAATTCCTCATTGGTACAGATTTGCTGCTCTCCCTCTCTCTCTCTTCCCCCTTTCTGTTGTTTCAAATTCTCACAATTTCTCTCTGTTATGAATGCATTTATTAGTCATTTAACAAAGCTTTGTTAAATGACTAATAAATGCATAAAAGTTAAAAACAAAACTTGTAAAGAATTTAATTCTGAGAAAAATGGTGTAAATAAAGTCAAAAAAATCAACAAAAAATTCCAATTGTTTCCAATTTTCCAAAATTTGTTTTTAGGCAAATATTTTTCTGTTTTACGTTGGATATCATGAAACTTATGGGAGATACAGTTCTGTGACCTGTTTTTATTCGATTTTTCAGGTCAAAAACCATAAGAAACAACAGAATTCGCCCCTTCCCAGAATTTCAGAAAGTCTTCATTTACCCAGGGGAACCGAAACCCGGGCGAAATCTTTCGCTAGCCGTAACTCGCTAACGAAGCATTTCCGGACCTATGTTTATATGAACTTTGTTTCTCATTTTTTGATGTAGATTCATCTCCCGAAGTATTTCCGTTTCTTCGTGAATCACCCTGTATATGTATTTCTCTATCTTCTCATGACCAATGTTTATTTATTTACTCCACTGAATAAATAAACTGAATAAATGATCAGATGCTTCACTGAATATTTCGTTGCACAACAACACACATACTTAATGTTAGCAATTTGTTGTTGTGTTATCTTATTCATTTTAATGTTCATTGAGTATATTTAGTGAGAACATGCAGTTGTACACTTGTTTATTACAGAGTTCTTGTACACAATATTACATGCACCAAGTGTGTATTTATTTCTTGCAAAGTGTGTACCGTGGGGTTATTGGTAAATCTACCCAAGTCAACTCAGGTGAATTTACAAAAAGTTAAATTAAAGTGTCATGACAAATCACAAAATTACTAAACTACTGTAATTTGCAAGGTTAATTTGTATTATTAAAAGATTTTTTGTATTGATTACATAGCTGTAAAAAATAAAAATAGAATCAGAAATGCATAAACATATCACTTTTGAAACATCATTAAACTTTGCATTTGGTTAGTTTTAACCACTAACTCCTCATTATGTGCTGTTATTAGTACAAAATTTAAAAAAAAATTATTTAAGTGAACCCTATTTCAATATATTTCAATTTTGCTGCCATGCTGCTTTGGCAAGAAAAGGAAACAGGGTAAGTTGATTTTAAATGTTAACATATCAAGTTTATAGCCATTGTTTTGCTGTTTGATCTCTGAATGTTAAATCTGGATAATTGTATTTACATCTTACATCTGGATAATTTAAATCTTCCATAATATAAATAATTTTTTAATCTTTGGATTGAAACATAAAAAAATTACTTCACTGACATGAACATTAAAAGCCTACCTCCTACTGTGCAAACAGAAAATAGTATACAGAAACTAAAAAATACTTTTTTTTTAAATCCAACAATTTTTTATCACCAAAACTCTGCAAATTTAAAATTGAAATACAATATTTCAGTGAAACTATTATAATTGGCTGTAGACAAAATATTCATAATAATTTACATGAATTCTGAAAAATAAGTTACATTTATATCATAATTCTTATTTCAACTTTCATTTTATTTTTAAAAATCCTGTAATTGGAAATTGCTTTAAAATTCTTCTTTATTCATGAACTGTGTTGGGTATTTATTCCTCAGTCATGCTGTTAATTCTTTCCTCAGGCCTATCTACAGTATTGTTAAATATTTTGTGTTATTCGTTTCAGAAATTAATTTTAAAAATAGATAAATGTAGGCATAATTATGTATAATGCAGTATGGATGCAAAACAAGCAAAATTGCATCAATTTAATTATGCACTGCTGGTAGCACTACTGTTCTTTAGTAACTTTTATGTAATATTGAAAAAAAGAAATTCTGTTAAAACAAAACAGTACTGTGTATGTAGTTCAGATTTTATTTTACAATGTGCAATTTTTCATTTTTTACTATAAGTTTTAGCAAATCTAGGTAGCTGAACATTTTGATGATATAATCAGAATCTGGATAAAAAACTTGTAACAATAATAAAATATATTATTATGTTTGTCTGTACGGGTAATATCCCAAACAGATTCAATTTATTGTTTTCATTATTACAAGTATTATAATGTAATATTACAATTTGTGGTTCTTAAATTGTACATACTATATTAGTCATCTGTTTAGGCAAATTGTGAAAAAAATCATAAAATGTAAAAGAAACGACAATTTCAAAAGTAACGTGCTGTAAAGGATTCACAGATTGTTATGTGAAACAGATTGTTACATTTAGGACATAACTTTTTAAAACAAGCTTAGTTTAAAGTTTAAAGTTTAAAGTCACTAAGTCTGTCATTTCTTATGAGTTTATGTTATTTACATGAGTTAATTATTTTATTGATCTTCTTATTTGAATTAGTAGTCTCTGTAACTCCAACTTCATCTTTTACAGCCTTGTCGTGGTTTAGGACTTGAAAATGGTGGAAATACTGAAAGGCCTTGTCCAGAACATGACATTAAGCAGTTTAGCAAATAAGCATGACAAAGTTGGAGTTAATTATTTTAAACTCGCCCTCAATGCAGCGAGTGTTAGAACTTTCAATATTTTGTGATAATTTTATAAAATGAATGGACAAGGTACTCCTCATAATTCTGGTATTTTAAGCAAGGCTGAAACACTCTTTGAATGGGAATATTACCAAAAGTTTTCCCTCTGGATACTGCCACTCTGGAACTGTAAATTGCTCCATAATGGTTTCACCACTGCACAATTCTCTCCAACAGCAACATGTTCATTTCGATAACTGAAGAAGTACTGAATCTTAATTATGATTTTTCTAGCTAAGAGTCTTTAAACGAATGTGAATACCATCATCTTCCCTTTTAGTTAATTTATAGAAAAGAAAAAAATGCATAAAAGATGTTCTTGGCCATATATTACCTCTTCTTGAACATCACAATCCTAGACTTTGTGTTATGTGTAAAAAATATAAAGTACACTGAAAGCATGCTCTCAATTTGTCCATGATCAGCCAATTGTTAAATAGCAGTAGTTATTTTATAAAGATAATAATTATTGTACAACATAACAATAATAGGTTGTTTTGGTAAATGGGTCTAGTTCTATGATTATAATGGTTGTGCACTTGTCATAAATTGTCATTCAGTATCTGTAAGTCTGGTATTTCCTACGAGTTTATGTCGTTTACCTGAGTTAATTATTTTAAACACTGCCTCAATAAAGCTAATATTAGAAGTTTCAATATTTTGGAATAACCCATGTGTTCACAATATAAGGAAATTAATTTTGTTGTTTCTTTTTTCTTTTTTACAGGCCCTTCGTCTATATTCTACACACCCCCAGGGTATACCCTGGAAGCCACGAGAAACAGTAAGCAAAACTTACTAAGCTCTATTAGTGTCATATTAGTATTATGAACTAACATTAGCGTTAATAATAATTAATATGACTATTAATTGTAACTGTTTTATATGACTGTTTCTTATTATATGTCAGGACTGGTTTAAAAATAGCATTTTAAGAAAACCTAGAACAATCTCACATTATAATCAATGGAAACTCATATAACTTCTGATTTAAAAAAATGGTTACTTACAATAAATTTGCAAATTTTGTCACTACCATAGGATCAATAATATTTTACTGAAGAGATTAACATTCTGCCATACCCATTGAATATAACAGTGTAATTAAAGATAAATTAATTTGCAAATATAAAAATTAAATATGAATGCAACAAACTTATTAATAATAACAAGTATTTCATGAGTTTATTAATAATAATAGAATACAGAAATGTATTCCCTGAATCATAAAAGATTTTGAAAATACAATACTCTGTTTCATTCAGAACAAATAATAACCTAAAACACTCATTACATTCAGGCAACCCCCCTTCCAAACCACAGAAAAAACCATTAGGATTTCTGTAGCATATATAAATCAGTTATAATGACTGTGATAAATCCTATACATGGTAAGCAGAGAAATGTTTTAAAAACAGATACGTGGAATGCCCAAGTAAAAAGATTATATACAGGGTGATTCACGAAGATATGCAGAGACTTTAGGAGCTCATTCTACATGTAAAAATAAGAAAAAAGTTCATATAAACATAGGTCCAAAAACGGTTCATTAGCGAGTTATGGCTCGCGAACCAGTTCGCCCTGATTTCTGGTCCCACGGTAAAATGACGCCATACTGAAATCCGTGGGGTATAAAGTGAAGGGTAAATTTGGTGGCTTCTATAGTTTTTGATCTGAAAAATTGAATAAAAGAGGTCCCAGACCTCTATCTTAATTAGTTTTTAAGAAAAACTGGGTAAAACACGAAAAAGTGGAATGGAAAACACACACATTTTTAGATTTGGGATAAAATAACTTCGTTTATTTGCTAATAAACAAATAAAAATATCTAACTAACTTTGTAGAGAATTTAATTATGAGAAAACTGATATGTATAATGTCTATTAAAAGTAAGGACAAATTTGAGAAATTTGACTTTAATTAAAAACAAAACAGACCAAAATGCGCCAAAAAAGTGTTACAATTTACAGGAATGGCATTGTAAACTTTCAAAACACCTACACTTGGGCAGACGAAAACCCACGAGACTGCCCCCAAGACAGGACCAACATACTTTTCATTTAATGTGTGGTGCGGTCTTATTGATGATAATCTCTTAGGCCAGTTTTTCTTACCACCAAGGCTTAATGGAAGACAATACTTACATTTTCTGCAAACGACTTATGGAACTCTTGGAAGATATTCCACTTGCAGATAGAGTGCAGACGTGGCTTTTGAAGGATGGTGCATCTGCTCACTACTGTCGTGATTTGACGAACAATTTAAATAATACATTTGGTAAGCGATGGATTGGTAAAATTGGATTGGTAAACGAAACAGACCAGTAAAATGGCCACCTCGGTCTCCTGATCTCGCGCCAGCAGATTTTTTCCTTTGGGGTTGAATGAAGTCGTTAGTTTATTCCGCTAGTATTGGCACACAAGAAGAATTGATACACACGCATAATAGAATATGGAGACCCCGTTAAGAATAATCCTGATGCTACAAAACGTGCCCGGCTACCATGGATTCCCCGAGCTGAATTCTGGCAGTCAACAAAATGGCCACATTAAACAACTGCTTTGAACTAACGTTTGCAGCTTTATCAATTTACCAATTTTGATATTTAATCATTTGAAGGGAAACTTCAATAGTATAAGTTTTTAATTTGTTTACAGTTACATTTATTATGAAAACATTTACGAAAACCTTTGTTCTGTTTAAAATTGTAAGACTTTTCTGGGTAATTCGGACCTATGTTTATATGAACTTTTTTTCTTATTTTTATATGTAGAATGAGCTCCTAAAGTTTATGCATATCTACGTGAATCACCCTGTATATAACATTTTTTCTTATACATAACTAATAGTTTAAAGCACACAATTACAAGAATGATCAGTACGTGTATGAATTTGAATACAAAATTGGAAACCAGCCACTTATCCTAATGATTGACTTTATCAACACAAAGAAGAGAACAGCCTTTATATATGGTTGGCGATTTGCATCTTCATATAGCAAAACATTTAATATATTAACTATGAACTTTATTGTCACAGTAAATTGTAATTTGCACATTATTTATATTTTTGATATTTATGATGTTTTGTTTATAATTATCTTAAAAATCTGTAAACTGTGGATAGGAAAGTATCACTAATAAAATCAATTTTCAACACAGATACTTGATAAAGATAACAGTTTACTGTATTTAGATTAATAAAGTTAATACAGTATACTGGACAACAGTCAATATTCAGCATTTCTAACACACTCTTAGTGTATTTGTTTTTTGAATATTTTATAAAACACTAGGTGACCCGGCAAACGTTGTTTTGCCATATAAATTATTTCTAGTGAATATTTTGGTAGTTAAATAAAAAATAACTAACTTATTGTAAGTGTGTGGGGATGTGGTCTATGACTGAAAGAGGAATGGAGCGCCGTGAACGATGACGGCCTATAAAAATAACAAAACACCAACCATTCATTTTACTTCCATATTCCTTAAGGAATGGAAGTATGGTGATGGCAAAAAAAATCGTGATCGAGATTATTGCAGATTCTGATTCTACTACACTCAAAACATGAAAAAAAGTCGTTTTCCGAAAAGTGTCTGTCTGTCTGTCTGTCTGTCTGTCTGTGTGTCTGTGTGTCTGTGTGTCTGTGTGTCTATCTGTCTATAGATTTTTTTTCTATGGCAAACGATAACTGCCGCAAATTCAAACAGAATCAAATAATTTTTTGCATACAGTCCGGTTTTGCAGAGTTCTCGCGACCTATTGTTTTTGGTGAAGATCGGTTGAGGGAAAGGGGTAGTTTACCTGCAACGGTTTTTTTTTAGCAAGGGTAATTTTGTTTGTTTGGCAAACGATAACAGCCGCAAATTCAAACAGAATCAAATAATGTTTCGCATACAGCCCTGAATTGTAGAGTTCTCAAGACCTATTGTTTTTGGTGAAGATCGGTTAAGGGAAAGGGGTAGTTTACCTGTGACGTTTTATGTTTTAACAAGGGTATTTCCTATGGCAAACGATAACAGCCGCAAATTCAAACAGAATGAAAAGATTATTTGCATACAGCCCTAAATTGTAGAGTTCTCAAGACCTTTTGTTTTTGGTGAAGATCGGTTAAGGGAAAGGGGTAGTTTACCAACAACGTTTTTTTAACAAGGGTATTTTCTATGGCAAACGATAACAGCCGCACATTCAAACAGAATCAAATAATTTTCTGCATACAGCCCTGATTTGTAGAGTACTCAAGACCTATTGTTTTTGGTGAAGATCGGTTGAGGGGAAGGGGTAGTTTACCAGCAACGTTTTTTATCATGCGTATTTTCTATGGCAAACGACAACTGCCG
Organism: Magicicada septendecula; assembly: GCA_034769895.1. Lineage (NCBI taxonomy): Eukaryota > Metazoa > Arthropoda > Insecta > Hemiptera > Cicadidae > Magicicada > Magicicada septendecula. Next base: position 87,706,124 of record CM068375.1, on the reverse strand, counting down.
CAAATTCAAACAGAATCAAATAATTTTTTGCATACAGCCCTGATTTGTAGAGTACTCGCGACCTATTGTTTTTAGTGAAGATCGGTTGAGGGGAAGGGGTAGTTTACCTGCAACGGTTTTTTTTTAGCAAGGGTAATTTTGTTTGTTTGGCAAACGATAACAGCCGCAAATTCAAACAGAATCAAATAATGTTTCGCATACAGCCCTGAATTGTAGAGTTCTCAAGACCTATTGTTTTTGGTGAAGATCGGTTAAGGGAAAGGGGTAGTTTACCTGTGACGTTTTATGTTTTAACAAGGGTATTTCCTATGGCAAACGATAACAGCCGCAAATTCAAACAGAATGAAAAGATTATTTGCATACAGCCCTAAATTGTAGAGTTCTCAAGACCTTTTGTTTTTGGTGAAGATCGGTTAAGGGAAAGGGGTAGTTTACCTACAACGTTTTTTTAACAAGGGTATTTTCTATGGCAAACGATAACAGCCGCAAATTCAAACAGAATCAAATAATTTTCTGCATACAGCCCTGATTTGTAGAGTACTCAAGACCTATTGTTTTTGGTGAAGATCGGTTGAGGGGAAGGGGTAGTTTACCAGCAACGTTTTTTATCATGCGTATTTTCTATGGCAAACGACAACTGCCGCAAATTCAAACAGAATCAAATAATTTTTTGCATACAGCCCTGATTTGTAGAGTACTCGCGACCTATTGTTTTTGGTGAAGATCGGTTGAGGGGAAGGGGTAGTTTACCTGCAACGGTTTTTTACTTCCATATTCCTTAAGGAATGGAAGTATGGTGATGGCAAAAAAAATCGTGTTCGAGATTATTGCAGATTCTGATTCTACTACACTCAAAACATGAAAAAAAGTCGTTTTCCGAAAAGTGTCTGTGTGTCTGTCTGTCTGTCTGTCTGTCTGTCTGTCTGTCTGTCTGTCTGTGTGTCTGTGTGTCTGTAGATTTTTTTTCTATGGCAAACGATAACTGCCGCAAATTCAAACAGAATCAAATAATTTTTTGCATACAGCCCGGTTTTGCAGAGTTCTCGCGACCTATTGTTTTTGGTGAAGATCGGTTGAGGGAAAGGGGTAGTTTACCTGCAACGGTTTTTTTTTAGCAAGGGTAATTTTGTTTGTTTGGCAAACGATAACAGCCGCAAATTCAAACAGAATCAAATAATGTTTCGCATACAGCCCTGAATTGTAGAGTTCTCAAGACCTGTTGTTTTTGGTGAAGATCGGTTAAGGGAAAGGGGTAGTTTACCTGTGACGTTTTATGTTTTAACAAGGGTATTTCCTATGGCAAACGATAACAGCCGCAAATTCAAACAGAATGAAAAGATTATTTGCATACAGCCCTAAATTGTAGAGTTCTCAAGACCTTTTGTTTTTGGTGAAGATCGGTTAAGGGAAAGGGGTAGTTTACCAACAACGTTTTTTTAACAAGGGTATTTTTTATGGCAAACGATAACAGCCGCACATTCAAACAGAATCAAATAATTTTCTGCATACAGCCCTGATTTGTAGAGTACTCAAGACCTATTGTTTTTGGTGAAGATCGGTTGAGGGGAAGGGGTAGTTTACCAGCAACGTTTTTTATCATGCGTATTTTCTATGGCAAACGACAACTGCCGCAAATTCAAACAGAATCAAATAATTTTTTGCATACAGCCCTGATTTGTAGAGTACTCGCGACCTTTTGTTTTTAGTGAAGATCGGTTGAGGGGAAGGGGTAGTTTACCTGCAACGGTTTTTTTTTAGCAAGGGTAATTTTGTTTGTTTGGCAAACGATAACAGCCGCAAATTCAAACAGAATCAAATAATGTTTCGCATACAGCCCTGAATTGTAGAGTTCTCAAGACCTATTGTTTTTGGTGAAGATCGGTTAAGGGAAAGGGGTAGTTTACCTGTGACGTTTTATGTTTTAACAAGGGTATTTCCTATGGCAAACGATAACAGCCGCAAATTCAAACAGAATGAAAAGATTATTTGCATACAGCCCTAAATTGTAGAGTTCTCAAGACCTTTTGTTTTTGGTGAAGATCGGTTAAGGGAAAGGGGTAGTTTACCTACAACGTTTTTTTAACAAGGGTATTTTCTATGGCAAACGATAACAGCCGCAAATTCAAACAGAATCAAATAATTTTCTGCATACAGCCCTGATTTGTAGAGTACTCAAGACCTATTGTTTTTGGTGAAGATCGGTTGAGGGGAAGGGGTAGTTTACCAGCAACGTTTTTTATCATGCGTATTTTCTATGGCAAACGACAACTGCCGCAAATTCAAACAGAATCAAATAATTTTTTGCATACAGCCCTGATTTGTAGAGTACTCGCGACCTATTGTTTTTGGTGAAGATCGGTTGAGGGGAAGGGGTAGTTTACCTGCAACGGTTTTTTACTTCCATATTCCTTAAGGAATGGAAGTATGGTGATGGCAAAAAAAATCGTGTTCGAGATTATTGCAGATTCTGATTCTACTACACTCAAAACATGAAAAAAAGTCGTTTTCCGAAAAGTGTCTGTGTGTCTGTCTGTCTGTCTGTCTGTGTGTCTGTGTGTCTGTAGATTTTTTTTCTATGGCAAACGATAACTGCCGCAAATTCAAACAGAATCAAATAATTTTTTGCATACAGCCCGGTTTTGCAGAGTTCTCGCGACCTATTGTTTTTGGTGAAGATCGGTTGAGGGAAAGGGGTAGTTTACCTGCAACGGTTTTTTTTTAGCAAGGGTAATTTTGTTTGTTTGGCAAACGATAACAGCCGCAAATTCAAACAGAATCAAATAATGTTTCGCATACAGCCCTGAATTGTAGAGTTCTCAAGACCTATTGTTTTTGGTGAAGATCGGTTAAGGGAAAGGGGTAGTTTACCTGTAACGTTTTATGTTTTAACAAGGGTATTTCTTATGGCAAACGATAACAGCCGCAAATTCAAACAGAATGAAAAGATTATTTGCATACAGCCCTAAATTGTAGAGTTCTCAAGACCTTTTGTTTTTGGTGAAGATCGGTTAAGGGAAAGGGGTAGTTTACCTACAACGTTTTTTTAACAAGGGTATTTTCTATGGCAAACGATAACAGCCGCAAATTCAAACAGAATCAAATAATTTTCTGCATACATCCCTGATTTGTAGAGTACTCAAGACCTATTGTTTTTGGTGAAGATCGGTTGAGGGGAAGGGGTAGTTTACCAGCAACGTTTTTTATCATGCGTATTTTCTATGGCAAACGACAACTGCCGCAAATTCAAACAGAATCAAATAATTTTTTGCATACAGTCCTGATTTGTAGAGTACTCGCGACCTATTGTTTTTGGTGAAGATCGGTTGAGGGGAAGGGGTAGTTTACCTGCAACGGTTTTTTTTATCAAGGGAAATTTTTTTTTTTTGGCAAACGATAACAGCCGCAAATTCAAACAGAATCAAATAATGTTTCGCATACAGCCCTGAATTGTAGATTTCTCAAGACCTATTGTTTTTGGTGAAGATCGGTTGAGGGAAAGGGGTAGTTTACCTGCAACGTTTTTTTAACAAGGGTATTTTCTATGGCAAACGATAACAGCCGCAAATTCAAACAGAATCAAATAATGTTTTGCATACAGCCCTGATTTGTAGAGTACTCAAGACCTATTGTTTTTGGTGAATATCGGTTAAGGGGAAGGGGTAGTTTACCTGCAACGTTTTTTTATCAAGCGTATTTTCTATGGCAAACGATAACAGCCGCAAATTCAAACAGAATGAAATAATTTTTTGCATACGTCCCTGAATTGTAGAGGTCTCAATGACTTTCGATTTTGGTGAAGATCGGTTTAGGGGAAGGGGTAGTTTACCTGCAACCTTTTACGTTTTAACAAGAGTAAAGTACTTGAAAATTTATTTAAACTTTTTGAAACAATGGTAATTGTTAAAAATAAAATAATTTTGTTGCCAGGCAATAAAATTATAATTTTTTCATTTTAATGTAATATAATATTTTTCATTTAATACAGCAATAAAAAGGCAGGTAAGGCACAGCCTGGCTGTTTGGCTGAAAATGATTTTAAATATAAATCTTAGAATATGGAAGTCATGTATGGTTCTCCATACCGATATTTTTATCAAGGGAAATTTTTTACTTCCATATTCCTTAAGGAATGGAAGTATGGTGATGGCAAAAAAAATCGTGTTCGAGATTATTGCAGATTCTGATTCTACTACACTCAAACCATGAAAAAAAGTCATTTTCCGAAAAGTGTCTGTCTGTCTATCTGTCTGTCTGTCTGTAGATTTTTTTCTATGGCAAACGATAACTGCCGCAAATTGAAACAGAATCAAACAATTTTTTGCATACAGCTCTGATTTGCAGAGTACTCGCGACCTATTGTTTTTGGTGAAGATCGGTTGAGGGAAAGGGGTAGTTTACCTGCAACAGTTTTTTTTTAGCAAGGGTAATTTTGTTTGTTTGGCAAACGATAACAGCCGCAAATTCAAACAGAATCAAATAATGTTTCGCATACAGCCCTGAATTGTAGAGTTCTCAAGATCTGTTGATTTTGGTGAAGATCGGTTAAGGGAAAGGGGTAGTTTACCTCTAACGTTTTATGTTTTAACAAGGGTATTTCCTTTGGCAAACGATAACAGCCGCAAATTCAAACAGAATCAAAAGATTATTTGCATACAGCCCTAAATTGTAGAGTTCTCATGACCTATTGTTTTTGGTGAAGATCGGTTAAGGGAAAGGGGTAGTTTACCTACAACGTTTTTTTAACAAGGGTATTTTCTATGGCAAACGATAACAGCCGCAAATTCAAACAGAATCAAATAATGTTTTGCATACAGCCCTGATTTGTAGAGTACTCAAGACCTATTGTTTTTGGTGAAGATCGGTTAAGGGGAAGGGGTAGTTTACCTGCAACGTTTTTTATCAAGCGTATTTTCTATGGCAAACGATAACAGCCGCAAATTCAAACATAATCAAATAATTTTTTGCATACGTCCCTGAATTGTAGAGTTCTCAATGACTTTCGATTTTGGTGAAGATCGGTTAAGGGGAAGGGGTAGTTTAATTGCAACCTTTTACGTTTTAACAAGAGTAAAGTACTTGAAAATTTATTTAAACTTTTTGAAACAATGGTAATTGTTACAAATAAAATAATTTTGTTTCCAGGCAATAAAATTATAATTTTTTCATTTTAATGTAATATAATATTTTTCATTTAATACAGCAATAAAAAGGCAGGTAAGACACAGCCTGGCTGTTTGGCTGAAAATGATTTTAAATATAAATCTTAGAATATGGAAGTCATGTATGGTTCTCCATACCGATATTTACTTCCATATTCCTTAAGGAATGGAAGTATGGTGATGGCAAAAAAAATCGTGTTCGAGATTATTGCAGATCTGATTCTACTACACTCAAAACATGAAAAAAAGTCGTTTTCCGAAAAGTGTCTGTGTGTGTGTGTCTGTGTGTGTGTCTGTGTGTCTTTCTGTAGATTTTTTTCTATGGCAAACGATAACTGCCGCAAATTCAAACAGAATCAAATAATTTTTTGTATACAGCCCTGATTTGTAGAGTACTCGCAACCTATTGTTTTTGGTGAAGATCGGTTGAGGGAAAGGGGTAGTTTACCGGCAACGGTTTTTTTTTATCAAGGGAAATTTTTTTTTTTTGGCAAACGATAACAGCCGCAAATTCAAACAGAATCAAATAATTTTTCGCATACAGCCCTGAATTGTAGAGTTCTCAAGACCTATTGTTTTTGGTGAAGATCAGTTAAGGGAAAGGGGTAGTTTACCTGTAACGTTTTATGTTTTAACAAGGGTATTTCTTATGGCAAACGATAACAGCCGCAAATTCAAACAGAATCAAAAGATTATTTGCATACAGCCCTAAATTGTAGAGTTCTCAAGACCTATTGTTTTTGGTGAAGATCGGTTAAGGGAAAGGGGTAGTTTACCTACAACGTTTTTTTAACAAGGGAATTTTCTATGGCAAACGATAACAGCCGCAAGTTCAAACAGAATCAAATAATTTTCTGCATACAGCCCTGATTTGTAGAGTACTCAAGATCTATTGTTTTTGGTGAAGATCGGTTGAGGGGAAGGGGTAGTTTACCAGCAACGTTTTTTTACTTCCATATTCCTTAAGGAATGGAAGTATGGTGATGGCAAAAAAAATCGTGTTCGAGATTATTGCAGATTCTGATTCTACTACACTCAAAACATGAAAAAAAGTCGTTTTCCGAAAAGTGTCTGTGTGTGTGTCTGTGTGTCTGTCTGTAGATTTTTTTTCTATGGCAAACGATAACTGCCGCAAATTCAAACAGAATCAAATAATTTTTTGCATACAGACCTGATTTGTAGAGTACTCAAGACCTATTGTTTTTGGTGAAGATCGGTTGCGGGAAAGGGGTAGTTTACCTGCAACGGTTTTTTTTTATCAATGGAAATTTTTTTTTTTGGCAAACGATAACAGCCGCAAATTCAAACAGAATCAAATAATGTTTTGCATACATCCCTGAATTGTAGAGATCTCAAGGACTTTCGATTTTGGTGAAGATCGGTTAAGGGGAAGGGGTAGTTTACCAGCAACCTTTTACGTTTTAACAAGAGTAAAGTACTTGAAAATTTATTTAAACTTTTTGAAACAATGGTAATTGTTGAAAATAAAATAATTTTGTTGCCAGGTAACAAAAATAAAGTCATTTTGATTATAAAATATAAATATTTACAAGAAAAGAATTTTCAGTTTTCAAAATTTAAATATATTTTTATAAAACAATGGGTTCTTCATTGAGGTGGGGACTTGATAGTGTATGGGTAAATTATATATATATATATGTATAGTTGATGGGTAATTTTTTATATGACGAACCATAACTGCCGTAAATTCAAACAGAATCAAATAATTTTTTACATATGTGTCTGAGCTATAGAGAACTCAATGTCTGTTGATTTTGGTGAAGATCGGTTACGGGGAAAGGGCAGTTTACCTGAAACATTTTTTGTTGTAACATGAGTAAAGTACTTAATTTTGATAAAGTATCCTGATAAGATCTTAATAATCCACTGTAGAAACATAGATGAAATATCTATAAATGTAGAGGCTAGTTGAACGGGCTGGGGGTAATTTTCTATAAATCAAAATTATGTTTGAAGGGGGAGGGGATAATTTTTTTACTTCCATATTCCTTAAGGAATGGAAGTATGGTGATGGCAAAAAAAATCGTGTTCGAGATTATTGCAGATTCTGATTCTACTACACTCAAAACATGAAAAAAAGTCGTTTTCCGAAAAGTGTCTGTGTGTCTGTCTGTCTGTCTGTCTGTCTGTCTGTCTGTGTGTCTGTCTGTAGATTTTTTTTCTATGGCAAACGGTAACTGCCGCAAATTCAAACAGAATCAAATAATTTTTTGCATGCAGCCCTGATTTGTAGAGTACTCAAGACCTTTTGTTTTTGGTGAAGATCGGTTAAGGAGAAGGGGTAGTTTACCTGCAACGTTTTTTTTTCAAGCGTATTTTCTATGGCAAACGATAACAGCCGCAAATTCAAACAGAATCAAATAATTTTTTGCATGCATCCCTGAATTGTAGAGGTCTCAATGACTTTCGATTTTGGTGAAGATCGGTTAAGGGGAAGGGGTAGTTTACCTGCAACCTTTTACGTTTTAACAAGAGTAAAGTACTTGAAAATTTATTTAAACTTTTTGAAACAATGGTAATTGTTAAAAATAAAATAATTTTGTTGCCAGGCAATAAAATTATAATTTTTTCATTTTAATGTAATATAATATTTTTCATTTAATACAGCAATAAAAAGGCAGGTAAGACACAGCCTGGCTGTTTGGCTGAAAATGATTTTAAATATAAATCTTAGAATATGGAAGTCATGTATGGTTCTCCATACCGATATTTTATATGTGTACTACGTTATTGGCAACAAAGAAGTATTTTTTTGTTAAAATTCCTTCCCTGGCTGTTTGGCTGAAAATGATTTTAAATATAAATCTTAGAATATGGAAGTCATGTATGGTTCTCCATACCGATATTTTACTTCCATATTCCTTAAGGAATGGAAGTATGGTGATGGCAAAAAAAATCGTGTTCGAGATTATTGCAGATTCTGATTCTACTACACTCAGAACATGAAAAAAGTCGTTTTCCGAAAAGTGTCTGTGTGTGTGTCTGTCTGTGTGTCTGTCTGTCTGTCTGTGTGTCTGTCTGTAGATTTTTTTTCTATGGCAAACGATAACTGCCGCAAATTCAAACAGAATCAAATAATTTTTTGCATACAGCCCTGATTTGTAGAGTACTCACGACCTATTTTTTTGGTGAAGATCGGTTGAGGGAAAGGGGTAGTTTACCTGCAACGGTTTTTTTTTATCAAGGGAAATTTTTTTTTTGGCAAACGATAACAGCCGCAAATTCAAACAGAATCAAATAATGTTTCGCATACAGCCCTGAATTGTAGAGTTCTCAAGGCCTATTGTTTTTGGTGAAGATCGGTTAAGGGAAAGGGGTAGTTTACGTGTAACGTTTTATGTTTTAACAAGGGTATTTCCTATGGCAAACGATAACAGCCGCAAATTCAAACAGAATCAAAAGATTATTTGCATACAGCCCTCAATTGTAGAGTTCTCAAGATCTTTTGTTTTTGGTGAAGATCGGTTAAGGGAAAGGGGTAGTTTACCTACAACGTTTTTTAAACAAGGGTATTTTCTATGGCAAACGATAACAGCCGCAAATTCAAACAGAATCAAATAATTTTCTGCATGCAGTCCTGATTTGTGGAGTCCTCAAGACCTGTTTTTTTTGGTGAAGATCGGTTGAGGGGAAGGGGTAGTTTACCTGCAACGTTTTTTATCAAGCGCATTTTCTATGGCAAACGATAACAGCCCCAAATTCAAGCAGAATCAAATAATTTTTTGCATACATCAGTGAATTGTAGAGTACTCAAGGCCTTTAGATTTTGGTGAAGATCGGTTAAGGGGAAGGGGTAGTTTACCTGCAACCTTTTACGTTTTAACAAGAATAAAGTACTTGAAAAATTATTTAAACTTTTTGAAACAATGGTAATTGTTGAAAATAAAATAATTTTGTTGCCAGGTAACAAAAATAAAGTCATTTTGATTATAAAATATAAATATTTACAACAAGAAAAGAATTTTCAGTTTTCAAAATTTAAATATATTTTTATAAAACAATGGGTTCTTCATTGAGGTGGGGACCATGTCACTCATTCCATCTCAAGCCTCTCCCATTTTGCAGAAAAAGAGGACCCTGTCAAGGCTGATACTTTGACGACAGTGACAGGGCTTTCCACCAGATTCAGCAGAGTGACAGGTAGACCCAACTCTGATTGGCTCCACAGATTTCCCCAGCGTTAGTAGGTTCTATGAAAATATTTTATTTCAAAAATGATTTTAAATATAAATCTTAGATATGTTTTATAAATCTCATGTTTTATGTTTTAACATGGGTAATTTTTTATATGACGAACCATAACTGCCGTAAATTCAAACAGAATCAAATAAATTTTTACATATGTGCCTGAGCTATAGAGAACTCAATGTCTGTTGATTTTGGTGAAGATCGGTTACGGGGAAAGGGCAGTTTACCTGAAACATTTTTTGTTGTAACATGAGTAAAGTACTTAATTTTGATAAAGTATCCTGATAAGATCTTAATAATCCACTGTAGAAACGTAGATGAAATATCTATAAATGAAGAGGCTAGTTGAACGGGCTGGGGGTAATTTTCTATAAATCAAAATTATAGTTGTAGGGGGAGGGGATAATTTTTTTTTTATATGTGTACTACGTTATTGGCAACAAAGAAGTATTTTTTTGTTAAAATTCCTTCCCTGGCTGTTTGGCTGAAAATGATTTTAAATATAAATCTTAGAAAATGGAAGTCATGTATGGTTCTCCATACCGATATTTTTAATTCATTGTACTTTATTAACTTAACTAATATATTTAAAATTGTATCTCTTAAAAGTTATATATACATTAAAAAATGTTATCCATATTTGCTATCACTAATTATGACAATTAAAAAAAAAACAATATCAATCTCTAAGTGCAATGGAGTGTACGATGTTTTTGGTTAGTCCGTCTTTAGCCAACACAAACAAACTGGATGGTTTACCCACGCGAGAACATGCCACGTATAATTGTCCGTGTGAAAAACACGGTGTGCCCAAATCTAAGCCACAAATAGACATCGTTTGGCCTTGCGACTTATTGATTGTCATTGCGAATGCCAATCTTATTGGAAATTGAACGCGTTTGAATTCAATTGGCATATCTGTGGGAATCATAGGGATTCGTGGTAGCAATACATTTTCGCCTCGGAACTTGCCATTCAAAATGCTGGCTTCGACAATGTTTTTCGTTAATTTTTTAATGACTAATCGCGTGCCATTGCACAGCCGTGGTGGGTTCAAATTACGAAGCAAAATAACCGGAGATCCAACCTTCAGTTGTAAATGGTGCGGTGGCATGCCTGGCAAATCCAATGAGTTCAAAAACTCTGTTGGATAATTTACAGCTTCGTTGGCATCGCAAACTGTATCGATAGATTTGTATGACACCAAGTCCCCTGGCAACAACTGTTGTATCTTGAAATTTAAATCGTTGACGTCCACATTTTTTGCTGCCAAAATTGCTCTTTCTGCCAGCCACTCATGATTCATGTATTGTGTGTGTACATCGGGAAATATGTGGTCAATGAGAGCATTTTGCGAATTAATGATTGTGCAGAAATCGGTCGGCAATTTTATGCATCCAGTATTTTCATGTACAGCAACTTTTCCATCGCCGATATCTAACAGTTGTTTTGAGAATGTTTCAGCGGATGGATCTTGAAGCATTTGAACGCGCATGTTTACTTTCAGCTGTACTTTTTCAACATTACGCCACAGTGGCGATGATTTTAAGCAAGCGTTGATCTCATCAGCGTACGTTGAACGTGGAAGGACGGGAAGTGTTTGTCTGAAATCACCTGAAAGGAGTAACAGAGTGCCGCCAAATAGTTTGTCGTTGTTTTTTATGTCTTTCAATGTCCTGTTCAACGCCTCAAGCGAATGTTTGTGTGCCATAGTGCATTCATCCCAGACGATAACTTTACACTGTTTCAGCACTGTGGCCATGGACGATTGTTTTTTTATGTTGCACACTGCGTCTGGGTTATTTTGAATATTCAGTGGCAGCTTAAATGCTGAATGAGCTGTTCTGCCTCCATCCAATAAAGTTGCTGCAATGCCAGATGATGCAACGGCCAATGCGATGCCATTATTTGATCGTATTTCGGCGAGAATTAGCGAAATGAGAAATGTTTTGCCAGTTCCACCTGGTGCATCCAAAAAAAAGAATCCACCTTGTCCTGCCGAAACTGCCAGCATAATGCGGTCGTAAATGGTTCTTTGTTCATCAGTCAGTAGTGGGACATTGCGAGTAACAATCGCTGCCATTTCTACAGTATTGTACTGCAGTTCACGATTCATTTCAGTGTTCATTAGATCAGATGCACTTCGATTTGGCGAACGCATACCGAAATGACTGATTGGTAAATTGGCAATGACAATGCAAAGATGCTCGATAGCAATCAATGCTTCATTGTACATAGCGTCGCTGAATGTTATCGTTAGATCGTTGCACCGTGTACGATGTCGATGCAATATATCATCAGTCACTGAATCTTTGTGATTATCCCACAACGTCTCTGCTCGGGCCGGGAAACATGTAGTCAACACTATAGCGAATAGTAGACGAATTTGTGTTGCTGTACAGTTCAATGCTGCTTCAGCAAGCATACTGTCCCACTGGTTGTCGTCTTCTAGCAAGCCGAGTGCAAGGCATGCATCTTTATACGTTGGATACTGTTGTCCATTCACTTTACGTATATCTTGAAATGACAATGGGCCGGTGACATTAACCAACAACAGTCGCAGATAAAAGCACTCATTCTGCCTTGGATTGACTGTATATACTCGCCCCAAGGTGTTTGATTTGAATAAACCGGGGCATGCATCAATTGGTGTGCCTTGCTTGCGGGGCATCCATTTTTTTGTTTGAGCCCATGTGAAATAGCGTGGTACTTCTGAATAGAGTAGTGTTCGTGCAAAGGCACCAAAAGCATCCGCACGATTACACAATTCAAAAAATTCGGTGAGTGTAGTTTTTGGTGGATTTATAGCACGATCAATCGCTGTCTCGTTCGTGAAAAATACGCGCTGGCCGTTTTCAAGATGGACGGCTAAATGGATAACTGCTGGATCCCGTTCATGAATTGGGAAACCAAAGATACGCCAGACAGCTTCATTGGAGCTGATGTACCGGCCAATTTGATAGAGCGTTATTTCATCGTTGTTATTCAACGGAGGAGCATTCACATTGGTATTTTCAATTCGAAATACAGCCATATCACTTCCTTTATTCACATACTTGCAAATGTATTTGATGCTCTTCACCGAACTGCAGAACTCAACATTAATATGAGCATTGAATGTTTTGCTCAGCAGAGGCGAATATGGTACCACCCAACGATTGTCAATGTCAATGTCTGCGTTGTTGATATTTTTCGTAAATGATTGTCCGCCATTATCGGTATTTCTTCGACGATATATTGGATATCCGTCGACATTTGTGATCGTATCGTTAGTGAAATTTTTAGGAAAACGCTTTGTACATTTTCCATCTGCCATGCAAGGCGATAAACGATTCAGATTACCGCATGGGCCATGAATCGTGTTTGTTGTAACAATATCAAACAGTAATTGATCAGTAGACGGATCTGGAATTTCCGCAGAAATTATACTATCGATTTCTTCAGGACGTATTTTGTCGATTAACCAAATCAAAATGTGTGCATGAGGTAATCCTCGCTTTTGCCATTCAACCGAATACATCCAGCAACGTGTGGGACCGAATACATGTAATTTTGTAATGAAACTCATTAAAGACTTAATTTTTGTTTGAACACACGTGCTGTAATGTCATGACGATGTATTGCATTTTGTCCTGGCAATAGCAAAGATGTAACCTCCTGCCATTTTGGATTACATGTAAACGTGATAAATAAACACGGTCGTCCGTATTCGCGCACGAAAGTCAGAGCATCCTGTATGTATTCTTGCATGTGACGTGGACTGCCTATGTACGATGATGGTAGAATGATAGAGTTACCAATTTCGGCGGTGTCGGCGTTGCTCAGAATAGCGTCTCGCAAGTGAATGTATTCTTCCGCACGCAGCTTCTGTTGATTATATCGTAAGTATCGTAGTCGTTCGCTCTCTATCTTCACGTACATGTCGACCATGAATTGTTGGCAAAGCTCACGACATCGTAGAATGACGTTGTCCTGACCGAGTCTAATCATCATACGATACGCATAATAATCCTTCGAGCTAACGTTCTTGTTTGTTTCGGCTCCTGTAATAATATATTCATAAATATTAATTCAAATTAAGTAATGATGTTCATAATGAATTAAGTTTTTTGTTTCGGCCAGTGCAGCCAGATCGCGAACGAAAAGTTCTCCCTGTTGATTATTAAAACGTATTGTGCCACGTACATTTTAGTTCTCAAGAGTTTGAAATTTTTGTTCACGATCTGGCTGCACTGGTTTCGACTTCTTTAACAACATATTCATAAATATTAATTCAAAATGAGTAATGATGTTGTTCATAATGAATGAAGTACCTGTTACGGGATCTCGTTGTTTAATGTTTATGCAATATCCGTCTTGTCCCTTCCAGAACATTAGCGGATATTGGAGAGCGTCGTATGAACGATGTGTATCAGCAATGAACTCAAGATTATTATTTCTTCTTCGAATCACGATTTCTCGCGTAGCTGTACGGTCGCCAACCATGATTCCAGCAACGTCGTCAACAACAGGTGCATTGAATCTACGCATGTGCTCTCCAGCTGGTGTTTTATCAGGATTGATGACAATAGCGTGATTGTCACTTTGTAATTTGTGCATGTGTGATTTGAATAATTTCAACAATTCACTGTGCTCATTCAATAGAGCGTCCAGCTCGCCGACGATGCGTCTGGCATAAGGTGAATTGAGGTTATTGTAGCCGCAACGTGCATCCACGCGATTGGCGAGTGCGCGTTCGGAGTCCTCACCCCCCATAAAGTAAATTTGTAAAAATTTATGTGGTTCGTTTGGCATTGGCAGCAATGAGCCCACTTTGTGATAAACTTGGCCTTTGATTTTGAATGTTGATTTGAATTGTTGACCATTTGCAGCATTATTTTTAACTATTTCTGTTGCTCCGAACGATGTCATTTGGAAACATGAATTGAATGTTCGAATTGACTTCAGGAACAGGTTAGAATCTGGATCCGTACCGATAAGTAAGCCGTTCAATGGTTCAGGTGGTGTTTCAATTTCCGGTAGTTGCACTTTTCCTGACGCGCAACACATCCCGGCTGGCTCATTTTTGAATTTAAGCGCATTACAATGCGGACATTCCTTGTCCATAGCACGAATCCCCACTTTCGAATGAGCGTAATATTCAATATCGGGCTCATACTCGAATGCTAGACGAAGGAATGAATCGGATGTAAATACTCGATGTACTTGTTGGCGTTGTTGGCATTTGCTCTGCGTGTGTTAACTACGAACCGGCGCGCTTGTCTTTGTTCCAATCGTCTTTGTTGATTCGCTCAGCTCGTGCCTCTTGTGATTGTGATTCACGCAATTGCGCCATGCTCACACGCACATCTGCATTATCTTGTTGGATTTGTTCGTCTGTTCTTTGGGCTCTTCTATTTCGCATGTCTGTAGTTCTATTCGTTCGACGGCCCAAATTGGCCCCTTTGCGTCTTGCTGGCATTGTTCACTGTACAAAACACACATAAATAGATCAAATTGAAGTACTTAATGATGGAAAACAGTATACTGATAATGTATTTGTTCTTTTATTATTTTACCTACCTTTCACAATCATAAAACACGTATATATTTCTCTTTTAATTTAAAATGATTCCCACAAAATTTTGCACGCACTGAGTATAATAGTATTATTAATTGTCGTTTAATAATAAACAAACTAATAAATAATAAATAAAAACTAATAAATGTATGAGAATGTTCTGGAATGATTTATACAGGTAACACAATGGCCGTTGTTGGCGGGAGCTCGTGACACGTGTTGAGTACTATTGATTTATATGAGATCACTTAATTAACTGAACGTGAGAACTATCTTCAGCAATTATTAATAAAATGGGAATAAATAATTATAGCACTGCAAATTGATGACAAATTTACTATGAGAATATAATTAACATGAGAGTTGCACTGAGAAAGTAAAATGATAAGTATAAGCGTCACTGCTACGATCGATGCACAAACAATAATAATGGCCGAAAACTGTGTAGGGAGTGAGAGAAAGCTTATTGTGTGAGAAAGACAGGAGACGGGCTTCGTTCTCATCCCTACTCCGTGCTGTTTGCTGGGTGAGAAGTGACACCGGTAGACGCCTGGCGGGGATAACTGATCGATTGATAATTGATCAGTTATCGACCACTGAGAGTTGAAGATTATTACAGTACTAATATCGCTATTAAAAAATGGGGGTTGGTGGTAGAAGGGTGACAATTAAGGGTTATATGTATTTTTTAATGCCAAATCATAAAAAAATAAAAATAAAAAATTTTGTCCAAAAAATAAAAAAAACATTTTTGGGGTGGGCCACCCTTATCACTTAGGGGTATAAAAAATAGTTTACGACCTATTCTCAGACCTACCGAATATACACAAAAAATTTCATAAAAATCGGTCAAGCCGTTTCGGAGGAGTTTGGTTACAAACACTGTGACACGAGAATTTTATATATATAGATTATAATTTTGTAAACATCCATGTCTAGTCAGTCAGCAATAAAACTGTTGAAGCCAATTTTAAATAATTTACCAATGTATTATATATATTTTTATTCTGGTGTATTTGTGTAATTTGTTTCTTTGTATGATTTGTGGTGTATGATATGTTAACAGACATGATTGCTGTTATCCAGACTCCAGGATAGGTGCCCATGGTGACTGAGGTACGTACTGTAATGTATAAAAGATACTGCAGCCATCTAAATTAACAATAGATTTATTTAGTGAAAGTTCTGTAGGAAGCCATAGCCATCATTTTTTCCCAAAAGTGATTGTTAAACTTTGTGGCTTTTGGTAATAATCAGTTATCCCATTTCAAGGATTTCTCATTTGATTCAATATTTTTAGGAGCAGGAAATCCATGTTTTATCCCAGTAATTGAATGTGGAAATATTGATCTTCATTTTCAGAACATTATAAAAATTGTTTGACATTCTTTCAAGATTACTGAATACCTGTAAGCAATTTCGGGACGTATCTAATACATAATTTCTTACAGCGTAGTTTTTCTATCAAAATTGAATGAATAAATGAGTCATTGTTACATTAAATGCACCGGTAACCGCCTTGGTGACCTACTAGTGCTTATCATCTTCGACATTATACAAATGTTTATAAAATATAAAATGCTAATCACAAAATTAGGATTTGCCCTTTTTTAAATAAACAACACCAAAGCTTAATCTTGTTGTCACTAATAACATTGACACCATGAATCTTTCAGAAGTATCTGTGGATTCCTTTAGCTTATTCTTCTTTGCAACAGAAACCATATTACAGCAAAAATCTCACAACTGATGGGATTCTTTGTTTCCGTACTCTTTATAAATACCTTATATTCACAAGGCAGTAGTGATTGCAACACTACAATATGTTGTACACATTACCCTGTAATAATGGATAGGACCTTAATGCGCACCTTGTATAACATGGACAATTTTGATGTCCATGTTAAAAGGTCTGACCATTGTTATTTATTGCATCTATAAAAATGTTATTTGGATTAAATATGTATCTGTAAGTAGTCACAATAAATTATTTCATCCTAATTGATTTTAAAATCCACTACAAACTGCTTATGCAGAGCAATGTTAAATATCAATATATCATTGAATCATGGTAGAAAACATATTTAGTATGTAGTCAGAATGAATATACATCATTCAAAGAGTTTAAATAAGAATTTTAAACCATTTTTATTTTATTTTTTTGGTGGGCTTAAGTTGTCAATGTTACATAACTTGTGAAACTATTTGCTGACTTTTAGAGTTTCAAAAATCCCTCAACACTAAAACAAAAACAAAAAAACCCCAGCTAATTTTAATTTCTTAAGAATTTTTCTTATGAAAGTGTTTTAATTAATTAATTGTATTTGTGTACAGCCACGCCAAGTGACTGTGTTCATGCCTGAACGGAGCAGTCTGCATGCCTTGAGCTACAGTAAGCATAACTTAATTTCATAAATATGATATTTAAAACCACATTTTATGAAACATTAAAGCTTTGGCATGTACAATACTAGAGTAGTTAGATTTTCAGTATTTGTTTTCACATTTGTAGAACAGCTATACTTGTATTATATAATAACTTAATTATATTATGTAATATCTTCAAATGAACGTACCTGCAGTGTTTATTTCAAGATATTACATAGGAAACTTGCAGGACACTCAATGAGTTACTTACAAAGAACTAACTATATTAGTATTATTTAGTTATCATTATGTTTTAGTAAACAGACCATAGTTATGATTTTCATAGTTATAACTAGTGTTGCGGATTTAATCGGTTAATCGAACCGATTAACCGATTTAAATTTGAACTTCGATTAATCAATCAAAACTACTTAATCGAATAACATTAATCGGTTGTTGAAATTTTCTTTTATGAGAAGTTGAAGCTTGTCCACCAAATACCTGAGTTATGTCTTGTCTCTTGAACGAGAGTCCCGTTATTTTAAATCATTTAGTACTGCTGGAAGTTCCCAGAAAAACACTGAAAGAGAAAGGGTGGTGTAGTTGCAGTGGTTTTCAAAAGCCAGGTAGTGGCATGTCAGATTTAGTCCATGTACGATAAGATCTACAATAGAAGGCTGAGTCAGGTGCCTACTACTAATTGTCTGAGAGGGGGTGAGTACGCTAAAAATAAGAGTCCCACAAGAGCCTGTACTCTCATCCTAACAATGGGCGACGTATAGTATAGTAAAATGGAAAGTTAAGGGCATATGGGCAGAAACCAATTTAAGAATTTATGGATGGACGAGTCCACTTTGAAATTGTAAATGGCGGGAGGGTACCGGAGAATCAGCTAGTATGCAAGTGAAGGTGTCGCCAACTTTGCGTGTGATGTTTTAGTTATTGTGTAACGTACTATCTCAGTCGTGCATTTGTTATTATTATTTCAATTTATTTTTAATTATATCGTTGTTTTACAGTCACTCATTTTTATTAGTTATTTAATTTTTTAGTTAATTTCTATTGGTAGTTTTTATTCTGTAATTACAATTACGTATTATTATAATTATTTGTGTTATCATCCAGTAACGAGATTTGTTAAAATGGATACTTTTCCTTCAACTAGCAAAGACAGGAAAGTTATTCATAGTCAATCACGGGAAGTTATAATACACAGTTTTTTGTTGTCCAGGATTAAAAGATTCTTGCAATTAAATTAATACGAAGAATGCGGTTCCTTTATGTAACAAGAAACTGTAGAGATAGTCGCGTGTAATTAAGGAGTGGAAGTGTACAGTTTACAAATTCCGTTGCGATAAGAACGGTCAGACTGTAGTTTTTTACGTCTCAGCAGTACACAATGACAGACCAAACAACACTCAGATATGTTTATAAAACATTCAGATATGTAAAAGAATCTCACATCTCACAGCGACTTCCTCCACATAGCCTTTCCCCTCTGACGGTAAGCGTTTCAGACATTTTCATGCCCTTAACTTTCAATTTTGCTATAATAGTAACAGTTGGACAGGTGGCGTGTTACAGTGTGTTTATTCAGGTGAGGAAAACTTGTGTTTTTCAAAGAGGCTACTTTTTGTGTGTGTGTTTCCTGATACCGTGCGTGAAATCTGTGTTCTGGTGTACGAAGACTTATGAGGAAGACTTGGTGGAAGTTTCGGATATAAATTGAACGACAGTGGTAAAGTGACGGACAGGAAAACCGTTTTCTGTAAGCTTTGTGGGAAATCATTTAGCTACAGCGCCTATCAGTTTGAAATACCATTTAAAACACGTCCATTCCTTACAAAGTGTTGCTGAATCATCTGTTGTTAATGCAAGTTCATCTCAGTTGAACTTGAATCATTTCATAGTGAAACCAATCTCTTCATTAAAGGAGGCTGAACTAACAAATAAAATTGTGAAATGGATAGTAAAAGACAGTCGACCTATCAATATAATTTCGGATGAAGGGCTAAAAGAAGTTTTAAGGGAAGCTATAGGTAGTAGTTCTTATAATCTTCCATCTAGAGACGTTGTAACTAGACGGATTCAGAAACTTTATGATGTTGAACGATCCAAGCTGCTAGACAAACTAAAAGAAACTGAATTGGGTGTTAGTGCTCATTGGATTGATTCTAACTGGGCGTTCTGCAGCGCTGCGTTAGAAGTGAAACATGTGGTGGAGAAACAGTGCAGCAAATTGTACGGAAGAATTCGAACAAGTTGTGTCTGACTGGAATCATCAAAGTAAAGTAGTTGCATATGTACAGACACCAGGAATATTGTTCTTGGTGTCGAAAATTCGAAATACGATAATGTTAGGTGCACTGCTCATACCCTGCAATTAAGTCTGAATACAGCAATTGAAAATGCGTCTATAGATAAACTGCTTTCCAAATGTAGAAAAATGGTGGGTCATTTCAAACACAGTCCTTATTTAGAAAATCAGCTATGCCAAAATCTGAAAGAACTTAATATTCCGCAGTGCAAACTGAAACAAGATATAGTCACCTGATGGAATAGTACATGCCTTATGTTCGAGTCTCTTCTGGAAGCCAAGGAAGGAATTGTAGCTATAATGTCCACCAATCCATCAAACATCATTCCATTAATTGAAGTGGAATAGGAAATGATACAAAAAATGTATAAATGTCTTAAACCGTGTTTGGAAATATGTGATTTTCTTGGAGGAAGTAAATACGTGACGGCAAGTGTTGTACAACCTGCCATAACTCATTTAAGAGTAAGTCTAAAAATTACCGACACGGATCCTGGTTACGTTACTCGATTCAAAACAGCTCTGTCAGATGATTTAACGGAAAGAGTAAATGCCTGGCCTAAAATAGAAATGTATCAAGAAGCTACGGCTCTTGATCCAAGATTTAAATATTTGAAATGTCTTCCAAGAGAAGCAAGAGAATTAGTGTGGAACAGAATTTCCAATAAAGTTGTGACCACTGCACAAAACAGAAATAAAACAAAATGTGAAGAAAAGAAAACTTGTTTTTGAAGAAGACGATGATGACAAGAGGGAAGAAACAGCTCCGTTAACACCGCTCGCAACAGAGGTTAATGTCTACAGATCTTTGCCAGAACTGGATGATCTGCTATCTGCACAGACCCCTTACTGTGGTGGAAAACACATTCCATTCAGCTTCCACTTCTTTCGTCTGTAGTGAAAAAACTGCTCTGCGTTCCAGCTACATCGGATCCGTGCGAACGAGTGTTTAGTGACGCAGGCAATATTGTTACTAAACGTAGAGCAGCCCTTGATCCGGACCATGTGAACACACTCACATGCTTAAAATCCTGGTTGAAGAAGTACTGACTAGGTGAGTCTAATGTTATACCATATCCATACCTTCAAATTCATATTTGTCACTTAGTCTCCTGATAACAGTTCATATTATTAAATCTGTTCATACATATTATAATTATAATATTATTATTATTTGAATGTAATCCATGCTAATATACTGATTTTATAAGTTACTTAAAAACAAAAAAAACAAAAAGTAACAATTAGATACATCTATTAAAATTATATTTGTAAGCCATTTGTATGATAATTTTTTAGTACCCAAACTCGATTAATCGACCGATTAACTAGTTAGTTGCACCCGTTTACACCCAGCGGTGGACGCCAATATCAGGATTTACTTATGCTCTTTATCTCAGGGTTAAAAATAATAAATGCTCATTTCTACTGATAGCTCTTACATTTATTCACACTAGTTTGTTATTATTTGTAAATATTAAAATAGCACAAAATTCTACGTACTCATTAGTACTTGTAAATATATAAAATTAACACATCACCAAAATTTAATACTCATGGCTAAATTGTAAATATCAAACAATAATACATTGATAAACTCGAATACTCATTATTAAATTGTAAATATCAAAATAATACATTAATAAAATTGAATACTCATTATTAAATTGTAGATATCAAAATAATACATTAATAAAATTAGTTATTCAAACTCTCAATCTAATGGTTGCATATTAATAATCATTCATCAATTGCGTTCAGTACTTAAGTAAATTATAATGTTTAGCTTCATCTTATAAATTCTTAATATGAATTTTCTCTTAAGTTATTACTATACTTTGTAATTACGGATTCATTTAGAACTTGGAAATAAACATTACTCCAAAACTGATAAAGAATGATAATTTTACTTCTAAATAAACTTTAAAATCGATTTCTTTAATTCCTTTACGATTACTTTAATGAATTCTAGTGTGTGTGGATTCTTTGAGATGACAGACAGTGGATCTAAATTAATTAAGACATGTTTTACTTTACTTGATATTCGTATATCCAATCACTCGGTGGTTGCGGTGATGATTCCCTCATGTCGATCGTTCTAGAATCGTGCAGATAACTCCTCCAGATGATAGATGGTACTGCATGAATCCCACAATGTCACTCACAGACACTTCACTCACCAACTCCACGCATTCGGATTATAATTTATGATTAAAAGTTAGCATTCTCTGTTGTACACTGACATCGTGAATTATTTCAAATCTGAATTAATATTACGCACCTTTGTTGCGGTATGTCTGGTTATCACGTGTTCATGAATGTAGTTTGTGTTGTTAATCTTTCTTAAAAGTTATTGTTGTAAAGTGTTCGTATACACTGAATTTACATTATTGTCTGGTTACTATTTGTTTCAGTTAATGTTCACTGGTAGGCTAATAGTGTGACTCTACTTCATAGTTCGTTTGTTTGTAATGACTGTATTAACTACCTTCTCACACTGTGTATCGAATTATTCTAAGTTCAATAAAATGCTAATTACTCCAGTAACGGACTTCACTCCGATTGCGTCCAAAATTTAGTTAGAACTCCTCTCGCGTCCGAAATTTAGTTAGAACTCCTCGAGCGTGCTTCTGTCTCCTTCCTATATTTTCCTTACCAAATCTCCCACCAGACTTCTGATTCCAATGACACCGTGTCCTTATTGGTTTCATATTTTTCCCTCCAAGTCCAAATACCACCTATCTTTTCAAAGGCGTTCTCTGATAGGGCTCCTGGTTCCCCACCAGATTCTTCCCTTGCTTCGTATTTTGAGGTCATTGTCATTTCCAGACAACGCAGCAATAAATTGTATCTGTCGTTTTTTCTAAAGTCTTCAGCGACAACTCTGAGTTTCCCTTCCATTTGCATTGTTTCTGAACTTCGTCGCTCTGGCGTTATTATCTATTGTTGTTCAAGGGCCTCGCCTACCCTTCTTTGAAAGTTGGTTTTTCCTTTTAGTTGCCAGCCAACACCCCATCCATGAGTTTGGGACGTACTCTCTGCGCTTTCGTTTCCAAGTAAAGTCAAAACCCTGTTGTCGACCGCTGGAGTCTTTCAAATCTATACACCCTTCGTCGCTTTCTCCTGACAGCTGGCGTACACATGTATGCTTGACCATTGTTAAGCCTTTTCTCCTTTAATGGCTCTGTACACATTATATGTAGTTTCCTATGGAATCAATGTGTTTTCACAAAAAAACTGGTGTTCTACGTACCGGGAGCAGTGAACTCTGCTTGTTCACAGGGTATGCGTTGCAGCTGCCTACGAAATTTATGACCTGTCCGTCACTACAGCGTGCTTGCTCCCTTCTCCTTTTGTCCCTTACAAAATATGCTTTCCACACATACACTCTTCGTTATTGCTTCCAACGACATTCCTTACTGCTAATTATAAAATAAAACTTTCCAAATTTTTGGTGTTATACCTTCTTGATTAACCGATTAAATATGTTGATCAATCGACAGCACTAGTTATAACTATTTTAAAAATATTCATACAGTAGACCTGTAAGTATATTAATTTGATTATTGATTTTTTTTAACAGACTCCATCTTCTCCTTTGCAGACTGGGATAGTGGGAATAGGTGTCTATTTGCTACCCACAACAGTAAGCAAAACTTCATTATACCTTCTATTTTAATTTCCACATTCTTGTGAAATTATAGGGTTTTGTCATGCATGCTATTATTTATTTCCAAAGTTTTATTTCAACTATATAAGTAGATATAATGATAAATAATAATAGTACTATGGTAACAGTTAATCTCATCATAATTTCCAACATTCCTTAGTATGTTTATGAAATTTTACACAACGTTACAATTATTGCAAGTGTATACATTTAATCAGTCATACATAAATTGGTTAAAACTAATTAAAAAAAAAGTATATGTTACTCCTATTATTTGTTTTGTTTCTGATGTATTTGTTTGATTTGTTTCTATCATTCTGTTACCAGACACAGTCGCTGAAATCTTGAGACCCATACCCCTATTCACTGAGGTATGTATTGTAATGCATAAGATACTGTAACGGTCTAGATTAGGAATATATCAGCAATGAAAGTTTGTGTACTTTATATCTGTAGACTTAACTGTAGAAATCAAAATTCAATGCAGTTTTAGAACTGATTTGTTACAATTATTAATAATAATAATAATAATAATAATAACACTGTGAGTACATGCTGGTACTGGTAATTGTAATTTCTTAAGTAACACCAACATGTTGTTTAGTTATATCTTTTTCTGTGATAATTAACTGATTACAAAAGTGTACACTAGCCAAATTAAACATACTTCCAATTGTCAATCAAGATTATGCTAAACTTTTAATAGAAATCGATTATTTTAATAATTCTTGTGGTGAATTTTAACGTACCTTATCTAGGAGCATATTTATCAGTGAGGAGGAGGGGACTGCAGGACTGCACCCCCCAGAGGTCAAAAAAGTTGAAAAATTTTGTTAATCTCTCAATTTTCAGACTACTTTATTATTTTTTCAGCTGTGTACACTAATATTTTAGTAAGTCTTTTTTAAATATATAATAAGGGTTTATTACGCAGCATTTGAGTAAGCATTTGAAATATGAAATATAGGAAAATCAATTCAGTCAATAAGTAGGCTATCTTCAAACAGCGTTTCAATAACGCATATTTTTATTGTGTTATTACCGTTCATTTTAATGGGATTGATTTTAGAATATTATCACACCTTTTTCAACCACTTTTAAAGATAGTAATGTTGATTAGTCTTCACTTGTTTTTTTCTTTTGTATGAAGCCAACTCAATGGAACACCCCCACCCCCAATTCTAGATACACCACTGATCGTGTCTTAAAAAACAATATATTGCAAATGTCATATGGTCACACACACACACACACACACACACACACACACACACACACACACACACACACACACACACACACACACACACACACACACACACACACACACACACACACACACACAATTAGCATTAACAACCCAGATATGTGATACAGTAGAATAGACCAAGAGTGTCATTACAAGTAATATTGTCCTCAGAATTTAGTTAACTAGGCAAACTAAAGGCCATAGAGAGAGAGAGAGAGAGAGAGAGAGAGAGAGAGAGAGAGAACCTGTGAGTTTCTCTTATTGCGTTATATAGTTTTTATGATTTCTGTATTTTGCTGATGAAACATTTATTTTAGTAGTTATAAAATATACAGCATAATCATTCAATTTTTCTCTTTTTTATAGACATCCAACTACATTAAACTTGGCGTTCAGACATGGGGCATTCAACTACTTGTAAGTCATGTATTCAGTGTTGCCTTTCAAAAATTTGTTATGCTATTCATAACTTATAAACTCTTACTTAAACAATGTTAATTATATTAAGCGAATGTCAGAGTTCAGCAATATATAAAATTTGAACTCTTGTTACATTCACAGGGCATTTGTATTGAAGCAAATGTTTATATACAGTGTAGTGTGCACCTACAACTGAACACAAAACAAGTACTGTAGTACATGTGGCAATGAAATAACTACAATTGCTACACAAAGGGAAATTAGGTTTATAATGATTCTACACCTGCACAACAAATGTAAGATGTATTATGTAATGAAGTTCTTTAGAAAGAACAAGATATAAATAATAATTTTGTTAAACTGTTTATAGTTTTGAATACCTTCAGGTTTGATGTATCTATACAATGGTAGCAGCCAAACAAGGGTTTCTATGGAAGTGTATCAAATGGCATTTGGAAATAATACAAATAACAAAATTTTGTTTTGAATCTTGTTACTTTTACCACCTTACTGGACTCACAATAAAATACTACTGCTGCTTTTATGTAATTTTAAAGTAGACCTATATTAAAAACAAAAAAATTATATTTTATATTTGAGCTGGAATCTTATATGGCATGTCCATTAACAAATCAATCTAAACATAAACAATAAAAAATCAAAACCAACATTAGGTAGATTTATATGCCAAAATTAAACAAACTCTTGCATCTGTAATATAATCTGATTTTAATTATAAAAGTTATGAAATAAAATAAAAGTATTTATTTTCATAATTTCAGTTTGTGTAAAAATAAAAGAAAGATCTACAACTGCTATCATGTCTTATAACTATGGACCTTGTGTGTGGTGTTATAGACACACGTACACATACACAGACAGTGTTACCAACTTGGTCAAGCTAAAAGTCCCCAACACACCACCCACAGAGACTCCGTTATCGTGTAAAAACCAGAGATAAAAACATTTCATGTTCTGCTTTTAATTGTTTGGTTCTCAATTTAAATTGTCTATTTAGCATTAAAATATGTCAATTTAGCACAGATTTTATACTTACCATAAACACACAATACTCAATTGAGTTGTTTTCAATTGGATGTAATCACCCTATAAATTTAGGGTAAGTCTCCCACATTTTCCTGTAACGTTGCTTATGATTGTAGACAGCTGGCATTTGTTTTGGGATGTTGAGTTTGAAATGTGAAATACAAAAACTATTCCTTGCACGACTAATAAAATTTCTATCATTTTATACATGCACAGAAGTCTTGCATAGTGATTCACAATGTTTACATTGGTCGTGGGTGTGTGTGTGTGTGTGAGAGAGACAGCAACCAATTGCCAGTTTAATCTTACACTACTCACTACAGTACACTAATTAAGTGGGGATAATTATTTTGTTAACTATGCAAAACTCAGCATACAAAAACAATCACCAGTTCTAGCATACAGAGATGTTTAAAAGAATATTATTTAACATCTCTGATTAATTATGACTGGATAAAATTAACTTTAAATGTAACCCGTAAGGTTTGTACTAATGTCATGTAAGTCTGGTGTACCACAAACATCTACCAGACTGTCCCCTTAAAATGCCTGAACTGACCCTAGAAATTTCGCTAATACTAATTATAAGTTTTTGTCACTAGCACTATCTTCAGATTCCCTAGATTTGGAGACTTTTCCCCCCATATTAGCAACACTGCAGACATACAGTGTTTGTAAGGAAATTCACTCACTGCCATACCTAAGTTTTACAGTGACAAAAAAAAAAACAATTTATTGTGCTGAAAACATTGCCACCACTGCTCTAAAACATAGTAATTCACAAATCACTTGGCAAGTTTAACCTTTACAACACATTTCGTTGACTTGTCACACTCATCTTAAGGGTGAACCCAGCCTGCCTCAGAGCTGTTATGATGGTGTGTAAACCGCATATTATTGCATTAATACAGTTCAAAGCAATTAATTATTGCGGTGCTAAAAGTCTCCACTTCTTAAGTAAAAATTTAGTGCATAGCATGCACACTGTAGATGGTTAATATAAAATCCAATTTGGTTCCCATGTTTTAAATAATTTTATATGATCATTAAACATACTACTTAAGGAAATGTTTACTATTAATATAAAATGTGTGTGTGCAGGTAATCAAACAAGTCGTTAAAATCTCATACATTCCTGCAGAAAATGGATTCAGATTCATGACAACGTACAGAATCAGCATGGACATGTATGAGTTTGTTCATGACGTAAGTTAGCGCTGCAATTTATAAATGATGTAAATTTGTAGATACATAATACGTATTTTTTTTAAGCATCTGCTGTATCATATGCACAAATTTTCATGGTATGTTTATTTTTACCTATCACAACTATATAAATAAATCTAATTTCAAATAGACAAGTACCAACAAGTATTTCTAAAAAAATATTGTTACATAATGCGGAAAAAGTTTTACACCATTACGGAACGTTGTGGTATATTGGAGAACGTTGTCCTACTCTTTTCTTGGCTATTCCCGCAGCTGTAATGCATACATAACCCTTGACATGTGACGCAGTATTACGTAATGCAGGACATCTCGTGTGTTCGCTAGTGTCGTTCTAGAAGCTTCTTGACTAGCCCAATGGTGTGTGTTTCTGCCATGGCCACGCTGAAGTATTCTCTAGAATTTTCACGTGTTTGTTAAAGACGCATATTATGGAACCCTGCAGACTACAAATAGCCCATACCTGCCACTTAGAGTTCAGTTATTGTCAGGCGTTTACACTGTGCGTTCAAGTGGTTATTAGTGAAAAGTTGTGTGCAACATTATTATAGTTGTTGTTGTTGTTGTTGTCCAATGGCTTGTTTTGGCTCACGCCATCTTCAGTATTGCTTCCCAGTAAAGTCCAGGCAGGTCCTCTCTCCTTTGCTTCTGTTTACCCAACTTTTCGCAAACCAGAAGATGGTCCTTGTTCATAATTGATTGAGGGCATTCGCATAGTGTGCATTTGTTGGAATTTATATAACATTAATTTTCTTCAGATGTTCGGGCAAGCAGTCATGTCCTGTTGTTAAACGAAAAATTGTGACATGTTTTTCTTTGTACATCTTTAATTTTGTTGAATAGATCTCGAACATTTTTAAATGGTTTGTCTTTCAAGTCTTCCTGTATCCTGCTGGTGAATTCAAGGTGGGATGCTCCTTCCAGTGCGTTGATCCTTCCATCCAGTGTAGGCAATCTTTTAGGTTTCTGGAGTAAAAGTGTTCCTCTCTTAGCAAGCTCATCAGCTGCTTTGTTGCCTTTCAGACCTCTGTGTAATAGGATCCACTGCAGTGCAATGGATTTGGTGGTCTTTTTACTATTTTATATTTACTTTGGATGGACTGGATTAAACAACTTTTTGGTGTATTATTGTCAGCTATCGTTTGGAGTGCCGATTTAGAGTCAACCAGGATCACTATGTTGGTGTTTAGCCAGGGCCTCATTATTTGCCTCAGTGCTTCATTGATTACGAATAGTTCTGCTTTGAACACAGTAGCATCTGAGTTCAGCGCAAAATAGTGGAAGAAGAGCTCAGAGAAGATGCCCACCCCAGTTTCTCCTTTAATTCTAGATCCATCTGTATATATTCTTAACCAATGATCTGATGGATACAAGCTGTTAATAGTCTTTAATGAAATTTGGGCAACCTTGGTTGCCATATAATTCGCCTTGTTGATGGGTTCAGTGAGTTGAGTGTTAATATTAAATTCAATAAAATCCAGGTGGTTAGTCAGTTGTGTTGGTCATTCAATCTCTATATTTTCTTGTCTCCCTCTCAATATCAGGTGTTTACAGCTCGTCTATGTTTTTACTTTTTAGTGTTTGTTCTGCTGGTGGCTCCATAATCCATGGGTTATTGTATTTTCTTTGTAATATTTTTTTATACGTTATGCATGTCTGGTATTTGTATTCATTACACAAGTATTTATTATTTGTGTAGGCGTGTAATGCTGATACAGGAGTTGACTTCACAGCACCTGTTATGATCCGTAGACAGTTATTTTGACTTATTTCAAGTTTTCTTATTGCGCAATTGCTAGCTGAGACAAGTATTTCTCCATCATACAGAAGATTTGGTTTGACATATGTTTTGTAGGTTTCATTATGTATATCAAGGATTCCTCCCCATTTCACTCCAGCGAGTCTTTTTAAGATGTTACTTTTGGAGGAGATTTTTGCAGTGGTGTGGTTTGCATTTGCGAGATCTTTTAGGTTGAGTTTGTTGTCAAGGATGACTCCTAGATATTTGGTGTTGCAGTTCTTTTGGATTTCTATATTTTTTACTTGAAGGTGTATGTCCTGAGTTTTTGTTTTTAATGAGAAAAGTTGGTAATTTGTTTTTTGGACATTTATTTTCATGTTGTTATTGTCACTCCATTCCGTGAGGGCAGTCAGAGCTGCATTCATATCTTTATGTAATATGTCGAACAATTTTTTATTCGTGTTTTTGGCTGCTGTCCAGATTACAACATCATCTGCATACATTGCACAATTAAGTTTATTATAGGGAAGTGCTTTAGGTAGATCATTTATGTATATGTTAAATAATAATGAGCTCAGAACAGCACCTTGCGGGAGGCCTGCTTGTGTTGTTTGTAAGAGGATGTAGCTGTTCTCCATTTTGTACATATCCGTCGTTGGTTCAAAAAGAGTTTGATCCAACGAAACATGTTATTTGTTATGTTTAGGTTTATAAGTTTTCTTAGAGGTTTTCACCTCCATACTGTATCGAATGCGCCTCTGAAATCAACAAACACAGCTAATACAGATTCTCCTCTGTTAAATGAATCTTTAATACTTTGTGTCAACCTTAAGACTTGATGCATGGTGGTCTGCTTGATCATTGGAAATTAGTTTATTGCACTCAAGATAATATTGTAGCCTTGTTGCTACCATTCTTTCAATTGTTTTTGCGATTATTGAAGTTAAGGAAATTGGTCTGTAGCTGCCCATTTCATCACCTGGTTTTTTTGGTTTTTCAATAGGGATGATCGCAGCTTTCTTCCATGATGTTGGCATACTAGATTCTCCAGTCCACACCTCATTAAAGATGTTCAGGAGTAATATTTTATCCCTCTGTCCTAGGTTTGTGATAAATTCAGCATGGATTTTATCAGGTCGAGGTGATTTTTTTGTTTTTAGTTTTTCTATAGCCACATTCAATTCAACCATGGTATACTCTCGTGTGAAGACGTCATGTTTTTGCTAAGCTGTTCCTTTATGGTTTTGTCCAGTTTTTTGTTGATCTGGGATAATTTATGTTCTTCTTTGTTGTATGTGTTAAATTTGTTCGCTATTTCATAATCAGAATACAGGAAGTGTCACCTGATAGCCGAACATCTATGCCAAATTAAAAACCGGTCTGGAATTACGGTCTTTTGACCAGCATTTGTGTGAAGTGTACCATGTTCAACTTAAAGCGAGGTGACAGCGTTCAGGGGAGAGCCTTCAAGATTTTGAAGTGAATGTTGACCGACTGACGAGATAGGTTTATCCCGAAGAATCAGATGACTTTCGGAAATGAATTTCTCTCATTACGTTTATTGATGGTATCAGAGATAATCAATTACAACAAGTGTTAAGAATGGCATGGCATGAAAGTAAATCAGATTGGTGTCTTGTATTTTGTATTCCATTGTACCAGATACGATCAATAGGCCATTGTAACAATATCAATACGATTTATGTACAATGTACATTTGTATATATGACATTGTACAGTATGTACATGTTGATAAACAGAAGAAAACAAATCAACCACCTAATTATATACATGGTTATTTCAATTCTACGATAGGAAAAGGGAAGTGTTACAAAATTACTGATGGCCCACCTGTAGGCCTACATGTGGAAATCACAAATAAGCAGAATCCAAAGCACTTAAAAGCACTTCTATATGCCAAGCTCGGATTACGACTTTGCTACCTACAGTTACATGTACACTTTCTATATATTCAACATGTTTTAAGGGTTGTGAGTCAAGTACTGCAGATGAGAAAAACAAGTAAATAAGTTACAAATCATAGCAGCAATGGCTGGATAAGGATGCAGTATTCACGCCTTGTTTTCAGAAACAGTATAAATAGTATAGTACAGTAGACGAATTTGCTCTCAGCCATAATAATAGAAGTACTGACCTATTTTACAGAAAATTACTATTGAAGATATATGCAAATATTATGTTTGTCCTAGCTGAACATTTTCATTGCTCACTTGCATATCTCATTGAAGAGGACAAGATGGCACGAGCTCATTGCTAGACTTGTAATAATACACAGTTATTGCCACGAAATGAATATTCTTAAGATATTAATAAATTGTGTAAAGAGAAATACTAGAGAAGCTTCTTTTAGAAACCATACAAAACAATATTGTTACCAGCAAGCAGAATTTCATTATTTCATCGCACAGAAGAGTGCGAAGGAGAATCGAAAATAGCAGGCGCAAGGTAGAAAAAGTTTGGATAGGCCTAAGAAATGAAAAGCTATCAAAAATATGGATTCACAGTATAATAGGGTAAATGAAAATTTTTAAAGCAGACAGTGATAGTAACATTTTTACTTATAATTTTAAAACTTATAATTTGGTATCTACACTAACTTATGCCTATTTTTCAGAAGTTTTTTTCACTATATAATGCTAACACAACTGTTTTTTTACATTAAATTCTTAAAAAAAAAAATGCTTCTTACATGTGCAAAACTTTAACACATAATAATAAGTACATTTCAGGTATCATATCACCTGCAATGCTTCATGTCATTACAATGTCACTATTGTAGTGAGTTCTAATGCCTTTGACTTTCAAGGAAATAAACATCATTTAAAAACAAATGTTTCTGCTGTTAATGTGTTGTCTGGTCTGACTGTAGACATGTAGCAGTTTGCTGACTCAAATACACTGCCATTCTTTTCTTCTTGAATATTGCATTTCTTCCCATCAAATCTTTGTTTTCTCATTTTTTTCTATAATTTCTGTCTCTGTCTGTCTATTAACCTATCTATTTATCTATTACTCTGTCACCCTATCAACACATGTATCTATTTTTCCTTAGTCTGTTCCCATCAAATGTGTACTTATTGTAACATTACTTTCATTTGATGTTTGTACAAATGTTTCCCTAAAATTTACTAAACAATAGAATTAAAATGTCAGTGTCTGCTCAGTGAGATAATATTTTAATGTCTACACTATACACTTGTTTACATCCAGGGGCGGATCCAGAAATTTGCTCAGGGGGGCACATTCTGGCAGTTTTGGGCCCCTCCTCTCCAGGGGGGTGGTGTTGTTAGAAAAAAATCTTATTATCAAAGTGTCTGTTGAATCAAACGATATAAAAATTAATATAAATAAATAAATAATTAAATATATTAATATAAATACAAAAACATTCGTTTTTTAACATAATTTATTTAATATTGTATTATTATTATTTGAAAAATAATAAAACAACCGATTTTGATTTTAGAAAGTATAATGTATTTGTACAATTTTGAAATAATATAAAGTACACTTATAACAGGAATTTTTATTTAATCTATTTAAACTTTCTTTAGAAATTTGACTTTCATTTCACTTATAAAACTACTCTAATTTTTACACCATTACTTACTCTCGATACAATAAGAATAAGTGTTATCAATAAGGAAAATAAAACATCTAAATAAAAATAAGCACAAATACTAATATAGAATTATAATTTACAAAAATACACATATTCATTATCAATACTCTGATCTAGAAATATTAGGTGTGAACGTTTTTTTTTTGTTGTATCTAATCAATATTCTGGAAATATCTAACCTCCAGAAGACCAATCACTTTTTAAGAAATTCCTTTTTTTGTAGATAAAACAGATACATAAATCTTCTTTAAAATAACATTAATATTAAGTATTACAAAATTATTAATTGGACTGCTCATGTAACAAAATATAAAAATTATTATTTTAATGTCCTTTTGAGATGCTCATCAAATAAGAAAACAACTATTGGAGCATCACTATTCAAGAGATTCTTCAAATCTGATGTATGACCACTAACGTTTGAATAATCTCAGACTGTGGTTTCGTAAATTCTTCTTTTAAGTGATGAGCTGCAGCAGGATCCTGTTTAAGATAATACATAGCTTCTGCATGCGCTATTAAAAGAGCTTTAGCTAAACTAGTACTCATTTTCGATATTCTTTGCCCTGTAATTAAATATCCATTATTTTTATGTTAAGGTAAAAAAGGACCTTTAATCTAATACATATGCATTCAAAATAAGGCTAGAGAAAGTTTACGTTTGTGTCTCCTTGCAAAAATCTCTAATACTTCTTTGGGAGACATACGGTAGGCGATATCACGATGGACACTGTAACGTTACGTGTATCTACGTTAAGCCCCACTGTTGTGAACGCCAATTTTGTAATGTAACTTACAACATAATAATGTTATAATTTGAAAAAATGAAATAAAAAAGAAATTTTATTTCAAAAATAAAAATTTTGTTTTTTCTGAAAAAATATATTTGTTTCGTGTTTTTTATTACTGGTATTTAAGAAATAATTGTGGTTATTGTTTGGTGTTAAAATTTTGATTGTATGGTGGTTGATAGTGTAGTGGTGTCACCTTCTGTAAATCACTTCTAAGTTAATCTGGTTAACTCCGGTACTGGTCGATAGACGGCTCTTCTTCTTCTTCGATGTGCTCTTTATTCTTGTAAATACCGCCTTTCGGTTAGTCCGTGTCCTTGAATTAACTTATTCTTTAATTATATTTAAAGAAAAATTCCAGATTTATTAACAATTTATTAAAAAATATCGATAGTAATCGATAGTAACAACAGTATCGACTCGTTACTCAGGGCCGGTTGACAAAAACTTTACATTAACAGTGTATATAAAATATGTTCTTTTAACGGTTATGTTAGAATAGCCAGAGAAGGGTAGGGCCAAGAAAGTATAACACAATTAGAAATGTCTTAAAACTAACAATTACAACGTTATTAATTAATATAAAAAGTTTATAAAGTATAATTTTTGAACCAAATGCAGACTAGAAATTCATTTGCTCCACCTCGAAGAGAATGATGAGAAATCAAAATGGCCGACAGAAGCATGCGCAGTTGAACGTCTATCACCTCGACGAATATTTCTTATAATAAAGATGTCCTTTCACTGTTTATTCGTCTCAGCAATTGTGGATATTAGTTCTGGAGTTAATTGAGTTCCTGGTGTCGTGTTTATTAGTTCACTTGGTGTCAATGTGTGTTATTATGTCTATTTCACTTTGGTTAAATGGGTCGTATATAACCTTTTTTGTTCGTCCGTAAAATTTATTTGTAGTGGTGTTATTCAATTATTTAGGCGTGTGTGGTTCTGTTTATCTGTAATGCACTGTTTATTGTTTGTTTTCACTGTTTCTCAAGTAAAAAATTTAAATTAAAAAAATTACAAAATTTTCACTGAATTCGGTTTAATTATCGTACGCCATTAGTATAGGTTATACGGAGCAAAACCTCGTTTAAGTGTTCGCTTCAATGGATAATAATTAACTGTTCTCATTTCCTTCGTCTCCTGAAAATCTTAGCCAATTTAATATATATCATACATTGTTTCAACTGAACTTAGCTTCCGATACATTTTATTTGAATACATTATACACGGAAAATATTTTCGTTATTATTTAACTATAATAGATATTTACCATATATTAATATAAGCGACTTGGAGACAACTAACCTAAAATGTATTATTATTTAACTGTATGAAATACTAAATACATATTCGGTTTCTTTATTCTATTTTGCTTATTTTGATACTAATTAATATAGTTTTACAAAGTTTTCATTTAAAAAAGTTATATTTCTTTCATGTTGGAATAGTAGGTTTAAATATGTGTTTCCTGTCCTTGTACAGATAATAGCCATTTTCTCTGATATAGTTATTATTATACTGAATCTAAGATTGATATAATTGTTTATCTTTACTGAATTTCTTGCAATTTAGTTCATTAGTTTTTGTTTTTAAATATAATTCATTTATCTATGACTCCTCCTCTGAAATTTTAGTTAATACATTCCATTTTTATTTATAATTTTACTTATCTTCTGACAATATCTTTATAAAGTATAAGTTACCTTGTATTACTATATGGTGGGTTTGTCTTACATAAATTTCATCAGTTTAGTTGGTTTATAGGACTAGATTTGTCAATTATAATGTAGTCTAAATTTACTATCTGGCCTAGATTTTATCTGTTGTTACTTACAAAGTTTTTAATAATACAGTTAGTTCATACCCTTTTCTGACCTTCTATTCTAATATAATATTCATTAATAATTTGTTCTTTTACTACTATAACATTTAGTATGGATTTTAAACAATTAAAACATAACAATTATTTAACATTAAATCTGGTATTTAGAATCATACCTTTTTTGTACTGATTACTTACAGTAACTTATAAAAAACATTTTATTATATAGGAGTGATACACACACTAAGATATGGCATTCCTTATTCAAACTACTAAACAAAATAACATTTTATAAATACTAGTAATAATCTATATTTCTAAATCTTATTTATAATTTAAAATTTTCTTACATTTGATTGGGTTTTTGGATTTTACTTCTTAATTATAGTTTATGAATAATTACGGAAAAACAGTAATTGTGCAATTATTCATCTTGGGGTGGTAAACTCGCCTGCATAGACCTGCGTTCACACACACTAGCAAAATACTGGTGTACACACTTTCAGTTACATTTGTGTGTGTGTGCACGTCGATTCAGGTCGAAACACCTGTTCATATTTTTGTCTGAGCCAAGCTTGCAATCCCTGACATGCTTATTTCTAATATATTAATAATTATTTACAGTTTATTAGGTATATTGTAACGAGATATATTGGGTGTGGAGTTGACTTGTAAAGT
The DNA here is from genome assembly GCA_034769895.1 of Magicicada septendecula. Classification (NCBI taxonomy): domain Eukaryota; kingdom Metazoa; phylum Arthropoda; class Insecta; order Hemiptera; family Cicadidae; genus Magicicada; species Magicicada septendecula. The sequence goes on along the minus strand of CM068375.1, from coordinate 87,670,221 downwards.
CCCACGTTGCAGGCGTCAATATGTAACGAGATAATGTGGTCGTACCTGTTAAAATGTATCACACTTGTTTATATGGTGTATTAGTGTGAATGTAGTGTGTTTGGCTCACACTGGTCGTTACATAAATCGACGTCACTACTGGAGTCCGTAGCGTTGTCAATGTTACCAGTACAACCTACCTGTTAAATCATAGGGATTGCTATTCCCGGGTGGCGCCAAATTGTTTCTGTTAAAACAATTAAAATATTTAATTTCTAAGGTAATACGTGATATTAGCATGGACAGCTGTGACGTTCGAATTGTTCCCGCTGCTACACAGGTTGTCGACTCGGCCACTCGTGATGAGCGCTAGTTGGCTATTACTTACAACTTCGCTAACACACATATATTCTACAAAAATCCTATGAAATAACAAGATAGTAATGTTCGGTACTGCGTTTTTTAATACAAATTTAATCATCAATAAATATGACAAATGAATCATAAACAATTTTATAATACTATGCTCTGGCTTAGAGCTTGAAACACAAAATATCTCAGAGTTGGCAAACTTGATTTCAAAACATTATCGTTCAGTCACTTTCATTAAATTATTATGTTTTTAAAATCTGGAGTTCTTTTGATCATGAAAATAGACATAAACGTTGGTTACATCAAAAAAGTACACTACCATACCTTATACGTACTTAGGATTTATAATGTGTTTGTACAATTTGTTCGGTAGTGTCGTATTTCTGTTACAGTAGTTGTGTTCACAAATAAGGTTATCTATATAGTTTAATAAAATGTTTTTTATGTAAGTAAATTATGCCTTTACCTTTGAAAGAAAATACTACTTTTTAAATAGTGAGAAATTTTATCATTTGAAAATAATTTAAGTAATTTAGGGTTTTGGGAATAAGGAAGTTATTCGGTACTTATCAATTCGTCTCACGTGGAAATGTCATCATCAGGATAGGCGTATATTCTTCGAATTTGGGCTGGTTTAAAACTTCTAACACCTCCTTCATCTGGTCTTGGGTTTTTTCTTTAATTAATTTAGTTAATCTGGTTCCTGGACATCATGTATTCTTTATAGATCGACGTCTCTTCATTTGGGGTCATCTTGGTTCACTGATTCGACTTTTTATAACTGTTTAAATTAAAATTTTAATCTGGACAATTTTGCGCGTCGCTTACCCACGCTTCGTTTTTTCAGAGTCTATATAATTTAACGGAAAATAAGCCCTCAAACATCTCGTTGTCATAGTAACCATAATTCAATGCCTGGTTAATTACTCCTTACATACATTGTTAAAATATTTGAATTTTTATTCAAATTTATTAAGTATTTTCCTAATGATTGTATTCCCTTATAATTCCTTTGGGATAATAAATGACATCACTATTATTTTTCTTTCCTTTCAAAGTTTACAATGATACCTCATAAGGTCATATTCTGTTATACATTAACTATAGTCTAATTATTTGACATTTAATAAATAACATATCTTTCTTAAATTAAACTATTACAATGATATTTCTGTGTTAAAATAACTGATATATAATTACTGTCTATTCACTGGTCTTAGATTAGTAAGATTTGTTGTGAAATTGATACAATTTACATTTGAATGTCTTTGGCAGTTAAATGTCTTCATAGTCAAAATCAGCCATGATTGTTTTTTAGTGTATTTCTTTTTTAAGTTATTTTTGAATTCAGCCTGATGGGCTTCACTTATTTGTTTGTGTTTTAACTACTATTCAACATACATTTTCATTACTCTTCCTTTAAAATATCATAATTAGGTTTATGGACTGTAAGTTCCTTTCAGCCATATTCCTCCTTTAACATTGAACCAACAATTCTTTACAAGTCATTATTTATTACTAGTACTAACATTGATTTCTTTCTTGAGTTACAAACTAAAGTGATAAACATTGTCACTTTTCCTGAAATTATGAAAGTTGATTCCCCCTTCAACATGGGGTGTTGTATTCTTTACAATCTGAATTTTAATAACATAACTTTAATTCTGTTCTATCATGCCATGTTAACACAAGTTATTTGTCTGGGCTTTCTCCCTGAATATTATTACAAGCTTCCTTAATATTAATTTGGATTACTATTTCTAATTACTTCTAGATATATTACTAATTATAATCTCACTCCAATCATTGGTTGTTTATCAAGATTTCACAGAGTGTCTGCTTACTTATCATTCTATTTTGAATGTTTCACATACACCTTCACTATTTTTAGGGTACTTACACTTCACTAAAGCACTTCACTTTGGTTCACTGTTTTGTAATTAGTGTTATTTAATGGGTAATCCCTATACTTTCTCCTACCATTTCTCACTATTTTGTTTTAGTACGACATTTACTATTAACAACATTAGGCTAGTTGTGTTTCGTTAAATCTAACCTTTCTGACTGGGTTAGTGTACTTTTTCTATATCATTATATTTTACAATTGTATTGTCTTTAAAATGGGTACATAGGTTAACTTCATGACAATAATAATATTGGTTTCATTAATACATAATTATTCAAGGTTTATTGACCGTATTCTATCTCTAAACATACAATCTTTCCCTTATATATATGTGTGTTAGTTTCCCCTTGGGTTTTATCTGTCTCCTCTTCATTCTTCCTCTTCTTCATTTTCTTCATCTTCAATAGTCTTCATCCCGGTTCGGTTCTCCTCTTCTTCTCTTCTGGTTTAAATTCTGTTTAATTGTAGGGATCTGTTCTCTTCTTCTGGTTCTTCTTTAGTTCTGTGTTCATCATTGTTTTGTCTATCATATTTTTCTTAAGTATGTTACGTGGTTCCCTTCTTTATGTTTAGGTTGTTGGCTCAATCACTTGGGTTGGGTAATATCGTTGTACGTCTTGTCAAAGTATTTACATTTTAATCATTTTTTAAAACATTTTATTTCATATGAAGTAATTTTATATCAAGAATTATCTTTTTTATCACTGGTACGGGATTTGGCTTAATTGTATCGTTACATAATGCCTCTCCTCTAAAATTGATCATTTTAATAAAACACTAGCATAGTTTTTTATGAAATTATCAGTTATAGATAACTTTTCCCTTCTCTTCCTTGTTTGTTTCTCCATTCTTCATTTCTCGTCTTACTTAATTCACTCCATTTTATTTGGATCTGTTTTTATTTATTTCCATTGGTGCATTTTCCCTCATACACAAATTTTTCCCTAACTTTTATATAGTAGCTGGTTTCTCCCATTACTACTCATTTTTCTGAGACTAGAGGCACATCTTCTCTACTCAGTTCATTGGATTGCTGGACTTTTCAACAGTCAACCTTAAATTTTTGTCAACTTGTGACTTAATAATAATATAATAATAATATACTTTGGGATTGTCCACCTTGTGGTTTGTTTTTAGATCACTTTGTCATTACTACTCATTCTTCCTTCCGCTATACCTTAACTATACACTATCATCTACTTATACACTATATTGAGAAATTTTATCTTTATTCATATGTTAACTTCATATCTCACTTTTCATTATTTTGTTTTCAATGCTCGTTGTGATCATCTTAATTGTCTTAGACATTTTTTTTTTCTTAATCATTTAGCTGAATTCTGCTTTAGCCATATTTGTATATTTGTTTTGTATACAATTTCTCTTTCTCTCCTCGTACCAGGTATAATTTAAAATTTTTTCTTATAATACCTTTGATTCAGTATAATTTCAAGTATTTATCTCATTAATTTGAGCTTGATTTTATTTTTGTTTATTTTACTCTGTATTCAACATCATTTTTGATAATTCTTTGGTAAGCTAATTGTCTTACTTTAAAGGAATGTTTGTAGCGTATTCCTTTTTAGCTAACTTTTTGTTTTAATTATAATTGTAAGTTGGTGCTTCCTACATTTTTATTATATAGGAATGTGTGTAACTTATTCCTTATTATCTCACTTTTTACTTCATACTTCATATCTCAATCTTTTGTTATATTGTAAACTGATTTAAATTGAAAGGAATTTGTGTAACTGTTTCCTTTGTTTTTTTTTCATTATTATAAAACTTTTTTATTGTTCCGCATATATCATCTAAATAAGTTAGTAAGCTGCTCTTACGATCTCTTTTGGAATTTTGAAATATGTTTCATTTCACTATGGTTTTATTCTTCTTCGTAATACCTTTTTATTGAAGTTTGGTTATAGACTCCCTTGATTTTCCTTGTATTGGTATTACTGATCTGGTAAGTATTATTACCATTGTCTCTTGTGATGATATACGGACCAGTGTATAGCAATAATAATTTCTTTGCTATACCTTCCATTGTACTTGGCAGTTCACGATTTTTAATTAATATTTTTTCTCCCTCTTTATATTTGATTATTTTGGGTTGGTTCTTTGCATATTTGGCCTTTTGTTTCTCAATTTTTTCCACTATTAGGCTGTACCATTTGTTTTTGTCATACGGGTCTTCTGGGTCTTTTGGGAATTCTATTATCTCTTGTATCTCTCTGTTTGGCTTCCTCTCGAACATCATCAAGTAAGGTGTACTTTCAGTGAATTGGTGATAACTGATATTTAAAAACACTTCGGTTGAAGGTAAATACTTGTACCATTCTCTCTGGTTGTTATGACAATAAGTTCTCAAAATGCGTCCCACCTCTCTCAACATTCTTTCTGCGGGATTGCTGCTAGGGTGGTAGACTGATGTTTTATAAGTTTTAATATTTAGTTTTAATAACTCTTCTCTCCACTTCCTTCCTTTAAATTGCGTTCCATGATCTGTTATTAACATGTACGGTCTTCCAATCTCTATTATGTATTTATTTTTGATAATATCTAATATTTTCTTTGTTGTGGCTCTGTTTATAGCATATAATTTGGTGTACTTGGTGTAATGGTCAAGTATGATAACAATGAATTTGTAGCCATGTCGTCCTCCGCTACGTGGGAATGGTCCACATATGTCGAGGAACGCCTTCTCTAATTTGGCACTTGATGTGATGGGTATCATCGTTCCATCTTTCCTTTTTTCGTTATTAGTTTTGACCATCTGACACAATGTGCAGGTTTTTATGTTTTTACTTACTTTTCTTGCAATATTTTTTATGAATAAATCTTCCTCTAAAGCTTTTACCATTTTAATTGTTCCCATGTGGCCGTATCTCACATGATAATCTTTGATGATTTGATTTTCTAATGATTGAGAAATTACTAGTTTCCAAGTGTCTTGGTTCTTTTTTGTTTTTATAAATAAAATATTATTGTATACACAGTAAAATTGGTTAATAATGGCTTCAGACTCCATCAGTCTTTTTCTGATGTTGGATATTTTTGTATCTTGCTCTTGTTGCAACACTAATTGGTTCATAATATCTTCCAGGTCTTTCCTATCCTTCAATATATGACACACTTTTGCTATCTTCCCCTTTTCTCCTTCAAATGTCTGATTTACTACATTTATTCTGGACAATACATCAGCCACTATATTTTTTCGTCCTGGAATATATTCCCATGTAATGTGGTATTCTTGCAAAGCAAGTATCCATCGAGTAAGTCGGCCATGATTCAACTTACATTGTTTTAGAAACGATATTGATTTATGATCGCTTCGGACCGTGATATTATATCCAAGTATGTACGTCCTAAACTTGCCGCACGCGAATACTATGTTGAGCAACTCCTTTTCTGTAACATTATAGTTACGCTCACAGCTATTGAGTATTCGGCTGGCGAAGCTAATGACTAGGTGATTGCCATCTTCGTCTTCCTGGTATAATTCTGTGCCTAGACTTACATCACTAGCGTCGCAGTTTAGGTAGAACTGTTTTGCAAAATTAGGGTGGTGTAAAATAACAGTGTCAACAAATTTTTGTTTGATTAATTTGAGTACTTCTTCTTGTTCCGCTCCCCACGGCCATTTTTCTTTTGAAGAGAGTTGTTTGGAAAATTTTGCTGTTAGGTGGGAGTAGTTGGTCTGAAATTTCCTGTAGTAATTACATACTCCTAGGAAGGATTGCAACTGGTTTTTGTTTCTTGGTGATGGGAAATTTTGTATAGCGTCGACCTTCTCTTGGGATGGAGAGATTCCCTCTTCGGTTAGGTTGAATCCTAAGAACTTCACTTCTTTAGCAATGAACTTTGATTTGTCTAACTTAAGTGCGATATTGTTGTTAGATAATTTTTCCAATACATGTCTGACTCTTTCACAGTGTTCGTCCCAGTTTGCTGACGTGATAAGTAGGTCGTCAACGTACACTGTAGTAAATTCCAGTGCCTCTTGACCTAACACTTGGTCCATGCACTTCACGAACACTGCTACTGAATTTATGAGTCCAAATGGTAGCCTTTTGAACTGGTAGTTTCTACCGTCAAAAATAAAAGCCATGTACTGTCTACTGTGTGGGTGCAGCTCTACCTGCCAATACCCACATACAGTATCCCAGGTGCTAATATATCTGATTCCGTGGAATCTCTTCAGAATTTCTTCTATTTCTCCTGGTGAGGTTCTGTCATTTATAATCATCTTATTTATTTCTCGGTCGTCCAGGCAAATTCGTACCTTGCCATTTTTCTTGGGTATGGCAACTATGGGGCTGGTATATTGAGAATGACTGTACTCAATTATATCTTCGGCAATCATTCTATTTATTTCCATTCTAACTTCGTTTTTTAGAGAATGTGCTATTGGATATGATTTTCTGTGGAAGTCCACTGGTTCTCGGAATTGAATTTCACATTGGTATCCTTTAACCTTTCCTGGGGTGTTCGAAAAGACATGCTGATAATCATTATAAATGGTGATTAGCTTTTTGGATTGTTGCTCACTAATCTCCTGCATAGACAATGCAACCCTTTGGAAGGTGATAATCTCTTCCAACTTCTGGTTCCATAACGTCTTACGCTCCTCCTCCTCTACTATGGTGATAGCTGGCTCATGCTTCTGGCAATAATAACTCTTCAGTTCTGTGTTTTGGCTTAAAGCAGTTGGACTTGGTACACAATTTATAATGTTCGCGGACCAGGTTCCTTGTTCTGAATTTAACAACACTACTCCCTTCTGCAGGTTTATTACTGCTGAATACCTTCTTAGTATATCACATCCGATGAGCATATTGAAAGGTAGCCCACTTGCCACGAGAAATATAATAGGGATGGTTGATTCTAGATTATCTAGCTCCAATGACACTTGTTTTCTCACTGTTTTGTTCTGTTTGCCAGTTGCGCCAATGATGATTATATTATTTATTGGTAATGTAGGTATTGGTGTTCGAGAGTGAGCTTGAATTCTTTCTAATTCAGGCTGGTTAATGAGAGAGATATTAGACCCCGTGTCTACCATGATAATGGTTATGGTACCGTTTATTGTCGCCTTTATATGAACAATTTCACTATTGTTCTGTGGTAGTTGAGTGGCCTCTTCCTCGAGAAGTTCTTCTCGAATATCTTTTAAATAATTGTTGTAAATTATCGTGATTCCTTTGGTTTTCTTATCTGACATTTGTTTGACGTATCAACCCAAGTGATTGGTCATGTGAAGGGCGTTCATACTTTATCACTGACCTTTTTAGTTTAAAGGTGGCTGCTGGCTGACGGCCAGGTTGCTTGGCTGGTCGTTCGTTTCATCGTGCGGCACATTTTGCTGGTTATTTCCATTTTGTAGTGGTTCATGGTTCCTGTTCACTGATGGTCTGTTGTCAGTCTCGTCGGACGCATGGTACCATGGTTCTTGGTGCCAATTTGAGTTGTATCTTCGGTGGTTATTCCGCCTTCTCCCACTAATAAAATTTACATGACGTCGATTGTCACTCCTATTTGGATTGCCCCCGGGTCCCCGGTTGTACTGATAATTGGGATGATACCGGTTGCCGTAGTAATTATGGTCATTGGGGTGACCGTTGGTACGTTGTTCAGGTTCCACTCCTCGGTAATTCTCATTTGGTCGGTTATTATTATTTGGGCTGCTTCTATTATTGTTTTGATTTCCTGAGTGATGGTTCTGTTGCCCTCGGTTACCCGGCTGATTATTTTGAGGGTGATGCTGATTATTTCCATTGAATGTTTGTTCTGCATTATTATTATTGTTATTTCGGCCCCAGTTATTTCGATTATTGCTTTGTGGATAATTGTATGGTCCATGGAAATTAGGTGTATTGTTGTGTTCATTCCACTTATTATATCTTTGGTTTGTGATCCTGTTTTTTCGATACTGGTTGTCGTTCTCCAGGTCCTCCAGTAGACTAACCATTCCTTGGATTGTTTTAATTTGGCCTTGTCGCCTGGCCTTCTGGATGGCCTCTTCGTAATGATAACCCAGTTGTATCACCAACGACTCCTCCGGTATCCTGGGTTCCAAATTTCTGGCCAAGCATACTTTTCCCAGAAAGTACGATGTTAACGTGTGTCCTCCTTGTGTCTCGTACCTTCCGTTACTGATGTCATTGCGGACCACGTTCTGTGTTGATTCGGACCAATACTTCTCCCTGAACTGTTTCTTGAACTCTTGGGTATCATTTGAAGTGTTATTAGCTTTAAATTAATTAATTAAATTGTTGACATACTGAAGAAACTGTCACTTACCAGTTGCAAATATATACAAGGGTTTACCAGGATGTCGTCTGATGTACTCAGGCAGAGAAAAACGGGCAATGCAATGACAAACACACATTGATGTGTTTAATTGACACTTTTTATTAACTTTTAATTTTTTGATATTAACTATTAAATTTTAACTCCCTCTTCATCAATTTCTTTTACATTACATCGTTAATAATTATTGGAATATCAGTTCAATTTTAAGTTACTAGCGGTTCATTCGAAAAAACTTTGCTTGAAAACATTAATACTTGTCATACATGAAATGAAAATAGTTGCGATACTTATGACTAAACACTTAACATTCTAACCATGGTATCTAAATTATGAAAGCGACCCATATTGCTCTCTCTCTCTCTCTCTCTCACACTATCAGATTCCCTTTAATTTAGTTATAACCCCCGTTTTTTATGAATTTGAAAAATAATTGAAATTAGGTTTGAGTCGACTACTTAACCAGAGTCCTTCGGCTGACCGCGTGTGGCGTCGCGCATGTAAATGAATGTCCTGTTTATTTGTCACATTTTTCACTTTTGCTATACACTCTGCTAACTTCGTTCACACTGTCGGATTTAACTGTTTATCTTCAAATTTACTGTTACACTTCAGAATATGTTAAAATGCAAGATTTAAAGGTCGCGAACTGCGAACCTTGTCCCGGCCGGGCATGGGGGATTTCGTCGACTGACCACACTACAAATGCGTTGGTCAAAAAAACATTTCCGCCAGCTCGTGCTGTGATTGGCTGCGGCATCTCACATGGCTGGTTCCGGTGATCGACTTTGGTGTCGAGAGTACAGATAGCGGCACACGGGCGCACACGCACTGCCACATTCCATTGTCGTTGAGCGTTATTCACCAAGTTTTTGTTACTCCTCCCCAACGGAGGATACACGCATGTGCGCACAAGCTGACATTCCACGGTGTTATCGTTGTGCGCCAGGCACGGACCGGTACAGGATTGTATACAGGGTGTCCAAATAAGTGTTAGTGGTCTCGGTGGCCGCAAAGGGTGTCCAAACCGATTATTTCCCAATAGTTGATATTAAATGAAATAATAAAAAAAAAAACATACCTCCTTCAAAATTGTCCCATTACAATACCCCCCCAATGAGAGATCTTCTGCCGAAACAGAAGATATCTCATTGCCAAAACCCCTAAGAGGACCGGTGAGGATATGGAGCCAACAACCCCCCTTTAATTTCTTAACACATCATGGGTAAACTACCCCCCTGGCTTGGCGACTATGGACTCATCTGAACGAGATCACTGGACTTCTCCGTAAGAGATCCCAACACCGAGAAATCGATCAGACTCGCACCACAGCGCGCCTCGCCTTCTAACATGCTACCCCCCAAAACCCTCACTCCCTGGCTTATATCATGCCAGATCCTCAACCGATCTGTTCCCCCTTACATGCAAACTGGGTCGCCTTCAGCAATACTGGGCGCATACACGTACTTGTTAATTCCTACCTATCATTTTTTTTTCAAAACAAAAAAAAATTTAAATTCAAAAATTTACATTTTATAACATTTTTTCTCAATAGGAAATTTATTTGAACTTATTTAAATTAATGAATAAACAAAATTGGCCTCGCTTCTTTGCCAAAACTGGTTTAGTATAGAACATCACCCATCAGCTGACCAAAACTGGGTCAAGTCCAGATCCTTGACCTACATACGTTATACACGGTCAGGGTTCGGTGAGGCCGTGACCGCCCGAAAAGTTGGGGAATCACAAGTATAATGTTTTTTTTTTTTTTTTTTTTTTTTTTTTTAAATAAAAATTTAAATTACATGACATTTCTAGTCTTGGTGGTATTATATAAAATATTATATAAAATACATAATGTGTGTATAAACAATAGTAACAATTTATAATAATAGAATATAAAAATGTCTGTTTATGTATGATAATTTTAATATGTACAAATACATCCATCATCACTCAGCTAGATAATACTTTTTTAACTGGGTCACATTATAGGTTCCCTTTATTTCTCGAGTTTGCAAATCTACTAAAACATACGCATTCTCCATTTTCACTTGGCTAACCTCATATGGACCGTCATATAATTTTTCAAAATTATTATTAACAGTTATTTTTAACCTTTATGTTATTCCACAAACTAAACTATTTAAGACTTATTTAGTTATTAATTGTTTTTCAATTGAAATTTCATCAAATAATTTAAATATCTCATAAAAATTCAATCATACAACATTAAATCACAATATTTAGCCATCTCAAATTATTCACTTCAATTGATTATTAAACTTTACATTTTTCAATTATTATCAAAATTTACAAAGCATCAATTATTGTCTTCATAATTATTCAACTTCATAATTATTATTACGCTAATTATTCCTGTAAACTGCAAAATATTAATAATATATCTACACAAATGAATTCACAAATTATTTACAAATCATGCGTCAATAACTGTTCAATTGTTTCACGCTTCATATGCCCAAATCTGCAAGGTCATTACCATAATTTACAAGATTTACCAAGGTCTATACACTGAAATTTTAGTTCAACCTCCATCGTTATATATATATCTAATGTATTTGTAACAAGCTTCGTTGTTATACACACTCAATTGGTTATTACTATCATTATAATAATCATCCATTATCTTTATTCCATTCATTATATCATCATAATTGATAGGGTTATTCCCTATTAATATTTCATACAACTTGTCAACATAAGTTGTTATTGTCCAGTTTCCATCGGTAAATACATTCATGATCGGGTTAATTATTTTTGTCAGATCATTATATTCATTATTCTTCAAGTATACTTTTAAACTTTCTCTCCATGTGTCATACTTTCGATTCACATCATATAATTCTGTTACTTGATTAACATACCATTTTCCACTTATATCTCTCTCATCACAATACCAAATTAAACTTTCAACATCATTATTATTACAGACAGAGGGTACAACATTATACAACATCAATTCATTTATCAATACGGGACTCTTTCCCTTCTTAAACAACACTTGTGAACACCTTGGTTCAGAAAAATTAATAGGAAAATTTACCTTCTGCCCCACATACTCTATTCTCTCTTTCCACTTTCTCTCTAACTCATAATAATTTCTCTTTAACTTATACAATTCTATTTCTCTATCTGCATACAACTCTCTATATAAATCTCTCTCACTTACATTAGTTAACATCTGATTAATGGATACATTTAAGTCTTTTCTGACTTTAATTATTTCACGCTCATGTTCTGCTTGTTTATTCTTTAAGCTAGTTATATTAATTATACTTGCATCAACTGGTTCACCGTTACTTCTAAGTTCATCATTTATATTTTCTTGTATGTCACTTTGCTCACACTCATTAATTAAACATTGAACATTACAGTCCATTTTGTCATTTGGCTTTTTGATTTTATCATTACATTTACTTGTTACTCCTCCCCAACGGAGGATACACGCATGTGCGCACAAGCTGACATTCCACGGTGTTATCGTTGTGCGCCAGGCACGGACCGGTACAGGATTGTATACAGGGTGTCCAAATAAGTGTTAGTGGTCTCGGTGGCCGCAAAGGGTGTCCAAACCGATTATTTCCCAATAGTTGATATTAAATGAAATAATAAAAAAAAAAACATACCTCTTTCAAAATTGTCCCATTACACATTGATCTCAGGTCTTGTAGCCGTCCACCAATTGTCATGGGTGTCACGGAACATCTCGTCGATCATACTTCTTACACTGGACCATCTGGTTTCTCTGTTCTTCTCTATCAGTTCTTCTACTCGTTTGAGGAATTCTATCGGGTTTCTCTGGTAGCTACGAAAATTAATCATTTCTCGATTCTCACTGGTTATGAACTGCGTGTGATTATATGGTTTTTCTCTTAATGCATCTAATTCTTCCTGCATCTGTTTCTCTCGCATACTGATCCCCTGGATTTTTTCTTGGTTTTCTCGGGTCAGTCCGTCTATTTTATCTATGACGGTGTACACTTTCTCCACCCGATTGTTTACATCCAGTTGTAGCTCTTGGTGCCTCTCCTCCAGTTCCTTGACCACTTCCTGTTTATTCTTCTGGCACCCTTCAGTAAGGACTTGGTAGAATTCCGTCGCCCTCAATTTACCTTCCTCTTCAACGTTACTAATTTTATTATTTAATTCTTCTCTGATTTGTATCACTGTTTCGTTGGTCTTCGTTACCGTTTGTCTAATCTCTTCTCGACATTCGACTAGTTGTTGCTTCCATTCCTCCTTGGTTTTCTTACTTTCTTCCTCGATTTTCCGTTAGAGAATATCATGATTAATTTCCATCTTTTTATTTACTATCTCCAGATCCTTTTTGATCTGTTTCTTCAGCTCTTCGCTCTTCTTTTCCAATGCCTCCTGACTTCTCTTCAAGTCTTCATGGTTGCTCTCTATTTTGTCATTTAGGAATTCTATGCTCTCCTTCATTTGCTTCTTCAATTCTTCACTGTTTTGGTCCAGTTTTTTATTTAACTCTTCCTTGTCTTGTCTTCTCTCTTCCTTGTCTTGTCTTCTCTCTTCCTTGTCTTGTCTTCTCTCTTTATTCATTTGTCCGAATTGTTCCATCATGAACTTCATCATGCTATCTAAATTCGTTTCTTCTGTTGGTTTGACTGGTTGTTCAGTCACCATGACTTCTGTTTCTATTTCCGGTTCAGGTAGATTGGGATTTTCCATTTGGTCCTCCTGTGGGTTTTCTTCTGACAACTCTCCAGTCGTTTCCTCCATTTCTACTTCCTTGACTTCCTCCATTTCTTCTGGGTTTCCTTCTTGGTTTGATGTTTCCTTCCCTTTGCGCCTTGCAACCATACCGTGTCTATTCATGATCGCCGCTAGTTAGTCTTCCTAGCCACACGTTGCTGGTCGCCAATATGTAACGAGATATATTGGGTGTGGAGTTGACTTGTAAAGTCCCACGTTGCAGGCGTCAATATGTAACGAGATAATGTGGTCGTACCTGTTAAAATGTATCACACTTGTTTATATGGTGTATTAGTGTGAATGTAGTGTGTTTGCCTCACACTGGTAGTTACATAAATCGACGTCACTACTGGAGTCCGTAGCGTTGTCAATGTTACCAGTACAACCTACCTGTTAAATCATAGGGATTGCTATTCCCGGGTGGCGCCAAATTGTTTCTGTTAAAACAATTAAAATATTTAATTTCTAAGGTAATACGTGATATTAGCATGGACAGCTGTGACGTTCGAATTGTTCCCGCTGCTACACAGGTTGTCGACTCGGCCACTCGTGATGAGCGCTAGTTGGCTATTACTTACAACTTCGCTAACACACATATATTCTACAAAAATCCTATGAAATAACAAGATAGTAATGTTCGGTACTGCGTTTTTTAATACAAATTTAATCATCAATAAATATGACAAATGAATCATAAACAATTTTATAATACTATGCTCCGGCTTAGAGCTTGAAACACAAAATATCTCAGAGTTGGCAAACTTGATTTCAAAACATTATCGTTCAGTCACTTTCATTAAATTATTATGTTTTTAAAATCTGGAGTTCTTTTGATCATGAAAATAGACATAAACGTTGGTTACATCAAAAAAGTACACTACCATACCTTATACGTACTTAGGATTTATAATGTGTTTGTACAATTTGTTCGGTAGTGTCGTATTTCTGTTACAGTAGTTGTGTTCACAAATAAGGTTATCTATATAGTTTAATAAAATGTTTTTTATGTAAGTAAATTATGCCTTTACCTTTGAAAGAAAATACTACTTTTTAAATAGTGAGAAATTTTATCATTTGAAAATAATTTAAGTAATTTAGGGTTTTGGGAATAAGGAAGTTATTCGGTACTTATCAATTCGTCTCACGTGGAAATGTCATCATCAGGATAGGCGTATATTCTTCGAATTTGGGCTGGTTTAAAACTTCTAACACCTCCTTCATCTGGTCTTGGGTTTTTTCTTTAATTAATTTAGTTAATCTGGTTCCTGGACATCATGTATTCTTTATAGATCGACGTCTCTTCATTTGGGGTCATCTTGGTTCACTGATTCGACTTTTTATAACTGTTTAAATTAAAATTTTAATCTGGACAATTTTGCGCGTCGCTTACCCACGCTTCGTTTTTTCAGAGTCTATATAATTTAACGGAAAATAAGCCCTCAAACATCTCGTTGTCATAGTAACCATAATTCAATGCCTGGTTAATTACTCCTTACATACATTGTTAAAATATTTGAATTTTTATTCAAATTTATTAAGTATTTTCCTAATGATTTTATTCCCTTATAATTCCTTTGGGATAATAAATGACATCACTATTATTTTTCTTTCCTTTCAAAGTTTACAATGATACCTCATAAGGTCATATTCTGTTATACATTAACTATAGTCTAATTATTTGACATTTAATAAATAACATATCTTTCTTAAATTAAACTATTACAATGATATTTCTGTGTTAAAATAACTGATATATAATTACTGTCTATTCACTGGTCTTAGATTAGTAAGATTTGTTGTGAAATTGATACAATTTACATTTGAATGTCTTTGGCAGTTAAATGTCTTCATAGTCAAAATCAGCCATGATTGTTTTTTAGTGTATTTCTTTTTTAAGTTATTTTTGAATTCAGCCTGATGGGCTTCACTTATTTGTTTGTGTTTTAACTACTATTCAACATACATTTTCATTACTCTTCCTTTAAAATATCATAATTAGGTTTATGGACTGTAAGTTCCTTTCAGCCATATTCCTCCTTTAACATTGAACCAACAATTCTTTACAAGTCATTATTTATTACTAGTACTAACATTGATTTCTTTCTTGAGTTACAAACTAAAGTGATAAACATTGTCACTTTTCCTGAAATTATGAAAGTTGATTCCCCCTTCAACATGGGGTGTTGTATTCTTTACAATCTGAATTTTAATAACATAACTTTAATTCTGTTCTATCATGCCATGTTAACACAAGTTATTTGTCTGGGCTTTCTCCCTGAATATTATTACAAGCTTCCTTAATATTAATTTGGATTACTATTTCTAATTACTTCTAGATATATTACTAATTATAATCTCACTCCAATCATTGGTTGTTTATCAAGATTTCACAGAGTGTCTGCTTACTTATCATTCTATTTTGAATGTTTCACATACACCTTCACTATTTTTAGGGTACTTACACTTCACTAAAGCACTTCACTTTGGTTCACTGTTTTGTAATTAGTGTTATTTAATGGGTAATCCCTATACTTTCTCCTACCATTTCTCACTATTTTGTTTTAGTACGACATTTACTATTAACAACATTAGGCTAGTTGTGTTTCGTTAAATCTAACCTTTCTGACTGGGTTAGTGTACTTTTTCTATATCATTATATTTTACAATTGTATTGTCTTTAAAATGGGTACATAGGTTAACTTCATGACAATAATAATATTGGTTTCATTAATACATAATTATTCAAGGTTTATTGACCGTATTCTATCTCTAAACATACAATCTTTCCCTTATATATATGTGTGTTAGTTTCCCCTTGGGTTTTATCTGTCTCCTCTTCATTCTTCCTCTTCTTCATTTTCTTCATCTTCAATAGTCTTCATCCCGGTTCGGTTCTCCTCTTCTTCTCTTCTGGTTTAAATTCTGTTTAATTGTAGGGATCTGTTCTTTTCTTCTGGTTCTTCTTTCGTTCTGTGTTCATCATTGTTTTGTCTATCATATTTTTCTTAAGTATGTTACGTGGTTCCCTTCTTTATGTTTAGGCTGTTGGCTCAATCGCTTGGGTTGGGTAATATCGTTGTACGTCCTGTCAAAGTATTTACATTTTAATCATTTTTTAAAACATTTTATTTCATATGAAGTAATTTTATATCAAGAATTATCTTTTTTATCACTGGTACGGGATTTGGCTTAATTGTATCGTTACAATATTTAAATTTTTATATTCAATGCTCAGTACATCACTTATTTGTACTGTCGCATTATCCCTCTGCTTGGTAACAACAACAAAAATTTAATAAATTTATTTATTATAATTTTTTTTATTATTATTATTATTACACTTGAAAAAATGTAACAAATAATAAAGAATAATATTTGTCATTTCACCCTTAATTGGAGTGTATACAAATGTCTTACCTCCCCTCTTTGTACGCTCACTGCTCGTGACCTTGTAGTAGGGTGGCTTCAACAAACAGCTGATCTGACTGGTTTCATTGACCTCGTCGTTTTCATGTGTAGAACTTCCTAAATGACGTTGCATGGAATTTACCAATTTCTTTCTTCTGTATCTCATCATATACGATGAAAGTGTGTTGTCCTACTCGCTGTCTTAACGTATATGGTCCATTATAAAGTCTGAAGAATTTCTTCGCCGTATTACCACTCTTTTTTCCAACAGGATTTGCTTTGAGTATCTTTAGAACAACTTTGGTTGTGGGTCGCATAATTGGGTACAGTCGGACTGCCTTGGACAACACATCGATACATACCAATATGTGCTTCACACCTCGACTTGATCGTGGTAGTGGTCCCAGAAAATCCACTGCAATTAGCTCTCCCTTGTTCTCCTTCTGTACACTCTGCATTCCTACGTATGTGTGTAAATTCGGTCCTTAATTTTACATTATCTTACTCATAAATTCTTACCGTCACTTCTAATCTTCCTTAACTCTTTTCTTAACATGACATTACTTTATCTAATACATTACTTATACAACACATTAACATTCATTACCTTTTATTACATTTCTTTAACATTACCTTTCTGCTCGCTATTACTTTCCTGAAATACACTTCCGTAACAGAATACTCTTTTAGCTTTGTAGTGTGTCGCATGATCGGTTACAGAGGAACTGTCTTGGAAAACAACGATATTTTTCTCGAAGTCCTTAATCCTAAGTAGTCTCTGCCCTTTTGACTTTTGACTCTTGCTTTCTTCTGTGTCCTTGTATCTCCATTAAGTGTTCGCTTGATCAGTCGTTCTGACAATTATAGCAATTATTTTCCATTCCTAACCCTTTCTTCATATTAATAACAACAATAACATCTTTTACCTTTACTTTCTTAAATGTTTCTCTACAATAGCATTCCTTACCACTAATAATACATTTGTTAATTAACCCTTTCAAATAATATTCTTTATTTCTTTTTATTTTCTATCATATCCTTAATAAATAACATTTCTTAATTATACTCTCTTATATTATTATTAATAATTAATAGTAATATTTTTCTCATTTAAAAATAATTATTTATTTTCGGGTATTGAGTTCGGTTCGGCGTGTCGTTAGATCTGACACCCCTCTTACTATAACAATTGTTTTGTCCGTCGTCTACCGGACGTATATTGTTTCTTTGTAACATAGTCGTCATATAACAATTTCCGCTTCTCACCCTAGTGTAAACAACGTCTGCACTCCTTTGTATTACTGTGACGTCTGTTTTTATTGTAGACGTCACCTGTTCATAGGGTAACATTTTTATTTTGCCTGCCGGCCGCACAAAGTCTCCCCTCTTTCTCTCGTAACGGTCGCATTTCATAATGCTCTCCTTCTCTCCGCGTAGCTGCTTTTGACGAACGCATTTTTTACTAGTTCGTATGCGTTTTGCTCTCGTGCATCGCCTATAACAATCTTTGTAGGTTTTATACCTACAGTTATAACTATCGATACTATAATTATCGTTCGCTTTATATTTCTCGTACTTATACCTACCGTCATATTTACCACAATTTTGTGTAGTGTTTCGTCTAGATAAATTACTACGTTTCTTGTTATACCTACAGTGATATTTATCTCCGTAAGTGTAGTGTCCTAAGTGTTTCACATGTGTCATCTTGTGTGACTTACTATTGTGTGTGTGTCTCATACTTGGAATATCACTATTAATAAGGTACGTTTTATTAACCTTAATTTGCTTCTCTTCCTTAATGTTAATTACTTTTTTATATTTATCGTTAGTAATTACACACGTATTTTCTCTTTTATTTTTAATTCTTATGGTTTGTTTATATTCTACTGCCGCAATGTGCGTATTAGAATCGTCAATTCTTTCTACTAATTCCTCTTTTGCTTTCCTTTCTTCTCTTAATTTTTCGGTCTGTTTTGTAAAAAATTCTGTTAACTCTTCTATTTGCGTTCTAATATTATTTTCTTTTGCTTTTTCTGTTTGTTTGTTCTCTACTTCACCAAATACGGCTTGCATCATAGCTTGAAGTGCTTCTCCCATCCTTAAACTTCCTGATATTGCCATGGTGAATTATTATTAAAATATTTATTTATTAGTAATTCTTTAACAATTATTATTGATAACCGTTCCCTACTTATTTATTTATTTCTTTATTTTTATTAATAGTTATTATTAATACTCATTACAGTTACACCTGTTACATCGACAAACAATATTATTCTTGGGCGCCAGCTGTGTGATTACACAACAATTAACATTACATTCAATTACTGTTTAATATAAATAATAATGACATATTATACATTTTTCATTTAACACACTCTTTATATTTTAGAGCAACCATTTAGCTACCTAAAAAATTTTAATAGTTAAATGATGGGGATCGGGCCATACGTTCATGGGCTACAATTTATGTAACAAATTTTTGTACATAAATTTAGGCATGTCGTGCCCCACGTTCAGGGCGACATTTCTATGCAACGATACATATACATAAATTTGGGCGTGTCGTACCCCAAGTCCAGGGCGACATTACTATGCCCGTAACAAATTGCAAGTTTAATGTAATTTAAATTTGTGGAGCCCCACGTCCTTTGGGAGCCATTATATGTGACGTTACATAGACAAATAATAATAGGCGTGACTGGTCTCACGTTCAAGATTGACAAATTATGTAACAAAATAGCATTTAAATTGGGTTTCAGGTGTATCTGCAATAAGAACTCTATGTAACTTGTAACGGTATTTCAAATTTATTTGATATTAATAAAATTGTGCACCTAGCACTTACTTCGAATTAAAAAATTCGTTATTATTTGTTATTATGCCGTAAGGCTTACGCTATATACATCCTTACTGACTAAATATTCTATTCTACTAATTATTGTGTTAAAGAAAAATCTCATTTCCAGACTACTCGGTCAATTAATGTGTTTCAAAATATCAATATTTAAATATCTTTTTATATATTGTAATCTACTCAAAATATTAATAGTTATTGAATTTATCTTTTATTTCTCAGTACTGATTTATCTCAAATACTAATTGTTTTCATTTAAATGCTTTGTATTCATTTTATTTCATATTAATTTGAGCTCTTGTTACGTTAATCGTATTTCTAAAACATCTATGATTTTAATTCTACTTTACAATAAACATTGGCTCTTACTTTTAAATAGAATAGAAATGTCTTTAATTGTCTTTGAGTTCATTGTACGATTAAGAGATAAATAAGTTGTTTATCACCTTATTGTCGTCAATCATACTCGATCATTTGATCCATCTGTAGTCGTCCTCGTCTCGCACTCCAGCGTCCTCTTGTCCAGCGTCGACTCGCTTTTTGTACAGCGTCGCCTCGCTCTTCTCCTCTTGTCCAGCGTCGAATCACTCTTCTTGTCCAGCGTCGATTCGCCTCTTGTCCAGCGTCGAATCGCTCTTCTTGTCCAGCGTCGTATCACTCTCTGGAACTTCTCCTCGTGCTGTTTCTGACGTCAATGGATCTTCTTATGTAATTTTGTTATTATTTAAAAACAGTTTGTTTTACAATCCAGTTACATAACTGTATGTAACTGGAAGGCTGAAATTATTTACAAAACTTTAAATATTCTGTGCGGACGGGCATAAGCTCCCGCTGCACCGTGGATGATTTAAGAAAGAGAACCACTGTAGCTTGTGTGTCCTATTTATACCCATGTCTTGGTCGACACCTGCAGTGGTACGAAATCGACATGTCAGAAACTGTCTCTGGATTCAGTTCCCCCACTCTTTGTCAATTTCGCTATTTCTTATTTTTCTGCGAATTGCAGAGTCCTGTAAGTATAATCTTATACTTATCTTATAACTATTTTTACAACACATGTTCATTGTAATTTTGGACATTGCAACTTAACCCTTTCGATTTGTACACAGTTATTTCACTACTACACTCGTACGGTGTGGCACTTTCACGTGGTTTTCGTACACAGTATTTATTAAATTTTATTACATTTTATTGTGGTTTTGGATTTTACTCCTTAATTATAGTTTATGAATAATTACGGAAAAACAGTAATTATGCAATTATTCATCTTGGGGTGGTAAACTCGCCTGCATAGACCTGCGTTCACACACACATGCAAGATACTGGTGTACACACTTTCAGTTACATTTGTGTGTGTGTGTGCACGTCGATTCAGGTCGAAACACCTGTTCATATTTATGTCTGATCCAAGCTTGCAATCCCTGACATGCTTATTTATAATACATTATTAATTATTTACAGTTTATTAGGTATATTTAAATTTTTATATTCAATGCTCAGTACATCACTTATTTGTACTGTCGCAAAAAAAAAAAATATATATATATATATATTCGTACTCTGTGTGCTCACTGCTCTAAACACGGAGCAGCGTTCTTAGAAGCAGTGATCGCAATCACAGTCCCACCTCCAATCTTGTCTACTCTCTCGTCAACCCACACTCCACACTTACGTGTATAATGAAATCCATGTATTTTTATCCAAATCGGGGTTTTCCTGTGTGCATAGTGGTTGAATTGAATATTAAAATGAATATTGATTGTGGTCACAGTTAAATATTAAAACATAATATAGAATTAATTTAACCATATTGTTGTAGGCTACTCCATTTATTACCCTGATTTGTAGTTTTTGTTTTAACCTTTGTTTCCTCCAGAAACAAACACAATTTCACTGGCTCCCCAGATAAATATGAACCTTTTGACTACATCGTCGCATTAGTAGCCTATATGAAATATACGTTTATTAAGAAAATTTATTTTATACTGTCTTGCCGGTTTTTGAGTTCAGTTTTTTGTACTCACAATGTTGGTTTTGATATATATTGCTGTAATAAGTTGTAAAACTCTTCTTTACCTGTGCACTAACTTCGCAGGTTGGTTTCGTATTTATCTGGAGTCAATTTAATAAATTATTTTTGTTTCTGGAGTGATAAACGCTGAAACAAATATACAATCAAGTTCTTGGATTTCGTTGTCCATGACGTGTCCGTTACTTAACTAAATACAACTATTTCACTAACGACTCGGAAAGTTTTGTGTTCCGAGTGGTTAGTGAAATAGTTGTATTTATACAATTAAGGTTATAAATGTAAGAAATGATATATGAATTTATTCTCAATTGTGTTTATTATTTATCTTCGAGAATACTTACAGTGCGTGTACCTAATAAAAACTGTTACACTAAAAATAAAATGACAAAACTTTAAAATGAAACATCGAAATGCTTACAGGACATGTATAGCCTAGGTAGGTTATACATGAATAAAACTTTACACGAATACACACAGACACTTGAATACACGAAAAATTTACTCTTGAGTTTACGTATTTGAAGCCGTGAACTTAATAAAATTATTATGCTAAAATAAATACACAAACTTTAACCAAACGTTTACCTACCTCACATCTGACAACAGAATATAGGCGGGCATAGATGAGAACGAAGGTTGCCGAAGTTGCCCGAGTGGCTTCACGCTGTCAGTCTGCAGACTCAAGTGTAAAACTATTTTCTTCAATCAGTGCTGCATCTGATGGCAGAAACACGAACTAAAATGTCAAATAAAACTTCTGCATTCGTTTTGTGGCGTAATAGTACGACGCGAAGCATTTGAAAGCATTGAAAAGTGAGTGGCATAATATTACGCCGCTTGTCAAAATACCAAGTCCACTGGCAGTGCAATATTACGCCGTTGGTCCTCAAAGTGTTAACAATTAGTAAAATTCTACTCTACGAAATTTATGAGTACATTGCGTGTATAAAAACAATCATCTTATAGCCTATATTGGGTAATACCTAAAAAGGTAAATTATTATCTTCTTAAATCTTTAACTAGTATAAAATAAAAATAAAAATTTATAAATTCTGGAAGGCATAACGTCCTTCTAATGTTTGTTAATATTTCCTAATATAACTTAGGGTTAATTACATTTATTAATTCTTATTACTAGTTAATTTCTTCATTGATTTATTGAGGTTTGAGTGCCTCTTCAGTGTTCAGTTAGACTGTCTTATGCTACACATGATAATAGAATTGGTTCATTTCATACTTTCCTTAAAATTATTAGTCACTATACTCCCTTTTTTTCTTTTATTTTATTTAAAATCCCGCGATTGCATGGGATTGTACACTATGAAATCGAATCGCACTGTCACTCCACTGATACTGTATTTATTACAATTGGTTAATAACCTTTTAAACCTTTTGGGTTATGTTGACCCAAATATTACATTCGACGCTGCACAGGTTAGATTCTCTCCTCTTCTGTCGCCGGTAACTCTCACCTTATCTCCTGAGTCGATCGTACAATAATGATGATCCGCTTTGGCGTCTGTTTCGGGCCAAGCTTCGCTACAATTAATTTGATTGGTTGAAAGCACGATGATATCCCATCCGCTTTCTAAGATAGCGTCTATTTCTGAGGTGGAGAGTATGAAAAAGATGCTTAATACTTTATCACCATTTATACAAATATTTTTAAATTTGTTCAACTTTCTTATGGTACTTGGGAGTCCTAATCTAACTTTTTCAACCGATTGCAATTGTCTTTTCGGATATTTCGATACCCCACAAGCCATAATTCGGTTCAGGTTTGATAAAGATCACTATTATACTTAGGCCTAGGTCTCTTACACTGTTTTGTATTAAAATCTAACTTAACTTTATTTTATTTACAATTTGATTTTACTAGTATTTGTTTCCATTACATACAGTCCATTTCTGTTATTGGGTCATATTATGATCCCTTAATGGTTAACACAACACTAATTTTGCTACTATGCTTTGATCTCCCCTTAGTAACATGATTTATTTTTACTTATTATAATTGAATGGTGGTATTTGAGTATTGTTTTACATTACACACTTAATCTTAAGTCTTCCTTTCAAATACTGGTCATCATTGTCTAGTTTAATTGATGTCTTTTTTATATATCTTTGTTATGAAAATTCATGGTGTTTGTTTTGCAACACCTAGGCCTTATTTTTGTTCTGCTAAGTAATCCTTGAAACCATTGTTTATAATGTTTACATTCTGGTTACTACTTGGTGTCTAGTGTAACTAATGAGTTTACTACAGATGGTTTAATCTGATACTCTGTTCAGCATAATATTTAGTACAAGTCTCTAGGCTCCCTTTAGGCCTATTATCACCCAAGTTAGTTTTACAAGTGTTTCGTTTATTTCTATTGAATTACTCATGAATAGTGTTACTTATTCATCTTAGTTAACCAGTACAACTTCTGGTTATTATTGTTAGTGTTTTTTATACAGTTATTCCCTTGAATTATACTCTTTAGATTCACCCAAAGTTCATGCAGTAGTTATTCTAAGGTGCTACAATTATTTGATTGGTAATAGGATATCACCCTTTTCTGTTAATTCAGTAAAACATCTTACATCTGGTCTCAGGATACAAGTATGTCTAAATTATATTATTATGATATATTTTTATGCTAATTATAATTGTGTCACATCATATAAATTACTTTGAACCTTGCTGGTTCTATTGACAATAATGTTTCATCTCTATTATCTTTTAATAATATATATAATACTTTCACTTTTGAACTTACTATTGTCACTTCCCAAACGTTTCAAGATGTTGTTTCTCTTCTTCAGTGGGTTGAGTACTAACTGTCGATTACAGAATAACCGTTACGGAATGGAGTGTGTGGTGGGGGTTGATGGTATCTGTATCAACAACTAGATATCACACACTACAACCAAACAACATATTAAATGAACATATACATTACAAATCACATACACTATTTGACACACTGATCCACACACATAATTCGAACCTCAGCGCCAATCCCTTCCCACCATCAACCCCCACCACACACTCCATTCCATAACGGTTATTCTGTAATCGACAGTTAGTACTCAACCCACTGAAGAAGAGAAACAACATCTTGAAACGTTTGGGAAGTGACAATAGTAAGTTCAAAAGTGAAAGTATTATATATATTATTAAATTAATAAGTGAACGAAGAGGATGCAACAACAAGCAACAAGATAATTTTATCTTTTAATGTTAAAGTTTTTTGAGTTGCTCATTAGGTAAATTCGAACGTCCATTTCATTATTTTATTTAATCTAATTACAATATAATTCTTGTTATCATATACATAATCTTTGTGTTGGTATTACCCTTATAACACATAAGTTCATTGTCATCCAACAGAAATTAATTACTAGTCATTTCGTTACTTATTTCTTTTAGTTTAATTGCATAATTCACATTGAGTGAGGTTATGGGTCCTATTTTGTTTTGGACCCTGGTGGTCGTGATATTATGTAACATTACAACAGTTATCTTAACACCCTAGTAATGAACTAACCAAATGCTGTGATAATTGATTTGTTTGCCGACACTCAGAAAGCAACAGGAGCACCATGTTCCTTGTCTGTTCAAAGCGTTCAGAAGATAACATCACAAAGAAATAAAAAGCCCAATGAAGCCCCTTCTTCTTATTATTATTCTAATCCTCTTCTACCGGAAGGTATAGAGGTTGAGCAAAGGTCTCGCCACCATGGTCTCTGCATGGCCAGGGCCTTCACTTCATTCCACTGCACTCCCAGGCCCTCCTCCCAAACACTCATTCCATTGTCCTCCGACATCACTCTTCTCTGGCCCTGGGTCTTCTCTCACCAATTCTTGCCTCATACAGTTGTTTTGGAAGTGTATCCCCTTCCATCCTCTGAGCGTGTCCAAACAAGCGCAATTGTGCTTTCTTAATTTGACCTTTCAGACATGCTGTCTTAAGACTCACTCTTATAGTAGTGTTTCTGACTCGATCTCTTCATGTCTTTCCTTCAGTCTTCCTGAAGTATCTCATCTCCATGCTTGGAGAGAGTTTAGATGCTTCTCAGTTACAGCCAAGGTTTCAACCCCATACGTAAGTACTGGCACATACGTGTTTTTCAAATGGTCATCTTGACTTTCTTCCTTCTGCCTTACCAATGAACTTGGTCTTTAGTGCATGGAAAAGTCACGAGCCACTGTTTATTCTTGAGTTAATTTCCACATTGATTTTACCATCTGAACTTATTATAGAGCTTAAATATTTGAACTCTGGGACTTGTTCCAGTTGGTTCCCTTTGATGGTTCCAGTGTAGAGCTGGTTCTCTGGCAACAATCATTGTCTTCGTCTTTGCCAACCAGTGGAACCCCCCAAAAAGTAAATATTGACCTGTTGGGGAAGAAAGATTCCAAAAATGTATCACCAGCCTTAAAAAAACCTATTTTGTTTATTTGTTTAGGTATGTTAAAAAAATTTCCTCTTATTAAACTTCTCTGTAACTAATTTCTTATGGCATGGAATTACTAAAGAGTAAGCATATGAAATATCTTTACATAGGTAGTAGACACACAGTGAAATGACAGAACTAAATTTTGCCGCATATCTGTCTGTGAATTGAATTATTTAAGTTGAGTTTCAGTAACTGTTTGGACAGTGTTATCTAAATTGTTTCTTTCTTCTCTCTTTATAAGTACTTCTACATGCCACGCTCATACTATGAATTTACGATCTACACTTATACGTGCACTTTCTTTTTACGATCTACATGTTTTAAGGGTTGTGAGTCAAGTACTCCAGATGAGAGAAACAAGTAAACAAGTTACAGATCACAGCAGCAAAGGCTGGAAAAGGATGCAGTATTCACACCTTGTTTTCAGAAACAGTATAAATAGTGCAGTACAGTAGATGAATTTGCTCTCAGCTACAAGCTACAATAATAGGAGTATTGACCTGTTTTACGGAAAACTGTTTCTAGTGAAGATATATGCAAATATTATGTTTGTCCTAGCTCAACATTTTCATTGCTCACGTGCATATCTCATTAAAGAGGACAAGATGGCACAAGCTCATTGCTAGACTTGTAATAATACTGTATACAGTTATTGCCATGAAATGAATATTCTTAAGATATTAATAAATGGTGTAAAGAGAAATACTTACTAGAGAAGCTTTTTTTAGAAACCATACAAAACAATATTGTTACAAGCAAGCAGAATTTCATTACTTCAGTGCACAGAAGAATGCGAAGGAGAATCAAAAATTGCAGGCACAAGGTAGAAAAAGTTTGGATATGGCTAAGAAATGAAAAGCTATCAAAAATACGGATTCACAGTTGAGCTGTGACACTACATAACAGTATAAGGGATCGAGATCCAATTAATACATAAAGAATAATAAATAACAAATTTTAAAGAAGACAGTGCCAGTTACATTTTAACAACTTATAATTTGGTATCTACACCAATTTATGTCTATTTTCCAGAAGACCTGTTCATTTTTAATGTTTGTCAAATCTGTTATGTTGTCATAAAAAATAACTATGTCTTGTGTACACTATTGATAATAAGAGTTTTGTACATTGTAATTTACAAAATTAATTTTTCTTCTTTACATACTGTAACTGATTTACTGGTAAATTGTTTTTAGTCATACCTGGAGCGCCGTGCAGCCTCAGGCGATGCTGCTTAAACGCCAGAAGACTACATCAACCCCTGGCAAAACAACACCAAAACTTTAGGGCCCGCCCAACATCTTAGGGCCCGCATGGGGGGCGAAGCCAGTCGCGTCCGAGGCAACTCACGTACCCCCTGGTTCACACGAAACGACTGGTGCACACACACCCACTATGAGCCACCTAAAAATTAATATGTCAAGCAAAGTGGAAAGATTAAAACCATAGTTTATGAAGTTGGAAGTATTATACACATATTTATTGTTTTATATTATTTTTGCCTTTGAATAAACAGTAACCAATACATAAATTTTTATTATTGAGTTTGCATTTTGTGTACTTTAATTTTTAAGGTTAACTATACTACTCTAAGACTGTTAAAGATCTAAAATAATACATAAGGACCTAAAAATCCTACATAATAGAATTAAAATGATATAATCATTCCTAGAAAACTTGTAGACTTTGATTATTTTATGTAAGCATACTAAGAAATAGAATTTATAGAAGTATAATTTATAGAAGTATAGTTCTTGGATTTCGTTGTCCATGACGTGTCCGTTTCTTAACTAAATATAATTATTTCACTACGACTCGGAACACAAAACTTTTTATGGGTTAAAAACATAAAAGCTTTACCTTACAACATGAACCGGTTTTCACTTTTAAAAAGCTTCTTCAGAGGTTGCCGCTGGTAGCACTGTTCGTCTTGTTGTTGGCGATGACATCGATTTTCAAAAGATCAATGTTGTGTGTGTGAGGTGTGATATGTTCGAAAAATGTGTGTGATTTGAATTGGATCTGTTCGTTTAGGATGTCGTTTTTATTTGTTTTCATGTGTTTGTATATTTCCAATTGTTCTAGAGTGTCTGGTTTTCTGCCTTTTGTGTGTTCGTGTAGAATGTTTATGTTATTGTCGATGTTTATGTATGTGTGGTTTGCTTCAATGAGGTGGTTTGCAAAGGTGGATTCTGTAGTGGAGTGGAGTGCCTTTGTGTGTTCAATGCATCTTTGTTTGAAGCTACGTCCTGTCTGGCCTATGTAGAATTTGTTGCAATCTGAGTAATTTAGTTTGTAAACACCAGGAAGATCGAATCTGAAGGGTCCAGAAGAAGAACAACTAGAGTCCAAAATTTTTGAAATTGAATTTTCACCGTCAAACTGTTGCTTTTTGTTTGAGCTATTACCACGAGAAATATAACAGCGGAATAACGAATACAGTCCGAGATATAAAACAAGATAGAAACTGAGTACAGAGTAGAGGTGGGCCGATATTTGGAACGATATTTTTGTGGAACGGATAACAGTGACTGAAAAGTTGAAATACCGGTTATTCGCGGCGACGCTGTTCCGAGTCGAGACACGCCCCCCTCACTGTTCCTAGTTGAGGCACGCCCCCTACGCTACCACACACACACACACACACACACACACACAGTACGCAAGTAACAAGTAAACGAATATGCCAAGGCCAAATACTAGGTGTACAAAAATATCGCTGGTACACAAGGAACAACCAGTATTTCAAATACTAGGTATTACAAATACTAGGGGTATCACCGATACACAAGGAACAACAAGTAAACGCGTATTACAAATACTAAGCGTATCAGAGGAACAGAAGTATTTTAGGAACAAGTAGTATCAAGGGTATTTCGAGTAGAAACTAGTACGAAGCCACTTTTTCGTCCTGAATACTTCATTCTGCGCAAAGAGACGAAGCTATTTTTAATAAAGGAAAAAATTCATCCTGATGTTACATTTATTCTTGTGTGATATGCAGGTATATAATACAGATTATATTTTAATAAATTATATATTATACTAGTCACCAACTTGTAACTAAAACCGGTTCAGGTTGTAAGGTAAAATTTTATGTTTTTACTCATAAAAAACTTTGTGTTCCGAGTTGTTAGTGAAATAGTTGTATTTAATTATATTGTGTTATAACCTATAGAGTGGCTGATGTTGAAAGGCTATATTATACTTTTTATTAATGGGATTTTAACTTCACTACACATCTCACGTAAATGATGAGATTGTTGTAATGGACATTTATGCACTTTATCTAGTCCTGTTCCTTAAATATCTGAACGAAAACATGATTAACATCAAGGAAAGTGGAACAGCTGATATTTTTGAATGCGAATTTAAAATAGTGTTTGAATAACTGAAATCCCAGTATTTTAAAAACAATTCAATTGTTTAATTTTATTTATAATGTGTTAAGTGAAGCAGATTGTAATGTAAATAGGTGCGACATTTCATTACTTGTATATTCTGTGTACATTAGTGAATGAATCTGAAGATTATCCAGGTATGTAAGGCATTTAATTTACTTTTGTTGTTGCTTATTATTTATAAGTTTTTATTTATTTATTTATATTTATTTTATTGCAGTTTTTTTTAAATTTTAGTTGTAAAATTTTGTTTATTCTCATTCACTCTTGTGGCTTACTGTTATGTTTTTATTATATGTTTCTGATGTTTTTTCACATTGTTTGTTGTGGTATTACGTGTAGGCCTACTCTAAATTATTTAATTTCCCCGAGTTTTGCAACTGATTTGTCTAACCAATGTTAGTTTGTTTACTCCTAGTGAAAACTTAAATTGGTATTCCCAAAGGGAGATAGGCCTATAAATTCTCTTGTTTCTTATTTTCTTTTAAACAGTAATAGTTTAATAAAGTCACAGTGTAAAGTAACACTGTTAATACTTTTAGTTTCAATTTATTTCTTATAACAAATTATATAGTATAGGTTATATAATATCTTCAAATAAATACACAGCAAGTAGGTTTATTAATATATTAATAGGTTTATCTAGGTGAAAATAAACCTACTTGCAGTGTCTTTATTTGAAGATATTACATAGGAGACCTGCAGGCAACTCAAAACGAGTTACTTACAAAGGATAATATAGGTTACGTATATATAGTATATAATAACAGGTATTTGTACCTGTTATTTTTTTGGAACGGTATTTTCATACCTATTATTTAAAAATAACAGTTTAGCCCACCTCTAGTACAGAGGTAAAACGACTAAAGTCACATGGAACAACGTTTTAACGACTAGGGTCCAGCAGGTGCCTGCAGTGCGCATGCGCGGCATATGGTTGTACACGACTTGCGTCTGCCAGCGAGCCATAACATTGTGCTGTGCCTGTAATCTGGCGTCTTGGTGGGGCGAGAACCGAGCTTAGCTGATTAAGTACGAATTTTAACGAAGACGTCCGAACATTTTACCGCGCTTATTATTCTCGCAATACAATTCCGTATTTTTACTTCTTTAATATCAGGCGAGGTGATCGATTTTGAAATTCCAGTAGAAATAATTGTTTTGATGTATTGATATACCTATTTTGTTTTAACATATGTACAGGTGTGTAGCAAACGCACGCTCGCCTCTCTCCCTCTCTCTCTCTCTCTCTCTCTCTCTCTCTCTCTCTCTCTCTCGCACGCGGACGCACGCACACACACACACACACATTCTTTCATACGCGCGCACGCGTACTATAATAAATGTAATTTAGTAAGTGGCTTAGCAGTATAGTATAGTAAAAATTAGTGAATTAAACATTAAATGTAATATAAAAATAAAAGACAAAAGCAATTAAAGTAACAAAACAATTTAAAGTTATAAGAATAATTTGTTCATAAAAACTTTAAAAGTTAGTTAAGTCAGATCAGAGGTAAGGTTTATATATATGCTGTGTGTGTGTGTGTGTGTGTGTGTGTGTGTGTGTGTGTGTGTGTGTGTGTGTGTGTGGAGGGGGTACACAATTTAATTTGACAAATGTACTTAGTAATCTAGTTAAAAAATATAGCGAATAAAATATATGAAATGAGTTATGTTAAGTAAATAAAATGTTATAAGCACTGTTTATTTTACTCAGCTGTCATTACAACTGGTATTAATTTTTAAATCTGAGTACTTTACATGTAAAAATGTAAATTTTACTTTTTCCATGTGTCTTTGATAAATGTAGCATAACACGTCAGGTATAAAAAGTACACTCTTACATCAACAAATATTAATTATCTTATTTATATAAGTGTCTGGAAGTGAAATTGGTGCAAATGCAGCTGTTCACAACTAGCAGAACAGTGTACTGTGTGTGTGTGTGTGTGTGTGTGTGTGCGCGCGCGCGCGCGCGCCTGTAGGTAAAAAACGGATCTTGAGTGTTTTACGGCATCCAATACAATTCCGTATTTTTACTTCTTTAATATCAAGCGAAGCGATCCTTACAAACAATCGATTTTGAAATACCAGTAGAAATAATTGTTTTGATGTATTGATAAAGTTTTGTTTTAGCATACGTACAGGTGTGTAGCAGACGCGCGCTCGCCTCTCTCCCTCTCCCCCCTCTCTCGCGCTCACTCTCTCTCTCTCTCGCACGCGCACGCGCTCACACGCACACATTCTTTCATACGCGCGCACGCGTACTATAATAAATGTAATTTAGTAAGTGGCTTAGCAGTACAGTATAGTAAAAATTAGTGAATTAAACATTAAATGTAATATAAAAATAAAAAACAAAAGCAATTAAAAGTAACAAAACAATTTAAAGTTATAGGAATAATTTGTTCATAAAAACTTTAAAAGTTAGTTAAGTCAGATCAGAGGTAAGGTTTATATACACGTTGTGTGCGCGTGCGTGAGCTCGCTCGCCCACATGACATTTAAGCAAGAAACGGGATATGTGTAAGTTGCATTTGAGAAAGATTTTGCCAGGCTCCTAGTACCACTTATTATAGTGTACTATTTACTATCATTTATGCATTGTACCGGTACCCTATTATACACATTTCACAATTACTCTTGTCAAACACTGTCACTATTCTAAGATCTTCAAGCAAAGATACACATGTCCATCCAAGTTGTGAATAACTCATTAACCAGTAAACAATTGACAAAATGTTCCGAGTAATTATGTTTTAAATTAAAATCAACAGAGACAAACTGATATTTTAATTCGGCTTGAGTTAGCCCTTAGTCACTTAAAAGTAAATTAAATGATTAAATGCCTGGCATTTAGAAACAGTAAAACTGTTTGGATACATAAGCTAAGTCAGATAGTAAAAATCTGTTGCGAAGTTTCTGAAATTGCCTCTTACAATGACATGATGTGCAGTGTTTAATACGTTTAACAAATATAATATGGCACAGATTATTTTATCCAGTCGTTTAATCCGTTTTCCTTTTAGATAACAATATTTTAATATTTTATTAAAATTTTCTATTGACATGTTAGTGTTTATGCCTAAATGAATCCGATAACAGTAGGCCCATGATCTGTATTGTTTCTTATTAATATATTGTTTTATAAAATACTCATAAAATGAATGTGTTTCTTCATCGTTAAACAGTCTTCTTAAAACTTCATGGAACAATAAAAAATTAGTGTTCCTAGTCAGTAGTGATATATTTATAATCAGTGGACAACAAAATCCAGGAAATCAAATTATATTAAGGTACTACATGAAATTTGAAATTTTTATTATTATTTAGAATAATATAATAAATATTAAAATATGATTACGTTAAGGTAATATTTATTGTATTGTATGTATTTGTATTATATTATATGTATACTTGCACGCGCTGCGTATTTAACTGTCGTTTTATAATTCATTGTGTTAATGTTGAAATAAGGCATTTGGTAAATTAGTGTCTCCTAAACTTATTCTAACAATACAGTACCTCTATAGATTTCAGCTTATCAATTTTTAAATTCAAACTGAAGCAAGTGCATTTATATTGTCTGAGCTCTATGATCTGAATACATTCGCTATCAAAACTTTGTTTTTTGTACTCGCTTATAACTTACTTCGATCTTAACTTATCCACTTTTAAATTCAAACTGAAACAACTCTGAATTCACACACTATTAAGACGTTTTTTAAGATGCATACACCACCTTTGATATCATAACCTATATCTTTATTTATAAGAACCGTGGACTCTGGCCCCGCCGTCTTTCGCGGGATCCGACCTAAGACTCCCCGGGTTCCGTGGATGAACTCCGGGGAAGGCCCGTCGGACGACTCCCGCGCTATTTCCTACGCGGGAGACTGCCACCGATGCTATGGTAACAAGAATCTATTCTATTGGGTTGCCATAGTAACCAGATCTAATAGTTGTTTAAAACCCAAAGGACCCCCCAGAGGATCGTATCGAAAAAAAAACACCTGTCCTATGTTGGTTCTCCCGTTGCGTAAAATATTTGTGCCAAGTTTGGTTGAAATCGGTCCAGTGGTTTAGGAGGAGATGTGGAAGACCGCAAAGGACCCCCAAAGGATCGTATCGAAAAAACACTTGTCCTATGTTGGTTCTCCCGTTGCATAAAATATTTGTGCCAAGTTTGGTTGAAATAGGTCCAGTGGTTTAGGAGGAGATGTGGAAGACCCCAAAGGACCCCCCGAAGGATCGTATCGAAAAAACACCTATCTTATGTTGGTTCTCCCGTCGCGTAAAATATTTGTGGCAAGTTTGGTTGAAATCGGTCCAGTGGTTTAGGAGGAGATGTGCAACATACATACATAGATACAATGGGGGGGGGGGTTTGCCCCTTAGGAGTGAAAGTTTTTAAAACCGTTTCTTAGTGAGCACCTAAGACCTATGATGAAGCTATGTTCAAAGTTTCATTGATATCCATTCAGTAGTTTTTGCTCTACGTTGATTCTATGTCAGTCAGTCAGGCAAACTTTCCCCCCCATTTTCCCCCTTTAAAGGTGAATTTCCAAAAATCCCTTCTCAGCGGATACCTACATCACATAAGGAACCTACATGCCAAATTTCAAGTTTCTAGGTGTTATAGTTTCGGAGATTTCGTGATGAGTCAGTCAGTGAGTCAGTGGTATTTCTCTTTTATATACAGTATATAGATTAAGAAAAATCGTACAAGAAAAATCGCTGCATGTTCCAACCAACTAAATTTCTTATAAAACCGCCAATATCTCGAAAACGAAAAACCCGATTTTATTGAAACAAAAGCAAAATAAAATCTGGAATTTTCTATAATTTTCACTCGCTGACACCATATAGCTATCTCTCATAAAACGAAAGTTTGTCGCATGCCGAAAATTTCACTACATGAAAATTAAAAAAGAAACTTCATGACGTGGAACCGTCTGAAGACTCTGTTTTTGAAAATTGTTAAAACTATCGGTTAAAATTTATCCCTAAAACCATCCTCAAACTTCAAT
Organism: Magicicada septendecula; assembly: GCA_034769895.1. Classification (NCBI taxonomy): domain Eukaryota; kingdom Metazoa; phylum Arthropoda; class Insecta; order Hemiptera; family Cicadidae; genus Magicicada; species Magicicada septendecula. The sequence goes on along the minus strand of CM068375.1, from coordinate 87,635,741 downwards.
AAACACGGTGGTGAAAGAATTTTAAAAATCAGATTAGCTGTTACTGTACTTATGTCGGGCAATGAAACACAAGAAAAGGTGAAGCAGGTGCACGACTTAATGACTATTCGTATACGTACAAGGTTCGAGTTATGCGGAAAGAAAAAGTTACTGAAATTCCAATCTCCTATACTGGTTTTATATCTGTATTCGGTGTTACCGACCGCTGATTACGCACAATTAAAAGTGCACTGTGTTCTACTGGTCAGCCCCCGATTGATAAAAGAGGAAAGCATGCTGACAGGGATAAAAGTAAATTGCCGCAAGAGACTTACAACGCAATGACAACATTTTTTACTTCACTTAAGGGTAGAAAAGCTCATTACAGCCTAAAAGATTCTAACAAAGTGTATCTGTCAGAAGACTTGAACATTAAAAAGCTCTTTGGTATGTTTCTAGAAATGTTTCCTAAAGTTGTGATGAGCTATGAAAATTCAGAGAAACGTTTTCAACTAAGTTTAACATTTCATTTGGTTACCCGCGATCAGACACGTGCAGCACATGTGACGAACAAAAAGCTAACGAAGTAACAGTTGAAAAAGGTATAGAAACATTGACAGACCCTGAAGAAAAAGCTACATTACAGACAGACTTAAGAAAATTGCAGACAAATGAAATTATATAAACTACGCGTTGACTGGTTTTACAAATATAAATGGAATGCCAAGATGCGAGCAAAACAAACTATTACATGCAAGGCAATTGCTGTGGATTATGGTTGAAATTTACCTATCCCGAATATTCATACGAACGACGTTTATTATAAACGGCAACTTTCTTTCTATTTGTTTAACATCCATGTTCTGGCTAGTGGCCAATCATTTTTTACTTGCATATTCCTTAAGGAATGGAAGTATGGTGATGGCAAAAAAAATCGTGTTCGAGATTATTGCAGATTCTGATTCTACTACACTCAAAACATGAAAAAAGTCGTTTTCCGAAAAGTGTCTGTGTGTCTGTAGATTTTTTTTCTATGGCAAACGATAACTGCCGCAAATTCAAACAGAATCAAATAATTTTTTGCATACAGCCCTGATTTGTAGAGTACTCACGACTATTGTTTTTGGTGAAGATCGGTTGAGGGAAAGGGGTAGTTTACCTGCAACGGTTTTTTTTTATCAAGGGAAATTTTTTTTTTGGAAACGATAACAGCCGCAAATTCAAACAGAATCAAATAATGTTTCGTATACAGCCCTGAATTGTAGAATTCTCAAGACCTATGGTTTTTGGTGAAGATCGGTTAAGGGAAAGGGGTAGTTTACCTGTAACGTTTTATGTTTTAACAAGGGTATTTCCTATGGCAAAAGATAACAGCCGCAAATTCAAACAGAATCAAAAGATTATTTGTGTACAGCCCTAAATTGCAGAGGTCTCAAGACCTATTGTTTTTGGTGAAGATCGGTTAAGGGGAAGGGGTAGTTTACCTGCAACGTTTTTTATCAAGGGTATTTTCTATGGCAAACGATAACAGCCGCAAATTCAAACAGAATCAAATAATGTTTTGCATACGTCCCTGAATTGTAGAGGTCTCAAGGGCTTTCGATTTTGGTGAAGATCGGTTAAGGGGAAGGGGTAGTTTACCTGCAACCTTTTACGTTTTAACAAGAGTAAAGTACTTGAAAATTTATTTAAACTTTTTGAAACAATGGTAATTGTTAAAAATAAAATAATTTTGTTGTTACCAGGCAATAAAATTATAATTTTTGCTTCCATATTCCTTAAGGAATGGAAGTATGGTGATGGCAAAAAAAATCGTGTTCGAGATTATTGCAGATTCTGATTCTACTACACTCAAAACATGAAAAAAGTCGTTTTCCGAAAAGTGTCTGTGTGTGTGTCTGTCTGTGTGTGTGTGTGTCTGTGTGTCTGTAGATTTTTTTTCTATGGCAAACGATAACTGCCGCAAATTCAAACAGAATCAAATAATTTTTTGCATACAGCCCTGATTTGTAGAGTACTCACGACTATTGTTTTTGGTGAAGATCGGTTGAGGGAAAGGGGTAGTTTACCTGCAACGGTTTTTTTTATCAAGGGAAATTTTTTTTTTGGCAAACGATAACAGCCGCAAATTCAAACAGAATCAAATAATGTTTCGTATACTGCCCTGAATTGTAGAGTTCTCAAGACCTGTGGTTTTTGGTGAAGATCGGTTAAGGGAAAGGGGTAGTTTACCTGTAACGTTTTATGTTTTAACAAGGGTATTTCCTATGGCAAAAGATAACAGCCGCAAATTCAAACAGAATCAAAAGATTATTTGTGTACAGCCCTAAATTGCAGAGTTCTCAAGACCTATTGTTTTTGTTGAAGATCGGTTAAGGGAAAGGGGTAGTTTACCTGCAGCGTTTTTTTATCAAGGGTATTTTCTATGGCAAACGATAACAGCCGCAAATTCAAACAGAATCAAATAATGTTTTGCATACAGCCCTGATTTGTAGAGTACTCAAGACCTATTGTTTTTGGTAAAGATCGGTTAAGGGGAAGGGGTAGTTTACCTGCAACGTTTTTTTATCAAGCGTATTTTCTATGACGAACGGTAACAGCCGCAAATTCAAACAGAATCAAATAATTGTTTGCATACTTCCCTGAATTGTAGAGGTCTCAATGACTTTCGATTTTGGTGAAGATCGGTTAAGGGGAAGGGGTAGTTTACCTGCAACCTTTTACGTTTTAACAAGAGTAAAGTACTTGAAAATTTATTTAAACTTTTTGAAACAATGGTAATTGTTAAAAATAAAATAATTTTGTTGCCAGGCAATAAAATTATAATTTTTTCATTTTAATGTAATATAATATTTTTCATTTAATACAGCAATAAAAAGGCAGGTAAGACACAGCCTGGCTGTTTGGCTGAAAATGATTTTAAATATAAATCTTAGAATATGGAAGTCATGTATGGTTCTCCATACCGATATTTTTGAATAAAAACGTTACCGGCATCGTATGACCTAATTACGTTCGTACACAAATGCTTTTCATATCATTACTATTTATTTCTTTTTATTCACAGCTGTGATCAGCAACTTTTATTTATCCGTCCGGCTATTCCTTATTTGAGGCATTTTAGTAGTGAAAATGTTCCCTGGATATGTTAGTCGCATATCGCATGGTAAGACGTATTTTTGGGGCTGCCACCTTCAGGCTTAACGTCCAGCCCGATTTCTGTCTGGGTGTTCTTCCATAAACGGGCTGTCTTACCAGACTAAAGAGACCAGTTTTCCATGTTGAGATATCCATAAGGATCTTTAATGTGGTAGTTTCTCCTTGCCTCCCACATTCTACGTTGTTGACCAATGGAAGGTCATCGGTCTTTAGGGGCAATTTCTTACCCCAAGGGCAAGAGGGTGCCCTAACCTTTACTTGACAATGACAAGAAGAGGAGGAACAGCTAATACTGGCTGAAAGGCTAGGCCAGTTGCATCCAAGCGGCTGAAATGAGATTTCTCAGGTACGTGGCAGGGCATACTCTCCATGATCGTAGAAAAAACACAGATATACGGCAGGAACTGAATATTATGAGTAGGCTATACTCGACAGGATCGCCCAGTATCGGCTGAATTGGTGGGAACATCTTTGCCGAATGGATGACTGCCGCATCCCTAAACAACTATGGAACTATATGCCGAGGGGACGGAGAGGTGTGGGACGTCCGAGGAAGCGCTGGAGTGACCAGCTGTAATATTTGCCTATTTGAGACCGGAACAAACCATTCTTGGTTTAAACCTTGGGGTGATGATGATTTATTTCTATTCACTTTTTTGCGTCATACTGATAGTGATCATCCAACAGCTTTGATCTTTCATATAAAAATACGGTAGATAAGAGATTTCATAATTTTATTAGTCTGAATAAACAGTGATAAATTACAAATAATTGAAATTTTATAGACGAGATGTGTAGGTTTTTACATGTATATGAAATCAAGACAAATATGTGTATTTACAAATACTGTCTCTGGTTTTATTTACAATCTTCAGCCTTCTTCAACCCACCTGGTAGTGTAGATCTCTTCTAACATCTTCACAACAAGGATTACATCCGGCGCACAAGGAATCGTGAAAAATATGATGCCACGGGTAATCCACGTGTGGGGAACGGATATAGGATTAGGACGAAAAAAGTTTGGAACATGTTCACCGCTCCTTGTCAAAAGAGGGTTTGAAGAAGATGAAGTTCATTTATCTGAAGCACTTCGTTGAAAGAGATCTTTCCTCCACTGGGAACTTACTTAAAGTCTATCCGCTGCTCAACCTATCATGATCGTCGTCTTCAGGATGTATTACACCCAAAGTACAAGGAATCGTGAAAAATAAAATGCCGCTTGTGGGAATCGACATAGGATTAGGACTGAATAAGGTTTGGAACATTTTCCCCGCTCCTTGTGAAAAGAGGGTTTGAAGAATCACTTAATTTGAAGCACTTAGTTGAAAGAACTTTTCCTCCACTGACAACTTGAAGGTATGCCTATCCGCTGCTCAAATATATATCATGATCATCATCTTCAGAAAGGATTAAACAAAAAATGGCTTGTTCCGTTCCCAAGCAGACAGACTAGAGCCGGGCACTCCAGCGCTTCTTCGGACGCCCCGCTCAAACTGTATATTGCAACGATACAAATTACAACTGCATAGATAGGTAATATTGAAATTATTACAACAGAGTCTATATCTGGAGGTTGGAAAATTTAGTAAATTAAAACATTAAAATTTACTATTGTCTTATTACTTTATAATATTAAATTGTTTATTTAAAATTTGTCTTTCAATAATTGAGTCTATTTGCTAGTTTCACAACTATGTTACTTGTTGCGTTGAATTCCGACAGTTTGCGTAGCTTCTCGACGTAGTTCGACTGGACCGCTGCAACTCTGCACGTCGACCGTTCGAAGATCACTAACGCTGACATTTTATGTCTTTGCACCCATGCACACTGCGATATGATCTGTTATTGTTTAGACTTTAACTTCACTTAATCTCTGGGATTTAAAATTGGGTAAAATAGATCGTGTATTGATCTTACACAAACTTCGGGTTTCTTGAAGTTTTCTCGCGTAACTATCAAACTATCTCCTCCGGAAAATATTCGACTATACGCGAAAAGCACTAGGATGATCTATTTTTTTTTTATTTAAGTTTTGTTTTTTAAGTGGTATTTGTTTTGAAGACCTCGAACCGTGAACCAACTTCTAAGTCTACAGGAGAACGACCTGTCTTATCACGAAAAACTCGTGGCAGCGAGTACGTCTTTCTATAGCGAGTCCTTAGAAGAAACTGAGCGAAGTGCTCTCGACAGAGGACCAACTCAAATAATTTTTAAACCCTCTGATTGGTTGAAACTCTAGCAACGTTACAGATGAGAACACAGATAGACTGAAATCAAGCTTAAACTCTGTCCGATTCTGCAAAAGGCCTGTCTAGATTTAATCTACAAATTTTGTTACTTTCTAGGAGATAACGAGAATAAAAGAAGATTGAATTCATTAAAAAAACATATAAAAATTATAGTTGTGGAAAACTGATTATATGGAAAATGTAGCTTATAACCATGAGAATACTCTGTCCAAGTTTCAGAACGAAATGTTAATTTTCCTCGAAATTATTAAATAAAATGTAAATCACCCTCGCACCTGCCCACTTACGCACAAATATTTCACAAGAAATAAATGAGAATAACATTGTGAACATTTTGACATAACATACTTTTTTAAACATAGCTTGGTTCACAACTTATGACTACTTTACAAAGAAAGAACAAAATCAGTTTAAAACATGTCTATGGCCATCAGAAAATGTTATATAGCATTAGTATTCCACTTAAATGAACTTCGTATCCTGTGTACTGTTGCAATATATTAATAAAAATAACATAAATAACTTTATATTGTTATTATTTTATATAAAATGTAGACACAAAATGATAATTATTATATTGTAACTTAACGTTTTTTGGAATAACTAACATTACTGTGAAATTAAATGCTTTTGTATACAAGTTTAAACACTGTAATTCGTTCAGTATGTTTCATTTAGTACACCAACTGTTTTATCAGACTGGTATTTTCTTAGGACAAAGAGAGTGAGTGAGAGAGAGAGAGAGAGAGAGAGAGAGAAAGAGAGAGAGAGAGAGGGGGGGGAGAGCGGGGGAGAGAGAGAGAAGAGAGAAAGACAGAGGCAGAGGGACAGAAAGACAAAATATTAGTAGAAAAAATGCGAAACATAAACTTGAAGGGGCAGCTCAAAAGACAGGAAGAGTGAGATAAAGAAAGAGAGTTTTGAAAATTGAAGGAAAAGTGAAAGCATATAGAGATATTGAATTTGAGAAAGTGAAATATAAGAATGGATCAAAAGTAAACACAAGCACACAAGCCCGAATGTGAAGTGGTTTTCCATCATCAACACCAGTGTTTATTTTGTCTATACAGGAAAATATAGGGACCACAAATGTTGTTCAACTAAAACGGAATAGTACATTGCTTGCTCCGAGGAGCAGACGCGGATATATAATTTTTCTACTTTTTGTACAAAATATGCGACTTATGAATAGGTATCAAATATAAACATAGAAAAACACAAATAAAATTCTGTAAGGTGATGGCAGTCCCCATGCTATTATACGGGTCCGAATCATGGGCACCAAGAAAGAAAGATTGTAGACAGATTGAAACGTCTGAAATGAAATATCTTAGATATGTGAAAGGTTGTATAAGATCTGATCACATAAAGAACGAATATATAAGACGGGAATTAAAAGTAACTTAACTAGCGAAAAACTATAAAAAAATATGGAAAGAGCATGTTATGCGCATTCTCCAGAAAGAATTCTAAGAAAAATCCTGAATTGTAAGCCAACCGGAAGAAGAAATGTTGGCAGACCGAGACGGAGATGGTGAAACCGGAACAGGCAACATGCCTAATCTTGGACAAATAGATGATGATGACGATGTTGATATAAACACAGGTGAATATCTATATATATATATAAAACTTAAAGTCTGAGGATTTATTTGTATTAAATACAAATCTACACCGTTACACCGATTGCCACCAAATTTTGCACAGATAACCTTTGACACAAAGCGAAAAAACACTGTTTAATTTAGAATTTGATATTCTGCCTAGTTCGCACGATTTAGCCCTTTTAATTATGCTCTTTTGTTGACGTGTATAAAGATGTCAGCATCACCATGGAGATTTGAATTAATTACCGTAGTAACAAGTAAATAAACAAACGCTATTTAGCGGCATCGGAACTGTACCTTTTTCCGTTCCTGTAGTACATTTTCGAAGTTTTTAATATGTGATTGTATCGATATATTACGATGTGAAAAAGTAGTAGTATGCTACCACTACTACTACTACTACTACTACTACTACTTTATTCTATTATTGGAATTGTAGGCATCGATTTTTACTTATTTATTTATAGCCTGTATTGAGTTTCCTAGAAAATCGATATTTTAACTTATATTGACACCGTTGACCCATTCATAACTGCATGGCATTCGTGTCTTTCGTTGATTTTTTAAATCAACATTAGCGTACAGAGTATGTACGTTAACAACTATAAGTTAGCAGACCTCACTGCGTAGTGCGTAGTTGTTGATTAATCTGAATGACACCGAGTCCTTGTCCGATTTTAATTAACTATTGCCATTCATTGTTTCTCAGTTCAGCAACTTTGCGTGAGCGTTTGTAAAAAGAATCTCGGGAAGTTCTGCTGCTGTGTTCGCTTTGTCTTTCTCTTTCTTTTCTAAGATAGCCGCCAATTAAAATTTGCGGTCAATTAATTACTTCCATATTTCTTAAGGAAATGGAAGTATGGTGATGGCAAAAAAAATCGTGTTCGAGATTATTGCAGATTTGTACTACACTCAAAACATGAAAAAAAGTCGTTTTTCGAAAAGTGTCTGTGTGTGTGTCTGTCTATCTGTGTGTCTACTGTAGATTTTTTTCTATGGGAAACGATAACAGCCGCAAATTCAAACAGAATCAAATAATTTTTTGCATACAGCCCTAAAATGTAGAGTTCTCAAGACCTATTGTTTTTGGTGAACATCGGTTAAGGGAAAGAGGTAGTTTACCTGTAACGTTTTATGTTTCAACAAGGGTATTTTCTATGGCAAACGATAACAGCCGCAAATTCAAACAGAATCAAATAATTTTTTGCATGCAACTCTGAATTGTAGAGTTTTCAAGACTTACTGTTTTTGGTGAAGATCGGTTAAGGGAAAGTGGTAGTTTACCTGCAACGTTTTATGTTTTAACAAGGGTAATTTTTTCTATGACGAACGATAACTGCCGCATATTCAAACAGAATCAAATAATTTTTTGCATACGTCATTGAATTGTAGAGCTCAAGGCCTTTTGATTTTGGTGAAGATCGGTTAAGGGGAAGGGGTAGTTTACCTGCAACCTTTTACGTTTTAACAACAGTAAAGTACTTGAAAATTCATTTAAACTTTTTCAAACAATGGTAATTGTTAAAAATAAAATAATTTTGTTGCCAGGGAATAAAATTATAATTTTTTCATTTTAATGTAAATCATGTATGAGAGAAAATATATCGTACGTGGCAGGCAAGCATATCTCAGTTATGTAATGTTTACGTTTCCATTTTATTATTATGACTACCGCAATAAAAAGGCAGGGAACACACACACACACACACACACACACACACACACACACACACACACACACACACACACACACACACACACACACACACACACACACACACACACACACACACACACACACACACACACACACACACACACACACACACACACACACACACACACACACACACACACACACACACACACACACACACACACACACACACACACACACACACACACACACACACACACACACACACACACACACACACACACACACACACACACACACACACACACAAAATTCGCGTTATTTCTGGCCTCATTCAAGTTTATTTTCTTACATTTGCACGCTTTTTAAAAGTGCCAAAACCCATACCAACATAACACATGAAAGCCGAAAAAATGTCCAGCGTGGATAGCGATTTGCTTCCTGTGGATCGCTGGGCAGTGTAACTGCACGTGTTTACAGAGGAACGATTCATAGACAGACTTTTCGTCTTTAGGGAATGAACCCTCTGCAAGATGCTGAGGGTCCATGAGTGACTTTGGAGCGCTCCTTCTTTTCCGCGTGTTTGTTCTGTGAAACGTACACTGTAGATTCGCAGCTCTACTCTAAACAACGCTCAATAGGAAATGTTGAAAATTTTTGCCCACGGTGTACCCTCATACACACTAAAACTGCTCTGATGTTTTAATTACGGACATCATAATATTAAAACTTTGGAAACTTGAGCACTACTTAATGGAGATCAATCATTAACTTATACAAGCCATTAATTTTATGCATATTTTTTATATATATGTGTACAACGTTATCGGCAACAAAGAAGTAGTTTTTGTTAAAATTCCTTCCCGGGATATTTGGCCGTAGTCCAATGTTTTCTACAAAACCAGACGTTTCGGCAATGCCATCGACTTCCATCATAAGTGAAAATCGAGTGCGATAACGTGAGGTGGTATACGTTAGTGACCACAGTACTGTGGTTAAGGCTGAAGCAGTAAGTAGAAAGAAGTAGTTTCTATGGTAATATTTCATTTCGAAAATGATTTTAAATATAAATCTTAGAATATGGAAGTTATGTATGGTTCTCCATACCGATATTTTTTTCAGTCGATGCAAGTCGATTAATTTGTCTATCAAAAAATTCTTAATAAATCGTTATTTTTAATTAACCAAAAACTGAAGTGTTAAGTTTTTCTTCCGACAGCACACCATTGTAAGTCGTACATAAACAAAGTATTCTTTACATTTTTCACAACCGGAATTTGATATCTGCTCCCTTTTGCTTTATTTAGTCAGTGATCCGCTGTGGTCTAACGCAAAACAAATAAAATGTGGAAAAATAGAGTCTGCTCTACAGTGCTTACTAAATGTACAAAGCAATAAAGAGTACTATATTAAGTAGATTTAGAGCTTAGGCGATTTGTTTTTTTTTTGTATTTGGAAGATTACCCGAAGAGTCTTTTTATGTTTCTCGGTGACCCAGGCTTCGCTAATACGTCCCACTGGCATTCGCTTCACAAATGCCTTTTCTCTCGCCTCACGACATCTTTACAATCACAACGTTGTGGATTCTGAGTTCACCTCGTATGTACCCTTTCCTCAACCTTTCCAACAAAGTACATTTCAACTTTCCGTAATTCGTGCCAGAGATGGTGGTTTTGGGAAGAGGAGAGAGAGAGAGAGAGAGAGAGAGAGAGAGAGAGAGAGAGAGAGAGAGAGAGAGAGAGAGAGAGAGAGAGAGAGAGAGGGAGGGAGAGAGAGGAGAGGAGAAAGGTGTAAAGCTACAGTAGTAAAAATCATGGGATTTTTATTGGAGGTGGCTACTGATAACGTACTTGAAAATAATAAACGAGTATACTCAGACAAAGTAACCGTTTTCAATCCGCCTTGTGACTTCTTTTTAATATATTGTTATGACGGTCTACTCGATCGTCGTGGGTACAGTGGAAACAAAATAAGTACAAGACAACAATCAAGTCACTAATCACCAGCTTTAATTTTTACAGTTAAACAGTTCGTAATTAACAACACAGTCTACTACAACAAATCAAATATAAATTGTTCACACGCAATAAAATGTCACTAATATTAAACACAATTGTATTACATTGTCCTCAGGCTTTCACGGCCGGTGTCAGTTGTATGATTAAAGTTATCCGGGCTGTTTGACCGTTGTCCATGGTTTATTTCCAAACCAAACGTTTCGGCAGCTCCAATGGCTGCCATCATCAGTGGAATAACAAAAATCCTGAACGTAGGGTGTTCACGTCAGGTCCACAGTACTGTGTTCACGTCAGCCTATACCACAGTACTGTGGACCTGACGTGAACACCCTACGTTCAGGATTTTTATCATTCCAGTGACGATGGCAGCCGTTGGAGCTGCCGAAACGTTTGGTTTGGAAATAAACCATGGACCACGGCCAAACAGCTGGGATAACTTTAATCATACAATTGTATTACAATTATACCGTCCGATTATAAAACACCACTCTTAACTAATAACCACTTGAACGCGCACAGTAATGTCCACACACAGTAGTAGAGCGAGATTCTTCTGGCACATTCGACAAACACGTAGATTGTTCTGTGATGTCGTAACACCGCCCCCTCCTTAAGCCTGTTCGTCCCGAACTGGAAAACCGTCTCTGAAGTAATACTTGGCCAGGCGATCTAGGTGGACGACCTTGAACTTCCGCTGTCCTTCCTGTTGAATCCGATAGACAACATCGTTGATTCTTTTTTTCACACTGTAGGGTCCTTCCCAGTTAGTTTGCAACTTAGGTGAGCGACCACGACGGCGCTTTGGGTTGAACAACCAGACCTGATCTCCTTCTTGGAAACCCACACTATTGCTGCGAATGTCATACCGAGTTTTCATTATATCACTGGCAATCTTCAGCCGTCCTCTTACCAAGCGATTCATTTTTTGCAGTTGGTTTTCTAATTGCGAGGAATAGTTCTGCGGCTCTTGGGACTGAGTCTCAGGTGATCCGAACATTAAGTCCCCAGGAAGACGAATCTCCTGCCCAAACACTAATTTTGCTGGAGTCATGCCGGTTGTGTCGTGTACTGATGATCTATACGCCATGAGGAATAGTGGTATACGTTGGTCCCAGTCTGTTTGGTTCTCGTCAACAACCTTCGAAAGATGCTTTACGGATCAAGTGTCCTATTGAATCTCTCAACCATCCCGTCCGACTGAGGATACAGAGGCGTTGTCTTGGTCTTTCGAATTCCGAGTAGACGGCATAATTCTTTAAACACTCCTGATTCGAAATTTTTCCCTTGATCCGTATGGATTTCCATAGGGGATCCATAACGGCAACAGAAGTTGTGAACTAACTGCTTTGCCACAGTGGTAGCTTCCTGATTTGGAATTGCGTAGGCTTCCACCCACTTAGTAAGGTAGTCACCTACAACCATGATGTACCGTTTTCCATCGTCAGTAACTGGGAATGGTCCAGCAATGTCTATGGCAATTCTCTCGAAAGGCAGTCCAACGTTATATTGTCTCATTTTTCTCCTGCTTCTGGTTTGTCGGCCCTTGCTTGCAGCACATATTTCACACGTCCGAATCCATTTCTCTACGTCGTGGCGAAGATGAAGCCAATAGAATCGCTTCCGTATTTTGTCAAGGGTTTTGTTAACGCCAAGATGTCCTCCAGATGTTCCATCATGCATCTCCTTCAAAACAGACTGCACTTTACTTCGGAGAACCATCAACTGCATGACCACGTCTCGTCCATCTGCATTTTCCCAAGCCCTTTTCAGCAATCCGTTTTCTAAGGTGAGAGATTTCCATTGTGCCCAGTAGCCCTTCAGCAATAAATTCAACCCTGGTTTTATTTGCCCAATGTGAAAATATTCAGGTTGGAAAGTTTTACTACTCTGAGTGCTACGATCAAAACAACAAAGCATGTGTGTGCACCGCGCGCTTGCCATAGTCCATGCTGGACTCAATGCAAGCCGCGCGCGCTCGCACTGAACCTCAATATGCAGACTGCAACGCGGGACATGTCGGCTCAAACGGTGCGGTGTGAGTCTGTATGCGTGGGCAACACATGCTTACGCGTACCAGAGTACGTGTTGTAGTCAATGCAAGCCACGCGCGCTCGCACTGACCCCCAACACGCAGACTGCAACGCACGCCGTGTGTCCGCCAAACGGGTGTGTGTGAGTGTGATGCCCGTGCCCTAATAGTAGCAATCAGAATAGCAAAAAACCCCGTATACCTCGAGTATTTCACAATGGGTAAACTCCACGAGCTGGATTTATATGCAGATACCAACGGAATACGTCTGTAATCGTTGACAATTTGAATTAAAATAAATAAGTTCATTAGTTTTGTTCAATTGCTTAGAAACAGACAATTTATTGGTAACAATTACAATTAAAATTTAATAGTACATTTTTGAAAGTACGTAAAAGTCAAAAATTTGTTTTAAATACCGTACTCTCATTTTGAAGAAAACAAGAGGTAAAATTTATTTTATATAAAATTCATTAGATTTCAGAATTCACATTAACTAAAAGAATTTAGATTCTAAAATTCTACTTTCTGTTAGATAATCTAAAATATTAGAACGTCTTTGCCTGCACAACGTCAAGTCTCGCCTCAGTTGTATCTCCAGCTCCCAATTATTTTTTCACGTCAACTTGTGAATACATAAACGTATTAAGGATAGATCAATACTCAGCCCTTTCATCTTGACCAATATGAATTGCGAGTAAAAATTAATTTTTAAATTAAAATAATTAAAATTTTAAGTTTTGAATGTTAAAATATTTTACTCATAGCTTGTCTTACAGAAAAAAAACACGCTGTTGAAGAGAAAGTAGAATAGACGTAAGAGAAATACAGCTCGCCTGCATTTGTTAAGTATTTCTGATCAAATTCTTGGATTTCGTTGTCCATGACGTGTCCGTTACTTAACTAAATATCACTATAGTATTGACGACTCGGAACACTAATTTTTTTATAAGTAAAAACGTAAAGTTTTACCTTACAGCCTAAACCGGCTTTCACTTTTAGAAGGCTTCATCAGAGGCTGCCATAGGTAGCGTTGTCCGTCTTGTTGTTGGCGACGGGATAGTTATTCGAAAGATCGAAGCTGTGTGTGTGTGGTGAGATGTGTTCGAATAATGCGTGTGATTTGAATTGTGTCTGTTCGTTTAGGATGTCGTTTTTATTTGTTTTTGTGTGTTTGTATATTTCTAATTGTTCTAGAGTGTCTAGTTTTCGGCCTTTTGTGTGTACGTGTAGTAAACTCCTACACAAAACACAAAACAAACAACAGACAAAGACAGAAAACAACAAATTCATAACACTAACATACATCAACAAACAAACTGAAAAAATTGCCCACAAATTCAAAAAAGCAGGATACAGAATCGCCTACAAAACTACTAACAAAACAGAACACACACTAACAAAACGCATGCCCAAAGCACAAAACAATTTCGATCTACCTGGTGTATACAAGCTAAATTGCTCAAATTGCAATAAATTCTACATAGGCCAGACAGGACGTATATTGTCTGTATATTTGTCTGTATATTTACAAACAGAGAGACATTGAACACACAAAAGCACTCCACACCACTACAGAATCTACCTTTGCAAACCACCTCATTGAAGCAAACCACACATATAAAAACATCGACAATAACATGAACATTCTACACGTACACACAAAAGGCCGAAAACTAGACACTCTAGAACAATTAGAAATATACAAACACACAAAAACAAATAAAAACGACATCCTAAACGAACAGACACAATTCAAATCGCACGCATTATTCGAACACATCTCACCACACACACACAGCTTCGATCTTTCGAATAACTATCCCGTCGCCAACAACAAGACGGACAACGCTACCTATGGCAGCCTCTGATGAAGCCTTCTAAAAGTGAAAGCCGGTTTAGGCTGTAAGGTAAAACTTTACGTTTTTACTTATAAAAAACTTAGTGTTCCGAGTCGTCAATACTATAGTGATATTTATTTCTGATCAAGTTTCCACTAAATCGAAAAAATTTGTTGACCTTTGTTTTAGTTTGTAAAATTTCCGGTGTTACCATATTTTGTGTTACCAAACTTAAAATTATATTTCCTGTATAGTCGCATTACAAAATGTATGCGTTTATAAGAGATTTTAAGTAATCACAGTAAACGACTTGTCCCACAAACTTCATATTAGCACAATTGGAAAGGAGTTTGTACTTTTTATTTCCTTGTTCCATAAGGAAATGGAAGTATGGTCATAGCGAAAAAAATGGTGTTCGAGATAACGACAGATTCTGATTGTACTACCCTAAAAATATGAAAAAAAGTCATTTTTCGAAAAGTGTCTGTGTATGTGTGTGTCCGTCTGTGTGTCTGTGTGTAGAATTTTTTCTATGGCAAACGATAACAGCCTCAAATTCAAACAAAATTAAATAATATTTTGCACACAGCCATAAATTGTAGAGGACTCAAGGTCTGTTGTTTTTGGTGAAGATCGGTTAAGGGAAAGGGGTAGTTTACCTGCAACGCTTTACGTCTTAACAAGAGTAAAGTGGTTAATTTTGATAAATAAAGTATCCTTAAAAGAAGGTCATAATAATCCACTGTAGAAAGGTAGATGAAATATCTTGAAATGAAAAGGGTATTTGAAGGGAGGAGGAGGTAATTTTTTTTATAAATTAAAATGGTAGTTGCTGAGGGAGGAGGTAAATTTTTATAAATTTTATATGTGTACTACGTTATTGACAACAAAGAAGTAGTTTCTATGGAAACACTTCATTTCACTTTAACAAAATTCTATATTTTTCATTTTAATTTAAATCACGTATGAGTGAAAATATATCGTTCCTGGCAGGCAAGCATATCTCAATTATGTAATGTTTACTTTTCCAAAGTTTTATTATTGTGATTACCGCAATAAAAAGGCCGGCAGGACACACGCGCGCGCGCGAGCACACACACACACACACACACACACACACACACACACACACACACACACACACACACACACACACACACACACACACACACACACACACACACACACACACACACACACACACACAATTCGCGTTATTTCTGGCCTCAATCATGTTTATTTCCTTATTTTTGCACGCTTTTTAAATGAAAAGTGCCGAAACCCACACCAACACAACGCGTGCAAGCCGAAAAGGTAGACAGCGATTTGCTTCCTGTGGATCGCTGGCCAGTGTAACTGCACGTGTTTACAGAGGAACATTTCATAGACAGACTTTTGGTCTTTAGGGAATGAACCCTCTGCAAGATGCTCAGGGTCTATTACTTAGTAATTATGTAAGAAAACATTTGTTATGTTATGAGCCTATCAAACTATATAGAGGTCTGCGAACCTTAAACAGTTATTGTATGTAATCTTACTACAGACTATAAGTAATATAAAAAAACAATTAAAATAATATTAAACCCATAATTACGAACTACCTAATGTAAGAAAGGCGAAAATAATGAAAATAATAATTATTAATGTTAAAAAGCAATGTATAAGTTTTCAGAATATTGTGAAATCAAAGTGTTTAGGAAATATATCTTGTTATAATATAAACATTGAGTAACACATGTAATTTATATAAAATAACAATGTAACTAATCTAATAAGATTAAGCAATTTGTACAATACTTAAAACTAATTTTACATGTGTACTACGTTATCGGCAACAAAGAAGTAGTTTGTTGTTAAAATTCCTTCCCGGGCTGTTTGGCCGTAGTCCAATGTTTTCTGCAAAACCAGACGTTTCGGCAGTGCCATCGACTGCCATCATCAGTGAAAATCGAGTGCGCTAACGTGAGGTGGTATACGTTAGTGACCACAGTACTGTGGTTAAGGCTGAAGCAAGAAGTAGAAAGAAGTAGTTGCTATGGAAATATTTCATATCAAAAATGATTTTACATATAAATCTTAGAACATAAAAGTCATGTATGGTTCTCCATACCGCTATTTTAAAATACTTTTCCCATTAAATTACCAGAGTATACCATCAAGCAATAACAGTAAATATTAATACTAAAAAGCAAGCAAAAATTTGAAAAATTAGACTTCATATAATTAGAACCCACAGTAAACTGTAATGAATTATTTAATATTTGGATCAGAAGTTTAAATTAATTCTGATCAGGACCGAGTTAGAACTAGTCATGTACTGTAATAAAAAACAATAACAGTTTTTGACGGCAATTCTTAATGAACTGGACTGCTACACTGTAACAACTTTTCATTACTTTTCCTTTATATTTAACACTGTAGAATGTATGTAATAAAAAGGGTTTTTCCTCTATTCGTAAGATTACAATACGGATAGTCGACAAAACAAGAAGTGTCGAATAAAACCAATCAAGGGCCGGAGATCGTTCCCATGGAAGTCCGTGTGCCAACATAACTAAGTACGAAAACTGGCTTACTCTCTTGTTTATAAAAAATATTGTTCGTGCAATACATCATTTGTAAATACGTATCGTTATTTCTGTTAATAATAATGGTTGTTCGGAATTATTGAATTCATAAATAAACAATAGGTCTATTTGAAATAGAAATAGTTTATAAAAGTTTAATCATGTTTCTAAAACGTATACTTTTTAAATATTATTTATCTTTTGTTTTTAATATTTAAATGTTAAATACATACATTTAATATAATTAAAATATTAAATGTATATTTTAATAATATTATTTATGAATCTACAATGAAGACAATCGCAAAGGCTTAAACAATATCCAAGATCGTATTGCAGAAAACAAAGATGGATAGATCGCTGATCTGAATATAATGCTAGCAGGGAGGTTGCCTAAGGAAGTTGGGCAATACAAGCTTATTAGATATTCCTTTGGGACAAAGAAAGATGTATTTCTTTGGGACTGGAACAGCTGATTCGCCTAGTCCCTGATGGAAGGAAAATAAGAGAATATTATTTATATACCTTTATTTAAACATAAAGATGTTTAAATAATTTAAATTAAAAATAAATATCAATTGTGTGTTTTATACTTTTAGTTTTATATTTGAAAGCTTAATTAAAACTTATATAATTTAAGAATTTAAAATTAGAACTTGTAGAGCAATATTAAAAAAAAAAAAAACAATGAAGTGACAAATGGCATTTACCAGATAAAGGAAAAGACCGAGTTCAATCAAATATATTGCAACTTACCGTCTACGGCTTCCAGAAACAACGTCTTCACAAAGTTGACATGTTTCGGGACACTAGTCCCATCATCAGAACTTAAAATAATCGTGTATCATTTAAGTTGATACATTTGTCAATTAATTAAAATATTAAAATTCAACATGAAATAAATAATTTAAAACAATATAAATACGTAAATGTCTAAAAGCGAGCGCGAACGTTTAACGATGAACATCGTACGGAGTTTAACCGCGCACTGATTTACGTTTTGCTCCCACCACGACAATAGCGCATAGCAGTGTCGTACAATACATTTGATTTGAAAAGCAGTTTATCATTTAAAACACGCGGCTTGGTATCAGTATTGTTATATGCTTTATAAATTTCATACTCTTCAAGAGCGTTCAAATATCGCCCTTTCTTACATATGTGAAGGGGTATTAAATTGGCTGCCTTCCATAGTATGATTTATAGACTTTTATCTTTGCCCCTCGGTGATAAAGAATACCGTGAGGAATTAGACACGTAATTAATTGACAAATGTATCAACTTAAATGATACACAATTATTTTAAGTTCTGATGATGGGTATTGTCCCGAAACATGTCAACTTTGTGAAGACGTTGTTTCTGGCAGCCGCAGACGGTAAGTTGCAATAGATTTGATTGAACAACATGTGGCTTGGTACTAAATATTTGGAATTATTCCTTTTAAACATAAAGACCGAGTATCCGCTGGCTGGACGGTGTTCATTGAGATGTTGAGAATCTTCTGGGATGTAAGGAACAGGTAAGTAGTCGAAAGAGTTTGGGGCTAAATGTTGAAGGACTAAGAAAAACATATATCCTTCTTTGTATTCTGTAATGTTATCTAGTTATTAATTGCTCTTTTAAAAAAAAAAAACGTTATTTTGATTTTAACATTATATATAGAAATAAAGTGAGTGAGAGAGAGAGAGAGAGAGAGAGAGAGAGAGAGAGAGAGAGAGAGAGAGAGAGAGAGAGAGAGAGAGAGATTGAGAGACAGACAGACAACTGGTTTGAAAGCATACATACAATAAAATCTTAGACATATAGCATTAAGGACAATTTTCAATTTAAATTGTAGTATTAAACATGTAATACGATGGCATTTCAGGGCAGGCATCCCGTAAGAACTAAGATAGTCGTGAATAATCAGATTTTGGATCAGGTTAGTCATTTTAATTACCTGGGTTGTAATACTTCATATGGAACTGATATTGATTAGGATAGTAAACTAACAAAATTTATACGCATCTGTGAAATTAATGGTACCTGAGAAATAGAGCACGGAAGGTACCCAAAAAAATTTTATAAAACTGTAGCTGTCCCCACATTCCTATATGCTAGTGAGACATAAACTCTTGGTTAAAGGGACGTGCAGAGGATTCAGCCAGCCGAAATGAAATTTCTAAGAGGGACGCAAGGTTGTTCTCTCTTCGATCGGTGAAGGAACGAGGATATTGACGCGACTTAAACATTGTTCATTGCATCAGAAGATTGAAGGAGATGGTATGACCATTTGAATTGCATGCCTGATATCCGTCTAACTGCGACTGCCTTGGGTTATTACCCTACTGGGATGAGAGATGTCGGTAGACCGAGGAGGAGAAGGGTTCCGGGACAGGTCTAAGGCCTAATCCTTGGAGTGGTGATGATAAAGAGTGTTAAACGTTATCAAAACAATGTCAATTATGTTCTGTATACGCTAATGCTTTTTTGATAAACAAAATTCATAAACACTGAAATAAAAAATTAGGAATTATACAATACAACACAAAGATCAAGTAACACTACTTGCACAGTTATTACAGTAAAACGTAGTAATGGATTTCGTCCAACCATGTGACTACAACAGACACAATAATAGAATGACGTGACAAAGTAGCGGGCTTCCACACAGTCCTCCTCATTATCCTTTTGGATCTATCAAAGCTGATCATTTCTGTTTCTGATTGGTTGGAATATATTTTTGTACATGATATTTATTTGCTTGTTTATTGATTTATATCTAATTTTATATTTTTGTTTAAACATTTATAAACTTTCCTACGCTCTCTTTATTTTATTTTTGTTGTAAAATTTTAGAAGTTTTACATTATTATCTATATTGTAATATACGCCTGAAACGAAAAATAGATATTATTGTCCTCTCGGAAACGAAGAAAAAAGGAAATGGGAATGAAAATCTAAAAGAATACATACACTTCTTTTCGGGTGTAAAGAAAGATCAAACAGCTCATGCAGGGGTATCCATATTTATTCATAAAAAATACCGGAATCGGGTAAAATCATGGGAGCCCATTAATGAAAGGTTTTTAAAAATGACAATTCAGATAAGAGGGAGAATTATTAAATAATTGGCATATATGCTTTAACTGAGGACGCCACAGTTCAAACCAAAGACAATTTTGAAGAAGCTCTGAGAGAACTCATAGAGCACATCCCAAACAGTCACAAAATAATCCTTGCAGGAGATCTTAATGTAAGAGTCGGAAAACAAAGAAACAATAAAGTAGTTGGCACACACGGAGAAGAGACAGTTAATAACAATGGTGAGAGATTAATCGATTTATGTGAACAATATGAATTGAAAATAATGAATACCTTCTATGCTCACAAAGACATCCATAAGTATACGTGGTACCAGAAAACAAGAGGTCTAAGATCTATAATAGCTTATGTAATATTGAGACAAAGATCTGGTTTGAGAGTACGGGATGTGAGAGTGCACAGGGGAGCTGAATGTGGGTCAGCTCACAGATTGGTCATTGCTAAACTGTATATTCCCTTCATAGGAGCTCATGTAGAAAGAGCAGAAAATGTTGGCCCGAAAATTGAAGATGCAAAATATAATTTGAAGAGCTTTCAGAACGATAGTACAAGAATGCTGTATTCGTGGAGATTAGAACAAAAGTTAATGACAGCAACCAGATCCACTTTAGAAGAATACGAGCATATAAAGAAATGTATTAGATAAGCGGCTGAGGAAGCCCTAGGAAGACAGGATCGGAAATCTAATAAACCATTCTGGTGGGATAGTGAAACAGAAGAGAAAATCAAAAAGCAAAAGGAAACATATTTGAAACTACTACAAACTAAAGATGAAGAGACTAAAGAAGAATATAAAAGAATGAATAGAGAAGTTAAACAACAAGTAGTGAAGAAGAAAAAATAATGCTTGGGAGAAAAGATGTGAATGCATAGATAATCAGCTGGGAGGTACACAAAGCTCAGAAGCTTGGAAGACAATTAAAGCCATTAAAACTACAAACCGGACACAGATATTTTTGAACAACATACCTGAAACAAAATGGATACAACACATTATGGAGCTATTGATTGAAACAAGGAATAAATTCATTCCTAATGACCATGAAATAAAAGTAGCTGGAGAAATTGCACTAAGTATTGAAGAAGTTCAAGAGGTAATAAAAGGTACAAAATTGAGGAAATCCCCCAGGTCCGGGAGGAATAAACCCAGAATTAGTTAGATATGGGCCCCCCAAGCTGTTTGAAATGCTCAGAAAATTATTCGAAAGATGTCTAAATGGAGAAGAAGTGCCAGTGGAGTGGCGAACATCGTATATCTCACCAGTCCATAAGAAAGGTTCAAAGTTGGACCCTAGAAATTACAGAGGAATTGCTGTGATCCCGACCATCGGGAGAATATATTCAAGGATTATGAAAAACTTAATTGAAGAAGACATCAAGACCAAGCAGCCCGAAGAACAATCAGGTTTTAGAGCGGGGCGATCCACGGTAGACAACATCTTTACAATGAAAATAGCAGTTGAAAAGAGAGTACAGCATAATAGAGAAACGCATATAGCTTTAATAGATTTAGAAAAGGCAATACGATAGCGTCCCAATCTCACATTTATGGAAGGAGATGGAGCATTTGAATATGAATGCAAATTTGATTGCAGCCACCAGAAGATACTATCAACAAAATATCACCAGGGTCAAACTGGGAAACAAACTCATTCTCCCATTTGAAACTACAAAAGGTGTAAGACAAGGATGCTGCTTGTCCCCTACCCTCTTTAAAATATACTTAGACAGATCTCTAGTAAGTTGGACAAAGAAGTGTAAAAGCATGGGGCTAAGAGTAGGAGATGACAATCTGTTCACTCTATATTTTGCCGATGACCAGATTGTGGTAGCGGAGGATGACGAAGACCTCGAGTATATGGTCAGAAAGTTAAAAGAGGAATATGACGCAGCTGGTTTGACGATGAACATGTCAAAATATGAGTACCTGATAGTGGGCAACGAAGAAGTTAAGGACTTAAAATTGGATGTGGACAGGATAAGAGGTGTTGAAAAAAGTAAATACTTAGGCGTTGTTTTCAACAAACAGGGAAGTAGCAAAGATGAAATTCAAGAACGTGTTAATAAGGGGCGAACCGTTATAAGAACGCTGAATTCGCTTCTATGGGAAAGAAGTATAACCAGAAATACAAAGAAACATATATATAATAGCATGGTGCAAAGTGTAATCCTTTATGGAGCAGAGGTTTGGAACGTTTCAAACGTAAATAAGAAAAAACTGATGGCAGCGGAAATAGACTTCTTCAGGAGGAGTTGTAGAAGATCAAAATTAGACAGGGTTAGAAATGAGACTATTAGAACCGAGATGAATATTGACAGGACAATAATAGATGAAATAGAAAGGAGACAATTGACTTGGTTTGGGCATGTGAAGAGATTGGAAGATGACAGATGGCCCCGCAAAATACTGGAATGGATACCACCAGTGAGGAGGAAAAGAGGACGTCCACGGAGGAGTTGGCGAGATGACGTAGCGGAAGCAATGGTTGCAAGAAATTTAGAAGAACTTACATGCTACGATAGGTTACAATGGAAGTTTGGGATGGAGAAACGGTGACAGCTGTAAAGATCCGTTATATATATATATATATATATATATATATATATATATATATTGTACATTTTATGTTCGGATTTGAGGAAATGTTATATAGACCTTTCAGGTTTATAGTTTTTCCATTCTGATGTATGATATTGTTACGACAGTCTAACTGATCGTCGTATGGTACAGTGGAAAACAAAGTACAAGAACCAGCTTTGACGAAACGAAATCACTAATAACCAGCTTTAATTATCACAATTAATAATTTGTAATCAACAAGATAGTCTCTTACAACAATTCAAGTAAAAATTGTCCACACGCAATAATAATGCCACCTAGAAAGAATTCCGCACTAATAACAACACTTCGCTACAGTACTTCTGCAAACACTCGATCCGCGCTAAGGAAAATCGCTCACGTAACTGAAGTGACAAGCCGGCTGCTATGGCTTTTTATAGGTAGCACACGCCTTATAGAAATTTTCCATCCTCACTTCAGGCCACTTAATGCGTATCTCAAGTGTTCTTGAATACACTGGAACCTACTTCAGAGCGGCCTTGACTGGGACACCACCTGTCACACTGGACGGGGGGAAGAGTGGAGAAAGTTCTACGGTTCTCGTTACAATATTTAAACCTTATATTGAAGTTTACAGTTTTATGCTTATACATTTTGTAACAATCATGGAAGTTATGGTCGATGGAGTTATATTTATGCTCGATTTCCTGACTCTGTCAATATTTCCTGTATTTCGCTGAAGAGTGTTGCCTAACGTATGCTTTCATGTTGCGAATGCTATATTCACGTTGTATTTCTTAAACTTATTTGCTGCTTTTGAGTCTCTTTTGTGTATAACAAAACGATACGAAACATTACTGTTTGTTTTCTTTATTCATTGTAAAAGTAGTAGTTTTTTTATTGCTACAGTATTCTTAGTTTTTCTTTGAATCTGACTGCCCTATTTCATCGATGTGTGTGCCGTGACTGTGTGCTTTATAATTTCTATTTATTTTTTCTGTCAGTTTTATTTTATGGTATTTTGTTTGCTCTGTATAGGTTAATAGCACATTAACCACATATATTGTGGTCTTTATAAAATCTGTATTAGTACAGAAATACACAAAGAACAGCAATACAAACAGTATAACAGCAAGACAAAGAAATACAATCCAGAATTTGTTTGGGAAAGATAACTATATCTACATTAAATGGAATCCTGTGGGACAAGAAAATTACAGCAGAAACTAAAACCAAAATATTTAAAACCATTGTTAGAAGTACCATGACTTACGGCTCAGAAGTTTGGTCTACTAATAAACACACAAGAACAAAATTAACGACAGCAAATATGGATTTTTGGAGACGTTCGGGAAGAGAATCCAGACGTGAGAAAATTAGAAATGAAGTAATTAACAACAGAATGAATGTGAAAAATGCAATTGTTGATTTTATATAATCAAAAAAATTGCAATGGAATGGACACACGAAAAGAATGGCACAGGAAAGAAGGGAAAGAGGAAGACCACCTATCACCTGGATAGAAGAAATTCAGACTATAGTGAGGGAACGAGAAATTGAATATCTTTGGATGATCAAGCAGCAGTGTATAATGAGTATTTAATCACTTCTGTAATCTTTTGTTCCGGAAAATGTGTAAACATTGTACAGCTGGAATAATAATAATAATAATAATAATAGGATTGTAAAGAGAATATTACTGAACAAGGCGCCTTACAATCCCACTGTGTTAGCTCGGTGAATTACTCAAATATGTTATTGAAACTTTGTTAGTTGGGTTAGGCTGTTAGCGGTCTCGGGACCCGTCAGCTGTCACTGGCATATACACATCTTTACCGCTCCGCTCCAACTCATTACGTCTTGACAAGTTTGTGTCATTAGTAGCAGACGCCGTTCCTCCCTTTCCCCCAGAAGCCAGCCAATCACGTTGTAATATCGACTAGACATTGGTTAATATCAGATAGCATATGTGTCACAGTATTTGTGGCATACAGGGGTGAGTATGTGTTCAGCAAGACCTGCGCCTGCTTATTTTCTTATTTTTAACTGTAGGTTCCTTCCGGTATGGTTTTCCGAAGCTCAAGAATCCGTTTTCAAGAACTCCATATATATTATTACGACGGACTCACGGATTGTCTTATTGTACAGTGGAAACAAAGTACAGATACCAGTAAAGTCACGAATTACCAGCTTTAATTAGTCACAAATAACAATGTAAAATCAAGAAGGTTTTCTCATACAATAATTCAAATTAAATTTGTTCACACGCAATGGCTATCAACTATTAAGTGTTCCGCGCTAATTATAACACAAGTAATCGTTTTTTACAATCACCTGATCCACACTCTACAATAAATGACTTCTTCCTCCTCCTCCTCTTCCTCCTCCTCCTCTTCCTGCTCCTCCTCTTCCTCCTATTCCTCCTCCTCCTCCTCCTATTCCTCCTCCTCCTCCTCCTCCTCCTCCTCCTCCTCCTCCTCCTCCTCCTCCTCTTCCTCCTCCTTCTTCTTCTTCTTCTTCTTCTTCTTCTTCTTCTTCTTCTTCTTACCACATAAACTTTGCTTCCTATTGGAATTGATATCGTCGACTTTATTATGAACATTCCTAGAATCTCTTCTTTATTTTAGTTCTCGCCAGGTGTAATTAACTGACACAGCCGGCCGCTATTGTTTATATATGGCCCGCAGAAGTTCAAGAATAATGTTCCATTCTTTCAGCGGCGTGCCAGCATAATTTGCGTAGTTACAAGTACTCGAACAGTCTGAAGTGCTACGTGATTGGACGCTGCACGCTGGGCTAGTCGAGGAACGTGTAGAACGACACTCTCGACTTTTCGACAGCGTTACGTGAATATCGTAACAATATTATTGTCTTTCAGTGACAGCTTCCTGTCTGTTTGCACAGATCGTCGTGTTTGAAAAGTGAAAACTGAATAATTGATGCCAGAGAAAATTGGTACGCAGAACTTTACTTACGGTTAAAAATAAAAAAGGACACTCAGATACAACAAAACTTTAAGATTACAACTGTCCACACAGAGTAATGGAGGGATTCTGCAAACGTCACTTATTAATGTAAGCAGCCAGTTACAGTAATTCACATAACACGATAACAACAATTCCTATAACGCACACCAGTATCGCTGATCCAAAACTGAATCCGTCTTTTCCCAATTCTAGATTTATACCCCTCTGACGTTCGAAATAAAACTACCGTTTCTAGACGGCGCGACGGGCCGAAGGTAATTGCGTAGCTACAGGCGCCTACAAAATACTGGAAGCGACACACTGTACACTGCATGCAACGCAGATTGTCTGCCTACCCATGGGCGTAAGAATTTGTTGAAACGTGCGCACGAATATGTTCTTGAAAAACACAAAAGCGCCTATGAGGAACTTTCAGGAAGACTTCTCAAAGAATTATCAGAGAACAAGCTGAACTTAGCGACTCTGTCGAACAAGTGTTCAAACGCACTTATTGAATCGCTGCTTACAAATTAAACGCCGAAGCAGTACAAGACAATATTTCTACTGTTACAAGCAACGACCAGCAGAATGATTTAAAGCAAGAAGTCTTTTAACGGTGATGAATCAATGCTTTAGAGAATTGCTGGATCTGACATTCGTTATTCTTCCGTTAATCCAGACAACTGAGCACTGTCGTCAGTATACGTTCGATATAATTCACACACCTCTGTTCTCAGCCCATGTTTCTTAATGTTTCATTAAGGTTATACCATCGTCCTATAGTATAACACAGTGTTTCCTTACACAATCTAACATCTACTTATTCATTACAAAAAAAAAATAAATAATATTGTGAATGGTCAAGAAAAGTACTGTAGCCATTATAAAGGACTAACGCGTACATGTCCAAACGTTTGGCTGACAAATTCGGAGAATCGATTACGGAACGTGTTAAACCAAGACGAGTTTCATAAATTAAAGTCACCAGACGAAATTGCAAAGGTATACTTATATATTAAAAAAGGTTTTATTAAACATAGAGTAAAAATTGTGAATAGTAAAAAATGAACTTTAAAAATTAAAATTTTCCATTACAATGAGAAATTGGTAGAGAAAAAAATTATGCAATTCGATTTAAATTGTGATAAATTGTCTCTATAACTGTACCAAAGGCGTCCAAGCTCTGCCTATAATTGGCGTGCTCAACTAACAAAGTTAAACTGACTTTTAAAAATTAAAAACTCTCCGTCTCTCCCCCTCTTGCTCTCTCTCCCCTCTCTTTCTTTCTCTGTACGTGTCATGATAAGGTTTGGCTAACTGGTTTTCTTTACTTATTTGCCATGCTCAGTTTTGTTCTCAATAAAAATAAAAAGTATAGTAATAGACTTACGTTAATGCAATAAAATGTAATAAACAGAAATATAATATTATAATTACATTATAATATTTCACAATAGGTACTGGACACAAGACACAACACAACAGTGATGAGTGTACGTGGACAAAAAAAACATCTGATGACAAGAGTGCTAGAACATATGCGGCACATGAAGAAAGGAGACAGAAAGAAATCAGCAATGGGAGAACACAGCTGTGTGAAAATAAACATCACATTTTATTTTCACCTGCGGTTATTGCGAATATTCAAAACTATTTTCCGCGGGCTATTAGATAGGACATGGAAGTTTACAAAAAAAAAAAACAACTTCAACAGAGACGATAGCTGTAAGTTGCCGGCAGTTTGCAAAGCTGTTTTCAATTAGGTGACAGGCTCATCGTAATAAGTAAAAATACAATATTTATGATCTAAAAAAATGGTTACTGAGGTTCAATGTATTTTTCGTGTATTAAGTTTGTATTTCAAAATTCATAATTTCTTGTAACTTTTTGACCGGGGATAGTGTATTGAACCATGAATAAATGTTATAAATTACTGAACATGATACTGACTTATGTTTTTATATTGAACATGAATAATTAAAGCAGAGTTTCATAAATTATTTCGTTCGAGCCACTTATCCTATTGCTTAACACAAACACATGAAATTTTATAGATGTTGTTACGTGGATCCTATGATTTTTAGTGCAATTGAGAAATATAAATCAGAGATAGTAAAAGAATCACCATGAATTATGTTGTTCCTAAGAATGTTCCGTTCTACACAAACTTCAATATAGGCCTATCAGTAAGCTGTACGTGAAGTCCAACTGGTAATGTTGTTTTATCATTGGAATGCAGTTTCGTGTTTGCTCAATTACTTTCCAACATATTTTTTGCGTTCTACTTGCAACAAAATACGGTTAGAATTTACTAAATGTGTTGACACTAAAGAGACAGGCAAAATATATCCGTTTTAATGTGTTAAGAGTTTAAATGTTTATATGGAAACGAATGAAAAACGGAAAGCACGTCGGTTGCAGACAAGCTATAAATCAGCTGTTACACTCTAAATAGGCCTACATTACTTTACACATGGGACACAGCTGTGAACTACCGTGTTTGGATGAGCGAGTGCACGAGATCGATTCCCCGTCCTCCTCCCGCTGGTATGTGAAACGTACTGTGAAGATTACTCTGGCAAGAAATACGTAATCATTGAGAGATTTACTTAGTTCTTAGTAAGAAAAATCTCTACTTTTTTGTTCTTCAATGTCGTTAAATAAAATGTGTTTGCAATACACGCTAACATTTTACTCTCATCCAGTAACCCCCCCACTATATGCTAGGTTTAACGGCTTGCAGTCCCGTCCCTATATCTAAACGCCATCAATCAATTTATAGAATATTGTAAAGACAATCGTATCGAACCGCGTAGAATACCCGAGAGCCTCCCCGACCAGTCGTCCGCCAAGTGTGGCAGGTGGTTGCCTCAGTCAAGGCCGCGTACAAGTTTGTTCTAGATTCTTCAAGAGGCCACTTGAGTGATTTCTTTAGCGCGTATCGAGTGTGTGTAGCGAAGTGTTGTTGCGTTATAATTAGTTCGGAGTTCTTTGTAGTTAACATTATCATTGCGTGTGGACAATTTTTACTTGAATTGTTGTAAGAGACCATCTTGTTGATTCAAAATTATTAATTGTGATAATTAAAGCTGGTTATCAGTGGTTTAATTGGTTTCTTGTATTTTGTTTTTTACAGTACCATAGCGAGACCGTCGTAACAATATCCTTCTTTCTACTTCTCAATCTTGTTGTTGTTGTTATGTTTCATCTTGTTCTGATTATTTTTCTTCCCCTTGAAGTCTTAGGTGATAGCGTGTGTGGAGGAGAGAGAGAGAGAGAGCAGGTAGATCCTTCGTGTACGTTGAGTTTGGAGCAGACTGGAACACAATAAACATCAACAAGACCGATGGGTGTGACACATGATTGCGACCAAAAAAAGAATAGTTTAAAAAAGCGATGAGAAAAATAAATGTCAATCGGATGACGGGAAACAATCCGAACTTTCCGTCGGATGATATATTGCAGGTGACGGGAAAGGGGTAACAGGAGTTTAGAGATAATATCATGAGAGACAGAAAACACTGCTGACCTAAAGAAACGACATCGGTTAATATCGGTTAATAATTGCCCCCCCCCCAAAAAAAATGGATCGTAGAACGCTCGGTGCGTAAAACAATATGCTTTTGGTGCAAATGGCATCTAACGCGGTGGACAATTTGGCCGTGTGGTCACCGGTAGCAGTAAGGTTAAGAAATATTGTTTCTTATGTCTATTTTTAAAGACAATTAGCAATCTGTATTTTATTGTGCTCATTTATAAGTTTGCGGAGCATGAGTCGTTCATGTTCACTGATGGGAAAGTAATGGGGTCTGAAAAATAATATAATATAATAATAATAACTTCTGCTCAACAGACCGTAAAGAACCAAGGCATAGGCCTACCGCACGGCTTTTGTGTTTACTGTGACGGTTGCATGGCAGTACAACGCGCCGCCAGCCGCTAGTTGCGGTATTCACAGCCAGGAGGCGCCGCTGTTATCTCAGCGGCTACTCAGTTTTGTCTACCGACGCTGAGTGCACGCCGTACAAAGTCTCCGCCGGGAATTGAACCCGGGACCACGTGCACATGAATCGCCCGTGCTAGCCACTAGACCACCTGCAGGCTCAATGGGGTCTGAAATGTTTATTAAACAACTTGCGTACAAAAGAGACGAATCGGGTAAGGCCCAATTGTAAGGCCGCGCCGCCGGTTCGATATCATCCACACCGGAGTCCCGTTTACCGAAGTTAACGAATGGCTAATTAAACTTCATCCGTTCTGAGTGGTTAGATACAGTATTGTGGCGCTCGGAGGATACAACTAGAAATGAAGTCTATGAAGGCTTTGTGAAAATCCTTGCCCGTTTTGATATTAAAAAGTTGGCAAGTCACTGTGTTTTCCCTTTGACAGAAGTCTACTAAAATTTCTTCATTGCAGGTTTACACATTTTTCCTACGCAGTAGCCAAACCAGAAACAAACTTAATTAATGTTAATATGTCTTCTATTCTATCCTTCTGCTGACAAGCAGATTTAAACACAGTTTGTAACAGTATGTTAGGTTTTCTAAAAATATTTACTCTAATATTTTTTCTTTCTATAACTGAGCCCAGTGCCTATTAAAAATGCAGACGATTTGAAGAATATATATCATCTTTCAGGGTAAAGAAAAGTTAACTAGTCTTGTAACTAGTTTAAAATTTAAAAGGAGAACGCGCTGGTAGTTCAGACACAGAAGAGCAAAAAGCAGAAGGCATATCATGTCGGCTGTTTTATAAAAGACGAATGCACAAGCCATAATACTGGCGACAGCTATAAATCAGCTGTTGCGTTTTATATGTGTAGTGAAATATTGTGTGTTCGCGCAAGTGAGTACGTGGGCTCGCTTCTTTCTCACCCACTGTTTACGTGCAACGTACTGTAAAGATTAGTTGGAATGAAACTGACAACACTGTATGAGTTTACTACTTTTAGCGAGCAGTAAGAAAAAGAATTTAGAAATGGCTAGAATATTAAGTGCATAGAAATTAATATAGCAAAACATGTTTCCACGTCAGAGTTGACAGATTATTTGGATTAAAATTTTGAAACAATTATCAATTAATATTAAAATCATTTAAGAAGCAACTTCTTGGGTACACAAGGAAATATACTGTACGCGCACCAGCTTTGCTATCGAGACGCCTGTGGAGCAGGGGGGCATCATCTACTGTGAATGATAGCGCATGTTTGTGTTAGTGGGGTATTACTGGTTCTGTAAACATTGTTCAGTTCAGTTGTTGAGAAAACGTGTTTAGTTGTGATTTTGTGTGCGTATTAGATTAAGCTTTCGTACATTATATGTCAGTATAATTTATTGAATTCTTTGTTAAAGAATGTTTTCTTGTTCGCTACAAATTTATTATTAACCTATCGTTTCATTGTTTTACCGTTCGTTGTCAAATACTAAGCAGTTAATTTAACCTTCATAACTACATTGGTATGAGTAGTTCCGTAAAAAAATACTATTCAAATGTTCAAATGACTTTGCAGAAAAGTAACAAAACAATTGTTTCCGAAGGACGTGAAATTATATCCTCTGTTATTGAAAAGTGAGATGAAGAATCAAGGAAAGGGTAATATTTCTGTACGGCTAAACAGGATACAGCCAGAGCAGCATATTGTACTGGCGTTTAAGAATTCACAAATAAAATAGTCCGGAAAGAACATAATCCACGTTTAGAAAATTGCCAGAATCAGCGTTTAAGTACTCCAGGAAAACGAAGAAAAACGAGACCGAATCACACTGTAGTATGCGTGGAGCAGTTTGACAGATATCTAATCAGAGTAATATTATTCATGATTTTTTACACAGTCCAGAAAAAAGTGCCGACAGTGGGAAAACTTCTACCCGTGGTGAAAGAAAAAATATATTTTTCGTGGAGTAACAGTTCTTTACGAAATATCGGTATGGAGAACTATACATGACTTACATGTTCTAAGATTTATATTTAAAATCATTTTCGAAATGAAATATTACCATAGAAACTACTTCTTTCTACTTACTGCTTCAGACTTAACCACAGGACTGTGGTCACTAACGTATACCACCTCACGTTATCGCACTCGATTTTCACTGATGATGGAAGTCGATAGCATTGCCGAAACGTCTGGTTTTGCAGAAAACATTGGACTACGGCCAAATATCCCGGGAAGGAATTTTAACAAAAACTACTTCTTTGTTGCCGATAACGTTGTACACATATATATAAAAAATATGCATAAAATTAATGGCTTGTATAAGTTAATGATTGATCTCCATTAAGTAGTGCTCAAGTTTCCAAAGTTTTAATATTATGATGTCCGTAATTAAAACATCAGAGCAGTTTTAGTGTGTATGAGGGTACACCGTGGGCAAAAATTTTCAACATTTCCTATTGAGCGTTGTTTAGAGTAAAGCTGCGAATCTACAGTGTACGTTTCACAGAACAAACACGCGGAAAAGAAGCAGCGCTCCAAAGTCACTCATGGACCCTCAGCATCTTGCAGAGGGTTCATTCCCTAAAGACGAAAAGTCTGTCTACGACTCGTTCCTCTGTAAACACGTGCAGTTACACTGCCCAGCGATCCACAGGAAGCAAATCGCTATCCACGCTGGACACTTTTTCGGCTTGCACGCGTTATGTTGGTGTGGGTTTCGGCACTTTCCATTTAAAAAGCGTGCAAATGTAAGAAAATAAACATGAGTGAGGCCAGAAATAACGCAATTTTGTGTGTGTGTGTGTGTGTGTGTGTGTGTGTGTGTCTTCCCTGCCTTTTTATTGCAGTAATCATAATAATAAAATGGAAACGTAAACATTACATAATTGAGATATGCTTGCCTGCCACGAACGATATTTTTTCACTCATACATGATTTACACTAAAATAAAAAAATTGTAATTTTATTGCCTGGCAACAAAATTATTTTATTTTTAACAATTACCATTGTTTCAAAAAGTTTAAATGAATTTTCAAGTACTTTTCTGTTGTTAAAAAGTAAAAGGTTGCAAGTAAACTACCCCTTCCCCTTAACAGATCTTCACCAAAATCAAAAGTCCTTGAGATCTCTACAATTCAGGGAAGCATGCAAAAAATTATTTGATTCTGTTTGAATTTGCGGCTGTTATCGTTTGCCAAAAAAAATTACCCTTGATAAAAAAACGTTGCAGGTAAACTACCCCTTCCCCTTAACCGATCTTCACCAAAAACTACAGATCTTGAGTACTCTACAAAGCAGGGCTGTATACAAAAAATTATTTGATTCTGTTTGAATTTGCGGCTGTTATCGTTTGCCATAGAAAATACCCTTGTTAAAACATAAAACATTGCCGGTAAACTACCCCTTTCCCTTAACCGATCTTCACCAAAAACAATAGGTCGTGAGTACTCTACAAATCAGGACTGTACGCAAAAAATTATTTGATTCTGTTTGAATTTGCGGCAGTTATCGTTTGCCATATAAAAAAATCTACAGACAGATAGACACACAGACAGACACACAGACAGACACTTTTCGAAAAACGACTTTTTTTCATGTTTTGAGTGTAGTACAATCAGAATCTGCAATAATCTCGAACACGATTTTTTTTGCCATCACCATACTTCCATTTCCTTAAGGAACATGGAAGTAAAAATAGTAAAGGAAATAGGGTTAAGTTAGCATCGTTGCAACGGTCTACTGATCGTCGTATGGTATAGTGGAAAACAAAATACGAGACACCAATGAAATCACTAATAACCAGTTTTAATTATCACAGTTAACAGTTTGTAATAAACAAGTTATTTAACAAGATTATACTCGTACAATAATTAATCTGTCCACACAAATAATAATGTCAATTATAAAGCATTCCGCACTATAATCACTTTTCACTAATGAGACGCTTCCACCACTTTTCACGCTTTAACTTTTCACCACTTGAGACGCACTGTGTAAATCGCCCGACATAAAACTGAACTAAGCGGCAGGTATGGATATTTATAGTCTGCAGGGTTCCGTAATATGCATCCTTAACAAACACTTGAACATTCTAGAGGATACTTCAACGCGGCCTTGGCAGAAACACACACCGGCAGGGCTATTCAAACGCTACGTGACATACATGCTATGCTACTCCGAGAACCTTGTCGAACGCTATGTGACATACATGCTATACTACTCCGAGAAGCTTGTCGAACGCTATGTGACATACATGCTATACTACTCCGAGAACCTTGTCGAACGCTATGTGACATACATGCTATGCTACTCCGAGAACCTTGTCGAACGCTATGTGACATACATGCTATGCTACTCCGAGAACCTTGTCGAACGCTATGTGACATACATGCTATGCTACTCCGAGAAGCTTGTCGAACGCTATGTGACATACATGCTATGCTACTCCGAGAACCTTGTCGAACGCTATGTGACATACATGCTATACTACTCCGAGAAGCTTGTCGAACGCTATGTGACATACATGCTATACTACTCCGAGAAGCTTGTCGAACGCTATGTGACATACATGCTATACTACTCCGAGAAGCTTGTCGAACGCTATGTGACATACATGCTATACTACTCCGAGAAGCTTGTCGAACGCTATGTGACATACATGCTATGCTACTCCGAGAACCTTGTCGAACGCTATGTGACATACATGCTATACTACTCCGAGAACCTTGTCGAACGCTATGTGACATACATGCTATACTACTCCGAGAAGCTTGTCGAACGCTATGTGACATACATGCTATACTACTCCGAGAAGCTTGTCGAACGCTATGTGACATACATGCTATACTACTCCGAGAACCTTGTCGAACGCTATGTGACATACATGCTATGCTACTCCGAGAACCTTGTCGAACGCTATGTGACATACATGCTATGCTACTCCGAGAACCTTGTCGAACGCTATGTGACATACATGCTATGCTACTCCGAGAAGCTTGTCGAACGCTATGTGACATACATGCTATGCTACTCCGAGAAGCTTGTCGAACGCTATGTGACATACATGCTATACTACTCCGAGAAGCTTGTCGAACGCTATGTGACATACATGCTATACTACTCCGAGAAGCTTGTCGAACGCTATGTGACATACATGCTACGCTACTCCGAGAACCTTGTCGAACGCTATGTGACATACATGCTACGCTACTCCGAGAACCTTGTCGAACGCTATGTGACATACATGCTACGCTACTCCGAGAAGCTTGTCGAACGCTATGTGACATACATGCTATGCTACTCCGAGAAGCTTGTCGAACGCTATGTGACATACATGCTACGCTACTCCGAGAACCATGTCGAACGCTATGTGACATACATGCTATACTACTCCGAGAGCCTTGTCGAACGCTATGTGACATACATGCTATACTACTCCGAGAACCTTGTCGAACGCTATGTGACATACATGCTATACTACTCCGAGAACCTTGTCGAACGCTATGTGACATACATGCTATGCTACTCCGAGAACCTTGTCGAACGCTATGTGACATACATGCTATATATGCTACTCCGAGAACCTTGTCGAACGCTATGTGACATACATGCTATATATGCTACTCCGAGAACCTTGTCGAACGCTATGTGACATACATGCTATACTACTCCGAGAACCTTGTCGAACGCTATGTGACATACATGCTATGCTACTCCGAGAACCTTGTCGAACGCTATGTGACATACATGCTATACTACTCCGAGAACCTTGTCGAACGCTATGTGACATACATGCTACGCTACTCCAAGTGAGAGATGCAATACTGTTACGACGGTCTCACGAATTGTAGAGTGGAAACAAAACACAGACTCTAATGAAGTCACTAATTACCACCTGTAATTAGTCGCAAATAACAATTTGAAGTCAACAAGGTACACTCATAAAATAATAATTCAAGTTAAATTTGTCCACACGCAATAATAATTGTCAACTACTAGAGTTCTGCACTAATTATAACACAACAATCACTTTCCACTAATCGGCAACAATAACTTGATCCGCACTCTACAATATCGCTAGGTGTAACTAACTTCTAAGCCGGCCACTGTTGATTACAAAGGTCCCGCAGGTGTTCCAGAATAATCTCCCATTTATTTGGAGGCGTGACAGCATAATTTGGGTGATCAAGAGTACTCGAACAGTGTGGAAGGTAGTAAGTACAGGGCCTTGACAGAGACCTGCTCTGGCTAGCCGAGAACGCTTACGTAACTGCGCTTACTTTAGAAGTTTTCGAGAGCGTTACGTAATTTGGTAGCAGTACGATTTATTAAGTCCACAAGGATTTGGCTGGTTAGGAGATGTGGAGATACAGGCAACCAAAAGGGTTCCTGTTTCATGAATTGAGAGGAGCGATACGGGTAGGGAGATTAAGAGGGCAAGATGCGGAAGTTGATTTGGTAAGAATGGGAGTCAGGTCAGTAATTGGCGATATCTAGCAAACAAAAGAAGTAAGTAGAGGCGTATAGTGGAGGAATTCATGGCTCACGCAAGGCTGTAGCGTTCTGGTTGAAAAAAAGAAAAAGAAGAAGAAGAAGAAGAAGAAGAAGAAGAAGAAGAAGAAGAAGAAGAAGGAGGAGTAGGAGGAGGAGGAGGAGAAGAAGAAGAAGAAGAAGAAGAAGAAGAAGAAGAAGAAGAAGAAGAAGAAGAAGAAGAAGAAGAAGAAGGAGGAGGAGGAGGAGGAGGAGGAGGAGGAGGAGGAGGAGGAGAAGAAGATTGAAATAAAAATCCCCAAGTAACAATTTTTATTCAAATTGGCCAACGTTAAAACCATGTTTCCAGCGGCATTGTAATAGTTACCGATTTTATCATAATTAGGCTCCTGTTTTAGAAAATACACTCTCCAAAATCTATGTAACTATTCTGTGGAAAGCAGAACAGTAACTACGTACGCACAGTTGTCTGTAGTGTTAGCTATTGTGGGATTGAAGGAGTAAAGTTTGTCATACGTGCTGCCTACAGACCTGGTCGTTCAACGATTCAATAGGCGTAGCGTCTGTTCATAAAACGCTTGTCGCCTTTGCTTTATTACACCATTCGCTCCAATGTAAACATTTTCATAAAAAAACACTCCTCTCTGTCGTAAATTCAATGCGTTTTACTTTACTTTTGATATGCGTTGGTATACGTGTTAGGTTTGCAGATGGCACGCGGGAGCTGTGCTGATTAATTCGGTATGTTGGCTTCAGAGTTTACGATTCTAAACGATTCTGGGGATGATCAACCGGCGGGGCTGCCGAAATATCACACTAATTAAATTTTTACGCTTATTGTAGTCGGCACATGTATATTTTCTTATTGAGTATGTATTTCTGAAAATACTGTAGATAGGAATGAAACTAACGTTCAGAATATTTTGAACTAAAAATGTTATGTTTTCTACACCAACGTTTGAAATCTTATAATAACTTAGTAAAAATACTGGTTCTACGGTCTCACGGATCGTCGTATTGTACAGTGGAAACAAAATCCGACATCAAAGAAGTCACTAGTTACCGGTTATAATTAGGCACAAATAACAATTTGAACTCAACAATGTCTCTCATACAATTCAAGTTAAATTTTTCCACAAGTAATTATAATGTTAACTATTAGAGTTTCGCACTAATCATAACAAAATAATCACTTTCCACTAATCCGGAACAATCGCTTGATCCGTCGCCACTCTACAATGTCGCCAGGTGTAACTAACTTCTAAGATGGCCGCTGGTGCTTATATAGAGATTCCAGAATAATTTTCGATATTGCTGACGGCAATCCAAAGTTCCCGAAGAGGCTGGAAGTTACTTGAGTGTACGGCCTTGAAAGAAACATTGCAACTGCTCGGTTAGCCGAGAAACGTGTAAAACTTTACGTAAGTGCACCTACCAACTTCTCAAGAGCGTTATAAAATTGTAAAATCGAGTAAAATCGAGAAGTTACAAGCGTTAGTTACTCTTGATAACTTTAGTGATAACTCTGTATACCTTTGGCATACAGTGTGTAGAAGAAGTAGTAAAAGTAAACAAGAAGGAGGAGAAGGAGAAAAAAGAAGAAGAAAAAAAGGAGAAGGTGATGACGACGACGAAGAAGTGGGAGTAGAAGAAAGGTAAAAGAAGAAGAAGAAGAAAAAGAAAAGGACAATAAAGAAAAAAGAAAAGAAGAAATTTTGTTTCATGACTCAAGCTTTAATAAATATGCAATCACCACCTACAAAGCCGAATTTATATTTGAATAACTTATCAGAATTATTGGATGAGTTTTTGGATAGACACCTCACCAGTAAAACAGTTTTGGAAATTTGAAATTGTCGAGTGACAATAATGTTTTTAGAATTCAATAATTTTGGCGTAATAAATTAACCATAATATTGACACACTATTAGCAGAGCTTATAGCACATTGACGATCAGTGAGGTTCGTATTATGGCAGGTGCCTATAGTCTCAGTCCAGCTCGGCTTTTAATTATTATCCAAGTTTTTTAAACGTGGGCGGACAGTTAGTTCACGGAATATTGCACGGACAAGCTGTTTCGTAGGAGAGAGAGAGAGATAGAGAGAGAGAGAGAGAGAGAGAGAGAGAGAGAGAGAGAGAGAGAGAGAGAGAGAGAGAGAGAGAGAGAGAGAGAGAGAGAGAGAGAGAGAGAGAGAGAGAGAGAGAGAGGCCTCTAATAGTGACTGTGAATACGTATGTTGTGACGGCTGGTGAACACGAATAAGACCAGAAATTCCTATGCCTAATTTTTTATGCGCGTCTGTAGATCTATGCAAACATTTATCAGCGTCTTTTTATATTCTTAACTTTTTAACACAACTAAACACGCGTGAAGCATATAGTCCGTTTTAACGTAGATCAAGGAAAACGGGTCCATCACCGCAGGAATTCTAGGGGATATTGTAAAATAATCCAAATGGTTATTTTAAAACAGGACGCTCTTCACTCTCAATATTGTTACATAATGCGGAAAAAGTGTTACACCATTACAGAATATTCTACGTGTTTCTCGGATGTTCCAGTGGAATCCGGCTGTAACGTTGTGTGCTTACGTGATCTCAACATGCGTTAGCGAGTCTTTTCTAGACTTCGCTAGCCGCGCGCACTATGTCAAGGCTGCAATCAATTACGCTCTAGTGTAGCAGTGTGTATGGACCATTCTAGAATTTCAGCGGGGTATAAATATAGGCATTCAGCGGATCTTAGTTCAGTTATTGTCGGGCAATTTACACAGTGCGGTTCGAAGTATTGTGGCGAAGTGTCAAGTGTTTTATAATTGCGCGGGACAATTGTAATACAATTGTGTTTTACATTAGTTGACATTTTTATTGCGTGTGAAAAATTTTTATTTGATTTGTTGTACGAGACTATCTTCTTGATAACAAACTGTTTAATTGTGATAATTAAAGCTGGTGATTACTGACTTAATTGGTCTCTTGTATTTTGTTTTCCACTGTACCATACGACGATCACTAGGTCGTCGCAGTAATATGTTAATTGAACGTCGCAGCAATGTTAATGTAGACCTAAATCTTTGTTACACACAATTATTAAAATAAAAAATATTGTAAGCGCATAATAATAATAATTGAAAATTTTTACTGAAATCAAAACGCAGTAGTCTCTATAGAAGGGGAAACGTAAAGGAACTGACGTCTGTAAAGGATTTGCCTATTTCCAGGTGACCTCTCGTATATTTTGTTTACATCATACTCGGAAAAAGTAGTCAGACAAGCTACATCAGGTTTTAGAATGGTTGTAATAGACAACGGAAGACGTATTCACAATATCAGATATACACAAAATAATTGCTCTTAATAATGATTTACAAATAATTATGGTAAGACTTCATTGAAGAATTAAGTCTTAATGCGACCACAAAACATAACGCAATAAGAAAACCATCGTACAATGTACATAAACCGTCGATTATCAGAAGATTAGTTAGGTTGAACGAGTTAGTAAATGTTATTGTTAAAAAAACCGTCCCCAAAAGTACTGGAGAGGATGAGTAATGCCTTATGGTCTCATTCCTTGATGAAAGGAAATATCCAACCGCAACTCCAAGTGGTGGGGGATGGGTAACACCTATAGGTGGCTAACGCGGCTCTGGAGACCGAGTGACAGCCCGTATAAGCTTGTCATTGTCAAGTAGAGGTTAGAGCACCCTCTTGCCCTTGGGGTGAGAAATTGCCCCTATAGATGAATGACCTTCCATTGGTTAACAACGTAGGATGTGGGAGGCAAGTTTGAAACCACAACATTAAAGATCCATATGATATCTCAACAGGGAAAAGCTGTCTCTTTAGTCTGGTAAGACAGACAGTTTATGGGAGAACACCCAGACAGAAAATCGGGCTGGACGTTAAGCCTGAAGGTGGCAGCCCCACTACACGTCTTACCCTGCGATATGCTAGTAACATATCCAGGGGACATATTCGCTACTAAATTGCCTTAAATAAGGGGGAACATCTTTGCCGAATGTCTGGGACTATAAGCCGACGGGACGGAGATGCGTGGGACGTCCGAGGAAGCGCTGGAGTGACCAGTTCTAATCTTTGCCTATTTGAGACCAGAAGAACCATCCTTAGTTTAATCCGTGAAACTGATGATGATAATGATAACTAATAACGTTGCATCAAGATTTGAACGCACAGTCGAAGTGTATAAACGAACAAAAATTACAAGAACAGCGTTAAGAAAACGTTTCTCAACCATAAAAGACTGAGATAAATGTATATGTATTCGTATGGTGCGTTGTTATGTTTCTTTGCTCTTACTCTGTAGCGTATCTAATATCACATGAATTGAGTTGAGAGTTTTTAGTGTTGGATAAATCGAAACTTTCGCAAAGCGTTGTGCAGAAACGAATAGTGAAAAGTGTCGAATAGTGAAGTTTTAAGGATGGTTGACATCGGAAAAGAACTTATTTCTATTATGTAGATAAGGAAGTGCAGTATTCAAAAAAATAGTTTTTCGAGAATCAGAATGTGAAGCTTTGCAAATCATAATTTAGGGTAAATTCGAAAATCGTTAATATAAAGAATATAATGACGTTCGTGGATGAGGAACCTGTGAGAATTGTTTCGTTGCACCTGAGTACACTTGTTCCTTCCGGCTGCACTAACATACGTTTTATTTTTCTGAACACCAAAATGTTCCGTTAGTTGAAAATAGGTAAACAGGAAGAGGAAAAGAGAGAAGAAGAAGAAGAAGAAGAAGAAGAAGAAGAAGAAGAAGAAGAAGAAGAAGAAGAAGAAGAAGAAGAAGAAGTAGTAGTAGTAGTAGTAGTAGAAGTAGAAGAAGAAGAAGAAGAAGAAGAAGAAGAAGAAGAAGAAGTAGTAGTAGTAGTAGTAGTAGTAGTAGTAGTAGTAGTAGTAGTGGTAGGAGGAGGAGGAGGAGGAGATGAAGGAGACGGAGGTAGAGGAAACAGACGGTAAAGAGGAGTAGCAAGAATTAAAACAGCAAGAGACATATTGAGGTTATCTTCTAAAGAAGCAGAAGATAATGTGAAATTAGAAAAAAATACACGAGGGAAAACCATAGTTCATTAGTTAAGAAAATTTTTCTAATTTGTTAGGCTAATCAATTAATTGACGGTTATTTGTAATCTGTACCTTGGACAGAAAGTGAATGTGCAAATCGGAAAGGAGAGTTCAGAAGGAATTAAAATTGGAAGGGGAGCAAGCAGGGATACAGCAAGGCTGCTGTATGTCACCAAACTTAACTTATTTAACATATATCTTGATTAGGAAGTGCTTTGACAAAACAAGAGGTATAAATGTGGGCGGAATAAGATTGAATGTATAAGGTTTGCTGACGACAAGGCTGTTTTAGCAGAAAAGGAAGAGACAATGAATGAAACGATAAGAGATTTGAATTAAGTATGCGAGGAATATGAAATGAGGATTAATGAGGAAAAATAAGTGTATGGTAATTAGCAGAGGAGGAGAAAGGGCAAAGATAAAGATAGGGCGAGACAGAATACAACAGGTGCAGTTGTTTAAATATCTTGGAAGCTTGATAAGTGAAGATGTGTGATGCACTCGTGAAATTAGAGCAAGAATCGCTATAGCGAAAGAGGCATTTAATGGGAAGAAAACACTGATGTGTGGCAAAATTAATACGAATTTAAGAAAAGTTGCCAAATGTTATGTGTGGAGCGTTGCTTTATATGGTGCAGAGACATGGTCAATGAGGAAAGGGGATGAGAAAAGATTAGAAGGATTTGAGATGTGGGTTTGGCGAGCAATGGAAAAAGTGAGGTGGGTTGATAAAGTGAGGAAAGATGAAGTTTTAAGATGAACAGGGGAAGAGAGAAGAATCCTGAAGGTAATAGAAAATAGAAAAAGGAATTGGTTAGGTCATTGTTTAAGAAGAGACTGCTTACTTACAACTGCCATGGAGGGTGTCATAGAAGGAGAAAAAAGAGAGGGCGTAGAAGATAGAAGTTAATAGATAGGATTAAAATCAAAGGTTGTTACGGAGAAACGAAAAGACTGGCATGTGATAGGACAGCTTGGAGAGCCCTTACCATTTGAAGACCTACCTTAGGGCAGACCACCAAATACTAGTTAGGCTAATCAGAATAAAGTATGTACATGCAACATTAGTGGGACACGTATGATGGTCGTGGAGCAGGTACGAGTGCTGACATGTGTCACTGTTGTTACTTTGGGACAACACTCATTAACGGTAACAATACCTTCATTGTCTGAAACTGTTGCAACAGTAGCAGTATATTGTTACAAACAAATGCTGTTGAATAATATATGGATAGAATATCATGCATACGAGTGTGCTGCCGAAAGTTATACACTGAACGTGCTGTCTACAAATGATGGAAACATTCTTTCAGAGTTATTACGCTCGTCTTTTGCGTTGTCGTCAAAATGACAGTCGATGAGGCAACACTTTTCTATAAAAAATGGCTTTTGTTTTGTAGAAAAAAATTTAT
Organism: Magicicada septendecula; assembly: GCA_034769895.1. Taxonomy (NCBI): domain Eukaryota; kingdom Metazoa; phylum Arthropoda; class Insecta; order Hemiptera; family Cicadidae; genus Magicicada; species Magicicada septendecula. The sequence continues at coordinate 87,593,101 of CM068375.1, read as the reverse complement.
CTGCCGACTGATGATTAGCACGAGTGCAACATTACTAAGAACACAGGAACGAAGAATTCAAGAAGTCGGGATCAGACTTGTTTGCGTGGATGAGACCAGGAGAACAAACGGATTTCAATTTGTTGTCTGCCACAGTCGGAAACCGCGTAGGACTTCATATATTTTGAAAGAAGATTATCTGTACATTTTTTTATTGTCCGCAGCTGTTTTCAGCACACCAGTAATTTACCTCTGAACAGTTAAGTCAATTATAAGTTAAACTAGGGCCACCATACGTCCTCGTTTGCTTCGGACTGTCCTCGATTTCAGATTATGTCTGAGCGTCCAGGCACAGTTCGCTAAAAACATGATTTTGTCCTTGATTTTGACAGAGTTAATGTAAATTCTTAATTAATCACTTGTTAAAATTTACATGTTTTAATTCATTGTGGTTCTTTCTTAACAGGTTAAAACGCCGGTTGCTGTCATAGTAAAAGTATTATCATCTTTTGTAAAACGTCATTATCGTATTTCGCCTATGTTAACTATTAGTAAATTTATTTTCAAATTAAATAAATAATAATTTCAGAGTTTTTAATTATTTTTAAATAAATACATACACCCACGAACTCTGTTGACTGTTGTAATTAACTGAAGATAGGAAACCGAGTTCCAGCAATGCTACGTTTACCTAATTATTACTACACGCCTAACAATATTATTACAAAAAACTAATTTATCGATGCATTTCCGTAAATGTGGTTGTGTGGCTTTCGATAGAAACGTTAATTGTGGATGACACATTATCTACCGTCAACAGATAACACGTGAAGGTAATCGTCTTCAAACCACTGTCGATAACAAGAAGTTGCCCATTAAATCTGTTTCATGTCAATTCAACACAAAACGCGTCCACATGAATTTGCAAACTAATTGCCTCGGTGCCGACGTAATGCCTGTATCACTCCCTCCTCACGGGCACGGGCGCGCGCGTACACAATAGTTGAGATTTGCTGGTTTCTATACTGCGTGATACGTATTGTAAAAGATGTACAATAAAAGGCAATGGTTAAAGGATTATTTCCTGCAATTACGGCCTCGTAAATTTATTGACTTAAGAACCTATAATTTACGTTGTGCGGTGCGTAATAAGTACTTATATTAGAGAGAATTTTTACAATAAAGATGTAGTATTTATAGAAGAGTTGATTAGGCCTAATCTTGTTAGATCTCAGTTCTTGGCGTTCGCTACCTTATTCCTCTGTACTGTCTATGTTATTCACGATAGCCTACAAAATATTGTAATTGTAGAACTGAATGTTTACATTGGTACTGTCACCTTTAAGTGGTCAGCAATTATTCTACATTATCGAAATCTAAAACCCAGGGTCGCATACTTTTTATTACGTAGACGTTTAATACCCTCAGGCAACGTATTGTTACGTAATGGGGAAAAAGTGTTACGGCATTACGGTACGTTATGGTACATTGGAGAACGTTGTTCTACTCTTTTCTCGGCTATTCCCGCAGCTGTAATGCGTACGTGACGCTTGACATGCGAGGCAGTATTACTTAATGCGGAACGTCCCGTGGGTTCGATGGTGTCGTTCTAGAAGCTTCTTGACTAACACAAAGGTGTGTGTTTCTGGCGTCGTCGCGCTGAAGTATTCTCTAGAATTTTGGCTTGTTTGTTAAAGACGCATATTATGACCCTGCACACTATAAATAACTCATACCATCCGCTTAGATTTCAGTGTTATGTCGGGTGATTTACACAGTGCGTCGCAAGCGGTGTAATAGTGAAAAGTGATTATAGCGCGGAATTCTTTATATTTGACATTATTATTGCGTGTGGACAAATCTAACTGGAATTATTGTACGAGTTGTTTATAAACTGTTATTTGTGATAATTAAATCTGGTTTTCAGTGACTTCATTGTTGTCTTGTATTTTGTTTTCCATTGTACCATACGACGATCAGGAGGCCGTCTTAACAGTACAAACCAGTTTTGTAACTAGAAATTTGAAGGGTTGAAAGCTTGAGCAAACATATTTTACAAGATCATAGCGCCCTGAAATCACAAAAGTTTTTTCTAATTCTTTCTGTAAATATTTTCAAAAATGTGTTGACCTAAGTTTTCGAAATCCTTTTGTACACTCATGACAATATTTAGTACAATAATTACAACAATTATTAAACATTAGTAATCCACCTTCACGCTTTGTAATTTGTCTGTCAGTTTGAGTAGCAGTTATACTTTTATATCATTAGCTGCAATATATCGATACCTTCATTCTAAAACCACGTATGAGGCAAAATCAACATTTTGCAGGGGAAAGTAAAAACAGACTTTTTAGTCTTGCTACACATTTTATTTCATAATCTTGCATTTTTATCAATAAAGTACTACCTTATCAATAAGGTATTTTTAAAATAAAAAAATCTTAAAAAATAATTTAGCTATGAATGGTATAGAAAAATCTGCTATAGAAGAAAGGATTTATATTATAAAGTGGAAAGAGCACATGGTATAACTAAAGATATTTACAATAAAAAGTGCTTATCTAAAAATGCGAAAATAAGACATTACAGTACAGTAGTGAAGCCAGAATGCCTAAATGCAAGTGAATTTCTAGCATTGAGTTATAATTTAGACAAACTAGAAATATTGAAAAGAAGAATTATTAGAAAAATATTAGGCCCACGAAAAACTTCAGAAGGTTTGAAATTAAGAAGTAATGATGAAATATATCACAGTATAGAAATTATAACAGAAACAATGAGAAAAAGAAGACTATTATTTTTTGGACATTTATATAGAATGGACGACAATAGGATAACAAAGCAGATCTTCAAATATCTGTGGGGGAAGAAGTCAACATCAAGTTGGAATAAAGACGTCCATTATGATTTTAAAAAAAATAATATACACACAGAAGAAGCAATTGAAAGAGAAGTTTTTTGGTCAAAAGTGTTAAAATGGAAGGAGTCCAGGGTAGGAGAGAGAGAAACGCAGGTTCAAAGTGGACTGAAGACAGGAAGAAGAGACACAGTGAAAAGATGAAAGCATATTGGAGAAAAAGAAAAGAAAAAGAATATAGAATTGAAATTTGCATGTGGTAATTAGATAGCCGATACAAAAAAATTAGCTATATTTTAAAATCACATAAGTGCGTTAGAATATTAGAACTCAGTAAAGATAAAATCTTGACTCTGATACGTGTTTTCTATTAACTGTGCATGGCATACAATGCATTTTTTCTCATACGGAGCATTAGCTTGTGTTTGTTGCGCACTGTTTAATTATCAAGTTTCTAGTATGCAAAGGTGCAGTTTTGCACAATTCGGCAATGACTCGATTTCGAAGTCTCAACTGTACCAATGGAATTAGCTTTCCTGGTAAGGTCAAAAAGAAGTTTCTAACCTCACTCATGCGTGTCTACCCAAAAGCCGCACTACGCCGCAGAAGATTTTGCAAGTTCAAAACCTTATTGGCGATGGAATGTAGACGATGAAATGACAAAAGAATTTACAGACAGTTATTAAAAAATGTCTGTTTATGCAGACAATTATTGAAAAAGAATTTTAAAGTTATGCAAAACCGTTAGCCTAATGTTTCGGCGTAGTGACAATCCCGTTGCCCAGTGGTCTTACCACTGCGATTGGCTTACTCAGAGATCTAATTGTTACTTTCTGTGAGGCTAGCATTGTTTATATTTACTCGTCTCTTTGACGTGTCCAATTAAGTCTCATTTTGGTAGTTCTTTTTTTCCCAATCCTCATGCTATCTCGATATTCGAGGTTAGCGGTGTTTCCATTCTTTCCTTCACATATTTGCCTTGTGAGAATAGCGGGTGGAACCCTCAACTGAGCCCGTTTTACTTAGTGAACTATCCCTCTCACTACAAGCTCCACAAGTTATGCTGTCCGGCATGTAATGAGTGGCGAAAGGTCTCCTTATACAAGTTGAGTGTGGAAAGATCAACAGGCTTTGTATGCCAAAGAGGCATCTATTCTTGAAGTCAAAGCCTCATCTCCGGGGGTAACATAGAGGAAGTCTTCAGCTGTCCAATAATATTTACTGAGGATACAATAAATAACGGTTATGATGGTGGCAATAAAAATGGAGTCTTGTGTTTATAAGATTTAGGAGTCCTGCCCGCGCGCGTGTGTGTGCGTGTGTGAGGAGGGAGTGATACAGTCATTACGTTGGTACCGAGCCAATTAGTTTGCAAATTTATGTGGAGGCATTGTGTGTTGAACTGACATGAAACAGATTCAATGGGCAACTTCTTGTGATCGACAGTGGTTTGAAGACGATTATCTTCACGTGTTATCTGTTGTCGGTAGATAATGTGTCATTCACAATTAACGTTTTTATCGGAAGCCACACAACCACATTAACGGAAATTCATCGATAAATCAGTTTTTTTTGTAATAATATTGTTAGGCGTGTAGTAATTATCAGATAAACGTAGTATTGCTAGAACCCGGGTTCCTATTTTCAGTTAGCTACAACAGTCAACAGAGTTCGTGGGTTTATGTATTTATTTACAAATAATTAACAACTCTGAAATTGATATTCATTTTATTTGAAAATATATTTACTAATAGTTAACGTGGGCGAAAGACGATAATAACGGTTTACAAAACCGGATAATCCTTTTACTATGACAGCAACCGACATATTAACCTGTTAAGAAAGAACCATATCGTGACTTCTGTAACCATTTAATATAACCTCACTGGTATTATTTTATAAAAGGTCGATCTTCGATACTATTGAATATTACAAACGTAAGTTAGATACGTTACAAATGGCTTAACAAAGTAAGGTCCTACTGGCCATCCAGCATAACCATTATTTGTACTAATTCCCACAAAAGTCATGATTGTTCCACTTCAGGTTTTTTGAATCGTTATGAACTCTACAGTGTTATACCGAAGATATGTTCGACATTTGTCCCACACTTCACATTTGTCACAATTTCTTCATGCGTCACAAGGGTGCTTACACTAGATGGCGTACACACCGGACTAACAAAATTAGACCTCCCGAATGAAGGGATGCTAATCCCTGTCAAAACTGCCGTCACGTGAGGACTTTGGCTGTTAGCTTTAAAAGCGTATTATGTAAAGGAAAGAAGTGAATTAACACTTAGACCTTGTAGCATGACAGATATTCCACCAATAATTAATTCATTTAAGATCATAAAAAATAATTAAATTACATATACTAAAAGAATATCGAATGAAAGAATGAAATTCAATTACTTCAAAGGAAAAAACCACAATAAAAGAAAAACAATCATTAAATTATAAAAAATACCACTGTTAAAAGTCCAAGAAAGAATTAAGGATAACTCATATTAAACAACCAGGAGATTACCCAGGAGATTAGGAGCAGTAAATAAACAAGATACCCCAAAATCAAGAAAAAAGAATAAGAATAGGAGTTGTGATGAACAAAATACCCCAAACACAAGAAGAAAGAAGAGTAAGGTTTATTATCAGGAGATAAACAAGATACCCTGAAACCAGGAAAGAAGAGTAAAGTCAGTATCAAAAAATAAAGAAGATACTCCGAACCAAATATCAGACAAGATAACACCGAGTACCTTGGTTTACCCAAGATTGAAAACAAGAAGGAAGACGAGAAGAAAGGAAGAAGTAGAATGGAAGAAACACCATAAAAAACCTATTATTAACTACCATTGACCCCAAACCAATAGATACAATTAAAGAAAGTATAACGTCCCGAAACCCTATAAAATTGTAATTATTAATAAACAAAAGTGTTGTATAGTATGATAAGAGGTGCAACAACTAAAGTTATTATGTGATGAAATATAAACAAATCTTCACAGTCCATGATGACTAAAGGTCTGGTCTGAGATAATAAGACTCAATATAAGTCAGAACCACCAGTGAAAGTGTATTAGTGTAAGTGTTTTTGAAATATAATAAACTTGAAGTTGTAGTGTTACTATAACTTAAACTATATGCTATAAAACAACTTTTATATTTGATAATTAATAAATCATGAAATAATAAAATGGAAGCTATTTCTAATATTTTATTATTTTAGGTCACTTTGTTATATCAAGACATTTGTAGGAATGACAATAACAAAGAAAGTGTGGGTGGAAATGTTTACTATGTAAGGGAATGTTAAATAATAGTAGTAATATCAGAAAGGACTGGTAATAGTTTAAGTGTTAAGAGAATTAAAACGTTTAAATGGCTAATATTGTTCAAAGCCATGACTCCATATTTTTGAAAGAGTTCTTATACAATAAGATTTATATGTTTAGAATAAGTTATATTAGTTAAATAACAGCATACATACAAATTAAAATGTTTCAGTATGTATGCTGTATTAATTAACAAAATGAGTTAAATGTATGTTAAAAACAATTTCAGCAAACATGTCCAATTTTACAGAATGATGAGTGATGTTAATTATTATTTTTATAACAGTAGCATGAATTACATGCTACACATCTCAATAAGTTTGTAAACAATTTTATTTTATGTCATGATAACTATTAAGATTCAGAGGAGGAGTAGAAGTAAATTTATTTGAAAAAAACATACATGTAAAATACTAAATTCTAGGCCAGAAAATGAATTCACAGAAATTCATATAAACCAGTTTATTCACTAATGAACCATGTAAACTGACAAGATTTAGGTAAGGTAGGTCAATTAACAACTACTATAAATGAACCTATGATTTAAAAGGGTAATATAGAAAAATACCTCAAATTATTGAAAATTTTTGAAATGTATAAATTAACTATTTTTAAAGAGGAATGTTAAATTCAGAAATTATCACTAAAAACAGTTCAAATGTTAAGTGTATAGGTAATTAAGGAAAAGAAAGGATTTATGACCATTTGAAATTTATTATAATTATATTAATAACACTTAAAATGGCAGTAAAAGTATAGGAAGGCGGAAACCAAGTTTTGGGCCTAGATTTCCAAAAAGAAAGAAATTTGATAATTTTAACAAAAAATCTCAACAAATATGGACTATGACATATTAAATTAAATAGAATGAGATAAATAAACCAATTATATGGTTAATAATTCATGAAAGCGAATAATAAACTAAAATTATTCCATATATAATGTATTTTGGAATAATGTACATGGGAAGTAAGAATTATTTTAACAATACTTTTCCAATATTAACTTGGCAAGATTTTTACTAAAGTGGAGGAAGTTAGTTAGTTCTTTGTTAACGCTCAACCTGAACAGTCTATGCAGAATTGCGTTCTTTAAAACCGTATAATGAAGTGCTAAGGTTACCGAAAAAATTCTGTGAGAAACGAGAGTTACTTAAATAAACACTTTTCCAGTCAAAACATATAAAAACTTCAACGACAACAGTGAAAACGAACACCACACTACATAATACCAGTGAATTAAAACATTAAAACTACATATTAGTAATAATTCAAGCTACTACAGAATAACCATTTTTGCGTAACGAACAGATATAAGTGAACACATCTAATATAAAATAATTAACACCAGTGGACACTGAACACTCATCCAGACTACCCCAAACAACATACTAGACAGTTTACACCAGTTCGGGGATCTTTAAAACAATTATAAAGTTGATTTTATTGTGAGATTTTCTCGCGACGAATATTGCAATTAACCTCTTCGTTTCTGTGAGCGGCCATGATGGAAAAACGATGCAATGCCACCAACATCGACTGACGTCATAGTCTACGATTGGTTTGCAACTCAACTATATTAAACATTTCCTATATATTATTAAAAAATTGTTAGATACTAATTATTTAACATTATTTATTGTAAATGTTATACTTTCTCGTCCTGCCCTTCTCTGACTATTATAAAATAATCGCTCCAAGAACCTTTTCCAATAATTATATGAATTTTTTAACCTGTATTAACATATCGATTTATACCTGAGACGGAGTCGACCATTGCTCGAAATCGATTTAATATCGATTATTATTTATAAATGTTAATAAATCAATTCATTTCAATTGTATGGATTAGTAAATTATTTCACATTGTAATTTAAGGTTTTTAATTAAGCACAAGACTTCTGAAAGAAGAAAATATTAACGAAAGGTGAGATACTGGAGCAACACGGAAAGTCGTTAATCGATTGCTGACAGGAGTTAACCTGTTTAACCCCGGATTTTGTTAATATCTTCCAGAAGTAAGAATTAAACAAAATTACCCTTCAGAATTTTAGAAATTTGTTTAAAACAATAAAACAGAATTAATTACAAATTATATACACCATAAACAAACATACATTTTTTTTTCTTCAGAAAATATTTTTTTAAATAAAAATTTTTTCTTTCTTTCTCTTTATTTGTAACTACAGTTTACAGGTCTGGTTACAACCTTCAATAATATAATAGCGCCAAATAGGCTGCGTACAGTGAGTCCATATCACTGGAAGGAACAGTCACTCGTTACTGAGACCATTGGAGTCAATATGCAGATAAAGAAGTCAATATGTATCAAGGAAATCTTTGTAATAGTTTACAGCTTCAAAGTGTAATGTAGATGAACAAAGAAATCTTGAAAGGCCAAGAAATCCCTGGGCGGATCAGCTATGAATGGCATAGGCCTACTAATTTCTGTATTGAGGAAGAAAATTTGTATCACGCTGTGTCACAAGAACCAACGACTGCAATCAAAGTGTAGTAATTGCGAAAAATTTGACAAATGTATATAAAATTAATTTTGGAAATCAAAATAAAGATAAATGTAATTGAGAAACTGTGCTAGAGTTCCGTGAATGTTGCTGTGATTAATTTCTTTTGCGGAATGATTCGTCATTGCCTTTTGTGTAGTGTGTATGTGTATGTGCGTTGGGGTGGGGTGGGGGTTATGTTTGATATTGCACAGAGTTTTGACGGTATAAAATAGTGCAGTATAAACAAAGTTGTAACGTGACAGGGTAACAGCGTCAGCTGTGTGGCGTTGCCCTTTGCAACAGCTGACTGACATTTTCTGCAAGATAAATAATTACAGCGGAACGTTAATTGATTCGATTCAACTGCTGACATTTAGCAAAGAATTAATGTTGCTTTTAATTTGAAAGGTTTGATTTTTTTTACTGAATTTTAAGGCGGACATTTGTGGAACCTATGTTCAAAGTGTGACAGCCTGTTACCCTTACATGTACTGCGTGAGACTGCGGCTCTGATAGATAGGGTAAAGTATGAGTGAGTGTGTTTGTGTTGGAGCGTTAATTTGTGAACGCCAATGATTCATGACAGCTCCCACGCCCTGTTCACAGTCAGTCTAGCAGCCACTCGCTTAAGATTGGTGTTCTTTTAGTTACTTTCAGTTAGTGAGTGAATTATCCTGTAAATTTGTTTATTTGTAGCTGTCTATTCGCAATGTCTCTGCAAGAGTAATCGAAAGAAAGAAAATGAAGTTTCGTTGTTTACGGTGAAAGTCGCAAAATATTTAGTAACATTATTTAAAAATCTTATGTAGAAAAACAACGAAACTCACTGACATACCCACTGAATCAAGCAACAAAACGAGATGTGTATTACTGTAATAACTCGGAAGGCTTCATTGAATACTTGAGAAACAAGGTGTGTGTTACTGTAATAACTCGGAAGGCTTCATTGAATACTTGAGAAAGCAAAGAAAATGCAGTTCAGAAGGAATACTCTCCACGCCGGGGAAAAACGTAATAAATGTAAGAAAAGGAAACAATTTCTTGATGATTTTGACAAGTGTGTAGTAAGAAATATTGTTCAGAATTTTTATAAAAACAAAATGTGCCCACTGTTAAAAACGTCTACCTATCGTGAAAGAAAAATCCATTTCCCATCGGGCGTTAAATCATTAACGCGAGTATTTAAATGTGTGGGATTCAAATGAAAAAAATGGAAAAGTAAAAGAAAAGTGTTAACTAAAAAACAGGAAATTGTAATGACGTGTTACAAGTACCTTGTGCAAATTAAACCTTTTAGGGAATCTGGGAGAAAAATATTTCTTTAGATGAGAGGAAAGTGAGCGTTGAGTGAGTTTTGATAATGCAATGTAAATCGGTATTTCTCAGTAGTCGTTGGTTTGTTTACATCACTGAGCGTGCCTACGCTTGCCTAAGTCTCTCTCCATTTCGCATTACTTTCAGGGATATTCAGGGAGTTCAGTCTAAAGCAGCAGAATACAACTTGGCAGTACTGAGCGTTGACCCCGAGTTATCTGTCCCGCGCTTTTACTCTTATATCAATAGTAGACAAGAATCTTACATCAAGAATAGAGACAAATACGGTTTGAAGTATGGATACACCGCTTTCTAACTGAAGTATTAGCCCGTTAGCTACGCGAAAGAAGATACAAACGAAATTTCAGAGGATCTAGCGGTTAACGCTTCCACCTCATGGGTTACATGCGGATGTGGGATCGAGGCCGGCCTGAGCTCTGCCTGTACGCCGGTTACTTATCACGTGAGGCCGGACGAGTGGGTTACTGTAGTATACAGTACTTTCTCATGGATTAAAATTAGGACCAGAGGCCAGTAGCGGACTAATGTGGTCGTAGGGGGCGGACCGCCCCGGGACCCACCTAATAAGGGGCCTCCAGATTTCAAAAATTAAGTTTTTTTTGTAAACGTTTAAATTTATTTGCAAATATTCTATTGTTCCGTCCTGAAACGCAACACTAGGAGAGGTCCAGGATTTAATCGATTCCAAAGATTTTTTCATATTATTTTGAAATCTACCTTAAAACCGTACCTCATAATGTGTTTACAGATATTTAAAGTAACTTATAAAGGTAAGTTTATTATTAGAAATATATATTCGTACTAAAAAAGAAGAGCCAGTTTTACCTGGCGTGAATGCCTCAAATTGAGCCCCAACAGCACGGACGACAACGGCAGCGGCAGTACGTGATCAGGTACGAAAACGTAAACGGAGGAGTGAAATACCGGGCGATAACATGTAGGCCTACGCTAAAAGAGATTACACCAGTGAACAGTATTTAACATTTAAGAAGACCAACAATTTATTTAAAATCTCTCATCAGAATTTTTACCGAACAGTAGATAATTCTGAGTGAGGAAATCGGATAAATTTCTCGAATTTTCCGAGGCCAAAACTAGAAAACGGCTATTTTAGAAAGTTCACCTTATTTGTACTGAAACTGCTAACTGACTTGAGACAAAAAATTGACAAGTATTGTTTGCAGTAATGATAAATTTGTTTTGAAGTAGGTAAGTTTATTGTATATTATAAAGTATTATGATACATTTAATGAAGTCTATAAATAGTACTACTTCTACTATTTCTTTAAACTTTGTTTTTATAATATGAAAGTGGATTTTTATTTCAAACATTACTACAGCGTCTTATAAAGTTTCCTAACTAGATGTATCAGTACAGTAATCAAACAATAAATATATAACAGTAAAGTGTTTTTGCTAAGTATTACTTAAAGATTTATTGGGTTATAAATACCCGTCTTATGAGAGGGGGCTCCAGAATAAATCTGCCTCGGACCTCCAGTGGCCTAGGCACGCCACTGCCAGCGGCATGTTTTCCTCTACTATCTAGTAAAACATGCCGTCTAACACGTCAATGGCCGTAACGAGCTGCCGCACCGGGTGTTGAATAAAGGTTCGTATGTCGAGTCTCTGAAGAAGGAAGTGTGTTAATTCTACGAAATATCAAGGTATTTAATATTTAACGCTTGTAGTAGAATGTAACTAATTTAACATTACTTCATTAAATTCATTAATATTACTTCTTTTTCTTTTACTTAATTGCTTCATTACATTCATTAACATTACTTCATTATATTACTTTAACATTACTTCTTTTTCTTCGTCGTCATCTTCGTTGTAATAATCATCAGCATCATCACTACCACCATCACCAAATCCGTTACCACCACCTCATCATAATAAATCATTTTTACCATGAATACAAAAAGGTAGACATGTTAGAAGTTATATAAAGTAGTGGTCGGTGAATTATACAGGACAAATAATTAAATTATCAGAAACAGCTGTATAAGTATATAGTGTTATAACTTTATAGGGAAGGAAACAGCAAACATTTTAGTTAAAGAAGGAATCAACCTTGCATATGGATAATATATATGTAAACAGGAAAGTGTAAATAATGATTGGTAGCGGTGACAGAAACTGATTGAGTGCTGACAAAACTTCCCCATCAATAGTTATTGACAGCGATTGACATTTTAATCCCTCTGTCTATGGCTATGTCTGCTTTTCCTCCTCTCTTGTATTGTCTCTGTGTCTGCTTTCTCTCTGTATGTCTGTCTCCCATTTTCGACATACTCTCTCTGATTTCTTCCTTGCGTTATTTTTCCTCTTGAGTGACTGACTTGTTACCTTTATGACTGTTTATTCTCTCTTCACCCGAATGAATCAAAAGGCGGGATTAAGTGCACAGAAATTTAATAAGTTAAACGTTTTATACTTGATACTGAGGAGTGTAATAGGTGGCTGATGGGAAGAATAAGAGGGATGTTTAATCTAACAAGATATACTTCTCTGGAAAAGAAGGAAATACTAAAATACTAAGAAAAGCTCAAACGATAGTATTAAAAAATTAATGAGAAAAGAGTGAGTTTTGTATTTTATTTTTGTGTTGTCACTTTATGGTAGCTGGGCGTTTTGGGAATGAATGGGCAAAATTAAATACAAGTCTTATTAAATAGAAACAAGTTTAGAGGATGCAAAGAATTTTTTATTTAACAATTTTAAAAGAAGTCTCCATTGACATTAAGGCATGAGTCCCACTGTTGCATTTATCCGTAGATTCCCTGATGGTAAAATTCTTGCGACTGTTTGCGGAACCATTCGCTAACAGCAAACTCTACCTCAGCGTTCGATTTGAACCGACGTCCTTTTAGTGATTTCTTTAATGAGCCAAAAACATGATAATTGCACAGGGACAAGTGGGCACTGTAAGGTGGATGTTGTAAGACTTTCCACTTCATACGACCAAGGAGATCTTGAATCGACTGGGCTACATGGAGTCAAGCATTATCATGCAGAAGAAAGACACCATTTGTGAGCTTCCCGGGACATTTATTCTTGATGATGACCCGTAAGAGTTTTAAGCTGTCTGAAAATTGCTCAGCATTGATCTTGACACCAGGCTCTTTAAAATCTAAGAGCAGCACACCCTGATAATAAAAAACATACGGTCACCATTACTTTTCCTCCCGAAGGTTGGGACCGACATTTTTTCGCTTTCGGAGATTGTGCAGGCTTCCATTGCACTCTAACGTTTGGAGTTTGGATTCTGGTTCGTAGTGATAACATGGAGGCTCATCACCGGCAACAATTTGGTGTAGAAAGACATTACTTGTTGTTGATAGCGCATCAAATGCTGTAATGATAAGGCCGAACGCAAATTTTTCTGCCCATCAGTAAGCAGTCATGGAATCCACTGAGCTGCAATTTTGTGATAGATAGGACTATGAATGACGAAATGAACAGTCCCCACGCTGATACTCCAACATTTGAAAAAGTTCTCTAACTTTGATGTGCCTATATGCGCGTAAAGCAGATTCCAGCTGGCTCACATTTTCATCTGATGCCGCAACACATGCAAGTCCGGGATGGGCCAAATTATTAGTGTATTCTCTTCCTTGACGAAATTTATTACACCATTCAACCACTGCCGTATAAGAATAACTATAGTCACCATATACAGCTTTCATTCTCGTATAAATTTCCATTGGCTGACGCCCCTCAGCGGCCAAAACTGAATAACGGCACGCAGATTAACTTGAACGGATTTTCTCGTATACAACGCACAATAGACAGGTTGTTTGAAAATGCTAAAATGTATAGACTTCTCTTTCTATGCAACAAGGATGACCTGTGTCTACTTCTGTGTCGAAAAACCGATGAAGGCACCCAATTGGGATGCTAATTATAAACGATGTTCGGCTGTGATAAACACAGGAACTAAATTTTTAGGACCATTTTAGACAGAAAGACATTCAACTTGCTGTGGAAGTTGCATGTCGATTATTTGGCTGCTACGTGTAAACCAGCGTTAAATGTCATTAATTACATCTGTCAAATTAATTGGGGAGCTGATAGAAGGATTTTATTGTGCCTGCAAACGCCACGTTCTAAATGCTAGATATGGTTGAGTACTAGTACTAGTGCTAGTCATGATTGAAAATAGTAGATCTTTACTCAATACTGCGGTGGGCTATGCCACTTGGGCATTCCGTACTAGCCCAGCACAAAGCTTATATTGTCAAGCAGGAAAAACGTCTTTACATCTCCGACGCCAACTACTGCTGATGAGAGTCTTATATGTGACTAAATGTTTATCGATGCCCAACCATAAACGACGTGTTGATTGCAAAAGATTGACTTGTGTGAATATATTTTTAATTGTATATTAATTTTACGTCATATTTTGTATGCTTTTTAAATTTGATTAACGGCTATCATGGTTAACAGGGAAAGTAAAAGTCGATAACGATGAAAAGCAACAAACAAAAAACAGAAGAAACCGAAATAAAATATTCACACGAATCGAAGAAAGTGACAATAAAAGTAAACAAACAATTCATCACACAACCTAATACTTGTCTGCAGTGGTGTAAAACTTATTAAAGTGCCAATTTTTTGAACAAAATGCTCTGGATTATGGTGTTTAAATTGTGGTAACTCATTATATAGTGTGTCTTATCTGTATTAAATGAGCATTACGAGTAATCCCTTGTAGGGCAGAAAAAGTTGTTTTTATACTTAACTGAGTGACATTCAGGGACTTTGACCCCTAGTATAGGCAGAGAAATCGCAAAAAAATCTAATCCTCATCCCCTATAACGAGCTGAAACAGCACGCGGCTGGTAGAATTAATTGAAGCTTAAGTCGGTAGTTAGGCTGTCTGGCGCTAAAGTACGTGACTGACATAATATTGCACTACGCACTGCGAGAAACGATATTTTGTGTAACCAACTGTAATGACAACTTTTATGTAAAACGCTTTCATTTATTATATGTACATATTATGTAACTCTTAGTTACTAGCACACAGAAGCATGTATTGGCGAAACGTTTTTGTTATCAGCTCAGTAAAACTGATTTAAAAGTGGACAAGTATTGTTACCTAATGCAGAAAAAGTGTTAAGTCATTACAGAAAATCTGACGTGTTTCTGGGCTATTCCATTGGAATCCGGCTCTAATGTTATGTGCGTACGTGATTCTCAACATGCGTTAGCGAGATTGTTCCAGACTCACCTGTCCGCGTGCTCTGTGTGCAAAGCTGCAATCAATTACGTTCTGGTGTTTTCTAGAGCGCTGAAGCGTAGTATGGATAACAGACGAAAAATTAGATATCTCAGCTGGGTATAAATATAGGCATTCAGCGACGCTCAGTCAATTTTAATGGAGATTTATTCCAGTGCGGTTCGAAGAATTGTGGCGAAGTGTTATGTGTTTTGTAATTGTCGGAGACTAGTTGACATTATAATTAGTTGACATTATTATTGCGTGTGAACAATTTTTATTTAATTTGTTGTAAGAGGCTATCTTGCTTATTACAAACTGTTTAATTGTGATAATTAAAGCTGGTGATTAGTAACTTAATTTTTGTCTTGTATTTTGTTTTCCACTGTACCATACGATGATCAAGGAGACGGTCATAACAGAATATAGTCTCTAACATATGTGAGTCTGATATAACTGAGTTTTTATGTTAAGTACAAAAAAATTTAAATATTATAGAAAGACGTTTAAAATTTGTCTTTAATTTTGTTACTCAATTTAAAAGTGAATAATGAAGTGGTGGTGCTAGTAGTGATCTCCGAATCACGTACAAGCAATACGTTACGTAATGTTAAACCCGCACACTCTGTAAACACATCACCCGCAGAACAACCATGTTACCGTCCGGTAACCATTTCAAACAACAGCACAACTTATTTTACAGCGGAGTTTACATCGCTCGTAGCGGCACCTTCTGACGAAGCTCGTAATGAGAGAAAGGTAACTTACAACTTACGGGAAGGTAACAATTTAAATAAAAGTTTTTATACAAAATTAGTGTTCGGTAGCAGGGCAATATTTTTAGTATTTGGACACCTCATGGATAGAAAAATTTTATATGCACACATTACTAGAGGGATAGTATCCACAGTTATTCTTTTGTGCCGAAAAAAAATAGTTTATATTACGAAACGACAGAAAAGAATGATCTGTTAATAACATTAATTCTTTTCTCAACTGCGTTTCATTTGATACTGTTACGTAACGCTCTCGAAAAGTCAAGAGTGTTATTGTACACGGTTCTTGGCTAGCCGAGTTAGCAATGTCGGCCGGTGTCTCCCCGGGTGCAAGCCCCTACTAACATGCTGGCCATTCTCATCTACCATGTAGCGCAGCCACAATCCGGGAACGAAGCCCAGAAAAGTCTCCGCCCTTCGTCCACTGGAGACGTCCGCCAGCGGGTCTGGACCCCTCTCCTCAATACGAGGAGATTAACGGACTTAGCCGCTACGTTGAGTGAGACCACGAATGGCCGCACAAAACGCAACGTTCCCCAGCGGGGGCCTCGTGGAGGCGCCGTTTCGGTACCCAGAGACACGCGAACTGTGGTGACCAGCCACCGCAGTCGAGTCAGGTACAGGCTCGCAGCAGCGCAGGTCACGCTAAAGGTACCTTTACAGGTCACGCAGTTTTTACAACACATAACAACAATTCGTTTATTAAAAGCTTACAAAATTGTAATTGTTACAGATTTTAGCAGGCTAAATTGTAAAGACACGGGTTCAGGGTTACTACAAGTCACCACAAAGACATTGTTGAGTAGAAGGTTTCTGGCTGTTGGTATAAAAATTACTTCAATTATATATGTCATATAAATGTGTTTGTACAGAGAAACGTACATTCGTCAGGCAGATTAAATTCTACACTAAATGACAGAGAATTGTTAAGCTAACTCGCAAACGACTTAAGTAGTAGCGCTTTACTGTAGTCTCAAATAGTGGTTACATCAACAACGCTTCGCGGAGTTATTATGAGCTCGGTTAGTTGCACAACATCTCACACTTTGTGTCGTCTGCGGTTTAACATAAACTATCTGTGATCAGAGTCGCTGGACTACAACATAGAGACAAGAGGTCGAGGCTGCTTCGTTTGAACACAGTGTCTCCTCGCTTTGTCCTAGTTTACAGTTGTCAAGAGTTTACCAGCGGATTTTAGGTGCTCTTTCAGTTTTCAGTTGACAGTTATCAAATACACGTAATTCATTTGACTTTGTATGAACAACGGGATTTTTCCCGTGATAGTCTCTTACACATATGAACAACAGATTACAGCACTGTTTTCGGTAAGCTAACAAATGACTTTTAGTAGTTAAAGTTTTTATCACGGTCGGCTTTAAACAACTACAGAAGAGCTGTAGAATCACAAGTATAGAAAGTATTAATTTTTATAAAATGCATTTATATTGTATTCAAGTATTTTGTTACTTTAGAGTGTATTGTGTTGTGTTCTCGAACGTTGTGTGGCTTCTAGACGTTGAGCGATCATTCTACCTGCAACTATAAGACCCCTCGCATCCGTCTTATACCATACGATAAGTGTTACATCCGATTTGACTCCAATTTCTGTCGTTCGTCAAAAATATCGAAATTGGGTGTGAACAAACTCTTTCATCGTTTCCACTATCATTACTGAAAATGAATCCGTGCATGTCGTATTTTGAAGAGAAGAAGGAAAAGGAGACCGGATATTCATCCTATTACCTATGCAAAATATGTAGACAGTGATTTAATTCATTGTTACTTTTTTTAAGTTTCTGTTTTCATAATCTTCAAAAGTGGGATCCTATAGTGCTCTCCTGTTTTGGATTTTGTCAGTGAATCTTTTTGTATTAATGACTCTATATTTACAAAACGAATAAACAAGATGACATCATGACGCAAATATCACCGATTACATGGCACAACTGCCTCGCTTACGCTAGGCAGGAAGGTTGATAGCACTGATGTCTGAAAGTCTTACAATACAAAACCCGTGAAAGTGCATAAACATAACCATTACGGCCCATGTATCTAGACAACTCGTCCGAGTTTCTATCTGATACGACCTTATTCCCAGAACACGACGATATTTTTTGACTTCGAAACGCTAAATTTATCGTACGATAGTGCATAAAACGGCCCACTTGTTTCTGTTATTCTACATGGCGTACAATTTGTTTAATCGTAGGTAATCATACGATATAAAGCGGATGCATAAGAGGGCTTTAAAATCCATCTATAAAGTTACTATGTCGTAACTGTTCTTTTCAACTATAAATAGAGCAACCCACAGGGCATTTAGCAGGTTGAGGGTTGTGAATCAAAGCGATAAGACGTGTTACAAGCTGTAGGTTGTGCGACTTTATAGTTGCTCTCGTTATGTGACAGCGACAATTAGTGATAAAGTGTTAAGTGATATTTACTGTATGCGGGAATTTGGAATTGGATGACATTTTTTTAATTGTAGTGTAAGTGATCACTAAACAATTGTATATTTTGGAGATGACTGAGTATACGAGAATCGTTGTTCATTAAACTGTTAACAAAGTTGTGTGTAACGTTTTCTCTGGTGTTCAATTACCGATTCCACTGTATAAACATGACGAGTCGTATGAATGTTTGATGTGCTGTAGATACTGTCGGAAGGCACAGTTGGTGGGAGAAGATGAGCAGAGTTAAGAAGAGAACCCAGTATATGAATATTATGAAGGTATGGACATTTAATATACAAAGCGCAGACTCAGCAGGGTGCAGATTGGCGTAATACTCGCCAGCTGGTATCTGCAAGCGGAAGGACGTAGCAAGCTGGCTGAACAGTATTAGCTGCAGCGAATAGTTACTTATGTTACTTACATTCATGGTGCTTAAAAATATAAATAAATGAGAAGGAAGAGTAGGGAAAGCCAAAGAGATTAACATGTAACTTAGTCATGGTCAACCTCCTAGTTTCACATTGTCGGATCTCAGTTTAATTGTTTACTTATACGGATTTTGTGACAACAGCACACGAATTATTGTGTATTTATATACGCTGAATATACTGTTTACAAACGCTGATTTGGTAAAACAGAAAATAATAGAAGTGTAGGAGGAGGTGGAGAAGGAGAGAGAGAGAGCGAGCGAGAGAGAGAGAGAGAGAGAGAGAGAGAGAGAGAGAGAGAGAGAGAGAGAGAGAGAGAGACATTGTCATACGGGAGAAAATTTTAATAAATCATGTAAATTATTAAATAAGCAGTCACTTCGGTAGAGACGAGTATACTGAGATACAAGTTATAGGCCTCTATTACACTGGTCAACTGATTGCATGCATCTGATTGCAGAAAACGTTGTGGGGTATTGGTTTAAATGAGAGCTGTTACATTTACTGCAACCGGTTGCACGGTCTGCAATCGATTGCAAGACAGTTGCAAGTCATACAACGACTCGTGCAACTATTAGTTTCACGCGGTCGATATGGGGCATATTGATTCAAACGTAGCCTATTATACTATGCAACCGATTGCATGCAACTCGCCTGCGCACGCATTGTGCGGACGACAAAGAAATTTCATGACATGGGGCCTGAACAACGCATACAATTTTTTACAAAACCGCCAATATTTCGGAAAAAAAGAGGACTTATTGAAGCAAAACCAAAACAAAATTTACAATTTTCTCAAGTTTCACTAGCTGACACTATATAGCTATATATTATATAACGCAAGTTTATCGCATGTCGAAAATTTTATTAAACTAATTTCTAAGACGACTAAAAAATTAACTAAGAAATTTCATAACACGAATCCGTTTTAAGGTTCTGGTTTTGAAAATTATCAAACTTATGGTTTCAAATTCATCTCTTAAACCATCCTCAAACTTCAAGGAACACGGTGGTGAAAGAACTTGTAAATCGGATCAGTAGTTTCTGAGGTTATCCCGCACAACAAGAAAAGCAAACTTTACATCTTTATAATAGTAGTATAGTCGACAGGCTTACTCTGCAACTGATTGCAGAGCAGTTGCAGCGTGGTTTTACTGCCCTTCAATTAGTTTCACGTAGGTAGCTTTGAAATCAGTTGCATGCGATCAGTTGCGTAGTGTATAGAGGCCATAGACCCTGATATTTACGAGAGTAAAGTGCTGTGTCATCCATATGGCACTTTTTTCCTGAAGATTGTGACAACTTTTTTTCATGCGCGTTTGCTGCAAGTATTTGTCATTTCTAAGACGATTTAGCAAGAAATACACTAGCGAGTGTAGACAGGTGTTTCCAAATTTCATAGTGTAACAGGCCTAACGTGTTTTAAACTTACTCGTTTGCCAGTGCAAAAAGACTGTGGTTAACCGTTGAAAATGAGAGAAACAACCATTGAAATGCACTTCAATGCATTAAAAAACCTGGGTGTTGTTTTCTTTTGCGTGTACGTGTGTCTTAATTAAAAGGGTAAGAATGAATTTAATTAGCGCGCTGCATAAGTATATAAATAGACAAAGACTAGCAGCCGGTGTTTGTTGGTATGAATTTTTAAATTGTAATTAAATTCGTTTGACTAAGAAAACAAACACATTTAAGCAACATTTTCCGTTCTCTGTAACTTTATGAGATATTAAAGAAACAACTTTCTGTTACCTTACACAGAACTACTAGACAGTGCATTCTCTTGATTTGAAAAACTGTGCAGACTCCAAAGGTCGGCCTTTGTAGATTTGGTGTTTATTTTTTCCAGTTTCTTAGTTTTAATTATTTGGAAATAATGTTCTCCAGGCAGTTAAAGAATATAACTATCTAGTAAGGAAAGACACAAGTGATGGACGTAGAAGTAAAGAAATTATAAACAAAATTAACCTGGTTAAAATGCTTTCAACAAACAGAAAAACCTCTTCACTTCAAACAATATCAGCGTAAAAATTAGGAAGAATCTAGTACAGACATACGTGTGGAGTGTTGCCCTATACGGGAGTGAATCTTGGACATTTGCGACCTGGTGCTACAGAAGAATATTCAGGATAAGCTGAAGGGAGAAGATAACGTGTAAGGAAGTCTTTAGAAGAGCTTAGGAGAAGAAGAGCTTTCTACGAGGTTTAAAAGGCAGAAGAGCTAAGTTTAGCGTACACTACGACACAATGGGTTGGTTAAGAGAATATTAGAAGGAACAATTGAAGGGAAGAATCACAGAGGACGACCCCGTTTAGATTACAGGAAACAGCTTATTGTCGATATGAACTGCACATCATATTGTGAGTTGAAAAGAAAAGGAGAGAAGAGTGAAGAATGGCGAGCTGCTCCCAAAGAGCCTATAGGCTGGTAACCTAGAAGAGAGAGTTTTAATTATCACAGTATCTGATACAGTTATGAAGGAACCAGTTTATTCCTTTTACTTATGAAATCATCATAAATTTTTATCTTTCATATTTACATTATTTTCTTTTCTGTTAGTTCAAGATCAACTATAAGCATAATTTAAAGTGTCTTCCATTAGCTTATTCAGTCAAGAAACCTTTTTTTGAATTTTTAAGCGTACGTGTTCTACAAATCTACTACAGGCCTCAATTTGTAAATATAAATAGGTTTATAAATAGAAAGCGGTTAATTACAAATAATAATCAGAAACACTGAATATTTTTTTCATGAGATCGGAAGAGAGAGAAATCGTGGTTCAATCAAGTTGAAAAAATAAAGTCATAGGTTCTACGCGTTGGATACTTGTCATAACGTGCAATAATTTTCTGTATCGTCACACAGTTTTAATGTAAAGCCTTGCACTAGAGTTTGAGATTATATCATCGCAGGTGGGGTGAACGTGATCACGTCTTGTAACCACGCAGACAATGTAGAGAGAATTTTGTATCAGTGCTTCCATTGCGGTAAATTGTAATATGTCCTAATACTGTCCATATATGTACGAGTAATTGAACATAGTTTGGCGTTATCTGAACTAGCACAAATCTCACACGTGCAAAATATTGTTACGACGGTCTGGTACAGCGGAAACAAAATACAGACACAAATGAAGTCATTAATTGCGAAATCAACAAGGTACTCTCATACAATAATCCAAGTTAAATTTGTTCAAAAGCAATAATAATGTCAACTATTAAGAATTCCGCACTACTTATGACACAGTAATCTCTTTCCACAACAACGACTTGAATGAATCGCCAACTGTAACTAACTGACAAAGCCGGTCGCTGTTGCTTATATATGTCCTGCAGAGATTCCAGAATAACGTTTTATGCTCTTGGCGGCGTGCCAGCATAATGTGAGTAATTGCAAGTGCTCTCGAACAGTAGGTTTACGAAGTCAGCCACGAAATTCATTCGTCATTAGTGAAATCGTCTTGGTCACAGCGTATCAGTTTTATTTACGAGAAGTAGTAGAATTAGGAAGACACTAAAATCACCATCTTGTAGCATCTTGTAGCGACAGACTACCATCGTATAACTATGACATCGACCTCAGAAGCCTGGAAATGTTTACATAGACACAAACATATAATAATATATAAATCTAAACCTCTGCTCAATAGTCCGTTAAGGACCAACGCATACCTTGTGACTTTTGTGTTTAGTGTGACGGTCGCATGGCGTCGCCAGGCACTAGTTACGGTATCCGCAGCCAGGAGGCGCCGCTGTTATCTCAGTCGGCTACTCAGTTCTGCCTCACGACGCTGAGTGCACGCCGTACGGAGAGCCTCCTCCGGGAACTGAACACGCACCACGAGAACATCAATCGCCCGCGCCAGCCACTAGACCACCCGGAGGCCCCGCTCCAGCTGGTCTAGTTTGTCTAGTGGTCCAGGTGTGTTCACATCGACACAAGTACCCGTAACAAATTATACTAGTAGAAAACCGTGGCTGATTTTATAGTTTTATTTAAAACAACAATTCCAAACAAAAGTGCAATCTGTCATGGATACACATCGTTGATTGTAGCTGTTAGAGAAGGGAGCTATAAAATAAAAGTGGAACTTAAATAAGGAAATTTACGATTTTCTTATTACGAGCATACTTCCTGATCTAAAAATCGCTACATTCTACTTATCGCTACATTCTACAGTTGTAGGATACTTATCTATATATTAATACGTGAAGAGAAAACTTTGTACCCCTTTTTAAGCATATTGCGCGCACGGA
Organism: Magicicada septendecula; assembly: GCA_034769895.1. Lineage (NCBI taxonomy): Eukaryota > Metazoa > Arthropoda > Insecta > Hemiptera > Cicadidae > Magicicada > Magicicada septendecula. Next base: position 87,569,950 of record CM068375.1, on the reverse strand, counting down.
GGAGTGTGAGATTTGGCATAGTTAAAGTTTATATGGAGAAGGAGTGCAGAAAGCTAAAATTTATATATAATATGTGTTACAAATACATTAAATAAAATAAAATAAAACATTCATTTGCACTTGAAAATTCATTTAAACTTTTTCAAACAATGGTAATTGTTAAAAATAAAATAATTTTGTTGCCAGGCAATAATAGTCTGTGGAGTGTATGTCAAGGCAAAAAGCGTTTATTTTATATTTTGTATATTAGATATCTGTGTTTTATATATTAATGTGCAGTAGAAAGTGAAATACAGCTTGCTTAATACTGACAGATTGACTGAATGAGCTGTGAATTTTGTGTGATTTCAAATGTTCCTTTTTCAATAGTCTGTGGAGTGTATGTCAAGGCAAAAAAGCGTTTATTTTATATTTTGTATATTAGATATCTGTGTTTTATATTATAATGTGCAGTTGAAAGTGAAATACAGCTTGCTTAATATACACCTGTTGCAAAAGGAAAATTTTGTAGCAGCAATTTGAATTGACTTACTCTCGCCTAATTATTATTGGTGGTTTCAAAAAAGCGAGTACATTTTATTATTTTTAAATTAAACCCTGTCTAATCTTAGTTTCAGTAATTTTATTACATGTTTTTTTTTTTACATTCAGATATTCGCACCTACTTCCATTATGCCTCGACATAGATCATTGACGGGTCGGAGTGAGAGACAAAGAAGAAGGAATATATATTCGCGTGAAAGTCAAAATGATAATAGACCAAATGCAAATTTAAATAGTGTAAATAGTATAACATTGACGGGTCGGAGTGAGGGACAAAGAAGAAGGAATATATATTCGCGTGAAAGTCAAAATGATAATAGACCAAATGCAAATTTAAATAGTGTAAATAGTATACAAAATGATGAAATTATTTTGAGGGATACATTTAAATGCGCACTGAATGTCATTCCAAGAAATTTTAATACTTTTGATTGTGGATTAATGCATTTACAATGCAGGTTTTGCAATGCAAAACATTTCGAATCTGAGGTCACTTTAGGTGAAAGGACTGCATTCACTTCATGTTGTCATAAGGGTAAAGCAATATTACCGGCCTTAAGTCAAAATGAATACTTTAAATCATTGTATGATGGACTTACTTCAAACGAACCTTCAATAAAAAGAAAGTCAAAAAATTATTTTGAAAACATTCGTAAATACAATTCATCATTTGCTATGGTTAGCTCAGAAGCTAAAATTTCGGATACAGTTACGCGTGGAGTGTATCATTTTAAAATACATGATGTTTTTTATCACAGATCAGTTCCAATGACTGCTGGATATGGTCGCTCACCATGTTATGCGTAATTATATTTTTATGATGTTGACACTGCTGTCAATTATAGATTACGTGAACACTGTAATCAAACATGCAATAACAATATAATGCGCGAAATCTCTCTTGAATTGGAACGCATTAATCCTTTCGTTCGGTCATTCATTGCAATGAAAGATCATTGTCAGAGAGTTGAAAATCAAAATAAAGAAATTTGAATGCTCATTAAAGTAAATCGTGATTTATATCTTACGCCATTATAATGATGCAGTTCAAACTGATGTAGCAGTAATATTTAGTACAGTTGATGGTGAGCCACCCTTTGAACGAAATATGGTTTCGTTTTCAAAAGTTAATGGTACCATTAAAAATATCTCTGTTTTGGATTCATCATTGGACCCTTTAGCGTATCCATTACTTTTTCCAAATGGTGATACTGGGTGGCATATCAATATTTCTCATAATGTACGAACTGCATCTAATTCAAGAGCGCCCAGAAATAAATTAACCATGCTTCAGTATGCAGCCTATCGACTTGCAATTAGAGAAGATTTTAGCATGTTGCACCATTCACAAAAATTATTTCTGCAGTGGATAGTTGATATGTGTGTGAGAATAGAGGGCACAAGGTTACATTTCATTCGACACAATCAAACAAGCCTTAGGTCTGAAGTTTACAACAATTTAACAGATTATTTAGAATTGAACCCCAATGCCAATAATGTTGGCCGTAGAGTAATTTTACCATCTTCATTCAATGGATCTCCAAGAAATATGTATCAGAATTATTTAGATGCAATGTCAATTGTACAACATTTCGGAAAGCCTTCTTTGTTTATTACAATGACTTGCGATCCAAGTTAGCCTGAAATAGTTAGCAATATTGGTGTAGGTGAGTCAGCTAATTTTCGACCTGATATTGTTGTGCGTGTATTCAAGTCCAAACTGAAAGTATTAATTGAGGGCCTTACACTAAAAAAAATCTTCGGTAAAGTTGAAGCACTCATTTATACAATTGAGTTTCAAAAGAGAGGATTGCCTCATGCTCACATTTTACTCTCTTTAAATGAGCAAGATAAAATTGTTAACGCTACCGATATTGATAAAGTTGTATCTGCGGAGATTTCTAACATTCAAACACATCCTACATTACATGAATATGTTGTAAAACACATGATGCATGGTCCATGCGGTGTACTTAATCCAAATTCTGTATGTATGAGAGATGGAAAATGCACAAAAGATTATCCGAAACGATTTAATGAATTTACATGTGAATCATTAAATGGATATCCATTATACAGAAGGCGTGATAATGGTATTAATGCTGAAGTTCGCGGTAGTTGCCTCGACAATCGTTATGTTGTACCATACAATCCGTATTTATTTGCCAAATTTAATTGCCATATAAATGTTGAAATATGCACTACAGTTAAAAGTGTTAAATACATTTATAAATACGTGTATAAAGGCTATGACAGTGCTTCTGTTGAATTACGTTGAGAGAGAAATGAACCAGGTCAAGAAATACAAATTGATGAAGTTAAACATTTTTTAAATGGCCGTTATGTCGGATCAACTGAAGCTGTATGGCGCATCTATGAATTACCAATGCATTTTCAATCACATGTCATCGTTAGACTTGACATTCATTTACCTCGTAGACAGAATGTTTACTTTCGAGAAAGGCAAGAACGTCAAGCAATTGAAAATGCAAGACAAACAAAATTTTTAGCATTTTTTGAATTGAATCGATCAGATCCATCAGCGCATGAATATAAGTATATTGAAATTCCTTTGCATTATGTGTGGGAAGATTCCCGAAAAAAATGGAAGAAGAGAAGGCGTGGAGGTGATAAAATCATTACACTCATATATGTAGTATCACCAAAAGACATCGAACTTTTCCATTTACGATTGCTTTTATTACATGTCTGTGGTCCAAAATCATTTGAGGATGTTAGAACATACAATGGAATTATACACACTTCTTTTGTTGAAGCGTGCCATGCTCGCGGCATTGCTTCAAATGATAATGAATGGCGCGAATGTTTAAATGAAGCAAAAGAATTACATTCACCAAAACAAATGCGAAATTTATTTGGTTACATTTGTGCATAAAATGTGCCAGCCAATGCATTGGCGTTATGGAATGAATAACTAAGTAATATCTTAGTGAAGGTTTTTTGAGAGATTACAACGAAGAAGTATCCTTTAATACAGCTCTATTAGAAATTGAATGTTCATAATTTGTCATGTCAAGAACTTGGTTTACCAGTTCCCAAGTATTCGCAGAGAACAGACGAAGCAAATGCTATTGATCCAATAGAACAAGATTTTCTGTTTTGTGAGCAGTATGAAACTGCAAATATTGAACAGAGTAATCTAATTGATCGTGTGATTCGTGAAGTTTTGCATCATGATACTGGATCTAATGTTTTTTGTTTAACCGCTCATGCAGGTTGTGGAAAAACATTCACACAAATAGCAGTCATTCACAAATTAAATTCGCTTAATCTTAGTTGCATTGCAACAGCGTTCAGTGGCATAGCTTCAACTCTATTACTTGGAGGTAGAACTTTACACAATGTGTTTAAATTGCTTATACCCATTTTGGAAAATTCTGTAGCGAATATTACCGCAAATAGTAGCTATGGACGTAACATAAATTCATCATCATTGATAATTATTGATGAAATTTCTATGTGCCCACTGCAAGTGTTGAAAATCATAGATAGATTATTGCAGGATCTATGCTATGAAAATGATAAACATAAACCATTTGGAGGGAAAACGATACTTCTGTGCGGTGATTTTCGGCAAATCTTACCAGTTGTCCCATATGGATCACGTGCAACTTTAAATGAAAATTGTGTCACGAGTTGGCATAAATTTGTTTATTTTCATAAAGTAACGTTTACTCAAAATATGAGAGCCTTACCAAGTGAAATAGAATTTGTCGAATTCTTGAAAAAAATTGGTAATGATGAAGCCCCACAATTCCCTCAGTTTGGTGAAAATATTATTGAAATACCTCAGCAATCAATAGGAGATGAAAATAATATTATTAATGAGGTGTATGGAAATATTTCCGAAAACATACTCTCAGATAACATATTGAAGTCAGTTATTTTAGCACCTAAAAATGATGATTGTACTTTTATTAATACTGATATACTTAATCGAATACCAGGTGAACAGAAAACATATCATAGCTACGATAAAATAATTTGTGATGATGACAATGAAATCAATAACTATCCAGTAGAGTTTTTGAATTCTTTGACTATTAGTGGTTTGCCACCACATAAGTTAGTATTGAAAGTTAATTGCATCGTTTTACTGATCAGAAACTTAAATACAAAGGAAGCATTAGTCAATGGAATAAGAATGCGCATCAAGTGTATGCATCGTAATGCTATTGATTGCGAAGTTTTAACTGGAACCGCACGCAATAAGAGAATTTTGATTCCACGTATAAATTTAACATATTCCGGTACTGTTTTATCACTTAACTTTCAAAAAACTCAATTTCCAATTATACCTGAATTTGCGATGACAATAAATAAGTCTCAAGGACAAACATTCGAAAAAATTGGAATTTTATTGAGGCAGCCAGTTTTTACACATGGTCAATTGTACGTCGCAGCAAGTAGAGTTCGATCATTCGATGGTTTGAGATTTTATATTTCCGAATATAATGGCCAAGGGCATTTAGCAATTGATGAAAGAGTTTTTAAAAAAAACATCGTTTACATAGAAGTTCTGAATCATTAAATTCACTTTCAAACTATTTTAAGTTCAATGGACAACATTTATTTTTTTAACAGCCCGGTTTTTTTTTTGATTTAATGAAAAATATATGAGAAAATACGAGTCACGTATTTTTTATTTCATTTTTATTTTGTATTAATTTTTTATTTAAATTTTATATAATTCGAAAAAGATGGGCAAAATAACTGTGTAGCCTTGGCGAAACCTGGTCAGTATGGCAATAAAAGAAACCCAAGGAAATGTCAAAAAACGCGTTATTGCTTTTTAAATATGGCTTAGCCAAGCTAAACCTCATTTTTCCTATCTTTCATATTTTTCAAATAACTCGAAAATTAATGCATAGAAAAAAAATTAAAAAATTATATAAGCTTTGTAGCAGATAATCTTCAAACTGTTTTCGAATTTTGTACCTTACCAAAAATGAAATGTAATCCACTGGAATTGAAAACAATTTATCTTATACTTCTATGAATGTCAAGTCTCATTTTTATTAGCGTTTATTTGATTCAATAATAACATGAAAAAATTAAAACTGACAATGAATTATATCAAAAAATAAATACGAATACAAGCTGTAATTGTGTTTTTTTTCAACTGTTAGTAACATTAATTTTTAAATTTCATAGGTATTGCAGGGAATTAAGGCAAACAACACACGCTAATGACGTATTTGTACACGCTCGCAGCTTACGTAATAGAACAAAATTCAAAAAAATTATATGCAATGATTATAGAGGTATACTCTTTGACAAAAGAACTTCAATAACGTTCAAACTTAAAAATTTAATGAATTACGGTCGAATTTCGACCACTGGGCGACCACTAGTCTTTTATTAATTAAGATAACTAGAGTTAAAGCTTTCACAGCCGGAGGTTTCTTCAGTAAAATTATATTTCTTGCTGATACATTTTTTATGATCCAAACGTTTTGACTGCAGCTGCAGCAGTCATCTTCAGTGGTCTTCTGTTCTGCTCCTTTTTCAAACATTTAGTCGCGTCGTTATTTAGTCTAGTCGCCAGAGGAGCAGAATAGAAGACCACTGAAGATGACTGACAGAGCTGCAGTCGAAATGTTTGGATCATTAAAAAGAAAACCACGGCCCAACAGCAAAGAAAATAATTTTACTGTAGAATAAACATAATTTTATTCATTTTCCTTAGCTACAGAACTAGATTAATCCATAGAAATTGATAATTCAAAATAAGATACTGGGAAAAACTCGTGAGAGAATTACTAGGAAAAGAACTTCCAACTGTAACAATAAATAGCTTGTACTATTGCATAGGTGATGTACAACATACTTTGTAGCTAATGTAAAACAACTTGAACACGAGGTGGACTTCCCGTAAGGATATATTCTAGAAGAGGAAATTCACCAAATGTACTGACTGACTGGAGGAAAAGTGTTTGGTTTTTTTCAGTTTGGCCAAGTCACTGGACTCGTAGCGATGAATAACGTAACAGACAGGTATTCCATGCAGAAATAAAAGACAGAAATATCTGCAAGATCTTGAAGAAACAAAGCAGATGGTGAAAGAGAGACAACTGAAAGTTTGAGACTTGGAGAATAAATATGACTAGAATAAGTAGTTGAGGGGAAAATTCTAGAATATGTACCGAGACAAAAATCAGTTTAGATTACACCCTGAATTCATACGTTGCTTTACAAATATTTGGCGTACACAAGAACAACGCATTTTCTTTACTGAAGATAAAATACACGCCAGCACTGCGATTGGAGTGGCGGAAGTAATCAGATTAGGTTCGGTAAAAACGGTGAACGTTCCAGACGACAATGATAACCGGATCAAAGTGTTGGTGTCTATTGGCGAAGACAGAGTGTAAGCTGCCATTACGATAAAATTGGCTTCCCCAACAGCTTAACGTAATAGTAAGCCAATCACTGGGACGTCTGTTATTGGGTGATCTCAGATTGCAATTTGGCGAAAAACGGTCGATTATCGATAATAGGTTTGGCAATAGAAATTCCCTGATGCAGCAATTGCATTCGCTAATGCAGGCACTTGAGTGTTCACAAACAGACTCTCTGTATAAAACAGTGTATAAAACTTCCTGGCAAATGACGTAGCACCATATATAACAGTAACTGCTACTGTGTCACGAAACCAGCTAAAATTTGTAAAAAAGTGTTAATTAACAGAAGTGTTAAAATCTTTTTTATAAAATGGGTCCGTCCAATAATACTGTTACGTAATGCGGAAAAGTGTTACGTCATAACGGAACGTGCTGGTACATTGGAGAACGTTGTTCTACTCTATTCCCGCAGCTGTAATGCGAACGTGACGCTTGACATGCGAGGCAGTATTACGTAATGCGGAAAGTTCGATGGTGTCGGCATGGCCGCGCTGAAGTATTCTCTAGAATTTTCACGTGTTTGTTAAAGACGCATATTATGGAACCCTGCAGACTATAAATAACCCATACCTGCCGCTTAGAGTGTGTGTTATGTCGGGCGATTTACACAGTGCGTCGCAAGTGGTGCATTAGTGAAAAGTGATTATAGCGCGGAATTCTTTATATTTGACATCATTGTTGCGTATAAACAAATATAACTAGAATTATTATAGTTGATTATAAACTGTTATTTGTGATAATTAAAGTTAGATTTTAGTGACTTCATTGGTGTTTTGTATTTTGTTTACCACTGTACCATACGACGATCAGTAGACAGTCGTAACAATATGTTTTTTTATACTTACTTTTTTTCTTATCTATATAGGTTTATCAAAAAATTGGTAACCTAAACATCTCATAAGAAAAAAATTTAAGAATATGCGTACAATGACCCTTCTAAAGGATGAGAGAGATTTGTCGTCATCAATCAAAAGCTATTAAACAATATAGCGTTTGTGTATGCTACTAATGATATATACTAGACTCGGGAGCACATATGATGGCAAAAGTGGAAGCGTAGAGAGAGAGAGAGAGAGAGAGAGAGAGAGAGAGAGAGAGAGAGAGAGAGAGATTCACTGCACCCAGCGAATTGCGTCACAAGCAATCATGTAAACGAAACGATTGACTGTCTCTTATTGGCTGACACATTGCGTGATAGTGTCTCTTGCCTCTGCGCAGCTGACACGTCTCGCCTTTGTATGTGCTCCCGAGTAGCCTATAGTATATACCGGTAAGTTATTGTAACGATGGAACCCTATCGAACTGCCTAGAGCGTCCTTCCGCCCTTCCCTCCACTAGTCGAGCAGGTGTAGCTTCAGACAAACCCGCACTCAAGTACGTTCCAGATTGTTCCGGAAAGCACTTTAAATACGCATTTTGCTGGCAGATGCAGTAATGATGGAAAATTATTCTCGAACACCTGGGGTACCTATAAACGCAAGAGCGTCTGGCTTTGTCAGTCAATTACGGTGAGCGATTTCCTTAGTGCGGATTGAAGTTGAAGTTTAATGGCAAGTGTTTATTGTGTGGAATAAATTACTTGACATTCTTATTGGGTGTGGACAAATGAAAGTTGAATTGTTTTACAAGACTACCTTGTTGATTACAAATTGTTATTTGTGACTGATTAAAGGTGGTAATTAGTGATTTTATTGGTGTCTGTATTAGTTTTCCACTGTACCATTCGACCGTTCGATCAGTGAGACCGTCGTGACAATATTAATGGTTAGTGTTATAATTTAACATTGTAAAATTACTTCTAAATTTCAGTTTTATTTTTTAACATATAATCTCTCCAAACTTTATGCGAATATGCAAGGAAAACAGTTAAACCGTGTTGGCTGCAGAGTTACAAAGAAAACAGTTTCAAAGGTTGTCTGACTCGATCTTAAAAAGGAATCTTTAAAAAGTAGTGAGATTATCGATAATTATTTTGCCAGTTTAGACATTTTCTGATTCAGCAATAATAATCACAATGTAGAAATGTCTATTCTAGGATTAGGTTATATAAACCTGTTCCGGCATTTTGTTCCTACAGCCATAGTTTCCAAACCTAATTCCGAGGAAATTTTTGGTATTACAAGTATTATAAATCCTTAAATTTTTAGTGACCGTCAATCAATGAATGTTTTAGTGGATGGTTAGTGAGGATCGGTTAGTGGTCAATGGTATTATTAACCGATCCTCACTAACCATCCACTAAAATATTATAAAGTTTTATATAAACAGGTTACTGGCCTGTTGCACAACCCCCTATCAGGAGGATCAGAGAGTCTTCTGTCAGGGTTACCATACCTTAGCCGAAAGGCCCCTGTTTTGAGGCGCAGGAGATTCGCCCTCACCCCTTCTCTTTCTGAGATAGGATTTGGTGGCTTTATATCAGTTATTCTGATACTGAACATTTCTTAGTATTTCCAGTGCTCATCTATTGGCATCATTGAACACTCTAAGATTCTAAGCCACTCAAAAGTAAGAAATTACAATGAAAAAAGGAAGACACCCTAGCCCTCGATTACTCTAATAGCGTTGAGCTCAGAAGAGAACAAGAGGCAGTCAAGAGAGACTAAACAGAAAAGATTAAAGAAAGGGACGTCACCCAAGACAAGTTGCAGCAAAGTGAGAATCCAGTTAGGGCACATCGGTATTCCCAAACCCGTATAGACAAGATGTGGACCTCTGATGTGATGTAATATACGAGGGTCAGTTGAAAAGTTTGTGCAGCGATATCTATAGTTTAGCGGTAGAAATAAATTTTTCGTGCGTTTGAAGACTCACATTCCTTGTAGACACGTATTCGTATTAATTTCCAAATATTTCTACAAATTTCGAAATAGTCTATCAAATGTTCGAAATTTACATGTCACGCATGTTTCAAAAATAGAGAAAATTTAACATCGTGCTGTCATTGAATTGTTTGTTAAAAACGGTCTAGCACCAATTGAAATTCACACTCGAGAAGGTAAGGAGATGCTGCACTTTCAAAAAGAATAGTTTGTAAGTGGGTTCTCGGATTAAACATGATCGTACGAACGTTGAAGATAATTCTTACAGTGGACTACCAAAAAGTGAAACAATCCCAGATATAATTTAATAAAGTGTTGTACACAGCCTTGGGAGACAGGAGAGAGAGGATGACACGCTGATATCATAAGTATTTCAGATTAGCTTATTTATCATATTTTAAGTTAAGAACTCAATGTGAAAAATCATTGTGCAACCTGGGTGCCACATTTGGGGTTGTTGCACTTTTGGGGCGACCACGCGGGGATCATCTTAAGAGCTTGTATGTCCACGTTTAAACTCAAATGCCCACTTACAGACTATTATTGTTTTTGAAGGTGTAGCGTTTCCTAACACACTTGTCATTTTGTTGTAAATTTCATTTGTCGCTAGACCATTTCTAAAAAAGAATTCGTGCCCGTTTTGCTCGTTTTTCAAAACACGCATGACACTGGCGGAATTTCAAACAGCCAGTAAACAATGAATAAATATATTTGGAAATTAACAAGTGTTTACACGAAATACGAATCTTACTATACATTAAAAGTCGGCGGGGGCTGTGTCGGAGCCACGGCCGCAAATCTTCAGAGCTTAGAATACGTCTGTGTGCTTTAGGGTTGCTAATGTGTTATGAATAAAATGAACAAACATATTTAGTTTTACAAAGTATAAATTTTAAATATATAAACACTAGCGAGTACCCGGCATGCGTTGCAATGCCACTCAAAGAAAGAAAGTGTTTGTATATATATATAATATATAAAGACTTCGTTCGCGTGGTCTTCAATTTAATGCGATAATATATTTAGGACAGAATCTATTCCACTGGGTTGCCATAGTAACCAGATCTAATAAGTTAGTTTTTAAGACACCAAAGAACCCCCCAGAGGATCGTATCGATAAAAACACCTGTCCTATGTTGGTTCTCCCGTTGCGTAAAATATTTGTGCCAAGTTTGGTTGAAATCGGTCCAGTGGTTTAGGAGGAGATGTGGAAGACCCCAAATAACCCCCAAAAGAACCCCATCGAAAAAACACCTATCCTATGTTGGTTCTCTCTTTGCGTAAAATATTTGTGCCAAGTTTGGTTGAAATCGGTCCAGTGGTTTAGGAGGAGATGTGGAAGATCCCAAAGAACCCCCAAAAGAACCCCATTGAAAAAACACCTATCCTATGTTGGTTCTCTCTTTGCGTAAAATATTTGTGCCAAGTTTGGTTGAAATCGGTCCAGTGGTTTAGGAGGAGATGTGGAAGACCCCAAAGGACCCCCCGAAGTATCATATCGAAAAAACACATATCCTATGTTGGTTCTCCCGTTGCGTAAAATATTTGTGCCAAATTTGGTTGAAATCGGTCCAGTGGTTTAGGAGGAGATGTGAAAGACCCCAAAGGACCCCCAAAAGGACCCCCGAAGGATCATATCGAAAAAACACATATCCTGTGTTGGTTCTCCCGTTGCGTAAAATATTTGTGCCAAGTTTGGTTGAAATCGGTCCAGTGGTTTAGGAGAAGATGTGGAAGACCCCAAAGAACCCCCCAAAGGACCCCATCGAAAAAACACCTACCCTATGTTGGTTCTCCCGTTGCATAAATTATTTGTGCCAAGTTTGGTTGAAATCGGTCCAGTGGTTTAGGAGGAGATGTGGAAGACCCCAAAGGACCCCCCGAAGTATCATATCGAAAAAACACATATCCTATGTTGGTTCTCCCGTTGCGTAAAATATTTGTGCCAAGTTTGGTTGAAATCGGTCCAGTGGTTTAGGAGGAGATGTGGAAGACCCCAAAGAACCCCCAAAAGAACCCCATTGAAAAAACACCTATCCTATGTTGGTTCTCCCTTTGCGTAAAATATTTGTGCCAAGTTTGGTTGAAATCGGTCCAGTGGTTTAGGAGGAGATGTGAAAGACCCCAAAGGACCCCCAAAAGGACCCCCGAAGGATCATATCGAAAAATCACATATCCTATGTTGGTTCTCCCGTTGCGTAAAATATTTGTGCCAAGTTTGGTTGAAATCGGTCCAGTGGTTTAGGAGGAGATGTGGAAGACCCCTAAGGACCCCCCAAAGGACCCCGTCGAAAAAAACACCTATCCTATGTTGGTTCTCCCGTTGCGTAAAATATTTGTGCCAAGTTTGGTTGAAATCGGTCCAGTGGTTTAGGAGAAGATGTGGAAGACCCCAAAGGACCCCCCAAAGGACCCCATCGAAAAAACACCTACCCTATGTTGGTTCTCCCGTTGCATAAAATATTTGTGCCAAGTTTGGTTGAAATCGGTCCAGTGGTTTAGGAGGAGATGTGGAAGACCCCAAGAACCCCCCAAAGGGCCCCATCGAAAAAAATTCATAAACCTTCGCGGGCGTGCGCACAACAACTCACCGAAGTTTCATCGCAATCGGATGAATGGTATAGGAACGCATACGGGACAAAGAAAGAAACAAACATTCATTTTTATAGATATAGATAGTAAAAACATTAAAAACTGCAGGAACAGATAAATGTATAGTTTCGATGCCGCTAAATATCATTTGTTTATTTACTTGTTACTATGGTAATTAATTCTGGTCTCCATGGTGTTGCAAAGGCATCACTTTAACAGCCACTATCTTTACGTCCACCTGGAACCACAGCCTGTCACAAACGTCACAAGCGTGTCCAAATTCATTATTAAAGAATATTTTGTGGACGTGCTTTGTAGCTAACTGCCACGTTTTGCTGAATTCGATCGGCTGATACACTTGCGAAGTCGTGAGCTCTTCCTCATCCAACTCGACTTCAGTATTTATGTCCTTGTCTTTTAAGCGTTGTCGGTAAATCCTCTGACGTTCGGTATTGGTCACTCTGGATTTTTTGAATTCCCCATGATTTTCTCTAGTCTCCTGTATGCGTTTACGATACTTTTGAGCACGTTTAGCATCCATATACCGCGACATTTTGTCCGAACACACGATTTTTACAACTTGAATTTCGATTATTCAAACCTCTTAATAATATCACCGCTATTACGGTACACTATGTAGATAGTACTTGATGAGACAATTTTAACGACACCTCACTCAACGTTCTATCGCATCGGAGACCGGAGAAATACTAATTTTAGTGGGCGCCGAGCAGCGCAAAACATTTCTATTTCTCCCCCCGCTCACCCTGGATGATGCAATAGCCCGCTTATATTGTGCTATTCATTATCTTTGTTCCTTTATCTGTAGAATGGTACCTCATATAAGCGTGAATCTTTTGTCGTTTAGATAATATTTCAATTTCAAACGTGACGTGAAAACGTAAAGCTCGATTTTCTGGTTGGGGGTACCTATTGCTGCCCCATGAACTTTTCAACTGACCCTCGTATGTATGTGATGTGATGAAGAATCTTGATTTCGCACAAATGGAATCTTTGCATAAAACAACGTACTGTTATGACGGCCACACAGACCGTTGTGTTGTAGAGCAGGACAACTGATACCATTGAAGTCACTAACTACAACCTTTAATTTTACAGAAACAACAGATATAAATTAACAAAGGCACTCTTATACAATAATTAAATTTTTGTTCAACAAACAAAAGTTAATGTCATCTTACTACAGTTTTGCACTGATTAGCACAATGATTACTTCCCATTAAACAGCCACAATACCTCCGAATCGTACTCTAATGTCGCCAGGTCTAAACTGAAAATCGGCCGCTTCAAAATCCAATATTTATTACACCACCGCCTTGTATTGTAATGTGACCAAGCGTGCCTGGATGCCGCTAGAGTAGATGAGTAACGTCTGGAAGGGGCATGTAGTGTTACGCAACTATGCCTTAAATGCTTGCAACACACAGCAATAAACGTCACCTTATTGCAGTTTTGGACTGTTTAACATGATAATCACTTTCTACTGAACTGGAACAATCATTTCGGTCTCCGGAGTCTCCAATATCGTCAGGTGTAACCGACTCTGGACCGCTTTGAAATCCAGTATTTACACCTCGCCACTTTGCATTGTACTGACATAGCCTGGGCCTGAATGTTGGTAGAATAATTGAGTGCGTCAGGAATTGTCCATCTGGAACAATCCATAACGTTACGCATCTCTGGCGCGCAGAATGATCCCCAAACGACTGGAACAGCCGCACGCCCCGCCGCGTGCCAAGAGTCACGTACGCACTTTTGTTATTTATCAGCTCAACGTAGCAGCCCTACTGGCCCTGATAAATAACGTAGCACTAGCAGGAGCACTGGTAAATAACAGTAACGCTCCACGAAATTAGCCAAAACGCAAGGTAAAATCATGAAACAGTTCTGCCAAGTTCTTTTTTAATAATGTGTGTCTATGTAATTGTATGTGTTTATATTTACTTATTTTGTTATGAATATACGCTTGTCAATACAAATTTGTTGATCGAGGCATGTCAAGAATAAATTTGAACATACATGTACAGTGAGAGAGAGAGAGTACTCTTGTAAAGCAAGAGTATTGACCTTCATAATCAGAAGCTGTTAAACAAAATAGCTATTGTGTATGCTAATTGCTCATTAGTAAGCGTTAAAAATTAACATTGTAAAATTAATTGTGTATTTTAGTTTCATTTTCTGATGTACAACTTAAAGCTGTCTCTCCGACAGGGAGATCCCATGTCATGTTACCTCTTCAACCTGGTACTAGGAAAGGTGATAAGACTCTCAGGTATCGGTTTAACAGGAGCCATATACACCAAGTCTGTTCAAATCCTTGCCTATGCTGATGACGTAGACATTATTAGTAGATAAGAACAGAGTACATAGAGGTTTGCAGAGTACTAAAAAACATGTTTAAAAGGAATAAATTCCAAATGTTTAGTACCAAGCCACGTGTTGTTCAATCAAATATATTGCAACTTACCGTCTGCGGCTTTTAGAAACAACGTCTTTACAACGTTGACATGTTTCGGGACACTTGTCCCATCATCAGAACTTAAAACAATCGCGTATCATTTAAAGTTGATACACTTGTCAATCAATTAAAACATTAAAATCCAATATGAAACAAATAACTTAAAACAATATGATACTTAAATGTTTAAAACGAGCGCGAAGGTTTACCGATGTACATCGTATGGAGATTGACCGCGCACTGAATTATAAGAAAAAGCATAGAAACATTAACGGACATAAAACACGCGAGAATACAACACGCAAATACATTGCAACACCGTACACATACCTTATGCCTAAGATTTTTGGGTCAATTTTTAATAAAACCAGCAATATAAAGGTCACTTACAAAACCACTAATACTATTATGAATAATCTTCGTGTCCGCAGAACTACCAGCCTTGAACACAAAACTGGTGTTTACAAATTGATATGTGACGATTGTGACGCCTTTTATGTGGGCCAGACAGGACGTAGTTTTTTAAAATGATTTACAGAACATAGGCCGCCTACACACTTTCACAGTTTGGACAGTATCAAGTCAAAATTTGCAGAACACCTCATTTCCGAGAATCATAATTACACTAATTTTAAAACTAATTTAACACCCCTTCACGTATGTAAGAAAGGGCGATATTTGAACGCTCTTGAAGAGTACGAAATTTATAAAGCATATAACAATACTGATACCAAGCCGCGTGTTTTAAATGATAAATTGGTTTTCAAGTCAAATGTATTGTACGACACTGCCTTGCGCTATTGTCGTGGTGGGAGCAAAACGTAATTCAGTGCGCGGTCAATCTCCATACGATGTACATCGGTAAACCTTCGCGCTCGCTTTAAACATTTAAGTATCATATTGTTTTAAGTTATTTGTTTCATATTGGATTTTAATGTTTTAATTGATTGACAAGTGTATCAACTTTAAATGATACGCTATTGTTTTAAGTTCTGATGATGGGACAAGTGTCCCGAAACATGTCAACTTTGTAAAGACGTTGTTTCTAAAAGCCGCAGACGGTAAGTTGCAATATATTTGATTTTACTAAAAAACGCAGGTAGTACAGATAATAAATACCAATAAAAGAAAATTTATGAGGCAACACCAACCGGAATACCAGGCTGCAAGTTATTAACATCGATGAGGCGAGTTTGTTAATGAGTTAGCTTGTCTTAGATCTCTGGCCACTAGTGAAAAAAACAAGTCAGCAGAAATAAACGCAGAATCATATCTGTGAACAGATGCTACTTTCCTTACTGC
Source organism: Magicicada septendecula (assembly GCA_034769895.1). Classification (NCBI taxonomy): domain Eukaryota; kingdom Metazoa; phylum Arthropoda; class Insecta; order Hemiptera; family Cicadidae; genus Magicicada; species Magicicada septendecula. The sequence continues at coordinate 87,553,787 of CM068375.1, read as the reverse complement.
CCCATCTAAGGCCTCTATTACACAACGCAACTGATTTTAAGGCTACGTGAAACTAGTTGCAGGGTAGTAAAAACAGGCTGCATCTGCTCTGCAATCAGTTGCAGAGTAAGCATGTCGTCTGTACTGTACTACTATTATAAAGAGGTAAAGTTTGTTGTTTTGTTGACGGTGATAACCTCAGAAACTACTGATACAATAAAAGAATTCTTTAACTACCGTGTTCCTTGAAGTTTGAGGATTGTTTCAAACACAAATTTGAACCGATATCTTAAATAAGTTTTAAGAACAGAACCTTAAAACGGTCCCATGTCATAAATTGTTTTGTTAATTTGCGTGTAGTGAAAGTTTTGGCATGCGACAAACGTTTGTTCTGTAAAAGATAGCTATATGATATCAGCAAGAAAACTTAAGAAAATTTATATATTTTATTCTGGTTTTTGTTTCAATAAAATCTTCCTTTTCGTTTTTAAGATATTGGCGGTTTTGTAAAAAATTGTATATGTTGTGTCGCTCCTATGTTATGAAATTTCTTCGTTGTCTACGGAATGCGCGTGCAGGCGAATTGCATGCAATCGGTTGTATGGTATAATAGGCTACATTTGAGTCAATTCCCCACAGTGAGTGCGTGAAGCTAATAGTTGCACGAACAGTTGTATGGCTTGTAACTGTCTTGCAATCGATTGCAGACTGTGCAACCGATTGTAGCAAGTGTAATAGGTTTCATTTAAACAAATACTCTACAACACAACTCTTTCTGCAATCAGTTGCATGCAATTAGTTGCCTAGTGCAGTAGAGACCTTAGGTCACTAAATATTTTAAGAACAACGAAATGCAAACTGTGTAAAAGACTAACAATCCAGTGTTAACACATATCTGTGAGACACGGATGATCACGAAAAGAGATGAATCAGTGCTGGGATGTTTCAAAAGGAGAGTTTTGTGGAAAATTTGTGGGACTTGTTATGATAATAGATCTTAGAGGAAATGTACAACTTGAAATATATAGGCTGTTACAAGGGTCAAATATTATGAAAACAGTTAAAGTAAATAGACTCAAATGGGTTGGCCATGTTATGAGAACACACGAAAACGACTCTATTAAAAAAACTTTGTTGGGGAAAACTTTCCAACAACGCAAGGGAGTAAAACCAAGTCAAGAATCTTCGAGAATATAGAAGAGGACCTATGCAATGGATGGAGACAACTTGAAGATGTTCTAAAGGAGGATATAACACCATAATGATAATGATTTCTAACGGATACTACCTCTACACTGTGTGTTAATAAGCCAAGATAACAGTAAACTATGTAAGTGAGCCAATTGGTTGTGGAATCAGAAAGTAAAGAGTTTCAAGATTACTTAACTCGATCTTAAATAATCTTTAAAAAGTAGTAAGGTCAGGTTAAGTTTAGTTCCAATAAATGGACACAGTTTCCGTTATTCATAAAACGCCGATAACGTCATTTTGTTTCTTGTTCAGTAAGAGAATATTCAGGTTGTGGTAAGGGATTTGAAGCATCATCTTAATAAATGAGTTGTATTTCATTTTAACGTTTGCCAACACTGCTTACATAAAAGATTGTACAAAGACCGTCTTTTACAGTTAAACTGAGTTGGGCTGTCAGTTCGATAAATAATACGAGCGATTTCATCGATAGTAGTTTAGTTTTTCCGGACTGGATGTTTATTTAGTGTTGCTGTTAAGAATGTATTGGTGAAAGTGGCAAGTGTTCAACTGCTTATTTGCATTAAAAATTATTGTAATTATTTAATTTATTGACTTTAATTTTTTACGTTGTAATAAGTGTGATTTTGTTTCATAAAAATCTAAATAAAAAGTGTGAGTATGATTTCTCTGGCGTTCATTAAGTGTTCCCATTGCTTTAAATTCACGATCCACACTATTGCTGTAACAATATTTATACAAGGAGACGGGGCGGTCTAAATATACCATGCTTTCAACACTGTGGAAATCAACCCACTAAAGAATAAATGCTATCTGTGAAAACGCAAAAATATATTTGAAAATATATAAACTTTATTACATAGAAAACATTACACACGACCGATTACTGTTATTGGGATAATCCGTATTCTTTAAATATTTTCCAATCTTGTACTTGTTAGTCTGACACTGACGTGAGCAGAAGGAATTATTCAACAGAATCGGTTATAAATAAGAAAACGATTGTTGTCATGGTTACAGACAAACAGTTAACTGACCGGGTTTTTGGTTAAGCCTTGGAATTTTATCAGATAGAAAAATATTTTTAAAACTCAGGTTATACGTAAAATCTGTTTACGTTAAAGTGAAACACCACGTTAAGGGGAAATAGCAGACGGAATTATCGTAAGCAGAAAAGGTTTTTAAAATCTTTTGTAATCTCTGAACGTTTCTGCACATTTTACCTAAAAAACATAAGTTATTATACATTTGTGCTACCTCTCATGTTGTCAGCTATTATGCAGTCAGCTGATTCTGGATGGAATAATAAATATTTTTACATCGAGCTGAAAACAGTAACAAACGTGCCTACGTGGCTGTGGGCCCGGGGCGTTTGTGAGAGTGTTCCAGTCGTTTGGAGATCATTCTACGCGGCAGAGTTGCGTAACGTTCGGGATTGTTCAAGACTGACCATTCCGACGTATTTATTTACTCTACCAAGATCAAGATCCAGGCTATGTCGCTACAAGGTGGCGAGGTATAAATACTGGATTTCGAAGCGTCCGAGATTCAGTTACACCTAGCGATATTGCAGGGTACGGATCGAAGTGATTGTTGCAGTTCAGCTGAAAATGATTATTGTGTTAAACAGTCTGAAACTGCTATTAAACTAAGGTAATATTTATTATCGTGTGTTGCATACATCAAATTTGAATTATTGTATAAGAGTGGCTTTGTTGATTTCTAATTATTGTTTGCGAATCATTGAAGTTTGTAATTAGCAGTGGCGGCTGGTGGTTGAAAAAATTGGGGGTTGCAGATGAGTTGGATGGAACAAAATTGTTTTATTATCTGAATAGAAAATGTCCAAGCCTCCTCAATTCCAGAAAATACACAAGGAAATCAAAATACTTCAGTTTTAGTGTCACACATACGTAACCACGAATATTTATTGTGTGAATGTTTTCTAAATTTAGGATTAAATATTCTTTACCTGATTTTACACTTTGATTAAATTTGAAAGGTCTGGTGTAGGCTTATCTAAGTTACTCTCTTAATTTCAATTTTTTCCTCGATAGGGCGTAAACTGAACGCCGTTACGGTAAGTTTTTCGACAGAATTCATTGCGTCGTAGCAGTTAAAATATAGTAAATATCTTACACTATGGCACCTTAATACTTAATATGTACTATTATTTACATTTGACGATGAATTGGATTGACACTAACAACGAGCTTACAAATTCCAACCTGGCGCACCACGTGTTATTTACCAACAAACAGACTGGTGGCGTCCTGACGTACAAGCCGGGTTTGCAGTCGCTAATCACACCAAGCGAGTCTAAGTCGTTGCAATAGGAACACCCGAGTCTAGCCAGCCAGAGCTCTATTTCTCCATACACAAAGCGCGTCACACTTTGTGCATACACCGCAGAAAGAGCGTGTACGGTTTTTAGTAATTGCTTTGCCCTTTTCAATCAGCAAATAATTTATTACGATGATTTAGCTTCAAAATACTATTATTAGTTATGGTTTTAGTTATAATTCTATAATTTAAAATATAAAAATACAATTTGGGAATTATTGGGTTTTGTACAACCGTGCAACCTAAGCACTGGCCGCCAGTGACTTCATCTAGTGTCAGTTATTCTGTTAGAAGTGTACGACACGACGGATTGTGCGACCCTCGTAGCACTATTTTGTAAGCACCTTTTAATAAAACAAATAAAACAATAACGAGTAAAGATAACAGAACTGTAACGTTTATTTTTGAAAAATATTTATAAAATTGTAAAAGTAGTACAGAATAGCTAAAAATAATGTGTACCAACAGTTCTATTTGACAAAGAAGTATGTGAGGGTGTGTGAAGGGAAAGTCGGTAAGACTGTCCTCTTGGCATTGTAACCTACAGACACCTTGATGTGTTACGGCTGTAAAGTTAATTGTCTGACAAAAAGAGTGACACTTACTAAATGTATGTGAGACGTTGTATTTCGCATCAGGCAGCTGGGCTGAGTAAGAAAGGCATAAACCCCAATAAACCAATTTACCCTTTTTAAAACTTTGACACAGATTGAAAGCAAAGAGTTTGTCAATTCGATACGGTACAACATTAGAGGCCAGAACAATTGCAACATAGAAATTTGACGAAAGTCGTGCTTACAAAGGAAGATTCGTTCCAGACTCAAAACAATGCTAGAGTGCAACTTGAAATATAACAATGGTACAGCAGATCGAACAATACCAGTATTGTATCTACATTAAAGTGTAACAGAAAGTGGACACTAGGAGAAGGCCACGAGAGACAAAGAAATGTCGCCTGATTTACAAGGGGAAAGCGAAACTCACGAATTCTGGAGTGCGTGAATGAGATTCCTAGTAAATAGAGAAAACGGCTGTAGGAACAATCAGGACCAATGGGAGTTCGACAAGATAGTCACGTATAAAACAGATATACTCGAAAACCAATTACAAATATACAATTTGTTACACTGGTTAAGGAACCAATAAGAGTATCCAAGCAGAGGGAAGATTCAACAGCGGTAGGCGGGATGAGAGTTTACTTGGTAGATCTCAGTACAGAAAAACGGCAGTCAACTATAGGAAGTCGAGTTTAAGCAGTCTAGTCAGTCTACTATAGTCAGTCTACTCGAAGCAGTCTAGTATTCATCATCAGTCTAATACTCATCATTTACAAAGTGATAACCACAAAACATTTTAATTCGCAAGAGTGTTGATCTTCACCGTAATTTAAACAAAGTGTCGGAGAATACGCTAACAGACATTCTACAATTACAATCATTCATAAGAAACTATAAACATCACAGCAGCTTTGATTAATACAGAACACATTAACATAGAGACTCAGTGCATATTCTACAACAGAGACATTAGACATAAAATTCAGCAATCTAAAGAACTATTTAAAACACAGTACACATGAACTTTTTCTACATCAACTAAAGACACTCATATTCAACACAACAGGTGTGCCGTGAAAAGTGAACAGGTCGAGAATACGTCAATAATTAAACAGTGATTGTGAGGTGCAGTGATCGCGAAAGGATACGTAAGCTACAACGACTACGGAGATCAGCAACTACAACACAGAGGACCATATGATATCACCGAGAATATGAACTTCTAATAATCAACGTTCTCAAACTAATGGTATTTTTTAGAGTTAAGTCAACAAACTCAATTCATTCAAGTCAAAGAACTCACACTAATAAGTAATTAACCTTGAGAACTGCCTCTCAGTGCTCTGCATTCGACTGAAGCGAAATAAAACGTCTACTAGTAAATTCTTAAAAAACTATATCTAAACAATAATATAAATTTGCCAAATACAATTGTAGATTATAAGTTACAATTATAAGTGTTATAAATTTAATAAATGTTCATTAATCGCGATTTCAGAGATAATTATTGTTAAGATCAGAGAAATGATTATACGTAAGGAAAGATCCATACAGAAGATTATATTTGTAATTTACTACAACTTGGTTAATTAAATAAGCATTAGAAATAATATTGTTGTTGTGTGTTTGGCAAATGAATCCTTTATATCCACATCCTTGTAGATATGAGGTGGCGCCCGGGAATTTAAAACATTTTGGCAGTAAGTAATTTATAGAGTAAAAATTTCCATATAAAAGATAAATTATTAATGTATGCAAGTAAATTTGCATAAAATATAAATAAATTCTTATATTTGACTGTACAACACGTGGCATTACAATTGTCAATTGCAAATAAAAATTCTTATATTTGCCGCCCAAAGAACATTGGACATTAAATTCTTATATTTGTCGCCCAACTCGCGTGGCAAACTCTAAATTTAGATTTGTCAATCTTATATTTGTCGCCCAACTCGCGTGGCAAAATCTAAATTTAGATTTGTCAAAAAGGCAGATGAATGAATTGAGTTAAATAAGTTAACTAAACTGAGAATTAGAAATAAAATAGAAGTATTAGTAAATAGAGTAGACATTAAGAACATAGGGCTAGTAATTGTAACTACAGTTGCTTAGTCACGGTTCGAATATACGGTATATGTTGACGCGAAGTAAGGCACGCAAAATGGAAAAAGAAACACCTTATACGACAACGGTCAATGAAGAAGAAACACAAGTACCAAGGAGAGCTGAAGAGAGCGAAGAGATGGAGATATATAAACAAATGGGAGATCCTCAAGTCATAGCAATGATGGAGGAAGAAATCAGAACGGATATTGAAAATATAAGGGCAGAAGGACCACAGCCAAAAAGTGAGCTGCAAATGCTATACGAATTGATGAGAGTAGATAACAAGAAATTACAGAATAAATTAGAAATAAGTCTGAGTAAATTACATGAAGACAATAAGAAATTACATGAAGACATTCAAGATATTAAAATAAATCAGAAGAAATTAGAAGAAAAAGTTGAAGCAAATCAGAATAAATTAGAAGTAGCTATTAAGGATATTACAGGAAAGCACACTAAGTTAAGAGAGGAGATAAAAAACGATATGAACACGTTGCATGACAAATTAGTTGGTGATATTCAAATAGTGAATAAAACATGGCGTGAAGAATTGAATAAGACGGAGCATAATTTTGGCGAGGTGGTACAACAACAAAGTGAAAAATTTAAGTGTGAAATACAAAAAACTACTCAAAACTTAAGTGAAAATTTAAATCGAATCAATCAGGAAGTGAGAAGAGAAATAAAAACAACGAAAGAGGTCGTCCGAGAAGAAGTCAGAAATATTTCTACCGTAAACAAAGAAGAAATGGAAGAACAATTAAGAAAATTAGCTGAAGAAAAGGGTCGACGCATCGACGAGATGAAAGAAGATCAAGAGCAATTAAAACGAAAATTAACAGAGTTGGAGTCAAGACCAATGGTAAACAACCAAAATACTATTGTGGCTAACCAAGAACAGTTAAAGGAGGTACGGTACAACGGACGAGACGCATACCCCATGGAATTTCTAAAAGAATTAAAAGAGGTTAAAGAAATATATTACCCCAGCGGAGGTATTAAGTGGATTAGCAGGCATCTAGAGGGTGAAGCAACAGTATGGTGGAGAATCGTACAATCCCAAATACATACGTTTGAACAATTCGAGGAGGCGTTTACCAAGAAATTCTGGAGTCAACAAATTCAAGAAAACATACGGGACAGCTTGGAGTACGGATGTTATTATCCGAATGGTAAACTCACTATGGTGCAATACCTCGAGAATAAAATTCTACAGTGCAGACAACTGATCCCACCAATCTCGGATCAGCATTTAATTCGCAAACTTGCACGACACTATAGTAAGGAGATAGAAGTTGCCATCATAACTAGAGGCGTCCAACAAGTAGATCAATTTGAAAGCTTATTAAATGAGTTTGCTACCATTCAACAACGAGAAATGAGAGGATCGTATCGGTCGCCACAACAAACAACGGCTGACAACGGTGGAAGACATATTAACAATAGCTATCATAAAACGAAGGGTATGAAAGTGGAGACTGAACACGAGGTTCACAGACCTGGGTGGCGCAATAAACAAACGTTTGGCACAGAGGATAGGGGAACAAAACAGCCCATTGTCAACACAGTGACAAGTGAGCGACAACAACCTGGTCCTTCACAAGAATCACGTACAAAAAACGACCAGCCAACCCATTATCGCGGCAACAATTCTTAGCTAGTCAAAAAATAGATAACCAGTTAGACGTAGCATTAGATTATATTGATATTCGTGAAGAATTGGATAAAATGGATGAAGAAGAAGAAACCACTAATTTCCCGTACAATAAATGTCCGGAAATAAAAATAAAATTAAATAATGTAGAAGTAATTGCACTTATTGATTCGTGCAGTCAATTAAACGGAATTGCCGAAACGTGGTTCAACCATAATAAAGATAAATTAGGTAGAATCGAGTTATTAAACTTATCGAATACCAATATAAAAGGTGCATTCGGACATAAATCAAAATTAATACGAAAACAAGTACTTTTAGAAGCTGAGGTTGATAATTATAAATTTGACTTAGTATTTTTTATCATCCCTGGACTGAATAAAGACTGTATACTAGGAATAAATATGTTGAAGGAAGGTGAGTGTACTATAGATTTCCAGCAAAATGTAATGCATATTAAAAATAGAAATTATAAGAAAAATGTAGAGGATCCTAATGAAATTGTACATATACATCAGATCGCTGTGGATAAAGAAACGGCTGATGAGAAATCTATTAACTTTCAAGAAGCTGTCGAAGAGTTAGCTAATATAAATACAGAAACGAAGAAAAAATTAACTAAAATATTGATGAAAAATAGAAAGCTATTTCGAGAAGAACCAGGCCGAATTCATGGATATGAACATGAACTACGTATCACGGACAACACCCCCTTCTTCCAAAAGGGATGGCCTATACCAATTGCCTATCAAGACAAAGTTGAAGAGGAGATCCAGAAAATGTTAAGATACGGAGTGATCGAGCGAGCGAGCAGCCAATATATCAATCCCATGGTGACAGTTATAAAAAAGGACCAGAGCGTAAGATTGTGTTTGGACGCCAGGAAGTTAAACAAGGTGATGATACCTGACTTCGAAGGGGCACAACCAATCAACGAGCTCATTGCTAATTGCGGAGGAGTAAAATATATGTCATCGATCGACCTACGCTCCAGCTTCTGGCAGGTACCACTTAAGCGAGAATGCAGGGACTTCACCGGGTTTCTATATAAAGGAAAGACCTACCGCTTCACAGTCACACCGTTTGGATTAAAGACAAGTCTGGCCAGCCTGACGAGAGGATTGGATACTGTGTTGTCAGATGCAGTCAAGAAATTTACGATAATATATGTAGACGACTGCCTATGTCTATCTAACAGTCTGGAGGAACACCTCACACATTTAGATCTATTATTGACCAATTTATACGAAGCAAACATCACAGTGAACTTCAAAAAATCACAGTTTTTTCGTAGAGAAATTAATTATCTTGGTTACTGTTTATCAGTAGAAGGCCTTAGTCCTATGCCAGACAAGGTAAAGGCAATCCAAAATTTTCCACGTCCAAGAAATCAAAAGCAACTAAAAGGATTTTTAGGGCTTACAAATTTTTATAACAGATTTACCAGTCGATATGCTGAAACAACATCTTTATTAATACAATTGTTAAAGAAGGAGCGCTACTTCAAGTGGACGGAGCAGCACGACGGACAATTTAAATTAGTCAAAGAATTATGTATAGATACTGTAATTTTAAAACACCCAGATCTCAAGAAGCAATATTATTTACAAACAGATGCCAGCAACTACGCACTAGGAGGGCAATTGTTCCAATATGATGACGAAGGACACATCGCCGTCGTAGCTTTTACTAGCAGAACTTTCAAAGGTGCTGAATTAAACTATCACACAACCGAGAAGGAACTGCTGAGTATCATACATTGTTTGAAGAAATTTCGGATATACTTATTAGGACATAAATTCACAATCATAACAGATAATAAAGCTCTCACATTCCTACACAAATGCCACCTATCAAATGCTAGAATTACCCGCTGGATACTGTGCATCCAAGAATACGATTTCGACATTGTGCATTGTAAAGGCAAAGAAAATATTGTAGCCGACATACTAAGCCGAAACCCAGAGGACTCTATGGACAGTAGTGATGTCAATTTTAGTGAAGAGATGGAAATTAATCGTATTACCTTGAAATTGGATAAGAAAATAATGAAGGATATAAAAAATATTGAGAAATTACAACGCCAAGATCCTAAATTGAACAAAATTATTTGTGAATTAGAAAGTAAGGAAGACTCTAAATTAAGTAATAAATATCAATATGTTAAAAAAATCCTATACCGACAAGACAAGAAGTCATGGAAAATATATGTACCGAATAACATGAAAGAAAATTTAATTCAAGAATTACACGTTGTATACGGACACTGCGGTATACAAAAAAAACCGAAAGACTTTTTCGAGAGTACTTTACTGGAGACAGAATAAACAAAACGATACATCAAATCATTACTAAGTGCGATACATGTCAGCGATGTAAGGATCATCATAAGAATAATGTAGGAGAAACCATCCCGATGCTGCCAAAGAAGAAAGGGGAGTTAATCAGTATGGACTACTATGGACCCTTAATCACATCGACTGGAGGTGTTAAATACATTCTTGTTATCATCGATAATTTCACAAAGTACGTCAAACTTTATGCGTTGAAAAGAGCTACAACTCGTGCTACCATAAATAGACTCAAACAATATATAGCGTCATGGGGAAAACCGTTATCAATTGTCACTGATAATGGAACACAATTCACGACTAATGTTTGGACAAGGAGTTTACGAGAACTAGGAATTAAACCGAAGTTTACCGCTATTCGGAACCCGTGTACAAATATAGCCGAGAGAACTAACAGACAACTAGGTAACTTATTTCGAGTATTTGTCAAAGAGAAACACTCAAATTGGGCCAAGTATATCCAAGCTATTGAAATTTGTTTAAATGAGACATACCATAGTACCATTGAGATGAGTCCAATCGAGGCACACTGTGGAAAGAAACCAACCAGAGAGTGGACCAAATTTATTGACAGAAGTGTGATTTCCGAACCAACTAATTATAAGCCGGAAGACATTTACTTAAGGATTAAAGAAAAGAGAGAGCGACATGCAAATAAGATGAACCAAAGAGAACTAACAACATTCGCCATCGGTGACCTGGTATTAGTTAAAACATGTCCAATATCCGATGCAATGAATAAGATAATAGCGAAATTTTGCGACCTGTACGAAGGACCATATAGGGTTGCGAAGCAAATAAGTAAAGCTACTTATACGTTAGAATATTTGGATGAGAAGAAAGGAACAAGAGGAAATTTCAATGTCCGACAGCTAAAGCAATATATTACCTGACAAGAAGAGCAGTAAAAGGAAATAATGCGTTAGTAACGATCGGTTACGTGAGTAAGCAAATTGTAGCACTCATATAATAAATATGATATAATAAAGTTATGTATAATAATTGTAAAATTTTAAAGTAATAATCGAAGTAAGATTGTCAACTGACGATGTATAACAGAATAAAGATTTATTTTTGTATATTATGTATAAGAATAAAAGTATATCTAAGAAAAACAAAACAAAGACATTGAACAATGACTAACAATGAAAGTAATGATAAGAACTAAGTGATAATTAATATGATATTATGAATTTTCTTGTTGTTGTATGCATTTGCAAGTAGAAAATGATTGACAAATGAAAAAAAAAATATATAAATGGATATTTAACTAATAGGAAGTAAGAAAGAACAGTAATAGTATCTAGGTGAATAATTATATGGAAACAGATGTACATAATGAATTAGATAGTTGTTAAGTTTATATTATGATATGTTAGGAAGATAAGTGGTCTGAATCGATGATAGTGCGTAGGATTGTAAACAATTGTATAGGTTAGCATAGAAAACAGAAAATTTAAACCATTAGTAGGACCCTTTGCCAAGTAACAAGGTGTGAAAGTGTCGAGTGACAGGGGGACGTAGTCATAAATCTTAACTCAAACACAAAGGTACACTGTAGACAGTTTCGAACGTAAACAAACCAAGTTGAACGTCCTCTAACCAGTTAAAGAGATTACATCACTAGCAATAAATATAACTCATTAGATATTTATAATTAATTAATTCAAATTTACATAATTAATTTAAATTTACATAATTAAAAAAAAAAAAAAGGGCACAAATTTTATTATTTGATTTTGTTACACGCCATCAATTAATAAAAATTTAAGGACAATGTAATGTTTATTTTTGAAAAATATTTATAAAATTGTAAAAGTAGTACAGAATAGCTAAAAATAATGTGTACCAACAGTTCTATTTGACAAAGAAGTATGTGAGGGTGTGTGAAGGGAAAGTCGGTAAGACTGTCCTCTTGGCATTGTAACCTACAGACAGCTTGATGTGTTACGGCTGTAAAGTTAATTGTCTGACAAAAAGAGTGACACTTACTAAATGTATGTGAGACGTTGTATTTCGCATCAGGCAGCTGGGCTGAGTAAGAAAGGCATAAACCCCAATAAACCAATTTACCCTTTTTAAAACTTTGACACAGATTGAAAGCAAAGAGTTTGTCAATTCGATACGGTACAACATTAGAGGCCAGAACAATTGCAACATAGAAATTTGACGAAAGTCGTGCTTACAAAGGAAGATTCGTTCCAGACTCAAAACAATGCTAGAGTGCAACTTGAAATATAACAATGGTACAGCAGATCGAACAATACCAGTATTGTATCTACATTAAAGTGTAACAGAAAGTGGACACTAGGAGAAGGCCACGAGAGACAAAGAAATGTCGCCTGATTTACAAGGGGAAAGCGAAACTCACGAATTCTGGAGTGCGTGAATGAGATTCCTAGTAAATAGAGAAAACGGCTGTAGGAACAATCAGGACCAATGGGAGTTCGACAAGATAGTCACGTATAAAACAGATATACTCGAAAACCAATTACAAATATACAATTTGTTACACTGGTTAAGGAACCAATAAGAGTATCCAAGCAGAGGGAAGATTCAACAGCGGTAGGCGGGATGAGAGTTTACTTGGTAGATCTCAGTACAGAAAAACGGCAGTCAACTATAGGAAGTCGAGTTTAAGCAGTCTAGTCAGTCTACTATAGTCAGTCTACTCGAAGCAGTCTAGTATTCATCATCAGTCTAATACTCATCATTTACAAAGTGATAACCACAAAACATTTTAATTCGCAAGAGTGTTGATCTTCACCGTAATTTAAACAAAGTGTCGGAGAATACGCTAACAGACATTCTACAATTACAATCATTCATAAGAAACTATAAACATCACAGCAGCTTTGATTAATACAGAACACATTAACATAGAGACTCAGTGCATATTCTACAACAGAGACATTAGACATAAAATTCAGCAATCTAAAGAACTATTTAAAACACAGTACACATGAACTTTTTCTACATCAACTAAAGACACTCATATTCAACACAACAGGTGTGCCGTGAAAAGTGAACAGGTCGAGAATACGTCAATAATTAAACAGTGATTGTGAGGTGCAGTGATCGCGAAAGGATACGTAAGCTACAACGACTACGGAGATCAGCAACTACAACACAGAGGACCATATGATATCACCGAGAATATGAACTTCTAATAATCAACGTTCTCAAACTAATGGTATTTTTTAGAGTTAAGTCAACAAACTCAATTCATTCAAGTCAAAGAACTCACACTAATAAGTAATTAACCTTGAGAACTGCCTCTCAGTGCTCTGCATTCGACTGAAGCGAAATAAAACGTCTACTAGTAAATTCTTAAAAAACTATATCTAAACAATAATATAAATTTGCCAAATACAATTGTAGATTATAAGTTACAATTATAAGTGTTATAAATTTAATAAATGTTCATTAATCGCGATTTCAGAGATAATTATTGTTAAGATCAGAGAAATGATTATACGTAAGGAAAGATCCATACAGAAGATTATATTTGTAATTTACTACAACTTGGTTAATTAAATAAGCATTAGAAATAATATTGTTGTTGTGTGTTTGGCAAATGAATCCTTTATATCCACATCCTTGTAGATATGAGGTGGCGCCCGGGAATTTAAAACATTTTGGCAGTAAGTAATTTATAGAGTAAAAATTTCCATATAAAAGATAAATTATTAATGTATGCAAGTAAATTTGCATAAAATATAAATAAATTCTTATATTTGACTGTACAACACGTGGCATTACAATTGTCAATTGCAAATAAAAATTCTTATATTTGCCGCCCAAAGAACATTGGACATTAAATTCTTATATTTGTCGCCCAACTCGCGTGGCAAACTCTAAATTTAGATTTGTCAATCTTATATTTGTCGCCCAACTCGCGTGGCAAAATCTAAATTTAGATTTGTCAAAAAGGCAGATGAATGAATTGAGTTAAATAAGTTAACTAAACTGAGAATTAGAAATAAAATAGAAGTATTAGTAAATAGAGTAGACATTAAGAACATAGGGCTAGTAATTGTAACTACAGTTGCTTAGTCACGGTTCGAATATACGGTATATGTTGACGCGAAGTAAGGCACGCAAAATGGAAAAAGAAACACCTTATACGACAACGGTCAATGAAGAAGAAACACAAGTACCAAGGAGAGCTGAAGAGAGCGAAGAGATGGAGATATATAAACAAATGGGAGATCCTCAAGTCATAGCAATGATGGAGGAAGAAATCAGAACGGATATTGAAAATATAAGGGCAGAAGGACCACACGCAGGAGTTGAACAAGTAAGTGCGACAGTACCACAGACGGAGAAGGAACAAATAAGGGCAGAAGGACCACAGCCAAAAAGTGAGCTGCAAATGCTATACGAATTGATGAGAGTAGATAACAAGAAATTACAGAATAAATTAGAAATAAGTCTGAGTAAATTACATGAAGACAATAAGAAATTACATGAAGACATTCAAGATATTAAAATAAATCAGAAGAAATTAGAAGAAAAAGTTGAAGCAAATCAGAATAAATTAGAAGTAGCTATTAAGGATATTACAGGAAAGCACACTAAGTTAAGAGAGGAGATAAAAAACGATATGAACACGTTGCATGACAAATTAGTTGGTGATATTCAAATAGTGAATAAAACATGGCGTGAAGAATTGAATAAGACGGAGCATAATTTTGGCGAGGTGGTACAACAACAAAGTGAAAAATTTAAGTGTGAAATACAAAAAACTACTCAAAACTTAAGTGAAAATTTAAATCGAATCAATCAGGAAGTGAGAAGAGAAATAAAAACAACGAAAGAGGTCGTCCGAGAAGAAGTCAGAAATATTTCTACCGTAAACAAAGAAGAAATGGAAGAACAATTAAGAAAATTAGCTGAAGAAAAGGGTCGACGCATCGACGAGATGAAAGAAGATCAAGAGCAATTAAAACGAAAATTAACAGAGTTGGAGTCAAGACCAATGGTAAACAACCAAAATACTATTGTGGCTAACCAAGAACAGTTAAAGGAGGTACGGTACAACGGACGAGACGCATACCCCATGGAATTTCTAAAAGAATTAAAAGAGGTTAAAGAAATATATTACCCCAGCGGAGGTATTAAGTGGATTAGCAGGCATCTAGAGGGTGAAGCAACAGTATGGTGGAGAATCGTACAATCCCAAATACATACGTTTGAACAATTCGAGGAGGCGTTTACCAAGAAATTCTGGAGTCAACAAATTCAAGAAAACATACGGGACAGCTTGGAGTACGGATGTTATTATCCGAATGGTAAACTCACTATGGTGCAATACCTCGAGAATAAAATTCTACAGTGCAGACAACTGATCCCACCAATCTCGGATCAGCATTTAATTCGCAAACTTGCACGACACTATAGTAAGGAGATAGAAGTTGCCATCATAACTAGAGGCGTCCAACAAGTAGATCAATTTGAAAGCTTATTAAATGAGTTTGCTACCATTCAACAACGAGAAATGAGAGGATCGTATCGGTCGCCACAACAAACAACGGCTGACAACGGTGGAAGACATATTAACAATAGCTATCATAAAACGAAGGGTATGAAAGTGGAGACTGAACACGAGGTTCACAGACCTGGGTGGCGCAATAAACAAACGTTTGGCACAGAGGATAGGGGAACAAAACAGCCCATTGTCAACACAGTGACAAGTGAGCGACAACAACCTGGTCCTTCACAAGAATCACGTACAAAAAACGACCAGCCAACCCATTATCGCGGCAACAATTCTTAGCTAGTCAAAAAATAGATAACCAGTTAGACGTAGCATTAGATTATATTGATATTCGTGAAGAATTGGATAAAATGGATGAAGAAGAAGAAACCACTAATTTCCCGTACAATAAATGTCCGGAAATAAAAATAAAATTAAATAATGTAGAAGTAATTGCACTTATTGATTCGGGCAGTCAATTAAACGGAATTGCCGAAACGTGGTTCAACCATAATAAAGATAAATTAGGTAGAATCGAGTTATTAAACTTATCGAATACCAATATAAAAGGTGCATTCGGACATAAATCAAAATTAATACGAAAACAAGTACTTTTAGAAGCTGAGGTTGATAATTATAAATTTGACTTAGTATTTTTTATCATCCCTGGACTGAATAAAGACTGTATACTAGGAATAAATATGTTGAAGGAAGGTGAGTGTACTATAGATTTCCAGCAAAATGTAATGCATATTAAAAATAGAAATTATAAGAAAAATGTAGAGGATCCTAATGAAATTGTACATATACATCAGATCGCTGTGGATAAAGAAACGGCTGATGAGAAATCTATTAACTTTCAAGAAGCTGTCGAAGAGTTAGCTAATATAAATACAGAAACGAAGAAAAAATTAACTAAAATATTGATGAAAAATAGAAAGCTATTTCGAGAAGAACCAGGCCGAATTCATGGATATGAACATGAACTACGTATCACGGACAACACCCCCTTCTTCCAAAAGGGATGGCCTATACCAATTGCCTATCAAGACAAAGTTGAAGAGGAGATCCAGAAAATGTTAAGATACGGAGTGATCGAGCGAGCGAGCAGCCAATATATCAATCCCATGGTGACAGTTATAAAAAAGGACCAGAGCGTAAGATTGTGTTTGGACGCCAGGAAGTTAAACAAGGTGATGATACCTGACTTCGAAGGGGCACAACCAATCAACGAGCTCATTGCTAATTGCGGAGGAGTAAAATATATGTCATCGATCGACCTACGCTCCAGCTTCTGGCAGGTACCACTTAAGCGAGAATGCAGGGACTTCACCGGGTTTCTATATAAAGGAAAGACCTACCGCTTCACAGTCACACCGTTTGGATTAAAGACAAGTCTGGCCAGCCTGACGAGAGGATTGGATACTGTGTTGTCAGATGCAGTCAAGAAATTTACGATAATATATGTAGACGACTGCCTATGTCTATCTAACAGTCTGGAGGAACACCTCACACATTTAGATCTATTATTGACCAATTTATACGAAGCAAACATCACAGTGAACTTCAAAAAATCACAGTTTTTTCGTAGAGAAATTAATTATCTTGGTTACTGTTTATCAGTAGAAGGCCTTAGTCCTATGCCAGACAAGGTAAAGGCAATCCAAAATTTTCCACGTCCAAGAAATCAAAAGCAACTAAAAGGATTTTTAGGGCTTACAAATTTTTATAACAGATTTACCAGTCGATATGCTGAAACAACATCTTTATTAATACAATTGTTAAAGAAGGAGCGCTACTTCAAGTGGACGGAGCAGCACGACGGACAATTTAAATTAGTCAAAGAATTATGTATAGATACTGTAATTTTAAAACACCCAGATCTCAAGAAGCAATATTATTTACAAACAGATGCCAGCAACTACGCACTAGGAGGGCAATTGTTCCAATATGATGACGAAGGACACATCGCCGTCGTAGCTTTTACTAGCAGAACTTTCAAAGGTGCTGAATTAAACTATCACACAACCGAGAAGGAACTGCTGAGTATCATACATTGTTTGAAGAAATTTCGGATATACTTATTAGGACATAAATTCACAATCATAACAGATAATAAAGCTCTCACATTCCTACACAAATGCCACCTATCAAATGCTAGAATTACCCGCTGGATACTGTGCATCCAAGAATACGATTTCGACATTGTGCATTGTAAAGGCAAAGAAAATATTGTAGCCGACATACTAAGCCGAAACCCAGAGGACTCTATGGACAGTAGTGATGTCAATTTTAGTGAAGAGATGGAAATTAATCGTATTACCTTGAAATTGGATAAGAAAATAATGAAGGATATAAAAAATATTGAGAAATTACAACGCCAAGATCCTAAATTGAACAAAATTATTTGTGAATTAGAAAGTAAGGAAGACTCTAAATTAAGTAATAAATATCAATATGTTAAAAAAATCCTATACCGACAAGACAAGAAGTCATGGAAAATATATGTACCGAATAACATGAAAGAAAATTTAATTCAAGAATTACACGTTGTATACGGACACTGCGGTATACAAAAAAAACCGAAAGACTTTTTCGAGAGTACTTTACTGGAGACAGAATAAACAAAACGATACATCAAATCATTACTAAGTGCGATACATGTCAGCGATGTAAGGATCATCATAAGAATAATGTAGGAGAAACCATCCCGATGCTGCCAAAGAAGAAAGGGGAGTTAATCAGTATGGACTACTATGGACCCTTAATCACATCGACTGGAGGTGTTAAATACATTCTTGTTATCATCGATAATTTCACAAAGTACGTCAAACTTTATGCGTTGAAAAGAGCTACAACTCGTGCTACCATAAATAGACTCAAACAATATATAGCGTCATGGGGAAAACCGTTATCAATTGTCACTGATAATGGAACACAATTCACGACTAATGTTTGGACAAGGAGTTTACGAGAACTAGGAATTAAACCGAAGTTTACCGCTATTCGGAACCCGTGTACAAATATAGCCGAGAGAACTAACAGACAACTAGGTAACTTATTTCGAGTATTTGTCAAAGAGAAACACTCAAATTGGGCCAAGTATATCCAAGCTATTGAAATTTGTTTAAATGAGACATACCATAGTACCATTGAGATGAGTCCAATCGAGGCACACTGTGGAAAGAAACCAACCAGAGAGTGGACCAAATTTATTGACAGAAGTGTGATTTCCGAACCAACTAATTATAAGCCGGAAGACATTTACTTAAGGATTAAAGAAAAGAGAGAGCGACATGCAAATAAGATGAACCAAAGAGAACTAACAACATTCGCCATCGGTGACCTGGTATTAGTTAAAACATGTCCAATATCCGATGCAATGAATAAGATAATAGCGAAATTTTGCGACCTGTACGAAGGACCATATAGGGTTGCGAAGCAAATAAGTAAAGCTACTTATACGTTAGAATATTTGGATGAGAAGAAAGGAACAAGAGGAAATTTCAATGTCCGACAGCTAAAGCAATATATTACCTGACAAGAAGAGCAGTAAAAGGAAATAATGCGTTAGTAACGATCGGTTACGTGAGTAAGCAAATTGTAGCACTCATATAATAAATATGATATAATAAAGTTATGTATAATAATTGTAAAATTTTAAAGTAATAATCGAAGTAAGATTGTCAACTGACGATGTATAACAGAATAAAGATTTATTTTTGTATATTATGTATAAGAATAAAAGTATATCTAAGAAAAACAAAACAAAGACATTGAACAATGACTAACAATGAAAGTAATGATAAGAACTAAGTGATAATTAATATGATATTATGAATTTTCTTGTTGTTGTATGCATTTGCAAGTAGAAAATGATTGACAAATGAAAAAAAAAATATATAAATGGATATTTAACTAATAGGAAGTAAGAAAGAACAGTAATAGTATCTAGGTGAATAATTATATGGAAACAGATGTACATAATGAATTAGATAGTTGTTAAGTTTATATTATGATATGTTAGGAAGATAAGTGGTCTGAATCGATGATAGTGCGTAGGATTGTAAACAATTGTATAGGTTAGCATAGAAAACAGAAAATTTAAACCATTAGTAGGACCCTTTGCCAAGTAACAAGGTGTGAAAGTGTCGAGTGACAGGGGGACGTAGTCATAAATCTTAACTCAAACACAAAGGTACACTGTAGACAGTTTCGAACGTAAACAAACCAAGTTGAACGTCCTCTAACCAGTTAAAGAGATTACATCACTAGCAATAAATATAACTCATTAGATATTTATAATTAATTAATTCAAATTTACATAATTAATTTAAATTTACATAATTAAAAAAAAAAAAGGGGCACAAATTTTATTATTTGATTTTGTTACACGCCATCAATTAATAAAAATTTAAGGACAATGTAATGTTTATTTTTGAAAAATATTTATAAAATTGTAAAAGTAGTACAGAATAGCTAAAAATAATGTGTACCAACAGTTCTATTTGACAAAGAAGTATGTGAGGGTGTGTGAAGGGAAAGTCGGTAAGACTGTCCTCTTGGCATTGTAACCTACAGACAGCTTGATGTGTTACGGCTGTAAAGTTAATTGTCTGACAAAAAGAGTGACACTTACTAAATGTATGTGAGACGTTGTATTTCGCATCAGGCAGCTGGGCTGAGTAAGAAAGGCATAAACCCCAATAAACCAATTTACCCTTTTTAAAACTTTGACACAGATTGAAAGCAAAGAGTTTGTCAATTCGATACGGTACAACATTAGAGGCCAGAACAATTGCAACATAGAAATTTGACGAAAGTCGTGCTTACAAAGGAAGATTCGTTCCAGACTCAAAACAATGCTAGAGTGCAACTTGAAATATAACAATGGTACAGCAGATCGAACAATACCAGTATTGTATCTACATTAAAGTGTAACAGAAAGTGGACACTAGGAGAAGGCCACGAGAGACAAAGAAATGTCGCCTGATTTACAAGGGGAAAGCGAAACTCACGAATTCTGGAGTGCGTGAATGAGATTCCTAGTAAATAGAGAAAACGGCTGTAGGAACAATCAGGACCAATGGGAGTTCGACAAGATAGTCACGTATAAAACAGATATACTCGAAAACCAATTACAAATATACAATTTGTTACACTGGTTAAGGAACCAATAAGAGTATCCAAGCAGAGGGAAGATTCAACAGCGGTAGGCGGGATGAGAGTTTACTTGGTAGATCTCAGTACAGAAAAACGGCAGTCAACTATAGGAAGTCGAGTTTAAGCAGTCTAGTCAGTCTACTATAGTCAGTCTACTCGAAGCAGTCTAGTATTCATCATCAGTCTAATACTCATCATTTACAAAGTGATAACCACAAAACATTTTAATTCGCAAGAGTGTTGATCTTCACCGTAATTTAAACAAAGTGTCGGAGAATACGCTAACAGACATTCTACAATTACAATCATTCATAAGAAACTATAAACATCACAGCAGCTTTGATTAATACAGAACACATTAACATAGAGACTCAGTGCATATTCTACAACAGAGACATTAGACATAAAATTCAGCAATCTAAAGAACTATTTAAAACACAGTACACATGAACTTTTTCTACATCAACTAAAGACACTCATATTCAACACAACAGGTGTGCCGTGAAAAGTGAACAGGTCGAGAATACGTCAATAATTAAACAGTGATTGTGAGGTGCAGTGATCGCGAAAGGATACGTAAGCTACAACGACTACGGAGATCAGCAACTACAACACAGAGGACCATATGATATCACCGAGAATATGAACTTCTAATAATCAACGTTCTCAAACTAATGGTATTTTTTAGAGTTAAGTCAACAAACTCAATTCATTCAAGTCAAAGAACTCACACTAATAAGTAATTAACCTTGAGAACTGCCTCTCAGTGCTCTGCATTCGACTGAAGCGAAATAAAACGTCTACTAGTAAATTCTTAAAAAACTATATCTAAACAATAATATAAATTTGCCAAATACAATTGTAGATTATAAGTTACAATTATAAGTGTTATAAATTTAATAAATGTTCATTAATCGCGATTTCAGAGATAATTATTGTTAAGATCAGAGAAATGATTATACGTAAGGAAAGATCCATACAGAAGATTATATTTGTAATTTACTACAACTTGATTAATTAAATAAGCATTAGAAATAATATTGTTGTTGTGTGTTTGGCAAATGAATCCTTTATATCCACATCCTTGTAGATATGAGGTGGCGCCCGGGAATTTAAAACATTTTGGCAGTAAGTAATTTATAGAGTAAAAATTTCCATATAAAAGATAAATTATTAATGTATGCAAGTAAATTTGCATAAAATATAAATAAATTCTTATATTTGACTGTACAACACGTGGCATTACAATTGTCAATTGCAAATAAAAATTCTTATATTTGCCGCCCAAAGAACATTGGACATTAAATTCTTATAGAACCAATACTATTTATTACAGATTGAGTAAGTTAGACCGTCGTAACAGTATTGAAAATTGAATTAATTTGAGACAAAAGAAACTAGTATCTAAGTATATAGTTGTATATTCTAGTATTGTTTTATCCGTCCAATTTATGACAGATGTTGGACGACTGTCTTTTTGTTTACAAAGATAATTTTTACAAAGGTTTTTAAAATATATAAACTGTTGGTACGTTTTACAGTTTTTATTTAACTCTGACAGCTGTTTCAGTTTATCAGGCTATTGTCAAAGAGATCAGTGAACAACTAAACAAAGGATGTTAGGGTGGTGAACATATATTTAGGGGTATGGGGTGTTTCTGGACATGTGTGGGGTGTGATGATTGAGGGGGTTGGAGAAGCTAAGGGAAGGTCAAGTTTCTGTAAAAAGTAAATATAATCTGAATGAAAAATATAAACGTTAACTAAACTAAATAAAAACTTTTATATTTTACATTCAGATCATATTTAGTTTTTACAGACATTTGACCTTCCCTTAGCTTCTCCAAACCCCTTCATCATCACACCCCACACATGTCCGGATACACCCCACACGCCCTAAAAATGTGTTCACCACCCTAACGACCATTGTTTATTTGTTCACTAATGACTTTGACAATAGCTTGATAAGCTAAAACAGCTGTCAGAATTAAATAAAAACTGTGAAACGTAGCAAGTGTTTGTTTATATATTTTTAAAAACCTTTGTATTAATACGTTTCACCAAGTGCCCAACGAGTCATCAATTAATATCGTGAAAAGATAATTTGTAATAATTGTGTTCTCATTGCTGTGCGTTGTGGTTGGAAACGTGGACGATTGACGCGAGTCCTATACAAAATTGATTGGAATGAAGTAATACTCAAGACGGAGAAGTACGTAATGCTTTTACTACGATTAACATGATGAGGCGATAAACGTTAAATGGACACGGAACCTAGTGAGAACTGTCAGTTTCATTTACAGGATTAAGAATGTTAATTGGAGATTCGGCTAAGAGAAGAAGAGATTGGCACGAAGACTGCTAGTTTGGAGCAAAAGGAACACGAAAAACCCCGTGACGACGACGCTTTGCAACGTGACGTGGAAAGACGAATCAGCTAAGTACTTTGGTGTAGTGTCTGGGCAAGGTTTCAGGAGAGACAACTGAAGCATGACAAGGCGGGCAATAAGGACACAGTAAACAGTCAGTGCTAATGATGATTGTGGACGAGACAATGGAGTATAACACACGATAACTTTACTCGAGTGGTTATAGAAAGCAATCTGATTAGAGGTACGTTGCCCAAATAAAGAATTATTTTGAACTTTGAATATATTAAACAAAATGAAACACAATTTATAATTCTGATTTCCAAAGCGAAAAGACTTAGTTAATTTAACTACAATGATATAATATAAACGTCAATTGAACGAAAAACGAGCAACGAACTCTCTATCTTATATTGCGCAACTCTTTTGTTACACAACTGGCAACTCGCTGAGGCAGCTCGTTGACTCAGTTCGCTAGAACTGATAAATTTACATTTAATTCTGTCAGCTTTTAAACTATATTTGTTTATCACTCTGAGTGCAAAAATAAGCGAGAAAGTATTCGTTAGGTCGTGTAGCAGTAAACAAAAATATTTTCATGATTGTTAAGCGTTATATAAATCGTTACATGATTAAGAACAAACATGGATCCTCTTATAGCTAAATATATTCGTTTACCAGATTAGAATATCGTACAGTTACTCTAATAACAATGTACTACAAATTAACATACATACAAAAATATAATGTTTTAGTATTACTTTTAGTATTACAACAATGACGATGATAAGTACGACGATATATAAAATAAACGTATGACTAAACGATGACGAATAAACGACATATAAACGATCGAGATATATAAACACAATAATAGTCTCAACAGGAGGGAAGCTGAATAAGGCCTGGTATCCGGCACTCAGAGGTTCTCGGATCCTCTGTAACGTCTAACTCCGTTGTTGACAAAGCCGAGCAACGGTATTGGCCAAGATCTCGGCCAATCAGATAGCAGCCCGGACCCGGACGGCTGTATAAGTGCGACGGTTTGGGGTCGCGTAGATATTTAGTCGCCAGAGAAGCAAAACCGAAGATCACTGAGGATGACTGCCGCAGCTGTAGTCGAAACGTTTGGATCTACAAAAGTGGACCACGGTCCGACAGCTCGGAATATAATTTTACTGAACATTCTGAATATAATTCAAAGGTGAAGGAATCAGCAAAAAAATTCTTTTAAATGCCAGGCGATTTTATTGTGAACCCCCAAACCATCATTCTTTTAGAAGACAAAAGTATAAGAAGACAACTAATACGTATGGGTTAGTAAAAACATATTGCTTTATAACAATAACTTTCTAAATTAAAGTCTTATAATAGTTTTTACAGGTTCAACAATATGTTTGACAACAAAGTTAATTGCAGTCAGAAAATAAGAAGAGCAAAATAAATATTTATAGGGATATATATCAAAGTGTAATGTTTACACTTAACGTTTACTTTCATTTATTAATTTTCGAATGAACAGAACACACACACACACACACACACATTGTAATATTGGAATTTTATTTTATCTCTTAAGTATAATTTTATTTTTGTATCTGATTACTGAATACTAACAAGCCTTACTTGGTGGGTGCCAAAATATGTAATATAAGAATTTTGTTTATATATTTTTTTTATTTTAATTATTATTAATTAATATCGATGTTGTAATTAACCAATTACGTTTCTATGAAAAAAATTAATGATCTGACCTCACGTTCTTGGATCAATAATTAAATACATAATTATAAAAAATGGGGTTCTAACTACAAACAATTTTTCCTTTACAATCTTATGGATAACATTAACTGGTTATACATTAGGCGATCTTGATCTTCCAGACATTTAATAAAACATGAAACAAAGTATTTAACTAAATCAAGTATAATAATGTTCTAACTTGACTTGTAAACCTTTTCTTGACTTCAGACTGTCATATAGCAGTTTATAATATTAACAAAAAATGGTATTGAACACCTGTTACAAAATAAACATAATAGTTTATATAATTATCTAAAACGTCCGGGCTGAAAGGCCGTGGTCGAGTGCTTGATGTTCTACAGCTAGACGTTTCGGCCACACCACCGGTGACCATCTTCAGTAGCAAAAAAGTGTTCGAATAGATGGCACGCCGAACACGTCTCCCAATGAACTGGGAACAAGCAACCAGTTCATTGGGAGACGTGTTCGGCGTGCCATCTGTTCGAACACTTTTTGCTACTGAAGATGGCCACCGGTGGTGTGGCCGAAACGTCTAGCTGTAGAACATCAAGCACTCGACCACGGCCTTTCAGCCCGGAAGTTTTAGATAATCATAATGACACTGGCCGTGAAAGCCTACGTACTAAAATAATAGTTTATTTTTTATTTCAGTTGGTTTAGTTACAAGTAGTTAAGTGATTCATTTTTATTCATAACTATATACTTTCAAATGGGTAAATTTCTAAGATTTATGTAAGGAAACCCATCACGTTAAAATATACAAACAAAACAAAAACATAGTGATGAATATATTTACGATGATAATTACGACGATGATAACGGAATTACAAAGATGTGTTTGATATAATCAACTGTAGTATCCAGTAGCATATCTAGAATTTGGCCTTGGAGGGACTCCAATTGTGTCGGCTTCATACAAAATAAGGAACAAGTTAAAACTAATCAACATTACTAACTCTAAGTTGTAAAACGTTCGATAACATCCTGAAATAAACCCTATTAAAATAAACGGAAATAACATAATAAAAATACGCGTAATTGAAACATGGTTTACAAAGAAACTTACTGGCTGAATTTATTTTCGTATACTTCATATTTCGAACGTACACGCAAATACTGTATAATAAACATGTTTGTATATTTAAAAAAAAGTTACTATATTGGCGAACAGAGCTGAAAAAATAATAAAATAACCTGAAAATGAAGAAAGTAACAAAATTCGTCAACTTCTTTCGACCATCTGGAGGTGGGTCCTGTCCCGGGCAACCCCCCTGGAAGTATCATTAATTAGTACCTGCTTATGTACGCAATGGTTGCTGGAAAACTATAAACATAGTTGAACAACTTACACTTAACAGCAGACACCAGTCTTCCAGCCGGCCACAAAGTCGTTTCAGCGCTAAACTGAGATAAATGTTAAGGTGTAAGGTGTAACCGCCAAATGTTTACACCTTAATCACTCGTTCGTTCGAATGGACATACTATAATACAGTATTCACTCATCCGCCCCCCCCGACCTGTATTCACCAATTACACTTCTGTAACCAATTACTATAACTTATGGTGTAATATGTAATATTTAGTATAATATTTTAACAAATTCAGTGTTGTGTGTGGAGAGACATATTTGTTAGGACAAAACAAAGATTTTTTGAAGAAATATCGTTTTGTTGATAAATTTGTTGTTTTCACCTGAAATGAGTTTTTAGGCTATGTTTTGGTCCCCGGTTGACCAAGCAATTTTTATCACCGTTTTCTTTCTCCCATAAATAATGTATTTCATGATTCAACATTATCAATTTATGGTTTAAAAGATTTTCCACCTTCAGAATCAGTTGGTCCTTACACCTAATCCACCCACTATTCTTCTTTTCCTAACCCAAAAGAGAGAAATCAAAAATAAGTAAAATGTCCATTGCAGAAAGGGAAAAATCAAAAGGAGAAAATTTCCAAAACCGTGAGAAGGTGAGAGAATACAGCCATTAATTGGAAGAAAAAAATTAGGAACTATTAAAAGAAATGGTAATTACTGTGGCCTAGACTGAAGTAAAAATTCTATTCTTAATACAATTTCTCTTTTTTTTAAATGGAACATTAATTTTAATCTTATTTTAAGTTATAAAGCCATGGTTAATTAAACTTTATAAAATGTTTCTTATTTCTTCAGCTTCTTTTATGTAACTCATAAAGACAAACTTGCTGAAGTATTTTGCCATAACTACGCAGAGAGAAAAATATATCAAGAGATCGTAACAGAAATTAAAGAAGTTTCCTCGTCACGTAGAAAGCAGAGCTGAGTGAGTTGCAGGAAACAAGCTACACGGTACACGCTACTAGTTTCAACAAATGTTTTTAAGAGTGTTGTTGGAAGAAGATCGGACATGCAGAATTGAAAAGAACGTTCCTAAGAAGGTATTAGACAGAACGCAGATGGGTAATTTACTTTTAAACGTTATTTACAATACAATCTAAGGCGCTATATATGCAATATAGGTACACAGGCGCTCAGGAACAACAGCTGGCGCCGTGTTTATTGTTATTATATAGTGTTCCATGTAACGTAGTGTGGCAGCGGGTAGGCGTGCATGACTACACACTCTGTCATTGTATCTCTCTCACTCTCTCTCTCTCTCTCTCTCTCTCTCTCTCTCTCTCTCTCTCTCTCTCTCTCTCTCTCTCTCTCTCTCTCACATGCAAGAACGCAACAGTGTCCGACAGTGAGGACTAACAACGGAATAGTTAGGACTAAGTGAGACGCAACCATAATATTACTGTGTCGCGACTTTACGTTAATAAGCGACGCAACTATTGCCAAACCCATAGCCTGTGATTACACGTCAACTCAAACGGTTTACTGTACAAACAAAATCACGGCTTGGTGGGATGACAGAGTTGTATTTTAGAAACGACACCACTGTGTTTACGAAGTAACACTAGCGCGGACATCGCGTGGCGATATTCAATAATTATTATTAATATCTCTTGCGATCCAGTGCCTAGTACGCATTGGATCACTGAATGTTACCGCCTGAAGAGCCATCTGTATTAGTATAAGCATCGTCCGATTAAATGTAAGGTGAACAGTGTTTTACTGACATCTTACTTCATATATTACGCTGACAAAATTAAAATAAAATTACCTATTGTGACAGTAAAAACAATAGAACTGATAAAAATATCAATAATTTTCAAAGGCAAGAAACTCAATCCCGGATATTACTTTGATATTGCAAACAGCGTCTAAAATTTGGAGATTGAAACCGATTGCGAAAGAATCAGAGCTTTCAAATTTTGGGTTTACAGGTGTGTCCCCCAAAAGACACATGAGCAAAAACATGTTACAAAAACTACAGAAACTAAAATGTGTTACTAAACTATATTAATATAGAGGTACATAAGCTACTTGAAAGAAGAATAGGAAAATCTTGTGATACCAAGGTGAAATATGTGGAAATAGATCTCTTAAGCCCTTCAATGAGGTAGCAATCGATCCTCCGCCATTTTTTTCAAATGACCCTGACACATTGACTACATAAATCTATACGAATAGTACAATGTACTGTTCCATTGTTCCTACATAAATCAAGGGACTAAGTCATCAAAAAGGTTATAATTGTAGCATGGATTGTTGTAAGAAAGTAAGGTGTCAATATTTTATTGCATCTGAAGGTAAAATATGTTTACTAACAATAGAATATTCTATACATCTGTTCCTTTAAACATTTCTATAGAAACTAAAATATATTTGAAAATAAAATTGTATTGATTACTTATATTATTTAGAAAGCAAACTACACAGGCAGGCCTACCAAAATGACATGTGAATTATATACAAGAATAATTTAATGTACTATTTGTCTAAAATTCATGTAGACTAAATTGTGTTTACGCTATTACATTAGCAAAGAGTTACATTAGAAGCAACAGTTTCAGATAAATTGAAATAGTTCTTCTCAAAATACAGCTATTACTGTTAAAAACTCAAACAAAAATGACTGCTAGCGTCAGTATTTTGCTTTGCGATTTAATAATTTTCTTTATAAAAATATGTATTTATTTTACAGGTTTCCTTGAAGCCTTCTATACAATGTATACAGTTTGTTTGTCATTTATGTATACGACTTTAGTCTTAATAAAATACGTTTAAAGAACATACTAAGTAGTTAAATTTTTGTTTGAGGTAAACTGAGTATTCTCAAAGTAATAGACTTTTAGTCATGTTGTTACGTCAACGAATAATTTTAAAGCAAGTTTTTAATTAACATTAAACAATCTAAATCAGGTAAACTCATTAGTCATAATACAAAAAAAATATATATATAAGACAGTTATCAGACCGGTTATTACTTATGGAGGCAAAACATGGACACTGATAAAAAAGGAACAAGAAACATTAAGAAGGTTTGAAAGGCGTGTTTATGCACTTGTTAAAGAAGATAACGAATGAAGAATAAGAAATAACCATGAGATAGATGAGATATTGAATCACGAAGACATTGTAAGATTCATAAAGGATCAACGAATACAATGGTTACGTCACCTATAGCGGATAGATGATCGTCGTATCCCAAAGGACATTCTGAGGGCGCAGGTCTATAAAAGCAGAGAGAGGGGCCGGCCTAGGATAAGATGGTTGGATGATGTGTTAGAAGAAGACAGAAGAACGGATGTGAGTTGGCCAGGGCTCACGTTGGGCTGTAGTACTGAAGAAGAGTTAAGGAATGTTTTCTTTCTTAGTTATACCAGCTTATTGTTTATATTCTTGCATAGTATATTTATTACTTTTTATAATGTCTTTTATGTTTTTTAGTTATTTTTTTTTCGTTACAAACGTTGTTCATTAACACCAATTTATGTAGTGTGGGATTGATTTTATCATCACAATGTTCACTTTTTATGTTGTTTTATTCCTAACTCATTGGAGAAAGCTTTCGGTGAATGATAATTTTCTTTTGTAACTATATACTGAGATGGCGATGGACAGGAGACTTTGGAGAAGATTGGTGTTGGAAACCAGGGCTCACGTTGTGTTGTAGTGCTGAAGAAGATTCTAAATCAAGTTCATGATAATAAAAAGATTACAAATTATTATAACCACATTCTGAATCTTACACAGTTTTAGCAGTTCAACAATCCAATACTCGTTACACACAGTTTATAATAATTTAACTGTAGTTAAAGAATACAGTCAAACAGAAATGATTAATGAATATTATTTTACAGCTGTAACCACGCATCCACACTGGCCACAACTACAATGCTATAAACACAAGTCCGGCCATCGGTATGTCTATTTACACAACTAACTAAAGTAATTAATTAAATAAAAATTTGGGGTTAGGGAAGTTGGAAAGGTAGTATTTTTGTACCAGGTTGACTGGACAATGATCCTCACGAATTCCCACGGTTGGATGAAGTGATGTTAGTTCGTAAAGGAACCCTTAACCTCTCTCCGGCCAAGACCGTACTACGTGGTAAGTGCCACATCCTGCAAGACGTGATCCTGTTGATGCAGAACAGTACGGACCTAGACCGGAGGTCGGTAAATATTCGTGGTGGAGGGCAGTAGTAGAGCCCCCGTACCAAATTAGGGCGTAAGGGAAATGATCCTGGACCGGCATATTATAGGCGGTGTTCTAGTTGGATTTAGTCCGGCTGTAATACTGCGTCCTATTGTTATAGGATTATATTTTGCTGCTGCCTTGAAGTTGGGGTTTGGGGCATTAACGCTAGGGGAAAACAACTCTGAATAAAAATTACCGAGAGTCATGGCTCGTAAGGGGCCAGCTCCTCCACACGTCTTACCCATCTACAGGTTGGTACCCTATAATGGGGAAATTAATTTAATTTATTCGTAACTTTCAAAGAACACAACCGGATTGAGATTCCTGCCTGGCCAAACAAGTCTGGAAATACAAACCTATAAAACACAGGTTTGTGGGTAGACCCATAAAGAAATTGCTGGAGGACGTTTGAAGGCGGAACAGGCGACACCTTGACTATTCCGTGTTGTGAAGATGACGATGCTGATGATGACGATGAAATAAAATAAACGTACTAAAATCTTCTGTATACGGTTACTACCGCCGACACCAGTCTAATAACTGTGGTATTATACTGCGGATGTCCTCTCACAACAATAGGGATCCATGACCTTTGAGATTTGCACCATGTGACACATAACTTACCTGCGCAACAATGCACTCGCCCGCAAGACGCGACGTAAAGCCCGAATATGACATAGGGTATTGGTCAGTTACAAATAATATTCGTTCACATTTTTATCCATCCTGTTATATATTCCATTATATTCTTACAATTGTTTATTTTGTTTTAGTTTTTGCCTTAATAATATTGTCATGGTAATGGAGAAAAAGAAGAAATAAAATTAGAAACATCGAATGTGTTGCAGCTTCCGTAATCGAATGTCACGACTCATTAAATAACAATGTGATGCGTAGTTTTCTCTAAATGGTACTTTAAAGAACGAGTCGTTAGACCCTGAAGAATCGAGCAAACGACATTTATGACAATACCCGCACCCTATTTAACCCGAATAGACACATTGGTCACTTACAAACGTTATTTCTGATTTTTATGCATTCTGTATTGTTACGTGTTCCAAAATATTCTTATCATTTGTTCGCAGAGCCGTCGCGTGGGCGGGTCAGGGGGGCGCCGCGGCTTAAAAAAAGTTAAAAATCAACAAACTATAAGGAATTCAGGATTAGTTGTTAACGAAATTTCAAAAAAACAATGTTATGTTGATTCAGATATTTTAGTGATAGTCAGGCTAATAAATGAGAAAATGAAAACAAGTAAAACACTTTGTCACGTTTCGTAATATTTATTTCGTTATTAAGATAACAATAACAGTACTCTGACGATCGTTTTAGTCATCCCACTATTCTCAAAGATTGCACAATAGTTACTAAGAATAGTCTTTGATAATATTCTAACTGACTGAAATGAACGTCAGAGCATTGTTTTTGTTATCTTAATAACAAATAAGTGTTATGAAACGTGACAAGTGGTTTACTTGTTTGCATTACCGGTACTGTAATATGCTTCACCAAGTATCGCCCGAGATGTCAATAAGTGTTATGAAACGTGATAAGTGGTTTACTTGTTTGCATTACCGGTACTGTAATATGCTTCACCAAGTATCGCCCGAGATGTCAATAAGTGTTATGAAACGTGACAAGTGGTTTACTTGTTTGCATTACCGGTACTGTAATATGCTTCACCAAGTATCGCCCGAGATGTCAATAAGTGTTATGAAACGTGATAAGTGGTTTACTTGTTTGCATTACCGGTACTATAATATGCTTCACCAAGTATCGCCCGAGATGTCAATAAGTGTTATGAAACGTGATAAGTGGTTTACTTGTTTGCATTACCGGTACTGTAATATGCTTCACCAAGTATCGCCCGAGATGTCAATAAGTGTTATGAAACGTGATAAGTGGTTTACTTGTTTGCATTACCGGTACTGTAATATGCTTCACCAAGTATCGCCCGAGATGTCAATAAGTGTTATGAAACGTGATAAGTGGTTTACTTGTTTGCATTACCGGTACTATAATATGCTTCACCAAGTATCGCCCGAGATGTCAATAAGTGTTATGAAACGTGATAAGTGGTTTACTTGTTTGCATTACCGGTACTGTAATATGCTTCACCAAGTATCGCCCGAGATGTCAATAAGTGTTATGAAACGTGATAAGTGGTTTACTTGTTTGCATTACCGGTACTGTAATATGCTTCACCAAGTATCGCCCGAGATGTCAATAAGTGTTATGAAACGTGATAAGTGGTTTACTTGTTTGCAATACCGGTACTGTAATATGCTTCACCAAGTATCGCCCGAGATGTCAATAAGTGTTATGAAACGTGACAAGTGGTTTACTTGTTTGCATTACCGGTACTGTAATATGCTTCACCAAGTATCGCCCGAGATGTCAATAAGTGTTATGAAACGTGATAAGTGGTTTACTTGTTTGCATTACCGGTACTGTAATATGCTTCACCAAGTATCGCCCGAGATGTCAATAAGTCGACCCAGCTTTCCTGAACTACCGGCTCCCATACCAGAAAACATTTTAAACAAAATAAAATTTTAAACAATTTACACAAATATTAACACTTTCGGTAGTTCACTAAATGTAGGGCCTAATTTTAAAATTTAATTATCAGTTTAATAACACGGCACTAAAAAATAATTACTATACTATGGTAGAACGCTAAAACTGTTAAAAGCAAAATACAAAGAAGTACACACAACAAACCACCATATCTCTAATGGAACGCGTTGTACACATTGAAAACAATGGTGTGTTTGTTCGACGGAAAAGAAGTGGCAACATCCGTCTGCTGCTACGGGACGGGCGCCGTGAACAGCAGTAATGAATGATCCTCAAGTTCTTGTCTATTGTAGTGAAAAGGGATGTATACTGACAAAGCTCGCTAATATGAGAGAGTAGGCTACGACCGGGCGTCGTTTGGCGGGGGCCCTGGTAAAATCTCGCCCCGGGCGCCTACAACCCTCACGACGGCCCTGGTTTACTGTGTTTCCTTTTCCGCACTAATAATATTATATTGCGCGCTTAAATAGTTGCGACAATCCAGAAAAACAGTTGCGAATGTGTTGTTGCTTGCAATAATCGAATGTCACGACTCTTTAAATAATAATGTACTGCGCTAATAGTTATAAATTGCTATTTCAAGAACACGTCATTAAACAATGAAAAACTGAGTACTGTCTCATTTAGTCGTGCACAGGTTCGCAACTATTGTAATAAAACAAATATTTAGAAATGTTGTTATTAGCCACTGTTGGGCTAGCCAATTTTGTAATAAAACACAAAATAATATATGTAAGAATGTTGTTACAATGATTTGAAATAAATAAAAAAATAATTTTATTTCAAAAAAAAATTTCTGAAAAATATTTTCTGTGTAATTTTTAATCCTATTGTTTAAAAAATAATCGTGTTTATTGTTTGTGTTTAGAAATGGAATGGTATTATGTTTATTTGTGTAATAGTGTCACTTTCTGTAAATTTATTTAATGACAATCTGGTTAACTCCAGTCCTATTCGAAAAACGGCTCTCTTCTTCTTCGAAGCGTTCGTTAGTTCGTATTTACCGCCTTTCGATTAGTCTGTGTTCTTGATTAATTTCTTCGTTAATTATGTCAAAGAAAAATTAAATCCAAATTACAGAACAGAAAGTTTATTAATAAATTATTTAATTTGATCGATAAGAATCGATGTTACAAAGCAGTATCGACTCACTCAGGGTCGGTCGATAAAAAAGTTTACATTAGTTAGATATAATAATATAGTGTTCTTTGAACGGTTATTTAAGAATAGCCAGAGAAGGGTATGGACAGGAAAGTATAACACTTACAATGATAATGCCTTAATACTAAACAATACAATGTTATAAATAATAAATGAAAGTTTATATAGTATTTAATCAAACCAACAAGTAGCAGAAATTCGTTTCTCTACAGCTGGAGTGAAATCACGACGAATCCAAAATGGCCGACTGGCGCATGCGTAGTGGAGCATCTAACCTTGACGAAAGATTTGTTTAAATAAAGATGTCTTTTCTCCGTTTAAATGGTCTCAGCAATTGTGTATGATAGTTCTGGAGTTAATTGAGTGTCACTGGTGTATGGTTTAATAGTTCACTTGGTGTAAATTGTTGTGATTGTGTCTATCTCACTTTGTCTATATGTGTCGGGTGTAACCTTGATTGTTCGTCTGTAAATTGTGTGGTGTTGGTGTTATTTCAATTAATTAGGCATATGTGGTTCTGTTTATTGGTGATACACTGTTCATATTCTAATTTCACCGGTTCACAATTAAAAAATAACTCAAAATAAAATTTTATGACAATTTTCACCGAACTCGGTTTACTGATAGTTCGCCATTATAGGTTATTTCGAGCAAATAATCTCGTTAAGTACACTCGTCAACGGATAATAATGAACTGTTCTCATTTCCTTCGTCTCCTGAAAATCTTAGCCAATTTAATATATATTATACATTGTTTCAAATTATCTTAGCTTCCGATACATTTGATTCGAATACATTATACTCGGAAAATAATTTCGTTATTAATTAACTGTATGAAATACTAAATACATATTCGGTTTCTTTATTCTATTCTGCTTATTTTGATGCTATTTAATATAGTTTTACAAAGTTTTCATTACAAAATTTTATTTCTTACTTTTTGGAAGGTAGGCTTAATATTGTATTTCCTGTTCTCTAAGCAAATAATAGCCATTTTCTCTGATATAATTATTATTCTATTAAATCTGAAATTGACATAATTGTCTATTCTTACTTAATTTCTTGCAATTTAGTTTATTAATGATTGTTTTCAAAATATAATTCATTTGTCTATGACTCCTCCTCTGATAATGTCAGTTAATACATTCCATTTTTATTTATAATTTTACATATCTGCTGACCATATCTTTATAAAGTATTATTTACATGGTATTGCTATATGTTGGGTTTATCTTACGTAAATATTATCGGTTTAACTGGTTCATAGTACTAGATTTGTTAATTATTCTGTAGTCTAAATTTATTATATGGCCTAGATTTGATCTGTGGCTATTTGCACAATTTTTACCAATATAGTTAGTTTGTACCCTTTTCTGACTTTCTATTCTTATATAATTTATTAACGATTTGTTCCTTGACTTTTATAACATTGAAAATTGATTTTACAATTAAAATATAACACTTATTTACTCTTAAAATTGGTACTTTGAATAATACCTTTTATGTGTACTGATTACACCTAGTAACATAATAAAAACATTTTATAATACAGGAATGGTATCTACATTTAGATATTGCATTCCTAATTTAAATTAACAACAAAATAATATTTTATAACTATAATACTGCTTAATAATAAATCTTATTTATCTAGTTAACATATGAAAATAGGAACATAACATATTGGTTCCATTAAATGGTTGACACTTTCTTAAACTATTTATTTACAGTCTGCTCTGTACTTCCCAATTTTAAGGATGTATTCCCGTCACTTTATGTATAACACAAGCTCGCTGTTTATATTATTCATTCTATGGAATGTTCTTATAAACAGTGGCATTTTATTAGAAATATTATTCATTAATCTTTCACCATATTACTTAAGTAACCATTATTATGACACTGTTCAAAAACACTTAAAGTTATTTACTGACACGGTAACTCATGTACCTTTTCAAAGTTTATTGATTACAATTTAATAACTTGCACTTGTCCATGGTTATTTATTGATATCATCACTAGTCCTTTTCTAGATTTACCATATGTAATATTTAAACTAAAAGTTAGGTGTCTATATAAACTACACAATAACTTTTTTGGGTGCACTGTTACTTAATACTCTAAACACTTTTGGTTTTTATCAGTTTTACATTAGTATATGGTTTTTTTTTGGGGTGTTATACTTTCTCTTGGGACATTCATTTATTTTTGGGGTTTTTTGGTTTGCTCCCTATGGGGTTTCTATTTGGTATTGGTCGTTTCACTTCTTTTATTCTAGTTGATCTTCACCGGTTTCTTATTCTTCAGTATATTGGTTCCTTCTATATTTCTTCTTTCTTCTTTCTTCAGTACCATTTCGCTGTATATTCCTTTGTTTACTATGGTCTGTTTTCTTTGTCAGTTCATTTGGTCTGGGTATCTTCATTGCCTGCTTCTATCCTACCTGGGTAATATTGTTATTCAAATTTTAGTTTTCTGGGTTTTTACTTTGTAGTATATTTATATTATTTGCAGATTTTCTCTATATGTTTACTTTTCTTGTGATTATAATAATTCATAGTGCTTTTTAATTGACTCTCATTTGGATATTCCATATATTTGAGTTTTATTAATGATCATTTAGTAATTGATTTATGTGGATTATCTGTCATGCTACACTATCTATGTTCAGACAGAATGGACCAGAAGCAGAGTTACAAGTTTCTTAAGTCATGAGTTTAAATTGGTGCAAACTAAATTAGGAGTTTATTTGTTTCTTTACTCACAGTTTAGAAAACTCAATAATTTTAGTGATTCTCCTCCTTCCTATTCTGATCTTTTTTTGCTCTGGGGCTTGACCTGCTCCACCACAACCTAGACGTTCATCAATTTGTCAGGTCAGATTGAGGGTTGATGGACAAGATTATCTATGTTTCCAACGTATCATTGAGGATGGATCAAGGAAAACAACGGTCTTCCTCAAGTCTCATACTATTTAATGTGATTAAGGAGAAGGTTATTACAGATATAACATATAAAGGGATAAGGGATGGACAGTAGTGTGTTTAGTATTGTACATTATGCGGACGACGTAATTCTAACAGAAATTACAGACTTGTATTTAAATTCAATAAAACGTGTCAAAGTTAGGCTATAATATGAAAAGAGTCGTAGATGAGTAATTAAAACCCTATACGAATTATTACGGAGTAAGCTGGTAATAAATGGCAAAATAATAAAACAAGTAATGGTTACAGTTTACC
Source organism: Magicicada septendecula (assembly GCA_034769895.1). Classification (NCBI taxonomy): domain Eukaryota; kingdom Metazoa; phylum Arthropoda; class Insecta; order Hemiptera; family Cicadidae; genus Magicicada; species Magicicada septendecula. The sequence continues at coordinate 87,516,266 of CM068375.1, read as the reverse complement.
TAGGCACTGGAATAGGCTAGCTAAAGAAGCAGAACACCAACTGGCAAAGGGAAAAAGACTGGATGGATGCAGCACAACGTTGGCTTCTTATTATCTTACCATGAAATCTTACCATGATTTCTTATACATAAAACCATTCTACAATTACAGCCCTTGCGGGTGATGTTGTCTTAGTCTACCTTCAGCCTCGTGAGGATTTAGTGATACTGTAGGGATTAGAATATACTTGTTGCATTAAGAACTATACTCTGTTACAAATTGTATTGATTTATGTAGTGAACTTACTGGGATCGTTTGCAAAGGTTGGCGGAGGATTGATTGCCAAAAGCAGCCTGAAATATAAAACCATTATTAAAAGAGACGTGGGCCGTCCGAGGAAGAGATGGATACCGTAGTAGGTCTAACATAGTCCTTGTAGTGAAGAAAAACAAGAAGAAAACGTACGTTTGGATGTAAGTTGTTCAGGTGTTTTTTGTTGTTAGAAACACATTGACCGTCGTCAACGCGTCTTCTTATCCATATGCCGTTGGTGTCTAAAGAGTTCACATGTGAATTTTGGTGTCTGTGTATTGAAAAAATTTTCTGCTTTTATATTAGGCATACGCAATGCTTTACTCTAGTCTTGTGTGGCAGATAAATTTTATTGATAAATTGAAAATTTTAGTTTAGAAATATGATCGTCTTACTTATTTCTTTAACACAAGCCTACTTGAGATTTTTATGCGTTTCTAAAAATTTGCCTATAATTGTGTTTTTTGTGTTGTCGTCCCTTTGCTGATGTACATGTTAATTATACCACAGGACTGAAGAATATTTTTTCATTTATGTTTATTTGTTGTAATACTTTCTACTAGGTCGTATCAATGTTTAATGTTGATTATCAAATCAGAGTTTTTAGTTTGGTTTTGGGTTTTTATATATATGGGTAAATATTTGAAGTAAATGGTTAATGGTATGGGTTTGGGTAAACGGTTGGATTAGACTTTTTGTTTTGTGTTCTGTTTTGAGGGTGATTTAGAATTATAATTTGTAGGTGTGTCAATGTTTTTACTGTTGTAAATATTCTTTCTATTTTTATAATTTTATTTGTATTATTAAATACTTTTCTGTACAATTTTATTATTAATGAGCATTTTATTTCTTAGTGTAATTTGTTTACTTAATATTAGTCTGGTCTTGTTGTTGTCAACTTCAATGATAATTAAATTTGGTATTTGATTATTATTTTTAACTTCTTTTGTTTGTTATGTGTATGTTGAATGTATTTGTTTTTATCTTTTATTTCATATTTGATCATATTATAAAAACAGCAAAGCACAAAAAATGTGGATTTTTAACATTGAAGTTATTTTCAAATATCAGTACTTACGGAATACTATAAAGTACTATAAAGTTGCGGAAGCAACTCAGAACTTTTGGCTGAATGGTTGAACAGTCATCCATTTGTTTAACAATACTCACTATATGTAACAATGAGGCAAGCACTTGTCCCCACTTCCTATCACAACAATCCAACTGATAACAGCGCGCTCTACTGTTGTCAGCACTTCATGTCTGCCATTTGAACTTCCCCATTTGCCACCTTGACTGTTCAACTCCATCACTTAACATAATAAATTCTCACACACAAACAAAAATTACATTTGTCACATTAAACGGGTATATTGGGCAATTGTGGGAACAGAAGCATCTATTCTCTTAAATGTATTTAATTTTAATAATTTATTGGTTTTTATTTCCCTTTCCTGTCTCACTTTTTATTGTAGGAAAATACTTGGAGAAAGTTACTTTTTAGAATTTACGTGTCCTAGTTTAAAATAAAACAAAGTTTTCTTCATCTATTATTATTATTATTATTATTATTATTATTAGATAAGACTGCAATAAATGTTATTTTAATAAAGAATTCTAAGATTTTTTAAATAAATTAAAGATAGAAAGATAAATTTTGTGTGTGTGTTTCAGTTATATGTTTCAAAGTATATAGGCATACAAAGGTCTTTCAAGGTTCACTCTGTACTCCCATACTCAGTTGTTGTCATTTTGTCTACAAAAGGATGGACAGGATTTACAGGTGTTGCATACTTTCCTTTTATCAATGGTTACAAAGTCTTGTCTTTTAAATTTGTATCACCGTTTATATTATCATAAGGATTAGGTCGTACAATAATCATCGTAAAATTTATCACACAACGTTTTGACCACTAAATAATCTGTGTCGTCTTCAGGTGGAAGTAACACTAGTACAATAAATATTGTTGCGACGGTCTCACTGATCAAACAGTACGGTACAGCGGAAAACAAAATTACAGACACCAATCAAGTTACAAATAACCAGCTTTAATTTATCACAAAAACAGTTTATAATCAACTTGTACAATAATCCGAGAAAAATTTTCCACACGGAATAATAATGTCAACTAATAGAGGTCCGCACAATTATATCACAATAACACTTCGCCACAATACTTCGCCACCTCACTTAAATAAATCGCCTCTTAACCTGAACTGACCCGCCGAGATGCCAGAATAATCTGTCACGTGTTAAACAATTGCGTCTTACGGGGCGCTCTCGAATCCGCTAGAAACAGTGTCGTGTCCGCCCTTGACCACAGTGCGCGGACCGGTGCGGTCTGGAATAGCCTCGATTGTTGACGCACGATAAGTGTCACGTAATTGTCTTTCTTCTCAAATCAGCAATATGTACGCACACAAACATTACAGCTGGGCTCTGCTGGGATAGCCGAGAAACACGTAAAACGACACAATCCATTGTTTGACAATGTTTCGTTGCGTAACAATATAAACTTAAACCTACTCAAGATTCGTTCACGAACAAACATAAGCTGTCGGAATAAAATAATAATAAACCACTACCGCCTACACAGTTAAACACAGCTAAAGAAAAACCATTAAAAAAACTGCTACTTATATCCAAGTCCGTTGGAAAGAACTAGAAAGCACAGTCACACTAACGCAAGTTTAAGTTGTTAAACTGTTTTACACTATTTGGTAATACCACATTAACATTCTGGGTGTCTATTATTCAATTTTTCTGCTTATTTTGTTGTAAAGTTATTTACAGTTTCTTATGAAGGGCTTTTCTATGATCTCTGAGACTCGTACTTTTTTTAGGGTGGGCACCGTTTACAGCCGTCAAATTTGGACACCCAACTCTACTGGTCACACAGGGGTTTCCAGATATTATAATGACTGTTACATGACGGTCCACATTTATTTGCTCACTAAGCTCACTACTTCATTTCAAATTTGGAATCTAACACCTAGCGTGAGAAGAAGAACAAGAAGAAGAAGAAGAAGAAGAAGAAGAAGAAGAAGAAGAAGAAGAAGAAGAAGAAGAAGAAGAAGAAGAAGAAGAAGAAGAAGAAGAAGAAGAAGAAGAAGAAGAAGAAGAACAAGAACAAGAACAAAAACAAGAAGAAGGAGATAGATAAGAAGAACGAAAATAAGAAGAATTAAAATGATGGTGAGGAAGAGGAGAAGGAGAAAGTGGAGGAGGCGGAGAAGAAAAAGAAGTAGAAGGAAATAAGAAAAAATTATAATAAGAAGAAAAAATTATAATAAGATGAAAAAATTGTGTGTGTAATACTTGATAATCTCATTGATAAACATTTTATTTTTCCTAACGCACGATGCAAGGGTAACATAAGGTAAACGTAGTGTTTACATTTATGTGAAAATATTTATGACAACGGCTTAGACGATGAGGGATGACATACAAAACGGTGCTTACAAAGTGTCAAAAGGGCGCAGAAGCAGTGAGAAGAGACAAGTAGACAAGAGAAGATAACGACAAAGTTCAAATCGCAACTCATTAAGTGTGGCAGATTTGATAAATGTGTTGTCTGCTGTGACGGAGTACGCTTTGTAAGTAGTTAAGACAAGCCCGCAAGACGAATAGTAAACTGTCTCCCACATTGCGCGCGGTCGCTGATTAAGTTTAATTCACTCATTGTCCCTTGACTCTGTTAATTCATACTTTACTGTACATTCTGTGCAATGAATATAGTGTACTGTAAGGAATAAGAAGTCTTCTAATTAAGTCAGTTACACGCCCTGAGATATAAACCACAGAACAAGTCATTTGGCATCAGTAAAGAAAACGTGGTAAGTCATTATACATGTTTTTTAGAAACCAATGTTTTGATGTATTTTTTTAAAAGCTAACCTAAATATAAAATAAAGTTGAAATTCTCACTTTTGCAATGTTTTATCTGAAATTACAGCGCTTGGGGAAACGGTCAACCTCCGTCCTGGCTTCACTCCATCATCAGTTTCTGTTTCGAACACCTTCTAACTTAGATTAAAGAACAAGTCAAAGCAAGATAGACATGAGCTCTCCTAAAACACACACAATGAAATTTGCCGTCTGCTCTCAGTTGCTTAGCTTGGGTTACACCCTTACTCTACAGATATGGGATTACTCTCTTCTAATAATTCTAAAACCGTAATTTCGATATGCTAAAACTATTTGAGCGAGGGTAATTGCCAAACAATTTTAGTCAGACTTCTCACTGTGAAAGACTGGATCATGTGAAACTACGTCACGATTTCAGTGGTGTTATAGTACTTGCCCACGGAGTACACACTGTGTTTTCTAGGAACCACACTCGTGACCCACTGATTGGCCTACCCCCAAAGGATATCAACTTTGTAGCGACATTTATGTCTTCTTTCTAGACCCTGTTACCATTACTTCTTATTTTATATCTCTGATAAGACTTCCTGTGCTTGTCATAAATCTGTCTTCTGATGATGCTAACAGATTGGCTGTGGTCCCTCAACATCTGCCTGTTCAGATAACAGACGTGAGTAACCATTAACTGCATATAAGCTACAGTTTATGATTACTGTTTCTTTGACAGTCACTCTTCTTAAGAAACATGTATGGAATCTTTGCTCTACCCTTACAAATTTCCTATAATTTTGTATTACGTCTAAAACACCTTCTAGTCTGGTTTACAGTCTGACACCTGTGTCTATATACAATTGTCACTTGCAACCTCTAATTATAATATTAGAGCAAGAGCTGGTGACGAAAATGCTTACAGTATTTCAGTACGCTTGAGACTTTGTATAGAAATTCAACTTGATTTGCTAGTAACGGAGTTGGGGAGTCTGGCGAATTGCTACCGGTTCCTTTGCCGACTTCAAGGCTTCAAAGCGCTAAACAATTAATGAACAAAATGTTTTAGCAGAATGTCGGTTTTTTTTATGTATTCAATTTGACAATATAGTAAATTAAAAAATACAATTGCCAGACACTTTTTTCGGTCCCAAGTTACTGACAGCTGATTTTAAGCGCTAAAATAACTGTATTGTTAACGTTATAGTAGTAAGCTGAATTTTATATGTTTTTCGAAATATATTTTTATAAATTCTTGCACGTAGCCAAACAAATATTCTGGTTTCAACATCCAGTCAGACTACGTGAAAAGTCGGCAGAGCGTGCCAGAGTATTATACGTTTCTGTTGTCGTGACAGAGAGCATTTGTTTGTTTACTGATAAACAAGTGAAGAAATAATAAATAAATAATTTACGAGTTTATCTGGTATGTAGTTGCATTTCAAAAGCCAGCAGATGTTTATGAAATATCCTCCAGGAACTGCATAAATCTGTTGGTAGCTGTCAGGTCGCGACAGGAGTAAATCAACAATCTTTTACCCAGAACAGCTTTACTGTTGAGAAATACTGGTGTACTGGCATGCAGAGAAATATAGTTCTTAACGTCTGAGGCAGTGCAGCGAACTGAAAGATCGTGGTGGTGGTGATTATAAAGTGGCTTTAGACAGGAAACGCCTTCAGTGTGTACAAGTCCCCGGGGATGTGTGTGTGTGTGTGTGTGTGTGTGTGTGTGTGTGTGTGTGTGTGTGTGTAAAGTCTGGACTACCGTGAACGCTGTTAGCTCCCTGGGGAAATTAAAAAGACACTACAAAAAGGCTTTACACGCCGCCGAGAAGACAGAAAGAGGTCATTCTATGAACGGCTTTTACTTCGCTGAGGTTAACAAGTATTAAAATGGGAGTAAAATCGTGTCCGTTATAGTGTTTGAGAGAGTAAAACAGAGAGAATAGAAAGGGGAAAAAGAAAGAGCGGTAGAGAGAGAGAGAGAGAGAGAGAGAGAGAGAGTCTAATCGCCCGTCGCGTTCTAGAGACAAGCCTTTCTTAGGTCTACTTCACAGTCGTTTGACGACAACAAGAAACCGTATTTTCGACAACAACAAACCGGATTTTCACTTGCCCATAAGACAACATTTTAGCTACAGTAGCGTATGTGTGAAGCTGACAACACTTTATGCCGGAAACCGATACCTCCCTGCCATACTTAACCAACTGCAAACGAATTGTGTGAAAGAGGAAGGGACAAGTGTCAAACTAACTTCTCAATAAACATGACGTCATCCTGTGTGACGTCTCATCAAGTAACGTTTGAATATGATGTGCAAGGAGAGTGTTTTAAGGCTTCAAACCTTTGTTAACTTACATAAATTCACAACTATGTACTCGTTTATTTATAACTCAAGTCTATAATTACTTTATAATTAATATTCTACAGCATATTAGGTTAATACAAAAAGTGTGAGACGTAAGCTGACGGTTTAAAAATGAAATAACTAATATAAAATATGTTTATTTACTTTTTTTTCTTATTTAGCTACAGAAAATTTGATGCCACTAGCAGATGCAAGTTCATTTTTTAAATAAGACCTCTCTCAAATGACATCAAACATTTTGTATACACTGCTGCAGTCTGTCCATAGATTTTCGCATCGCTTCTTGCATGATGTTTGATATAACTATGATGTTTTCCTGTAAAAATGCGTTGAGTTCATTGCTGTCGTTAACTTTATTAAGAAACATTCTAGACTTGAGGTATCCCCAAAGAAAATAGTCACATACTGACAGATCTGGAGACCATGCAACATCTGCCCCTCCGGAAATCATGTGGCCTGGAAATATCTCTCGAACTACCGGCATGGATGATCTGGCGGAGTGTGCTGTTGCTACATATTGCTGGAACCACACAGCGCTTAAGTCGATCCCACGACAATGCAGTTCAGGACCAAGGATCACTGTGTATCGAGCTGTCACCTTTTGTTCTTCCTTTTCCAAGAAAGAAGGGCCTATGATCCAAAATTTCCCACAGCACACCAGACAATGCGTATTATCCACAACTTTATCGAATTGCGACTAGGAACAACATCATGACGTGGAACATTAACGTGACGGCGGAATAATCTCTGGATAATCACAATTGAGTCACCACGAACGCACAATTATAGTTTCCACTACGAACACACGGTGTATAGCAGTCTACTGCTTCACTGTAACTGAAATAGCATCAGGCATGCAAGGCCACAGCCAGTCTGATCGCCGCTTACATACCAGGATAGCCAACCTCTATCGCCTTAAAAAATGGCTAGATTCCCGTGGACTCCTCTGTATATCCGAGTCTTGTTTTTGGAAAGAAGAGAAGAAATTCTTTCGTAACAACATTCTATTGCATTGGTCAATAATCCTTTCTCGGACGAGAAGACGAGTATTCTAAAAAAAGTTATTTTGCTACGCGGGAAGTAAAGATGGCTGGAAAGTATTTGTGGGTGGAATTAAATTTAGTGAGCAATCATAAAAACTTCGAAAATCTATTACATAACTATTTTGCCATCTGCAGACTAAAAATGCGTAATGCGATTAATTTGCAACGTTCTGTGTTAATCTCTGACAAATTGACTGGGGAAAAATCTAAGTTCACGTACATAAAGGAGGCGAAAAACTAGGCCTATGTTTTGCTCTTTGCAGTGACACCGCTTAACAACGCCAGATTGGTGACACTCCTGACATAGGCTTGAAAGTCTTCGTAAGCTGACACCGCCTGTGTCAATATTATTAAATTGATTATGACCGGGCTGTTAGGCCGTGGTGGGTTGCTATTACATCGTCGGCAACGTTTCGAATCCCAGCCTCGGGGATCTTCTTCAGGTTGCAAAAAGCGACAGAGTGTTAGAGAAACAAGTAGGGCGCATCTTGGTTGAACGATATGCGACAACGTTTTGTTCTTACCCGGAAATGTTATCGGGTATCTTTCGGACAAGATGCGCCGTATTTGTTTCTTTAACACTCTGTCGCTTTTTGCGACCTGAAGAAGATCACAAGGGTGGGATTCGAAACGTTGTCGACGATGTTGCTAGTAAATAGCAACCGACCACGGCCTAACAGCCCGGTCATAATCAATTTAATAATATTCCTATTACACTTCGCTATACCATATTCTATCAAGCAAAGATCGAGAAAAATAACAGAGAGACAGTGAGAGAGAGAGAGAGAGAGAGAGAGAGAGAGAGAGACAGACAGACAGACAGAGACAGAGACAGAGAGTCATCCAATCCCTCCTTATGATTGTAAACTAGAGTGCTGTAATTTTTAAATAAAAGAAAATGCTGTTTGAACGTAAAGAAATAATTTTTTTAATATTAAACTAAATTTTAATTTAAAATTCATTTAAAAGACAGAATCAAACCTAAAACAAATAATTTAAATCATAATTTAAATGGAGTATATAAAAATGAATGCCCAGACTGTAAAAAATATTATGTAGGCCAAACTAAGAAACATTTAAAAGAAAGATTTATTCAGCACCGTAATTCATATTTAAAACAAAATATATACAAATCATATTTAGCTACCCACTCAAGCAAAAATAATCACACATTCCCTAACTTAAATAACATTACTTTATTAAAAACACATTTCAAAAGATTACAAAAATGACATTATGTTAAAATCTACAAATATTTAAACATAAAACAAACAATAAATTAATACCAAAACAAATCCAGATTAATACCAAAAATGATTTCAACTTTACTAATTTATTAAAATAATAAATATTTATATTATATTTTACACTCACTTATATAACATATTTTTATATTCACGTATAAAAACGTACATTAAATGTAGTGTACGTATAAAATAACTGTTATTAACAATTAATTTTTAAAATTGTATTAATTTTTAATTTCTAATAATGATAGTATAAACTATCGAAACATTGTAAGATATTCAAAATATACAAAATATATTCTTGTAAAAAATATTTTATTTGTGATTATTAATAATAAAAAAATGTATACAAGAATAATATGAGCAAATATGAATGTAATTCTTTTAACAGTAGCTTCATAAAATAAAACTATTATTACTATTTGAATTAAAAACTGATATCTTGTTTATAATTGTCAAGAACAAGATTTTGCAGAAAGCTGAATCCACAGTTGGTCAAAAATGTCGCAAATGCAAGGAGTAGATGAAGTATTTCGTCAAGACATTTAAAGTGTGCCCAAAGATTTATTGATTTACTATTTTACCCTTTAATCTCACAGATTGTATAGCATTTAGAAAATCAATTCAAATCTTATTTTAAGGATCAACTAATGTTTCGTAATTTGACAGATGTCAACTTGACTTTTAACACAGTCGAGAAAATAAAAGCGATACTGGGATGAAAACGTTTCAGCCACTTGCACATGTGGGACTGCAAGGTTGTAATTAGAGAAACATTTGGTGACAGCATGTGATAGCAATGCACGATCTGCGATAAACTGAAGTTTCCTATTAGGGTTTCTGACAAAAACAAATAAATATCGTCGTTATATTACATTATACACGAGGGCTGGAGGATACTGTCAGAAGTTTATCGCTACGAATGCGTATAAACCATTAAACTTAAGTAAAACCAATGTTCCCGTATTTATTTAACATAAAACAAATACCTTTATTTTTGGTTGTCATTTTACCAGTACCTAATTTTGTACTGCGGGAACACACATTACTCGGTTAACTGCATAATAGAGTGGCGATTCCAGTTAAGAATGTACCGAGGCTACTGGCCTGGCCTGCATCGTTATTCGTTATGAGCTACCAAAGAAACCTATTAAATGGGATTCAGTACTGAATCGAGTTGCACATGTTACTCTGACATTGGCAGCTTCAAATTTAGCCTTCAGAGGCCATAAAGAGAAGACAGTAGCGTAAAAGTTTCTGGCAATTATCAGTTTTTTGATTAAATATGATCCATTACCGCAACAGATAATTATATTTCCGAAGAGCAGGAGGAAGTATATGAGTCCAAAAATTCAAAACGAGATCATTCACCTTTTGTCTGGAAAATTCAAATTTATTGTTTTGAAACATCTGCTTATTTTTTCTCTGGATAATACAGAAGGATTAACGGATAAGATTAATTGAATAAAATGATCAGGTATGTCACCAATTTGAGAAGATAAAACAGGAAAACCGATCAACTTAAAAATTAATGAAAGCTTTTAGGATTTATAGGAATAACCGATAAAATTGGCCTATGCTTAGAAGAAAAGACTGTAAACAGTTCTTGAGGAGAACGTATTTTGTTTATATAATTTTGTATATACTTTTAGTACCTGATAAAACGTTGTAAGGAGGAGTTGACGTTTAAGAGGGAATAATGTAATAAATTAAGTAAGGGTAGTAGGGGGCCCACAAAGGGTTTTTTCGGGGGGCCAAGGTTGAGATTTACTCCTATCCAGGTGTCTTCTTTCGATTGATGTGGTTAGATTGCATTCATCAGTTTATGTCCTTACAATCTCCCTCACCTTTATCCGTTGGTTACAAATTGTATACTTTTGGAAGCCTCATAATTTTAGCACTCTTTTCATCTTCTCTACCAATCCACTTACTTATTCTCAATTATTTCTATTTTCAGTCCACTCGAGATGTTATCTCCAATCTCATATACTTCTAACTTGCATGTTAACAATACTTTCTACCATAGTTTTATATAGGCGTATTTTAACTTTCTTTTTGTTATTTGCCAACTCTACGCAAAAAAGCCTCGCGCGCGTGCGTGTGTAAAACAATGCAGGAACTAATCCAAACGTTATGCGCTCCCCGGGGAAATTAAAAACAAAATAAGTGGAAGTATGTAGGCTGAGAGAAAGAGATGAAATGGTCATTGCTTAAACGAGCCCTCACGAGCCAGGAATAAACAGTAACCGAAGTCAATCCGCAGCGATGTGATACGCGAACGAGTATAGGATTCTTTTTTGTTTATAATTGAAATAAGTTTTACATATTATTATTATTTTTATCATGTCTATGTAAATGTGTACGTTTCTAAGCATTGTAACACATTCCCACAAGATTACTTGTGCTACACTCACGTAAAAATTCTAACACGTTTTATTATGTAATTCTGTCATTTGATATAATATATTGAAATTAGTAATGGATAGCACTGATAAGGGTAGGTATTATCCTACTGATATACGAGTAATGAATTAATGTATATATATATATAAAACTCAAAGTCTGAGGATTTATGTGTACTGAATACAAATCCACAACGTTACACCGATTGCCACCAAATTTTGCACAGGTAAACTTTGACACAAGGCGCAAAATTGTCTAACTTGAAATTTGACATTTTGCCCCGCTTGCACGATTTATGCTCTTTTAATTATGCCTAATAAACAAATGATATTTAGCGGTATCGGAGCTCTACCTTTATCCGTTCCTGCAGTTTTTAATGTTTTTAATATGTGATTGTATCGATATATTTTGTAATTTTTTAAACAGTTACGTCTATATATTTTGTAATATTGTCTTAAACGATTATAAAATTTATGTTTTTACGTATTTCTGATGTTGCAAGGAATAAGTAAGGAAATATATAAAATTATACTACTAAAGATGTCAACAACACCTTGAAGACCAGAATTAATTACCATAGTAACAAGTAAATAAAGAAAAGCTATTTAGAGGCATCGGATCCGTACATTTATCCATTCCTGGAGTACATTTTTCATGCTTTATATAATATGCGTTTGTATTACGATGTGGAAAAGAAGAAGTGTACTAATTGTAAATTGTCCTATTACTTAATGAAAAGCAAAAATACGTGTTGCTTTATTTGTAAGGTTAAGTGACAACGGTTTTTGGTTTTTAGTTTACTGCTGAAATAAATAAAAGCCATGGTTGAGGAAAACATAACGTTTAATGTGTTATACAATGCTTCTGACACATTACTTCAAATACAATAACACTTAAAATAAAGAATGTAGCGTTTTTGATTTAACAGCTACTTTATAAATATCTCCAAAGGCTTTATAAACGGATACATTTAAATCTCCAAAGGCTGTTGCACCAACATAATAATTTAGTACAAGTTAAAATAGTACAAGTGTTGAAAACAGCTTTGTAGAGAATTTGACTAATGAGTACAAAATTGTTATACAAGCTGACAGAACGCCATATAGACATAAACAATAAAATTCTTCGCTTTCGTTGTCCATGACGTGTCCGTTACATAACTAAATATGTAATTAATTCACTACCAACTGGGAACACAAAGTTTTTTATGGGAGCACTGTCCGTCTTGTGTTGGCGACGGTATTGACTTTTGAAAGATCGATATTGTGTGTGTAGTGTGTGATATGTTCGAATAATGCGTGTGATTTGAATTGAGTCTGTTCGTTTAGGATGTCGTTTTTATGTTTTTTCGTGTGTTTGTACATTTTCAATTGTTCTAGAGTGTCTAGTTTTCGGCCTTTTGTGTGTATTTGTAGAATATCCATGTTGTTTTTGATGTTTTTGTGTTTCCACATCGTAACACACGATATCGATCGTTAAAAAGTCGATACCGTCGCCAACAACAAGACGGACAGTGCTCCCAACGGCAGCTTCTGAAGAAGCTTTTTAAAGCGAAAACTGGTTCAAACTATAAGGCAAAACTTTTACGTTTTTACCCATAAAAAGCTTTGAGTTCCGAGTCGGTAGTGAATTAATCATATTTAGTTACAATTAAATTATATTAAAATACTTATTAAAAGTCAAATATCTGTGCGCGAAGCCGCGAGTAACAGCTAGTTAAATATATAACTACTCTGTATCTAAGGGTTACATGGCCGGGGGTCAATAGTGTTGGGAACAGACTGACTAAACCCCGGGCTATCAGGCCGTGGTCCACTCCTATTGTAACTAACAGGCGTTTCGGCCTCTCCTCTGGAGTACATCTTCAGTGTGTATAAACGATTCACCAACTGACACGGGCTTCCTCAGTTGATCACGTTATTGAAACATTCTTATTAAAAATTGTGAATATTGTTACTTATTGACTGAATTGATTTTCCTATGTTTCATATTTCAAACGTATACCTAATGCTGTGCAATAAAACTGTAACTATATATTTAAAAAAGAGCTTCTGCTGTATTAGCGTATACAGCTGAAAAAATAAAATAAAACAGCCTAAATATTAAGAGACTAACAATATTAATCAACTTTCGGTCCTCTGAGGGGGGGGGGTCCGGTTCCCTTCGTGCCCCTTGTAAATACGCCTCTGAGCTGTACTGAATTTTAAGGGGACACTATTGTGAGTGAATTCTACGAATTTTACACTATCTACACTTCTGTGTAACCATCGCCAACCTAAATTGTACCAACACACACTTTTATCGTTTATGTTGATTATTATTAACAACTTATTTCCTACAATTTTTAAGCAAAAATTCGTTAATTTACAAACACATTTTATTGTGTGCTGGTATACATATAAACGTATAAAGAGACCGAATGTGTTTAGACAATTCTGCACTCAGTTATACCAAACAATCTTGTCCTAATGACGGACGCAAGAAGAAATATTGTGTGTATAAGGTATGAAAATGTTAATGTCGCGACAAATTTATGGTCGAAGAGGCTAATCCGGTGTATACTGATTAGACAAAAAAGAGTTTTCATGCGGAAATCTAATTGAACACTGCACGCATGAAACGGGAAACATGTTACGGCGGTCTCACGGATCGTCGTATGTTGCAGTGGAAACAAAATACTGACACCAACGAAGTCAGTAATTACCAGCTTTACTTAGTCACAAATAACAATTTGTAATCAACAAGATACTCTCATACAATAATTCAAATTAAATTGAATCCAAAATGAATTGCATTGAATACAAAATGAATCCACATACAATAATAATGTCAACGTATAGATACCGTAACAATAATAATCACTTTCCACTAATCAGCAACAATAATTTTATCCGAACTATAGAAACCGTCCACTGTAACTATATATAGCCTATGCTTATATATATATATTGTAGCATGACAGATTATCCACATTATTCTAATTTAAAAAATGATCATATATAAAATAAAAATAAAATGACATCAATGAAAACTACTATAAAAATTAGCCAAGGACCACAATGTAGTGAAATAATAGTTAGGAGAGATAAAATAATTAAAATCAACCATGCAGTATATATAAGAAATTATAGAAAAATAATGATAAGCCAATGTATAAAGTAATTAGACCCAGGTAGTATAGGAACAGGTCAGGAAATGCCCAATATAGACAAACATCCAAAATAAAAGAACAACTATTAGAAAAAACAACCATATGTAATAAATTTAAAAGCCACCAAAAAACATGAAACTAAATGAGAAAAGTACAATGCAATAAAATAAGAGTAAATGTGAATTAGGTGTAAGTGAAGGTTCTAGAATAAATCTAAAAATGTACCAGTGCAATTTAATCTTATAATGAAAAGCGAATCCGGATGATCTAATATAAGTGATATTATTTATCATATAATATCAGACAAAATGACAAAAAATGATAAAAGAATATACAATACATAAGTGGAGTGATCAAGGGTAAATCCCTAAAATAAAACAAAAACAGCAAGGACTGCATGAAAATTAATTTTAAGAAATATTTTAGTTGATGGAAAAACAGATGTGTTTTGTTTATTTTAACAGTTCATTGAACTCAAGGCTTGAATGTCTGAGGTGAAGTATAATTTTTTGTTATAAAATATTTGTTATGTTTTAATAATATTAATTAATAATAAACCTTACTGTAATTTAAATAAGGGTAATCTAGTGAAGATGTCATAAGAATTGAAGATCAGAGAGGGTATTAGCAAGCTGGAATAATAATAAACATTGTAAATGAACTAACATAAAATCTAGGCCAAATGGTAAATCACACAAACCTTGTAATTAGTAAATAAAATAGAGGAAATTAATTAAATTGATGAAAATTATATAATGTAAATCAATTACTGTATATTATAACTGTAACAATACTTTGTAAAGGTATTGAAAAAATGTATAAGGTATTATTAGAAAAAATGCAAGTGCAATAACACTGGAATATAAGAGGAAAGCCTAAATTAAAGATAATATGTAAATTAATTAACCCAAAGCATAAAATTACAAAGAATTAAATGAAAATAACCATTTTATTTCAATCAGTGATCTTGCTCAAAGATAACTAGAACATAATAGAAATTGTAAACCATTTTAGGTGACAGGAAGTACAATTAAGGCCTACATTCTAATATACTGTAAATTTGACTTTTCGAGTTTAAAATACTATAAAGTATATCATGTTTGGTATTAAATAACGCAGAATTAACTAAGGAAAGTAATTATGTAATTAGTATTTAATAAAATTAAATAATAGTAAAAATGTAATTAATCATGTAATGTAAAAGTCAATTATTTAGTCGGAAATGCCATCTGGTTAAAACTATGTAGATTTAATATTAATTGAGCCAGAACTGATTGTATAGAGGAAGAAGGAGTTAGTTAATTGTTACACGTTGAGACGGACACTTCTAAACGACCTCAGACAAATTAATTCATTTAAAAAGAGTGAAGATAATTTTTGAATATAACCGAACCTATAAAAAAATAAAACGAAAAGTGTAAAAATATGATTAATAAACACTGAGAGAACCTGGAATCAACCAAATTAATTTATTTATGGAGATTTGAAGTTATAACACAGATGGTAGAACGAAATAAACGAGAATTCTAAATTTTATCAACACGAAATTGGACATTATAAAACCTCACAACCATTGGAACAAAAACACATTGAAAACACTGATTGCCAAGCCGAACAACTAACCACTAAGCTCGAATAATTACACTGTGATGAAGAGGAATTAACCACTACTGCGTGGAAGAGGAAACACCAATAACCAACATTTATTTGAAGAAATTCTGCAGTAAAGGCGTCTCGTATACACTCATAACGTGGGCGGCCATGATGGAATAATCCCAGAATCCTTTGCGGCGACTGCAGGACGGCATCTCGAGTCTGGTTCGAGAATTTATCTTATTAACATTTTCTATTCAATAATAATTTTGTATTTTTAGATAATTAAGCAGTTTTTATTGTAAGCATTATACTTTTCAACTTTGCCCTTTCTCTCTGACTATTTTAATAACAGCTCAAAGAACCTGAAAATTAATATTAATATTATATATATTGAATTTACTCGCCCTGAGATACGAGTTTGTTATTTGTCGTTTAACTAATCGATTCAAAATCGATTACTATCAATAATGTTAATAAATTCCTTGAATTTAGTAATTTTGAGTTTCATTTATTGGTAGAAATATAAATAAAAGAATTGCAGATAATATTTGACACCCGGACTCCAAGAACAGAAGAGAATAACATCTCTGAAGGAGTACCATCATAGAATAACGAAAGACCGCTAATCGATTATAACAGGAGATAATCTGATTAACGCGGGATAACAAATCTGGTTATTCTAAACTCTTCAGTTGATTAAATTAATAATTAAAAGAAATAAAAATACATAAATACATAAGAAATAATTAATTAAATAAATAAATAAATAAAATTTTTTCAAACAAAATTTGTTTATTACAATTTTTTTTTGTAACTCCGAAAATCCAAAAATTACACAGATAGTTACAACATATATGTCCGCAGGTGTTCCAGAATAATTTTCCATTCTCTTGGCTGCGTGCCAGCATAATTTGCGTAGTTACAAGTACTAGAACAGTCTGGAGTGCTACTCGAGTGCGCACGGCTTTGACGGAGACAGTGGACCTACTCGGCTAGCTGAAAACGTGTAAAACGTTTACGTAACTAGGCCTGCCGTCTTTTCGAAAGCGCTACATAATTGTCATAGCATGTGGTGAATGTGGCTTATGTATGTAGTGTGTGTGTGTGTGTATGTGTGTGTCCGTGTCCGTGTCCGTGTGTAGTTTTTATGTTTATGTACGTATCTGTGACATTTCTTGCGAATACGAAGAGACAGAACGAGCACTGAATACTAATTTGGATGTGTTTTTACGTAATTACTTGTACACAGACACATTGGCGCTGTCCTACAAAAAAGGCCGTTGAAAGAAATTAATAGTTGGAAGTTGATTTTTCATGATTAGTTCAATATAACTAGAAAACTCAGTTACTACTATTCAATATACTTATTCACTTTTAGTAAAAGTCCTTTAGTAAAATTCCTTTTAATAAAATGTAAGAATGTGTTTTTTCATTTACAATAATTATTAAATTACAATCGACGAGAATAGCCTCGTATTTTGTTAGACCATAAAAACGTTCTATAAAATAAAATTTTTACTCCTGCACATATTACATTCTCATCGTTGCTTGTTGCTATTCTTCCTGCGCGCACAAATTTTTCGCCCCGTTGCACGCTGCCTCCTAGAGTTCATCTTTAATAAATTGCGTTTCCATTACGTTTTTCCAGCCACAGTTTCGCTGCTCTCTCTCTCTTTTTTATTATCCGTTTCCATATTTAGATCTCCACTGAATTTAAAACTAATATAAAAACCGAACATATTCGTGTTTTCTTTATAAATTATAGTTAAAAATTATGTATATATTTTGTTATAAAATTTTCAATATTTTATCACTATTAAAAATTAATTACTTCGGCCTCACGTTGTTGCGCCAATTTCGTTATGTAATTTATGTAGTTATTTTGTATTGGTTGCCCCACGTTGTGTGAGCGAATTTTGTTATGCGCAAAAATTTGTGTAGTTATTTTTATATTTGTCTATACCTCACGTTTGGAGTGCCAAAATATGTAATTAAAAATCTGAGTGTTACTTATTTTATTTTTAATTATTTTATTTTAATTTTGATTTGTTCTTATTAACTGTGTTTTTATTAACACCTCTCGTTGGATCGCCAAGTTTTGAATGCAATGAATTATTGTAACTGGTGTAGAGATAATTACGTATTTTATATTCAATATAAAAATAATTAGTTAGGTATTTGCTTCTTGAATATATAATTAATTCAAAAATTGATTGAAATTAATAATAATTTAAAATCGAGATATTATCGTGGCTCACTTTGATACCCAAACCCAGTACCAGATTTCGCCTCAATTTTCGTCAGCGTAAGCATTCGTATTTTCGATAATTTGCTAATTATTCTAAATAATTACACCTGCTCTTATACAGTTTACTTCAATATTTTGTTATTGGTTTCACAAACCTTTCCTTTAATATAGAACAAATAAATACTCTCTGAACATTAGTTACCCTAGCTAATCAGTTAATTGCTCAGAGGTTGGCACTATTGAAAAATCTCAGGGAATATGTTATTACATATAGGTTAATTAGAATTAAATATTCAAATGTGTGTTCTTTTGACTACAATACGTTTTTCGAAAATGTCCTCAGTGAAGTACAAAATATCACAATTCTTCGATATATTATATAAAATATATAATTGCTTACAACTAAGGAACGACACAGTCTCGCGAGTGCCGAACAGCGTCAGTCTTTTTTGGTTAACAACAATTTCACTTCTTAATTCTATGTACAAATAAATAATTATCTTATAACTAATAAATCACAACAGTGTTAGTGTTTAGTGTTTTCAGTGTTTGTTTAAATAATTAAATAGTGTATATTCAGTGTCACAGTTGGGTTATGTTGAAATAGTAATTGGGATTAATCTCATCGACTTTTTATACACTTTCCTTCTTTCTGGTATGATATTTTCACAATTTAATATGTATACGTCACTATTCACAGTTCAATTGGTTGATTATTCACTGAATTAAAAATCACTATTGGCTATTAGTGACCTAACCTGTCTTGCGTTCGAGACTTACTAATAATTTACTGCCCACAAGTGTTACAGGGAGCTCGTTCTTAACTCTTCGAGGTTCAACAATCAACTAACTCTCATGTGTCAATTTTTCTGGCTTCTCGGTGCAGAATTTGCAAAATTCCGATTGATTGAAGCCTTAGGCATTGCCATTTGATGGCGTCGGTTTTTCTAGTTCAAATATACTTCCAAATACTAATTTCAAAACTCCCATCTTATGCTAGATACAATGTTAATGATACTGTCATCAATGAAATCGACTTTTTTCACTGATCATTTTGATACCTCAAAAGATAGGTTTTTGTTCATTATCTTTATATATGTTACATTTTTGATTTTTGATCCAAATTTATGTTTTATGCTTAAAAGTACCCCTCCTGTACCCTTAATGTTATAAAACAATTTCTATTTACTTTAAATATAATATTAATAGTTAAATAAATTGATATCAGTACTGGTCATGACAAATGTTAACATAGGTCTTATAAAACCTATTGACTGTGGTACAAACAAATTTCCTTACGTACACTTTAACATCATTAATTTCTTAAAACACATTGCTTATTTATAAAATATAATCATACTATGGATCTACTCTCTGCATTAATACAGTTATTTTAAAACTTACCCTAATACAAATACAAGTTTTATAGAATAACATTTAACTAAACAATTTTCTTATTTGTCTAACATAATAATCATCCTGACATACTTTATCATCCAATAGTTGGTTGAGGATTTGTTCTAATGCTAATACAAGTTTTATACAAATAACATTTGACTAAAAAAATGTCTTAATTTATCTAACATAATAATCATCCTGACATGATTTCTCATCTAATAGTTGGTTCAGGATTCTTACTATTGCTAATACAAGTTTTATGTAACAAAACTTAGTTAAAATATTTTGGTATTAGTCTTCTTTGCACTTTAATTGTCATTATGTCCTTTTAGAATATGTAAACACAAATACCTAGTCAAGTCAAAATTTCTAGTTACTGTTTTACACCTACTCATACACATTTATTGTTTCATATAACTGATTTCTGAATTATCACACTTTCCCTTCACAGTATAATATTAATCAGTTATACCTAATGTGATATGGCTCTTACCTATTTTTAATACAATATGATATAAAGCATTTAATTGTAATAAGTGTCACAATGTTTTAATCTGACATGTATACATCCCTTGATTATTATATATCAGTTTCATAATCTTAACCAAACATATCAAGACATATAACTTACAAAATAAACTGAGTACTCTACTATTATTTTGTACTTCAACTGGCTTTAGTAACTTAGTTAGGTTATGCACTTTCGCATATGTCTATTCTTTAAAATGTATGAGTTTTAATATTTATTTTAAGGGAACCGTCACGTTACAATGTGCGTGTGTGTGTGTGTATTGCAATAAGTAGAATATGCATATAAAATATTACCGGAACTCAAAGCATGTTAAAAATTAAAATTTGAATAAGTAAGGATTGCAGGTTTGGACACTGCATATTAGTCGGTAAGAGACATGTTAAAATTGTAAGTTTTAAGTATTTTTAGAGATTAAAAAAAAAGGTTAGTGTTGTGAAATGGTGGGAAAAGAAGCGTAGGCGTGTGGTGACTACAATTTTGCAAGAATATTTAATTATTTTACGGGATAACAACAAGTAGCATATTAAATTAAATAACTTTTGTTCGTCAGTTGAAATCACATTTTTTCGATTATTTGTTAATTCATTTACAGACCTTTGAGGGTACTGATATATTCATTGAAACGTACGTCAGGTGACTTGTAACAATAAAAATAGATTACAACTCCTTTCAGAAATAATTACATTTGCTAATATATATAATATTATAATATACTCCAAGAAACTGATCAAGTTACTTATATAGAAATAATCAAAAATATAATAAAGAATTTAATAAAATAGAAATATTAATAAATTTGAGACCTAAACGGGCAACTATAGTATATAAACGCTAAGCAACAGACTTTCTTCCAACCCCTTTTTGCTAGTATAATGAGTGTCCATTAAAGGCGCGCGCGTGTGTGTCGAACAGTTGACTGACTTTAGCTTTAAACATTACAGTACATACAGTTGTATCCATCAACTCTTCTTGTACACTGGGGATTACAATTCCCGTCCTCCAATTGCGCCAACATCAATATTCCGTAATGTACAGATAAAGTCACTCAGTTGCCTGTTTGTGTCTGACGGTCAGACCGACGATATCGATAGTAACTCAGGTCAATTAGAAGTGCCACTACACCAATTGAAATATCAATAAATTTAAATAGCACATGAAAGTAATAAGCTTCCTTACGTGAATGTTTTTCTAAATATTGCTACGAGAGTTACGTAAAGCTCTCGACCTTTCGAGAACGTCGTACTACACGTTTCTCGGCTAGACAAGCAGGCGCCATGTCTCGGTCAAGCCCGTGCGCTCAAGTAGCTTCCAGAGCGTTTGATCACTTGGTAACTACGCAAATTATGCCGGCACGCGGTTAGAAGAATGGAAAATTATTATGGAACTCCTGCGGGTTATGTATAAGGGTCTACGGACGGCTGAAAAGTTAGTTACACCTGCCGTAGAGTGCCATCTAAAATTGTAGGTTGCGGATCAAGTGATTGTTGCGGATTAGTAGAAAGTGATTATTGCGTTATAACTAGTGCAAAGATCTAATAGTTGACGTTAGAGTTAACTCTATTATTGAGTGTAGACAAATTTAACTTGAATTATTGTATGAGAGTACCTCGTAGTTTCAGATTGTTATTTGTGACTAATTGAAGCTGGTAATTCGTGACTTCATTAGTGTCTGTATTTTGTTTCCACTTTATAATGCGACAATCCGTAAGACTATCGCAACAATATGATACAGTTTACATGGATAGCGAGTTATTCAGTTGATAGGTTATTTACCGAAACAGTGTGTACATAATAGGACAGGCGAACATAAGTCAGGAAAAAGAGACCGCAAATCATAAACAAATGTTGGACGCAAATCAGGAAACATCTCATTGTGGTATAGTACAAGTCGTAGAGTATTTAGAAAGCCAGCAAAGAACGATTAGAAGGAAGAAAAGGAAAGCAGAGGATTTTATGTAAAAATTAGAGCTATTTTATATATAAATGGATTAAGAACAGGCGTAATATAAAGGTCACATTAAGAATAAAATAGCAATGACTTTAACACGTGTTAAGTAGACCACCTGTCTGGCAATTGTGGCACGTAACGGATTTTTTATTTTTTTGAGATTTGTAAATGTTTTTAAATGTTCTGGTGTTAAAGAACAGGACAACACGTAACGAGACCCGAGTCCGCTGCTTGACATTCTCTAATGAGCCGTCTCCGAATCTTGTGCGTTCCTTTCGCTCCTGAGATGTCACTAGGACTCAGCCCCCCCCCCCGTGTCTACAGTCTCTATACTATGTTATTTAGGCAGCCAACAATTGTACATTATCTCGCACAACGCTGTGGTTGATGGTGTAGTTCTTACAACAGTGCTTCACCAACTTGTTTAGGTTAGGCACGATTTTCTTTATTGATGTTCAAGTCGAAATAAATGATACGTGATGAATCATTAAGCACGATCGATGCTGTACGATTTTATGATGTCATGTCGGCATCAATCGAGAGCTGCAATAATATACAAACTTTCGGTAATCGAGAGCATTCAATACCGCACGATTTGAAGTACGAATATCCATTTAAATACGCTATTAGGATTACTAAATATTGTTTTAATCTTCTGATAGTTCCTACCCGTTTTGGATGTTGGATATCATACAGACAATTTTAAATTTATGCGCTGTTGTACGGAATAAGTCAGTTGTATTCATGCCGAACCAGGTCCTTAAATTTCTCAGCTATGATATTCTCAGTCGCCCAACTCCTCTCTTTCCAAGTACTTTCCCTGTAGTATGGACTGGAATAAGTACAATAAGTCCCAGGTACTGAAGCTTTTTTATCTTAACTGTGTTAATAACTTCGCTATCTGTCTTCATCTTTCTGAGAACATCAACATCAATTATATGTGCTGTCCATGAAATTCTCAGTATTCTACGGTGGAGCCACATTTCGAAATATTCCAATTTCTTAGTTGTGGCTTCACTCAAAGTCCAAGATTCTACACCGTAGAAGAGGACCGAGAATACGTAGCAGCGTAGAAGTATCATCTTTGTGTTTATTGTTAAATCGTGACTTTTGAATAAACTGCTCATTCTAGTGGACACTGCTCTTGCCTTTTCAATTCTGCTCTTTATTTCTTGAGAGTGGTCCCATTGTTCATGACTATAGTACCACTATATGTAAATTGGCTTACATTTTCAACTGGGCTTTGGTTTATATTGAGGATGCAGTTTGTGAACTTGTTCTTAGATACAATCATTAGATTCGTTCTATTAACACTGATGTCTGGACCATATCGACGGCTGCTTTCTGTCACTCTATTCATTAGTTGTTGCAGCCCTTCTAAGCTATCTGCGAATATGACGGTATCATCCGCATAACGTATGTTATTTATTCTTTCACCGTTCAGAGAGATTCCCACATCACATTCATCTAAAGCTTCTCTAAAAATACCTTCCAAGTAAAAAGCGCAGATAGTATAGATCCTTGTGTTACTCCACGCAGAATCTGTACCTCTTCAGTTTTCTCTTTATCTACTCTAACCACTGCAGATTGGTTCCAATACAGTGTAGCTATTGTCCTTAGGTCTAAATTTTGTTTTATTCTAGTTTAAATCATTTGCCTTATTTCTCTACACTATTCTGCACATTAAGAATAGCTTAGCGAGCGTACCTATGAATGAGTAAACTGTTCTTACTCACAACATGTGTTTTCACCGATACTCGAGCATGCGATCATTATTGCACTGACACACAGTTTTCGACAGATAAGAGACTAGAGTTTATGTCATTACCTTCCTAACAGAATTAAAATCTATTCTAAATATATGTTATTAATTTATTGATAATAAGTTCTTAATCATTTATTAACCTAACCCAACCTCTCCTAAATCTAAGTTATTAATTTATTTACAAATAAGGTCTTAATCATTTACGCGTTCGTCAAAGATGACTATGGTTTTGAACGATAATAAATTAAGTCACTTTCATTATACTACATTTGTTGAAATCCTTTCACGTTGCGATTGTGTATATTTATATGAAATAGTGGAGAAGAGCCAAGCCTTAAACAGGTACAAACGATTGGCAACCGAAGACAATTACGTCACTTTGAAACAACTTCAAGCCGCTGCTCGTAGAACAATATCCGCTGCGAAAAGGTCAAGATGGGAAAATTACGTTTCGATCGTTATCAGGCCAACCCCAGTAACAGAAGTATTAAAGAAACTTAGAGTAATCGCTTGCACATAAGTGTTCAAGCTTATCACATGTATAGAGTACGATGGTGAATGTATATAAAAGCCCAGGTG
Source organism: Magicicada septendecula (assembly GCA_034769895.1). Taxonomy (NCBI): domain Eukaryota; kingdom Metazoa; phylum Arthropoda; class Insecta; order Hemiptera; family Cicadidae; genus Magicicada; species Magicicada septendecula. The sequence continues at coordinate 87,491,840 of CM068375.1, read as the reverse complement.
AGTAGTTTACAAAGCTATTCTCACGATTTCCTCTAATGAAAAGCACAAGTCGAACAGGATTTTGACTTGGAAACTCAAGGGAATAGGGATGAGGGATTACAGTAACTATCCGCCATACTGAATTGGGTACACGAACCTGACGTATTCTAACCTCCTACTAGGACAAGAGTGACACGTCTGCATTTGTGGCGGAGCGCTTATATTGAAACAAGTAATTGAAGACTATAGCGCAATTGCCGAATCGGACAGAGAGACGAAGCAAATGGTAACCTGAAAGAGGATGTCGGAAAGAACAGTTAGTACTATACACAGATCTCTGTCCTTAGTAAAAACAACAAAATTACTGTATAGGCTATGACAAGATTGTTTTGAATCTATATTTGTATGAATTTCCATTTAGTCACTGGTAAGCCAGAATGTAGTTGAGAACTAACCATACAGTTGAACAGTATCTGGTCGACGTCGTTGGCCTAAAGGCCTTAGCTGACAAGTGGCCTCAAACGTCACGTTAGAATGCGTTTTCAACCGTTTTTTTCAGAACTGTAATTATCACAGTAGTGTTCTCTAAATCTGTCTGGTTCTGGTTCCACTATTTGTTCTAATTTCAATTCACCGTTTGTAAAAGAAAAGAAACTCAACTGGCCACAGCTGTTAGAAATGTTATCACGTGATCGTGGAAAAGAATAGTAGGCAGCATCGCCTCAACACCTCTGATAGTAGAAGCTTAGGGAGGAAGTAATTAAGTACTTGTGTGTGATACAAACACAATTGTCTTACAGTTAACCTTGACATTACAATTGTAACTGCATACTGCAACTGGTAAATGTGTTTCAATTAATGATAAAAACTAACGAGAGATTGGTTAATATAATATGGTTTTTAATAATAATTGTTTGTGATAAATTAAACAATATTTTGGTTTGGATCGGTCGCATGGAAAGACAATTTTTTTACTTAACAAATTTAACTACTGTTGCAATTGGTAGCATGAGGTGCTGAACAAGACTGTTATGTCCTACGAACGTTTACCACCTCAGTGGTCGCAGACCTGGTACCGTTAATTGTTACACTTGTCTCAACTTAGCAGAGTTTAACAACGCGCGCGCGCGCACGCGCGCACACACACACACACACACACACACACACACTAGTACCAAACTAACACTCCACGTTATCTGCAGTCCTGGTTTAACGCCAGTCGACAAACGCACATTATTTCCCGCTCACATAAACGTATGAACTAAAATAATGTATCGCATAACTTACTGTAACAGTATACAGTAACTTATACAAGAAAGTATAATAATGGAAACTTCCGAAACAGGATTGATAAAATATTGTTACGTAATGCAGAAAAAGTGTTACACATTACAGAACATTCTAATGGTGTTTCTCGGATGTGTCAGTGGAATCCGACTATAATGTTGTGTGCGTACGTGATCTCAACACGCGTTAGCGAGACTTTTCTAGACTTCGCCGGCCGCGCGCATTGTGTCAAGGTCGCAATCAATTACGCTCTAGTGTAGCGCTGATGCGTAGTATGGACTATTCTAGAATTTTAGCGAGGTTTAAATATAGGTATTCAGGGGTGCTTAGTTCAGTTATTGTACAGCGATATTCACGGTGCGGTTCGAAGTATTGTGACCAAGTACGAGATTATCTGTTTTATAATTGTGCGGTACTCTATTAGTAGCAATTTTTATTGGGTGTGAATAATCTTTATTTGATTTGTTATAAGAGATTATCTTGTTGATTACAAACTGTATAATTGTGATAATTAAAACTGGTGATTAGTGACTTAATTGTTCGTCTAATATTTTGTCTTCCACTGTACCATACGACGATCAGTTACACCGTCGTAACAATATAATCTGAAAGTAAAAATACATTTTCGACAACGCATTATAACAACGCAAATTGACTGGAAAAGGGAAGATAAGTGAAATACAAGCTGACATCAAAGTGTGATGAATACACAAGTATTTGTGATATATTGATTTTCAAATAATTTTTGTACAATGAACAGTCAATTATTTAACAAATTGATACGGGACACTTTGATGCCTGATGACTGATTCAATATTGAGCAGATAATACATAGTACGTATGTAAGAATATCCCTTGGTGCCAACCAAATGAATTTTTGTCACAGTACTTGCCGGAATTGCTGGAAACAATTGAATTAAAATATTCCAATTATTGAGAAATATATTTATTTTTGCCTTTACCAACAAAAACTGCAAACGTTTTAATGTGTGCGGATGTATTGAGATTATTTAAAAGGACGGTGGTTAATCATTATTTTTATTTTATCTTTTTGAGTAACTTTTGAATGTTTAGAATTTTGAAATATTTTATTTTGCTGATCGATTTATTTAAAAAATATGTGCCAAGATACTTTACGAAATTTGTAAAGTTTCACGGCCGGCATCCACATAGTTGGAAACGTCAATGGTCGGAATGTTAGGCCGTGGTCTAAAGTCTATACAGACAGAGGTTTCAGCCTCACCATCGGAAGACATCATCAGTATCGGTGAATTGACCCTCATCATTGGGGTGAATTGATTGATTGGCGGACACCGTGCCATCTGTTACCGAGACTGATGTTGGCCACCGATGGTGAGGCCGAAACGTCTGTCAGCATAGGCTGTAATAGGCCGTCTTAACAGCCCGGCTAATAATGTTTCCGATATTTAGGTACGTTTTCGAACCTATACAGAAGTGTGTAGAAGACAGATTTAAAAATAATATTAATGCTTTGCCTTGCTATTATACAGCCTAGTTAGGCTATTTTGAAAATCTAAAAATATTGAAAATTAAATTCTATAAAAAGCAAAAACTGTTTATTACAGATCGCATTTATGTACATAAATACGTTTTTACTACAAGGCATCTTTTATATGTCACTGATCATTTTCCGTCTTTTATCTTTCTGTCATGTTTCTTACCCTATTTTTTTAACAAGAAAACAAAATCTTATCGTGAAAGTTCTTTCTTTTCGTTGTAAAAAAGTATATATATTAGGTTTGATCAAATCTTTTTTTGCAATTTTGTAATTTCCGCCGTTAATTTTATGCGATGTTGGTACACATGTTAGTGACAATCGTCTAAAATTGTAGCTCCATTTGATGCATAGTTTTGATTCCACAACTAAATAAGTAAGTTGTCCTTAGGCGTATTAGGTGATTTTTTGTTATTCTACAATGCAAGATTGAAGAACATGGATTCAATTTTGTGTAAACTGTGAGATAAACTGCTCTGACGTGGTAAACGTGTTCAGAAGACTTCTGGCTGTGAGTGAACAAGCTGTTTACAAGCGTCAAAGACTGCCGTAAATGAGTTGAAGATCGTGGTTGTCTGATGAAGATTATGTTTTTGAGTACAACAAAATTTCGTCGCTAAGCACAGTGGTAAATAAAAAGTACTATTCTAACATTTTATCCCAATTGTATTCCATTCGTAAAATATCGGTATGGAGAACCATACATGACTTCCATATTCTAAGATTTATATTTAAAATCATTTTCGAAATGAAATATTACCATAGAAACTACTTCTTTCTACTTACTGCTTCAGCCTTAACCACAGTACTGTGGTCACTAACGTATACCACCTCACGTTATCGCACTCGATTTTCACTGATGATGGAAGTCGATGGCATTGCCGAAACGTCTGGTTTTGTAGAAAACATTGGACTACGGCCAAATATCCCGGGAAGGAATTTTAACAAAAACTACTTCTTTGTTGCCGATAACGTTGTACACATATATATCAGTGGCGAAGTTACATGGAGGCAATTGAGGCAATGCCTACCCTAACAAATTCTGTAGAATAAAAATTATAAGTACGTATGAACTACATAACGTAAAGATTATACATTGTTACTGGGACTGTCAAATTTATTAAACCCAAACGTGCTTTATTGAGCGACCGCTAGATGGTGACAGGTGAGATTCGGCATAGTTCGTTTAAAGCGAATGAGGCAACCTGAACTTGCCTCAGCGTTTTTTGTATACATCGTATGTAAGCAATGTAGTGGTGTGATAGGGAAGTGTAGGGAGGGGGGATTGTCCCGCGCTGTACACATAGAGCGTTGAGGCATGCCTCACTTCTGTGGTCCAAACAGTTAAGTTAAAGCGCCTGTGTTGTTTCTAAGTGTTTATTTTATGCGGTTATTAAAAGTGTCACTGTTATTCCGCTGAACTAACAGATGATCAAGATTGTTGTTTGAATTATTTGTAACATTAAACATATATATAGAAACTAATCAAGTTTAAAAATTTGAAGTTCAATCAGTTGTATTATTGTGTATGACTAATACAAGGATTGTTCAATAGACACACGTATAGAGCTGTAAAGCATTTTTTATTCAACGATTTTAAAAGAAGTCTCCAATAACATTAAGACATGAGTTCCACTGTTGCGCTAACCTGTAGATTCCCTGCTAGTAAAATTCTTACGGCTGTTTGTGGAACCATTCGGTTACAGCAACTCTACCTCAGCGTCCGATTTGACCCACCGTCCTTTTAGTGATTCCTTAAAAAAAATTTAAGATAAGATTTTTGCCTATCCATTCATTAACTACTAGCTTCGCCAGTAAGCAAATTGATGTCCATTTTTTCGGCTTGCACGCGTTATTTTGGTGTGGGTTTCGGCACTTTCCATTTAAAAAGCGTGCAAACGTAAGAAAATAAACATGAGTGAGGCCAGAAATAACGTGAATTGTGTGTTTGTGTCTTACCTGCCTTTTTATTGCCGTATTAAATGAAAAATATTATATTACATTAAAATTAAAAAATTTTAATTTTATTGCCTGGCAACAAAATTATTTTATTTTTAACAATTACCATTGTTTCAAAAAGTTTAAATAAATTTGCAAGTACTTTACTCTTGTTAAAACGTAAAAGGTTGCTGGTAAACTACCCCTTCCCCTTAACCGATCTTCACCAAAATCGAAAATCCTTGAGACCTCTACAATTCAGGGATGTATGCAAAAAATTATTTGATTCTGTTTGAATTTGCGGCTGTTATCGTTTGCCATAGAAAATACCCTTGTTAAAAAAATGTTGCAAGTAAACTACCCCTTTCCCTCAACCGATCTTCACCAAAAACAATAGGTCTTGAGAACTCTACAATTTAGGGCTGTATGCAAATAATCGTTTGATTCTGTTTGAATTTGCGGCTGTTATCGTTTGCCATAGGAAATACCCTTGTTAAAACATAAAACGTTACAGGTAAACTACCCCTTTCCCTTAACCGATCTTCACCAAAAACAATAGGTCGTGAAAACTCTACAATTCAGGGCTGTATACGAAACATTATTTAAGTCTTTTTGAATTTGCGGCTGTTATCGTTTGCCAAAAAAAAAATTTCCCTTGATAAAAAAAACCGTTGCAGGTAAACTACCCCTTCCCCTCAACCGATCTTCACCAAAAACAATAGGTCGCGAGTACTCTACAAATCAGGCCTGTATGCAAAAAATTATTTGATTCTGTTTGAATTTGCGGCAGTTATCGTTTGCCATATAAAATACGCTTGATAAAAAACGTTGCAGGTAAACTACCCCTTCCCCTCAACCGATCTTTACCAAAAACAATAGGTCGCGAGTACTCTACAAATCAGGGCTGTATGCAAATAATCGTTTGATTCTGTTTGAATTTGCGGCAGTTATCGTTTGCCATAGAAAATACGCTTGATAAAAAACGTTGCAGGTAAACTACCCCTTGCCCTCAACCGATCTTCACCAAAAACAATAGGTCTTGAGTACTCTACGAATCAGGGCTGTATGCAGAAAATTATTTGATTCTGTTTGAATTTGCGGCTGTTATCGTTTGCCATAGTAAATACCCTTGTTAAAAAAACGTTGTAGGTAAACTACCCCTTTCCCTTAACCGATCTTCACCAAAAACAATAGGTCTTGAGAACTCTACAATTTAGGGCTGTATGCAAATAATCGTTTGATTCTGTTTGAATTTGCGGCTGTTATCGTTTGCCATAAGAAATACCCTTGTTAAAACATAAAACGTTACAAGTAAACTACCCCTTTCCCTTAACCGATCTTCACCAAAAACAAAAGGTCTTGAGAACTCTACAATTCAGGGCTGTATACGGAACATTATTTGATTCTGTTTGAATTTGCGGCTGTTATCGTTTGCCAAAAAAAAAAATTTCCCTTGATAAAAAAAAACCGTTGCTGGTAAACTACCCCTTTCCATCAATCGATCTTCACCAAAAACAATAAGTCGCGAGTCCTCTACAAATCAGGGCTGTATGCAAAAAATTATTTGATTCTGTTTGAATTTGCGGCAGTTATCGTTTGCCATAGAAAAAAAATCTATAGACACACAGACACACACACACACACACACACACACAGACACTTTTCGGAAAACGACTTTTTTTCATGTTTTGAGTGTAGTAGAATCAGAATCTGCAATAATCTCGAACACGATTTTTTTTGCCATCACCATACTTCCATTCCTTAAGGAAATATGGAAGTAAAAACAGCCAGATTTACGGCAGAATAATTTATGAAAATTGCAGCCCGATAATGCGCCTGGACGCATGTCATTGCTTGTTAAGAATTTTGCAAGGCTAGACAAAAGAAACGTCATAAAGCAACTGCCGTATTCACCAGATGTGTCCCAACGCAATCTTTTCTCCTCCCAGTAGCGATAATTTCCACGAAAGTAAAACCGTTGAAGACGTAAAACGAAAATCGCTAAGCTAGCTCAAGGCTGTACCAAATAGTGCATGCTTGAAATATTTTGAAGACTGCAAAACGGCTGGCTTAATTGTGTTACATTCGACTGAGACTACTTCGAAGGGAGCAGTATTATTGTCGATGAAACAAGACATAATTTTTAAAATAAACAAGAAATGCATAAAGTTTTTTAGTAGACCTAGTATGCCTAGTATAATGCTACGCTGGGGAGACAGATACTATACGTGTATCTGTGTCCGTCACACAGACACCTTTTGCGCGCGATGTGTGTCAGTCAGCATTACGCAACGCTCTTGACATTAACAAACGCGCATTGTAGACGTTGGTCGATTATTATACACCGGCATCCAGGTCAATATTGTTACGTACTACACCGCACAGCCGAAGTACCTATAAAATCGCGTTTAGCATGAGTGTGCGAACCGGAGTGGCAGGGGGTTGAGTCGTTGTGCGATTTAATATAACAAATACGCAGTTGTGGATTACCGAGTGTGATCGTCTATAATTGGTGACTTGTGTTAATTAGATGATACCGTTTATTAGAGTGTCGTCGTCCGGCTGTGTTTTTTGAAAGTTTTGAGTAAATTAAATGAATTCCCCATTATAGGGTACCAGCCTATAGATGGGTAAGTCATGTGGAGGGCTGCTCCTCTTCCGGGGCGTGACTCCCGGTAATTTGTATTCAGGGTTGTCTTCTCCTAGCCGTTTGATGCTCCAACACCCAACTGCAAGGCAGCAGCAAAATATAATCCTATAACAATAGGACGCAGTATCACAGCCGACTAAATCTAATTAGATTTCCGACTGCAATATTCCAAATATGAGCCGGTCCAGGATCATTTCCCTTACACCCTAACTTGGTGCTGGTAGCTAATGCTACCCTCCACTAAGAATATTTATCGACCTTCCGGTCTAGATCCCTACTGTTCTGCATCAGCAGGGTCACCTCTTGTAGGATGTTGCACTTCACCACGCATTACGGTCTTGGCTGGAGAAAGGCTAACAATCTGTTTTTAAGCTTCATCAGATTTGCTAACACAACAATATGAAAATCTCCATTGTAAAGCAAAGATAATGGTGTTTTGAGGCAAGGTGCCAATAAGAACAAAAATGTTAATTAGTGATCGAATTCTAGAACAGAAGATCCACTTTAATTATTTCGGAAATGATATTGGCTATAATGGAAATTATAAGATTGATGTAAAGTTAGGTAAGTTCTTGACGAACTGTGGAACAATCAACCGTATTTTTAGAAACAAGGTACGTTGAGAGATACGGCAGTCCCTGTACTGTCCTGTGGGTGTGAATTATAGACAACAACCAAAAAAACGAGACATTAAAATACAGACCTTGGAAATAGGGTTCTTAAGAAGAGTTAAAAGGTATTCTAAACTTGAGCGTATATGACTGAGGCTACAACAGAAGAGTTACGAGTTTTTAACTTGGATGAAAAATTAAAAGATTACAAACAACGGTGGAAAAACACTTAGAAGGGATGTCAGATACCAGACTGGCCAAACAAGTCTGTAAATACAAACCTATAGGATACAGGTGTGTGGGTAGACCCAGGAAGAGATGGCTGGAGGATTTTTGAAGGCGCAGCAGGCAACACTTTGCCTATGCCGTGTTGTGAAGAAGAAGAAGATACTGATAATGATGATGATTACAGTACCGTGTGTTAGTCAATTGCGAATGTGTATAGAATTGTTTCGTATGGGGTAATTAAAGTTGTCTTTTCTATTTAAAATGTAATTAAAGTTGAATAAGCGATTTCTCCGTGTTTAAGTATATTCTTTCCACTGTTAAAACACAACGACCAATAGACGCGTAACAGTATAAATTAAAATTAAATTTTTTAAAACTACAGTAGTTTTATTAAGGTAACACAATACAAGGCCAGGCAACATCATCTTTTACAGTCTAATGTATAATACAGAAATGAAATAAATAAATGCAATGTTAAAAAAACCCTTGTAAATATACTCTCTTTTAAATCGCGATTATAGACGCTGACAAAGGTCGTCTTCTGTAACAAACAAAACCAGTATTTTTTTTTTTTTTTTTGAATAACCTATAAATCTGTATAAATCTATAGAAAACGAAGAAATCAAGGAGGCCCAGTGAAACGAGTAGTCAGTAACAGCTGTTTGGCTGATTCTTCAAGGCAGTAACAAAACTAATTACTCCAGGTGACAATTGTTTTCTCTTTTGAAGTGGCTTTTTAATCACTGGGGCTTTCTAAACTTTGTTAAACTTGCGTCAGAGACCCGATTGTCTTACGAACTTCAATAAACATTACTTCCCAAGGGAGACGACAAAACGCTTATCAATAATATATACTTGAAAACATTTTGTTGGTCTTATGATAAATTCTAAAATATTTTGTTTGCTTTGTTGAAAAAAAAGAAGCCCCTAAGGGATTTGTTTTGTTTATTTCGTCCACTCGTTGTAGAATCAGTCGAACGAAGATACCGGGTCGCTGCAATCATGCATTCCTTTAGTTGCTGTTACCTTACAAGTTAAATCCAGACACTTCACCTGATCTTTATTGTGGAAAAAGTGTAAGTTTTCTCTGAACAGGAATTTTATTTAAATTTTGTAAAACTTGTATAATTGATATAAACAAATGGATTGCATCACGTTTTACAGACAATTTTGTAGTTCCAGTCAGTGGAAGTTATACAACGTTACTAAAAATATTTTTCATAATTTTCCTGAGTGGACGTGTCCGTAATCTGTGATTATACAACCAACAAACAGACGTCATAATTCATAATTGATATAGTAATTAAGACAAATTGATACTCCTGTGTAGAGCAGTACAAACGAATAAATCAATTAAGTCCATTGAACGTGTAGTAACAGCTGTTGGCAAGGACAAAGACAAAGTCATTCTTTGCCACAATACTCTGGTTACTGATGAACACCGTGACAGTTGTGTAGAATTGTTTTATCACTTAAGATAAAATAACAATTGTAGTACACCACAGCCCAATACACACGGTGAATATCTGTTGTAGCAGGTTTTTGGGTACATTCGTGTATGTGATGTTTATATTGCCGACGTTTCGTTCCGTAATCCCGGAATATTTTCAAGGCGTACTGATGTTGATTTAACCTCGGCGCGCATTTTATATTTTGCTTCCCTTGTCATTTTTGTCGTAGGAGGGTTTGAGGGTTTCAGAGTGGAGGTGAGTGTGTTGTGGCCATATATTGTTTGTCAATTTGTGAACTGCCCGTTAGGAATTCCCAAGTTATCGCTAATTTAGTGTATTCATTTCTGTCGTTGGCCACTTCCTCTCTTATCCGGTAAATTTCTATGCCTTCCCTGTACTGTTTGATTTTCTTATACTTAGTTTGTGCCAATATTTTTGTGTTTCTATTTCAAAAACATATTTACACTATGAAACACTGTACAAAAGTGTTGTGAGAAGTGAGTGAAACTTTTGTTAGCCTCGCAACAAAGTGTTTGTCTACTGCGTATCTTAAATTCAGTATTCAATTTCTATCGTCAGGTACCTGCTAAAAATTACCAGTTACCTATACTCCATTAAAATAAAATGTCCTATCAGATTACAGCAATGTTTTGTATTGTACCTGGTCAGAGTGTTTGCTGTTGGAGTGTTCGTTTATATTTATAATTTACACGTTGCCGTGAAATGCGTTCAGTTAAAAGTAAAACTCGTCAACAACAATGGACGTATGACCGCAACAACTGTGCTTCACCGTTGACATGAGGGAAAGTCATGAATAAACCAGTTTGCCAACAGAATAATGCATACGTACATTGCCGGACAACTGTCCGCTGTGACGTCACAGATTTCCCCTGTGACCCTAGCCGATGACAGCAATAAATCGCATGTGACGACAGACAGGCTGTGTGGTGCATTTGTTGTGTACGCGACACACTGTTTTAATCAACTTTTTAACGCTGTCAGGCAGTTTTATCGGGATTTTGATATTTTTTTTAAAGGATCTCGTCCTCGAATGAGGGTCGTTTCCTCTAAATGTCTGTCTCTGCCCAAGCTGTTGAATACCATTAAATCTATTGAATTTTTGAATCTTATTCAAATTTAATCAGCTCCACGGAATGACGAGGCAAGCCCATGTTTACGGACCGCAACCTGCAGACGTAGAGGATTCCTTTCATGGAGCCACTTAGTCTCATAGTCTGTTCCCATCGCTAGAGTACGTGTTCTGACTCTTGATTTATTTCGGAGCATCTTCCCATAACTTTCTCAGTGCCAATACTCTAGCAGTACAAGGCGTTAGAGGGCATCGACTAGTTAATGGCTCACTCACTCGCCGTGTCGCAGCATCCACGGCGTGATGGTGTGATTGCGCCTCTCAGAGACATTCACAGCCCAGGCTAAATCTGGCTGATTTCTTAGTAGATGCACTCAGATCTCTTTACGGCAACATTCTGTAGTCGAACTGAATGTACTGATGGTAAACGTAATTTAATAAGAGGAACACTCTTAAATTATTGCTAAGGACTACTTTTTCTATCGTTACTGTCTAGAAAACTAGATTAAAGAAATCTCTGTGAGTGGTAAAGGATATGTCAAACGGAACTTCTTAAATATCAATTAGTAATAGTGTGGGCCAACGTGTCAGTTACACAGACGTTGGCTATATAGGCCAATTGTTATTATTACAAGGACGGTGTTAATATGACATAAATAATGAACTGACACATCAGATTATGTTTCAGTTGAATATAAACTGCGTATGTTTAAATTTGTGGGCACATATGGAGTGGTGTACCAAGACCACTGGACGGCCGGAGCGGTTTTCTTTCTGAGGCTCCCCTTCCTTGAAACGGGTGTTTATAATCCATTTACCTTTAAATAATACATAGCAAAAACACTTTCTGTTACATATTTATTATCTTTAACTTGTTGATTCATCCTCTTCGTTCACTTTTTTAAATATTATTATATATATAAACCTTCACGTATGAACTTACTTTCGTTATCACTTCCCCATACGTTTCAAGGTGATGTGCCTCTTCCTCAGTGGGATTAAATACTGAATGTCGTTTTACAGAATAACCGTTATGGACTATAGGTGTGTGTGGTGGGGGTTGATGGTGGGATGGAATCGGCGCTGAGGTCCAAATTGTGTGTTTGGATCAGTGTATCGAATAGTGTATGTGTTCGATACACTGATCCAAACACACAATTTGAACCTCAGCGCCAATTCCATCCCACCATCAACCCCCACCACACAAACCTATAGTCCATAACGGTTATTCTGTAAAACGACATTCAGTATTTAATCCCACTGAGGAAGAGGCACATCACCTTGAAACGTATGGGGAAGTGATAACGAAAGTAAGTTCATACGTGAACGTTTATATATATAATAATATTTATTATCTATTCACTGTATTGATACATCTAGTTAGGAAATTTCATAAGAAGCTGTAGTAATGATTTAGAAGTTGCCGCTAGGGTAGTATTTCTGAAAATATTAAAATAAACTGTAAGTTAAGTCTAGAATAAATTTAAGACAGTTGGCCATAAAAACAAGGCAAGAGGAATTCAGGGCAGGTGAGCGTCTGCCTCATATAAGAACATCTCTTAGTGCTGCGTTTCAGGACGTGGCAATAGAACAATTACAAATACGTTAAAAAATTTACCAAACAAACTTCATTTTCCAAATCTGGAGACCCCTTACTAAGTGGGGCCCGGGGCAGTCTGCCCCCACGCCCCCTTTAGTCCACTACTGCAAATATAGGCTTTAAACTGCGCGGAAGTATGGACTTGCATTGTTGAATATTTTATTAAATAAAAATCTTCCGTTTCTACGGTAGTCACTTATTTCGTAATATGACTTAAGTAGTAAAGTCCTATTTTAAAATTTCTTTAACAAGTAAATGTACACGAGCAGGTAGGCGAGCGTGGAAATTCCAATAATCTCTTAACAAAATCATCTGCTTTACTTTTTTGACAACTATTTAACCGTTTAAAGATCCAATACTTTGGCTGGAACACGGCTTATGGGGTAAACATGAAGTGCACACTTTCTATAAATATAGAAGCGTATACACTTAGACAAGGTACCGTACGCACGCTTGCATATTTAGCGTATAATATATAGATTGCTTATAATGTGTTCGAACTGTGATTCACATTAAATAAACGTTTAAACTGAAGCGGTTTAACGTCCAATAGTTACTCACGGATATTGCTCACGTACCAAAGATAGTCAACCTGGTAGTTAATAAATGCAAATTGACATTACGACGTTACCGAATCGACGTTTGTAGCCGACCGTAAGTCTACCATGATCCAAATATTTCACTTACTTTACCTATTCGTGTAGACATTATTATTAATTTAAATCTGCAAACGGATGGAAGTAGTTACTACGGAACGCAGCTAGTTACTATTGATTAGAGGTGGGCCGATATACATGTAACAGGTATTTTGGAACGATTACTTTTGTGGAACGGACATAACATTGACTGAAAAGTTGAAATACCTGTTCCAATTACTCGCGGGACCACCCTACCCAACTAGCAAATAAATGAGTACAAAATACCTGTTATTGGTACTGAATACTTGCTCCTGTACATGTGCCAATTGAAAACAAGTACGAAACGAAGCAATACAAAGCGAAGTTCAGAATTCACAATAGGTCTGTGCCAACGAGACGAAGCTGTTTTTAATAAATGAGAAAAAATTCATACTGATGTTATATTTATTCTCGTGTGTTATGCAGATATATAATATAGATTATAATAACAAATTTTATATTATACTAGTCACTGACTTGGTAAATTCTGAAAAGCAAATTATATTGTGTTATTATCTACAGAGTGGCTGATAGGTTAATGTGATTTCGGAGATGATTTTAACTTCACTGCACATCTGACATATATGATGAGATTGTTGTAACGTTCTTGTTGTAAAACACTACAAAGTAGGGTTTTTGTTTTGTACTGAGCCCAGTAGTTTGCTCTAAGATAGGATATCAACTTTATGACCGACGTTTATCCACTTTATCTAGTCTTGTTCATTAAATCTTTACTGATCTGATAACGCTCCCCTAAAGCTTAAGGTGTTTTCGTAAATTTGTTTCTTTTATCTAAACTGCTGATTTTGCATTTTTGTCTCTATCACTTAACTTATTATTTGACTAATAGTAGTTTCCACTTAGTAAGGAAATAAAAATAACAATATAATAATAAAAATAAACTGCAGACACTAAGATAAATACACAGATCTGATGAAAACAAGAGAATTTACTAAACTTATTAGAAGGCCAGCAATAAAACAAGGAGGTGATAAGAAGAGAAAACTACAAGCTTATCTGAATTTCTTGGAGACTGTAAAACATTCATGATAATTAATTTATGATATGGCTGGAAGTTTCCATTATTTGCCCAACTTGTGTTTTGCCAGGATCCATCAGTTGCACAGTTCATCTACTAGCAAAAGTTTCCAACCTTTCCGGAACCTTTCCACTTTGGTCTTCCGCGTCCATTTCGAGACCACCGGATAAGAAAACAAAATAAGATAAGAGCAGATATCTAACGAAATATTACCGCAAAATGTTTAGCTTGTGTTTTTATAAGGGTAATCGTTTTAAATCATGTCCGATGAAAATTTATTGTTGTTTTGAACATACATTTTTATTTGTTTATTTTTTTAAGTAAATAATTTTTTCTAGTTTTTCTAGCTAAGTCTTCTTACTATAAAAAATTATAGTATAATATTAAATTGTTAGTCATAATATTAAATTATATTTAATATTATTATTATTATAATTTATAGGTATAATATTAAATCTCTGACAGTTTGTTTACTCCTAGTGAAAACTTAAATTAGTATCTCCAATGAGGATAGGCCTAACAATTCTCTGTTTCTTATTTTCTTTTAAACAGTGACAGCTTAATAAAGTCACGGTGTTAAGTAACACTGTTAAACTTTTAGTTTCAATTTATTTCTTATAACAAATTATATAACACAGGTATATGTATAATAGATACATAATAACAGGTATTTGTACCTGTTACTTTTTTGGAACGATATCATTTGTACCTGCTACTTTTAAATATTAGTTTAGCACACCTTTACTATTGATGTTGTTCGCGCCACACAGGCGTGTATGAAGAGAAGAGAGATAACAGAAACGCAACAGTTAGCAGTTAGTCACATGTGTCACAGATAAGCAGACGAGCGTAACTAAAATTTCCAGCTGTCTGGCGACACGCGAACTTATTGAACGCGCTATATTGTGACTTATCCGTTTTTAGAATATTCCTCACTTTGCTGGACTATCTGCGAAGTCTGTACGTGTGAGGTTATATTCAGAGGCCTATACAGGACCACGGCCACGATCTTGACACCTCTATCATGGTAGATGTCAATACTAATAACTTTCTAACTGGTTATAGTGCCTTTCCTTTACCCTGAGCCCCTTCTCTTGGTACGTATTAACAAAAATTGAATTACAAATGTTAGTGAACCCAAACATAAGAAATAGAAAATACAATTTAAAACTGGAATTCAAAGAGCAATTAATATTAAACACAAAAAAAAACAACAGTAAACTAAAATAATGTAGAATCAAAAATCAATAATAAACACCAATTTTACTTGCACCAAATAAAAAAAATTCAGAATTTAATGATAACAAAACACAAGTAAAACTAACATCAAAGTGAAGATAGTTACAAATTTAATTGTGCGTTCTGCATACGTTATAAAATAATTATTAAAAGACAAGGAGAAGAAAACAAGTATAGATGTAAAATACATACTTACAAAATAAATTTGTCACGAAATAACTATTGCCATTTGATGTACATTTTCTACCATGAGAAAAATACATTTCAAATAAATACAAATTATACTGATAACAAAAAAGTGAATGAAAATGCACTGTGAAAAAGATCTACAGGTGTTTATTGCATACTGATAACTAATCACATATCAGCGTAAGAGTAAAAAATTATAAACAGGCGTACATTATAAATTACATCTGTAATTTTTCAAGTAGTACAGTCGGTTGAAGCGCTGCCTGATTACACTGTGGTTTACCTGGACGGTACCTTTGTAAAAGCAACGTCTAGAAGTTACCAGTTATTTAGCAAGCGGTATTGCAGTATAGCGTGCATTGTAATTAGCAAATGCTGTTAAAGTGTTTTCTATTAAATTGCGGTTCAATAAATTTAGTAACTGTACGAAGGCTTACGCGACCGGTATCATTTGAATTAAAACTAACTGCGGGGCTGTTTTGTCGTGGTCCAATGACGATTGCCGTTTGTTGCACATTTTGTACCGCGGGATAAATAAAATTGAAAATGAATACAGATTATACTTATGACAATGAAATGAATGAAAATGCACTGTGAAAAAAAGATCCACAGGTGTTTATTGCATAACTAATCACATATCAATGTAAAAGGCGTAAATTATAAATTTACTCAAACAATTGTATACAGGCGTAAATTATAAATTCCGCGTTAGTGTTGACTCGTTTCTTCCACTGAAGATAGCAGCCAGTGGTGCTGCTGAAACGTCTGGTTTAATCGAAAACCTTGGCCCACGACCAAACAGCCCGAGAGTTAGTTTTAATTCAAATTTAGTAACTTTTATTATTTCTAGCGAAGAGTGCGTATGAAGTATGCGTACTTATGTAAGAAAATTGTTGTGTGCCAAAGAGATTTTTGACAGATGCGTTAAATAAAAATTTATGATTGTAGATACTCTGGTATTCAGTTAGTCCAGCTACACTAAAGGCTGCCTATGAGCTGTACACACACAACAATGGAAACAACGTGGCAAAGAGACAAATAAATGATGTTACTTAAAGGTTTCTATAGTATGTATCAGAATTTGACGCCGGAAACGAGTTAAAAATATGAGCAGCACCTGCGGATGGCAGGAACAAGGTAACGGAAACGCAATTTATTGACGGTGAAATCGACGAGGCAGTGCGCAGCGGCGCGGAAAATTCACGTACCCTGAAAGAATATTCATATGACAAGACAAAAGTAGAATTTATATTAAAATATAAAAAGCATTTTGTATGCTTTTGCTGTAAATGACAGTATATTACTACAGAGTCGTGTATTATGTGGCAACAGAAAATGAATAATATTTAGAATTAATATTAGGCAATTACCTGTATTAACTTCCGTCTTGTGACTTCTTTAGTTTTTTCCTTAAAACAACGCGTTTCGAGAATAAATTCTCATCATCAGGTTTAAAAAACTATAAAAACATCAAATTCACCCAAAAGGGGTTGTCAACTATTTAAAATACACAAACACAAAAACACCACACATAACTAAACACCGACACAGTCACGGCACAGTCCGATGCGCATCGTCTAGTTGCCAACGACCCCAACAGGTCAGGTTTTTTAAACCTGATGATGAGAATTTATTCTCGAAACGCGTTGTTTTAGGGAAAAAACTAAAGAAGTCACAAGACGAAAGTTAATACAGGTAATTGCCTAATATTAATTCTAAATATTAGTAACGTGACTTGGAGACAATTAAAACAAAATGGATGAGAAAATGAATAATTTTGTTAACCGTAAATTAACAAACAGTAGTTAACCTTTATCCTTCTTTTTTGTTAGAAGGATAAAGGCCCTAGCCTCCAGAACGACATGTCTTTACTCCTCTCTGTCGTGTGCGACTCTTCGCCACATTCTGACCCTCCCTCTTCTCAAGTGTTTACCTACATCGTCCACCCATTTTCTTCTTGGTGTTCCTTTTGCTCTTCTTCCTCCTGGTCCTCCAATTAATACTTTTTTACTGACCTTTCCTCTGTCATTCTTTTTACGTGACCTGCTCACCTAATCCTGCCTTGTTTTATTACTGTGGCGGTGTCTAGTAAAACAATTAACACAGGTTTACATAAATTATATTTGTGTGACATTGCTTAAATGACCTTATTTGTATCATTAAATGACCACTGGCTGCCATCTTTAGTGAAGGCCTCACCACAGTACTGTGAGTTTGACGTATGACACCCCGCGTTAGGTAGACTCAAATTCCACTGAAGATGGCAGCCAGTGGTGCTGCTAAAACGTTTGGTTTGATTGCAAACCCTGGACCACGGCCAAACGGCCCGGTAGGTACTTCAAATATAACTGACACCGGCCGTGAAAGGCTTAGTTAGAACAATATTGCTTACATGACTTGATACTGTTCTACCATTTCACCAGTATCTGGTGTGTTATGTCAGCTTGTTTATTTGCTGCTACTGATTTTGTTTTATACTTTCTCTTGTGTTTAGATTATTTATTCCACTCCTCAGCCTCATCACACTTCCTAAGTTTTAATTTCTCCTTATCGCGTATGTTCACACACACACACTGCCGCTAAGCCTCTGCCCTGTCATTCTGCTTACACAACGAACAATTCAAATTTGTGGCCTGAATAAGATACCCGAAGGTGGGGTTACGAAACGTTGCCGACGATGTCGAGAACTTACAGTAACCGACCACGGCCAGCAACAGCCCGGTAATAAATCATTTTTAGAATATTGTCGGCGCAAATCGAAGCGATGTCGAAGATCATGGCACAGCCCTCGTGATGTGGTAATTATAATCGATCGTTTGACAGCTGAGACTACCTGGAAGAGTGGGCGGACATATAAGATCGTGAAATTAATTTTCATATAAAAACTAAAATGCGTTGTATTAATGACAAATTCTAGCTGCGTTTGTTGACTGACGATCAGAAAAGACCCGTTTTAAAATCACTCAGCAACTGCTTTGGTAATGACAACTTCGGAACGCAATGGAAATTTCTCTGTAAAGATTTTACGAAGTTAGCAGCAAATTGTGTACTCACAGGTTGTGTTAAAGTCTTCGCTCTCACTTAGTTATAAATCCGACGAAAGATGTGAGCATGTGCCCACTACATTATAATTACAATGTTTATTGAGGAACGGAATAAATGGCACTTTGTCGTCAAAAACTGTCGTTAGCAGCACTTACAGTAATTGTGCAGCTCGCTCTGTGCCCAGGTTGACGTGCTGTATGTAGCAGAGATCGGACTGTCGTTAGCAGCACTTACAGTAATTGTGCAGCTCGCTCTCTGTGCCCAGGTTGACGTGCTATATGTAGTCGAGATCGGACTTTTTTAAAAACACATCTTGCACATAGAATACGTCATGAACACAATATTGTTTTGTCTTCATTTCTGCACAGTTGCGAACTAAAGGGTGGGGGCAGACCGCCCCGGGCCCCATTTAGTAGGGGGTCCCTTAAAATTTGCAAAATTAAGTTTTTTGATAATTTTTTTAATATATTTGTAATTGTTCTGTTGTCACGTCCTGAAACGCAGGACTAAGAGATGTTCGTATATGAGCACAAACTCCCCTGTCCTGAATTGCCCTTGTCCTGTTTTTTCGACTAACCGTCTCAAACTTATTCTAGTATTAACTTACAGTTTTCTTTAATACTTTCAGAAATACTACCGTCAACACCCAAGCGGCAATTTCCTGAATCATTACTACAGCTTCTTATTCATTTTTCTAACTAGATGTATCAATGTTACAAACACCCACCTTATGGGGGGGGGGCTCAAAAAAAAATCCGCCCCGGGCCTCCAGTGGCCTAGGCACGCCACTGTTTCTGCACTTACAAAATGCTTTTCTAAAAACTAAACAGCTTTAAACATGCATACGTTACTTTGGATAGCGTTTAGCTAAAATGTTTTCATATTAACAGCGAGTTTATATTAGACATCATTTATTAACTTATGGTTTCTCGAAAAAAGGGGAAAACTTTGTGTTCTTTTTGTTCGAATCAGTGATAAAGTCATAAAAACATTCTACAAAATGTTTCTAACACAGCTTTTATTATTATTCCGGCTGTACAAAGTTTACACATTTTCCGGAACCAAAGATTACAGAAGTTATTGAATTCTCATCTTCCATTGCTGCTTGTCCATCCAAATATCTTCTTAAATTTCTCGTTCCCTCAATATAGTCAGAGTTTCTTCTATCCAGGTGAGGTGGTCTTCCTCTTTTCCTTCTTCCTGGTGGGTACATTCCATAACTCTCCTTGGCAATCTTTCCTGTGCCATTCTTTTCGTGTGTCCATACCATAGTAATTGTTTTCTTTGGATAAAATCAACAATTGAAATTTTCACATTCATTCTGTCCTTAATGACTTCATTTCAAATTTTCTAACACAGCTAACCTTGCAAAAGAAGTAGCTACATATTTTTTAAAGTCTACGTTGCAATTAATTGACCCGTTAATTTTTGGTCTAAAATGGAATTTGCAAATAATCGCAACGAGCAGCAGTTAACTGCAACTTCCGTTACATAATGGCGGTACTTCAACACAATGCACTTTGGAGCATGAAGTACACCAAACAAGTAATTTATCTTGTTACTGCTGTACAGTATATATTGCCCTGGCGTTATTGTGTTGTTATAGTTGCTCTATGTGCTTGTAATGTATTCAAGTGATGTACGAAGTCCGCTATAATTACGCTGGCTGTTCACTCCAACAAAGTATCATTACTACGGAACAACAACAACAGTAACATATTTTAGTAAATGTATAGCGCTGTGAATAATCCTGTTCGTTGCACTTCCAACAACAATTTACAATATTTATTGCTATTTCCTAATTTATTACTGTTTATCATATTGTTTTATGTTTAAACTGAACGGTGCCAAGCTTGTTCAAATTGTACGAGTCAAGTTTGTCTCTAGCTTTAAAATTTAAGTGACTAACTTTACCACTAAAAAGACTATAAAAGGAATTGAATTTGCGATGATATTGTTAGCAAAACTCTAAACAAGTCTGATATCAGAGCACTGAGAGTAAAAACGCGCGAGTCGATTTTACAGGTTAGCACACGTTTATAAAAGACAAATAGGCCTAATTATTAAAAATAAGTGAATAAATAAATAATGACGTAGCTATGCAGGTACTGATAACAGAAATAAAAGAGGAGATAAACCATTTGGTGGTCTACGAAATGTACACCACCAGAAAATTTCCGACTCGTATGACAATGGAAGGGACGAAGATAAAGGCAGAAGAGGTTTCATAGACGTCTGTTTCTGGAAGTAGAACAAAGTGAGTTACTGACTTAATACGCTTTTAATACAGAAATGTAAATTGAATAAAACAACTTGAACAGGATTAATGTATTTCAGCATTGCGATCCATATTGGTTTGAGCAGACAAAGCGGACGCTTACTTTGCTTGATACGTGGAAGTTTGCTACTATTCTGCAAAGGTCAACTGTAATTTTCTCTTTAAAATCATCCTTTATTTGTCTTTCTATTCCAGTAATTTATACATATATTAAAATGTAACAGAAGCTACTGTTGGAATTGTGATTTGTTGATTGAACCACCATATCAACCGACCCTATGCCGGCTAGATTTATTATCGACCATCTCTGGTGTATATCCGTCGTGTTCTGTTATAGGACCACCTTGAAAAGGGTGTGGCTCTTCACCCCGCACGACTGTCTTGAGTAGGTAGAGGCTCTGCTCCAAACGACTCTACATTCCGCATATTCTACTGCTGGATGTGAAAACTGTATATCCTATATGAATTAAAAATATAACTTATAGACGACGGAGAAGAAAATCGGATTGTTTTAATCCCGATTAAAACAAACCGAGGCGTAAAACAAGGTTGTTGTCTGTCACCATTACTCTTTAGTATTTATCTCGAGAATCTCAGAAATGGAAAGAATAATTTCCTGATTGTTTTAAAATCCACCGAAATAAAAGCTTGAAAACCATTCTCTTTGCGGATGACCAAGCTATATTCGCCACTTCAGAAGACGATCTCCAGCGAGCAATATACATCTTACATAAAATAGGAAAAGAATATAACTGTAACATATCTGAATCAAAGACAAAAATAATGGCCTTTATAGGAGATAAACCGGTTTGGACCAAAATATGCATAGACAAGACATGCATAGAACAAGTAAGACATTTCAACTATTTTGGACATTACCTATGATCAGGATAGACATATAGAAAATAGAGTAACGAATTGCACAACAAAGCGTGTAACGATTTAGAGAACGTTGGGAAATAAATGTAGAAAAGAAATCCAAATAAAATTTTATAAAACAATGGCAACACCTACACTACTGTATGATTCTGAAACTTGGGTCATAAAGAATAAAGATGAACAGAAGATACAAACAGCGGAAATGAAATTTCTGAGATCAGTTAAGAGGTGTAATAGACGAGATCATATAAGTAATGAAGAGAAAAGAAGTGGTTTAGATATTTTTGCAGTTAATGAAAGGATTAAAGAATACAGAAGAAAACGGATTCAACACATCAATAGAATGGAAAAAAGTAGAATACCGAAGATGGCGAAAGATTACAACCCTAGAGGCAGAAGAAAGGTTGGTATAGAAAGGTGGACTATGCAATAGAAACAGGCCGTTAAAACCTAAAACTGTTAAAAATGATGGTGGTGGTGATTAAAATGTAACTTACAATTAATTAAAGAATATACGAAGAATTAATTAATGGCCCGTTTAAGGAAAATGATGAATGGAGAATAAGAAGTAACCAAGAGGTAGATGGGCTACTGAAGCATGCGGACATTTTAAGATTCGGCAAGTATCATCGAATACAATGGCCTAGAGCGGATGGGTGATCAGCGTATGCCACAGAAATCCTGAGGGCACAGGTGTATAAAAGCAGAAAGTGGGATCGACCTAGGATAAAGATGGTTGGATGATGTGCTAGAAGTCCGAGAAGTGTAGATGTAAGGGGTTACATTGAGATGGCAACGGATAGGAGACATTGGAGAAAATTGATGTTGGAAGCCAGGGGCTCATGTTGGGTTGTAGTGCAAAAGAAGAAGAAGAAGAAGAAGAAGAAGAAGAAGAAGAAGAAGAAGAAGAAGAAGAAGAAGAAGAAGAAGAAGAAACAGCAGCAGTAGAAGAAGAAGAACGTATAATTTATCATTAGTGAAATAAAGGCTAAACATAAAATAATAGAACATGATTGGTTAAAGTATTGAAGCTATTATATTGCACTCTTTCAAGTTGTCGCAGGAGCTTCATGGTTTTGAATCGTTTTCAAACGTCCGACCGGATTCGAGGTCATCTATCGTAATTGTAATTTGTGATTTCCGCAATGTGTCTGGTTTGTGTTTTCCCACATAAATTCCCTACCAACCTAGATCATTGTTTATCATAACACCGTATTCATTAGCTAAATAATAGTTGTCTATTCCTGACTGTACTTTTCTCGACATTAATATTACCGTTACGGATAATGGCAAAAGAGATAGGTAAATAAATAGATAGACAGATAGATAAATAGAAGATACACAGATAAAGAGAGAGAGAGAGAGAGAGAGAGAGAGAGAGAGAGAGAGAGAGAGGAGAGTGTGTGTGCGCATGCGCCCATGCGTGTTCCTACTCTTACAGTTTGTATGAATGTATTTCACGTTTCCGTGTGATGTAACAATGAAATGGTGGATTATGGGAGTCCCAATGAAACAGCAAAGTGGCGCTGCTTCAATAGACTGATATCGGGCTCTATAGTGTCCATTGTTTAGTTCTAGCAAAATGCTAGCAAACGTACATTCCAGATATTTACACAAAGGAACCAATTCACTCTTGTACACAAAGGAACCATTAAAGCGCTTTGAAACCCATAAAAGTCAACAAACAAAAGCAAACAGAGAGAGAGAGAGAGAGAGAGAGAGAGAGAGAGAGAGAGAGAGAGAGAGAGAGAGCAAAGACTTGCAATTAGGTTACGTTGCGTTTGTTTTATTTTAAAATGTGAAATTGTTGCAAGCACAATTTATTTTATGTCATGACATCAAACAAATGTTTACTAATGTAGTTTATATACAGGGCAAGGCCAAAATTGACCTTCAATTCCCTGCCTAGAAAAGAAACATGAACATAGGCAAAAAGATTGTATTACATACACAAGTTACATACATATTGTCGCGCTAACTAATCGTCGTATGGTAGAGTGGAAAACAAAATACAAGACACCAATGAAATCACTAATAACCAGCTTTAGTTATCACAATTAATAATCTGTAATCAAAGGATAGTCTCTTACAACAATTCAAATAAAAGTTGTTCACACGCAATAGTAATGTCAACTACAAAGAATTCCGCACTAATTAGAACACAACAACACTTCGTCACAAACACTCGATCTGCGCTAAAGAAATCGCTCAACACCGCTGAACTCTAAGCGGCAGCTGCCGTTGTTTAAATAGACAGCATAAGTGGTCCAGAATAATCCGTGATACGCATCAGCACTACTTGAAAACACTAGAGCGTAATTGATTGCGGCCTTGAATACAGTGCGTGACCGGTGAAGTCTGGAATAGCCTCGTTTGTTGACGCATGTTAAGTGTCACGTACGCACACAAACATTACAGCTGGTTTCTGCTGAGATAGCCGAGAAGCATGTAGAACGTTCTGTTATAGCGTAACGATATCTATACTATATTTACAAACAATCATCTTCCACCTCCGTGCGACTTACTATATCGTTGCACCAGCTGCTGCAGTCCCTCAGTGAAAACGCTGCCGCCACAGTATTCCTGTCCAGAAAAGGGGTGACGCCGTAAGAGATCCTTACTAGCTTCAAAGCGCAGGTTAGCCAGGCAAACCTTCGTTTTTGTGGCTCGATGTTACCCTTTTCCCGGTTGGTTTGGTTGCCAGTAAGGTTAGACACGGTCGTCCGCTAGTCTCGTCTGTGAACTTCCTGCAAAGTTTTTCATAACTCGAGTTCTGTCCTACGCGACACAGGACAAACGGAAGGTTCGGCCGTCCGATAATGTGGAATGGACGCCTTCTACTAGCCTTGATACAACATGGTAACCGCTACCAACACCAGACTTTTGAGGAACCATCCCACGCGACCCCGGTAGCTCCAGCCTTCCGATTGGCCGAGGACCTCGTGTTCTGACGCCGTCCAGCAGTAATCCTGTACGCACTAGACGATGAGACGTTTGAACGAATACCTACGGACGTTCAACCTGACGGCTGGCGGGAACGGCAGTAACAGGCTTTAGTTGGTCACTGTTCTAGAAAAAAAGACTTTAAAGAGCCGCGGACTTGCATGTAACAGTGTAAAGGATACCGGCCACTAATGCGCATGATCTGTGTTGTTAGTGCAACCAGACTGTTTATGTCGGCCAGTCTGACGCTAATTCTGGAACAACACTCGTGCACGATTTATCTCAGTGGAACTGTTAGTTCTCAACAGTAAATATATGACTTAAATCCAAATGGATTTAACCTGTACCTCGTGTTAGGTTATAACATGTCAATAGCCTACTGTTGGGAAGGGCGTCTTAGCTTTAATACAGGGCGTCTTTGTCGTTGTTGCGAACGGTAAAACAAAATTACTTTTGTGTTTGAATCATAGCAACGCCCTATGTCATCCGTGTAACGTTTGCATCATAACAAGTTACTCAGTTTCGTCTTAGAATACGGAAACAGTAGCACTTGTTTAGTTTCTTCGGTTACTGTCACCTTCGTTTCCTTCAGTTTATTTTCAACGGGCTTTAAAAATGAACGATAAGCTCGCCAAAGTGAAAAAGAATTAAAAACATATCGTTACGACGATTTCACTTATCGTCGTGTGGTACAGTGGAAACAAAATACAGACACCAATGAAGTCACTAATTACCTGTCTTAATTAGTCACAAAACAATGTGCAATCGACAACGTACTTTTGTACAACAATTCAAGTTAATTGTGTCCACACGCAATAATGACGTCAACTATTAAGAATTCCGCACTAATTGTAACACAGTAATCAATATCCACAATCTCTCGATCCGCACTTTACAATCTCGCCGGGTGTAACTAACTAACTAAGCCGGCCGCTGTTGCTTATATATAGCCTGCAAATGTTCCAGAATAATGTGGCGGCGTGATACTGTCGGAGTGATACTTGACTTCACGGGCTTGACAGAGACACTGCTAGCCGAGAAACATGTAGAACTTTTACGTAACCGCACCTGTCGACTTTTCGAGAGCATTACGTAATTGGTGTAGCAATATATTAACATAAGCAACAAAATGTCATTTAAAGAATTAAAAAAAGAAAATAATCTGTTATCTTTAAAATAAAAAAAAAGCAACAGAAAATGCGTAAAATCTGAAATGCAACAAATAAGAAAGCGTGACGCTGACAATAGACGCTGGCTGCTATTAAATGTTTGTGTTTCAAGGTGAACAGATGGTGAACGATTAAAATCAGTTGTTATTTAAATACGATAAGTAAAAAAGACAAATTTATAGTATTCATATAATTGGATGTGACGCAGCGCTTTTGCGTCACCGACTTGGCTTTGAGAGCAAAATGCAGAACACGTGGATAATAAAAAGAAAGCCTTTTACGTCAAACGAAAATATTTTAGTAGCACTAGTGTGTATCGGAGTCGTTTAATATTATGATGATAATGTTGACAAATATGTCTGTTTCCGTCCTTATAAACCAACACTTTTTACCTCCTAACGTTATTTATACATTTCCGTCTATTTAAATGAAGATTTGTCATCCTACGTAATTAACACTATATAAATCACTCTGGTTTAATAAGTAATGACGAATTTTGATCTAATTTAAACTAATGTGACTTACGTTTAAAAAATGTTTTAAATGTGCTATCATTCAGATTTATTTATTGATAATTAAACGTGGACTTATGGACTATATAAAAATATTTCATTACCGTGACAAATGAGCATTATACATCTCTGTCTGTCTGTCTATCTGTCTGTCCCCACACTCTCTCTCTCTCTCTCTCTCTTTCTCTCTCTCTCTCTCTCTCAATTGGCGCTACAGTTCTTGGAGAGCCTTGGCCTCCTGGACAATCCGCCTCCAGACGTCTCGATCCTACGCTTTCAGTCTCCATCTTCTTACACCGAGCTTGCGCAAGTCATCCTCAAGATCATCATATTTAAGATTATCAAGATCACAGTTCTGGTTGGACAAGTTAACAGAAGTCATCGTTCTCAATAGGTAAGTTAAATCAAGTCTTCTAAATAAATCTGCAGGAACGACGAATCGATTAGATCCTTTACATATGTTCATTATATTTGGTCTCCAGTCGCAGTGAAATTGAAATTAATAAATACCTTTTTCTTTATCCGTGCTGCGACTACGTCTTTGATGTCTTACGACATGTTTCGGGAACACGTTCCCATCATCAGGTAATATTGTTTTTTCTTCTAGTTCACAACGAACGTGTCAAGAAAATAATAATTAAAACACATCAACACATAAACACATAACACAATGAGTATGATAGAACTCAGTCCACGTAACAGTGCGCACTGCCGTACTATTACTGACCGCGTAATCAAACTATATATTCGGCTGGTGTACACAAGCGTTATCACTCTTCAATACAGTATCATATAAACAGTGAGATTTAAATGTTAATTGATCATTAAGCAGTAGGTTTGGTTGAAATAAAAACGCTTTATATATTTCATATTCTTCAATGGCATCCATGTATCGGCTCTTACTGCATATATGTATGGGCGTAAAGTTATCTGTGAAACCACTATAACTGTGATTGCTGTTTACCAGATGTAAAGCAAAGTTGGATTTGATTGACTTGATGTTCTTTTTTGGCAAATGTTCTTTATATCTGTCTTTAAATTTCCTGCCCGTTTGTCCTATGTAGAATTTATCACATTCACTACACTGGATTCTATATATGCCAGAACTGTTTTCGGTTGTTTTTTGTGTTCGAGGTTTTAATATGTTCAATATGTTATTGGTAGTTTTGAAGGACACGATGATGTCTAATTTTCTTAATTCATTTTTTATTATATTAGGAATCACATTAGTATATTCAACTGAAATATAATGGTTCTTTTTACCATCTAATTTAAAAGAAAATTAAAATTAGATGGTAAAAAGAACCATTATATTTCAGTTGAATAACTAATCACATATCAGCGTAAGAGTAAAAAATTATAAACAGGCGTAGATTATAAATTACATCTGTAATTTCTCAAGTAGTACAGTCGGTTGAATATACTAATGTGATTCCTAATATAATAAAAAATGAATTAAGAAAATTAGACATCATCGTGTCCTTCAAAACTACCAATAACATATTGAACATATTAAAACCTCGAACACAAAAACAACCGAAAACAGTTCTGGCATATATAGAATCCAGTATAGTGAATGTGATAAATTCTACATGGGACAAACAGGCAGGAAATTTAAAGACAGATATAAAGAACTTTGCCAAAAAAGAACATTAAGTCAATCAAATCCAACTTTGCTTTACATCTGGTAAACAGCAATCACAGTTATAGTGGTTTCACAGCTAACTTTACGCCCATACATATATGCAGTAAGAGCCGATACATGGATGCCATGGAAGAATATGAAATATATAAAGCGTTTTTATTTCAACCACACCTACTGCTTAATGATCAATTAACATTTAAATCTCACTGTTTATATGATACTGTATTGAAGAGTGATAACGCTTGTGTACACCAGCCGAATATATAGTTTGATTACGCGGTCAGTTATAGTACGGCAGTGCGCACTGTTACGTGGACTGAGTTCTATCATACTCATTGTGTTATGTGTTTATGTGTTGATGTGTTTTAATTATTATATTCTTGACACGTTCGTTATGAACTAGAAGAAAAAACAATTTTACCTGATGATGGGAACGTGTTCCCGAAACATGTCGTAAGACATCAAAGGCGTAGTCGCAGCACGGATAAAGAAAAAGGTATTTATTAATTTCTTTACATTGTAAGAAGACCCTGTATGCCGGTCGTTACAAAAGAATAAAATGTATACGGAAAATTCACTAATTATAGAATTTTCAAATAATAAAATAATTTTGTTTATGTTTATAGAGATATGTATAAGAGATAAATCTGTTTTTTAAAAGGTTCTGGTAAAATTTTAATAACAGGTAGGTATTTATTGACCGTCGAGCACTTCTTGAAGATTTGCACCAAGTCTGGAGTTAAATAGATTAACTCCAGGTAGTAATCGATTGGTGACTTTTCTGACTGGTCCAATATCTTGTTCAAAATAGAATATATTCTTCTCACTTAATTCCTTCAGCCTTATAAATACCCTTAAATTACCCTGTGAAATAAGTACAGATACAAAATAATGGAAATATAAAGATTTGTTGACAATTTTAAATTAATAATCGATATTTTATCGATGGAGAGCAATTATCGACTCTGTCTCAGGAATTATCGATTGTGTCATACAGAACAAAATTTTATGTTATATTATATTAAAAGGCAGGTTCTTTGAGCGATTATGGATTAATAGTCAGAGAAGGGAGACGAGAAAGTATAACATTAACAATTAAAAATAAATACAATAATTACTATTCAATAGTATTTTAAATAATTCAGTATATAATATTTGAATAAATGTTTTGTCAAACCAATGAAGACTGACGTCACTGCGATATGGTTAGCAGACTTCGTTTTCAAGATGGCCGCTACTCGAGTTGGACTAAGTCAC
Organism: Magicicada septendecula; assembly: GCA_034769895.1. Lineage (NCBI taxonomy): Eukaryota > Metazoa > Arthropoda > Insecta > Hemiptera > Cicadidae > Magicicada > Magicicada septendecula. The sequence goes on along the minus strand of CM068375.1, from coordinate 87,462,618 downwards.
AGCATATGCGTGGTGTCAGAAAATCACAATAAAATTCCTTTTATTAAGGTTTAAAATGTCCCCGCACTGGTGTAATATGTCTGTTAATCTATTTGGTGTATTCTGGTGAAGTGTTCTGTGTAAACTTGTGTTAGTTAGTTTATTTTCTATGTGTTCAACTTCTGCGGTTAAGTTCTCAAGTTATTGGTTATGATTTGCAGAATAAATCAGTTGAAATATAGTGTTTTACTTGTTTCTATCACTCGTATTATGTAGTTAAGTGTTTGTTTTCACTATTGTCGTGAATGTATTAACAGCTTGAGCTTTAAAAAGTGTTTAAACCGCTTAACTCTCGTTTCACTGATTTCAATGGCTAAACACTAGTATCATTTTCAATTCGATTTTAAGAAACGTTCTTCACACAACTGTCCAGCTTGATATTCAACAAAAGACTAATTAACTTGTCATAAATCTGGCCCAGTTAATCCTTGAAAAAGTATTGTTAACATTTTTCGACTTCCCATACATATGATAAAATATTACATTATGTATGGAATTTATCTATTTTATTCCTCACTTTTATGAATTATTAACCTTATTATTGGTTTAATCATCTCATTCCCTTTAAATTGATGTATTATAGTCCATATCTGTAGATATTTTGTGGAAATTAACAAATTTCTTTACTTTATGGAAATATAGGCTCAAAATTGGATTTCCGTCTTTATACAAAATTCCCTCCATTTAAATATTATTAATACTATTATAATAAATTTTAATTAGTCATATTCCTCTTCCTTTCCTTAAATACATATAAATTACACCTTTGAACTGGTTTTTTGTGTTAGTCTGTAAATTTGACATTGCTCTTTAAAATTAATTAATTTCTATATTTTGAAAATTTACAAAATGTTAAGGTATATTTCCTTATTATCATTTTAATTCATAGGATCATTCCTAGTAGTGGTTAATTGTGTTATCTTATATAAATCTTGGTAGTTTACAGGATTTATAAGTGAATTATACTATTTTATATTGGTTCTGTGGTTTCACCAAATGGCCTAGATTTTAGAATTTTATATTTCTTTCTTTCTCAAATAATTTAAACTTAATTCCTCCTCTGACTTTACATAATTACAAATATATGAAAATAACATGATTTATAACTTATTGTGTTGTGTAGTAGTTAATTAACACTACATTTAATAAAATAATTAATTATGAACATTGTTTAGCAATCTGCACAATTTAACATATTGCAGATATGGCTTGAACATATATTTTTTAACCATTTTTGAGCTAACATAGCATACCTATTAGAACATTATTACTGGTATGTAGGTTATTATTTATCAAACATAATTCTTTTTAAAACACATAACATAAATCTTATTTTCTAATAAACCTTACAAATACATTTATTTAATACATTGATTTTAGGACCGTGAAATAACAGTCTATTTAAACATGTTACACTTATTCATACTATATTAGTACCAGTCCTTTCTGGTTTAAACCATTATTATTGTGATCCCCTACATCAGTAAACATTAACTCCCATACTCTATTTATTATCATTTTTTACAAATGTCTTGTAAATAAAGATTTACATTAAAATAATAAAATACTGGAAACCTTCCATTTTATTATTTTATTATGCTGTTTATTATTAGATTTTAAAGTTGTGATATAGCATACTACTAAGTTATAGTATCACCAACTTTAAGTTTATTGCATTTTTTTAAAAAACACTTACACAAATTCACTTTCACTGTTGGTTCTGATATTTTGAGTCTTATTATCTCAGACCAGACCTTTAGTAATCATGGACTGTTAAGACTAGTTTATTTTCTTTATTACACAATAGCTTTAGCCGGTGCACATCTTATAACGCTATACAACACTTTAGTTTTCTCAATAATTACATTTTATAAGATTTTGGGTATGTTATACTTTCTTTTGCATAGTTTTTGTGGATTTGGGATTGATAGTAGTTTATATAATAATAGGTTTTACTACGGTGTTTCTTTCATACTATTTCTTCCTCTCCTCCTGTCTTCTTTCTTGTCCTTCTTCGTATCTTCCTTCTGGTATTCATTCTTGTCCCTCTTCTAGTCTTCATTCTTGTCCCTCGTCTAGTCTTCACTCTTCTGGTCTTCCTTCCGTTCTTGGGTAAACCAAGGTACTTGGTGTTATCACGACTGAGGTTTAGTTTGGAGTATTTAATTTATTCACTGAACTGACTTTATTCTTCTATACAGGTTTCAGGGTATTGTTTTCTTCCTGTTCACAAACTTTATTCTTCCCTCTTCTTGTTTTTGGGGTATTTTGGTATTCACCACTCTTTAATTGAGTCTCTTTTTTCTTTGATATGGTCTTATATAACTGGTTTACTGCTCTGAGCTTCCTGGGTAACTTACTGATATTATACAATGAGTTGATGAGTTGCTTCAATACTTTCTTTGGTTTCTTTTAACAGTGGTTTTTATATATTATGTAGTGAGGATTTTTATCTTATTGTGGTTCATTCCTCTGATTTATTTAAATGTCATTCAATATTATTATAACATTTGTTGGTGTAATTAAACTTTATGATTTCACATGACTTAAAATGTAGTGGATTTTCTGTCACGCTACAACATATGTACTTAATCTGGGCTGTTTGGCTTTGTCATGGGGACAAGAACAAAAATTATTATTTATTTTTACCATCAAAGTGACTTTTAATCTTCTGAGCTTTCTGAAGCTTTAATAAACTCTGCCTCTGAAGCCTATTGTTTTTCAACTTTAATAAATTCCAAAGGAAAATGTTACATCGTTTGCCAATATACGGATTTTAAACAAACTTATCCGTTTGTAACAAACTCTGAAGTGTTTTTTCTTTAGCGTTTTTGCAAAAAAGAAAAGCTATAAAGATTTTTCTCACTTCCTTTCTTCTGTGGGGTGCAGAATCAGTCATCCGAAAATACCGAGTCGCCACGCTTCAGAATATTTTTTCTTCATTTCGCTAATGGTTATTAAGTTAATTCAAGTCGAGGTAAAACTTTAGATTTCATTTAATTTTATACAGACACGAAAAATCAATTGTGTGTGTGTGTGTGTGTTTGTTTGTTTCACCGTTGTGAATGTATTTACCCTTAAGGCGTTTAGTAGCTTCATTAAAACGTCTAATTAGATCGTCAAAGTAGAAAACTCATGAAGTTGTATTATCAATGTTTGCTGGGTGTTATAAGCAAAATTTCACAGCTCTCCTCAGTTTACATTTGTTGTATAGTTTTTCTACCAAAACAATTAATTCACGAAAGGAGGCAAAAGTAATCGATTAATTTTTCCAAATCGATTTGCTCGTCTTGGTCGAAGCAGTTATCCTCATGAATCATCGTAGTGGCGCCGTGGTAGCGCTTAACGCTTACAATATTCATTCGTTACGAACCTGTTGCGGCTTTGTCCCAATGTCACGCCAACTCAACTCCTCCACCCTCCCGTTGGAAGGAAATAATAGCCGTACACCTGTATAGGCGTAGTTGCTACATTCATTATTGTAGTTATTAGCTATTGTACCTCCTACACTTTACACACATGTACGCGCGCAAAACACTCACTTTCTTCCTCTGCCTGACGGAGTTTTCTCAAGTCGCGGCCACTGACAGTGATCTTCAGAATTTATCCATCGTAAAGGGCAAATCCGTAAAAGCGATTATCTGGGCTTTGACAAACAAACAAACAAACAGCGTTCTCGTGAATGCTGTCTATATTTCTGGTCGACGAGTCATTGACGACTCTGAAAGCGCAGATTGCAAACTTTCCTTTTCATACGGCTATGATCATTATGTAACATACCCGATGCTACAGCAGGGGGAACTGCGATCAAAATACGGCATTAGTGAAAATGATATATCCACTATATACAACAGTTTTATCTGTTGGTAAGTTTTTAATTTACGTCTAAATTACATCATTACAAAACAATTTAACAACTATTGTTTTCGATAGATCTGCTTTCCATGTACTTCTGTCGGTGAGATGCTAATTTAATATGGCTTTTGTGCTGTATGCTTTATAAAACGAATCTCTTGTGTTCTAGAGCGTCAGTATTAAAAACTATTTCTTTTCAATTAGATTGAATATGAATATTTATTATTTTCATCGTGGTGGTGCTGGTGGTACTTGTCAACGTAATCGTCGTCGTCACCACCACCCCAACAATGTAAATAAGAAATATTCATATTTATGATTATGAATTTAAAAATATGAATAAATAATATTCACCACCAACCCTACCGCCAAGTCGAACACTGCAACTCTAAACCTGTAAACATATGCGACTAATGTTTCTATTTAATTAAAACTGTATTGTAACGACGGAATGTTCTCTTACAATGGAGAGTGTCCTTCTCCACGTTTCCCGGCTACCCGACCAGGTGCGTGTTTCTGCCAAGGCCGCACTCAAGTATCCTCTAGAGTTTTCGAGTGCTTGTCAATGACGCATATTGTGGAACATTAGTCTGGAGCCCTGCAGGCTATATATAGGCGACAGCAACTGCCGCTTAGAAGTCAGTTTACGTTGGGCGATTTACTCAGTGCGTCTCAAGTGGTTATTAGTGAAAAGTGATTATCGTGCGGAACTCTATTATTTTACATTATTATGCGCGTGTACAAATGTAACTTGAACTGTTGTAGGAAACTTTTGAAATGTTGTTGATTATAAATTGTTGTTTGTGACTAATTAAATTTGGTAATTAGTGACTACATTGGTGTCTGTGTGTGTTTCTACTGCACAATACGACGATCAGTCAGACCGTCGTAACAGTGAGTACGTGACTGTTTGTGTCGCACATTCGACGTTAGTATACAGATAGTTTATTGATTTGCCCTCTGTACACTCTCTTGGGATTTCACTTCGACACTCTATACCAATTCTTTCTACTTTACACTGTAATGGACAATGAAAGTCACTCTACTGGTTGTTTATGTTGAGTCCGATAACTAACGGCGAGACCCAACGTTATTTACAATTCTCCACTATGACAGAGAGCGCTGGTATTGGTAACTACAAAGGCGATAAATCAGAATAACACGGTTTCCGCAAGTGTAGTTACTGTTAACGTAAATTTATTTTTTAGACGATTCTTTTATAATCGCACCAACGGCTAGGGTAGAATAAAGGAGTTCATATTCGATTAAGGGTTTAATTCTCCCGATTAATCTTCAGACCCGAGTGTCATACTATTCCACTGCCGAGGGAAGCGGAGCGGAAAAAGGCAGCTCTGCCATGATGTTGGAACAGAAAATATTGCTACAACTATTAAGTTACTCTCTCAAAATTTGAGAGCGTCATTGAACACGTTTCTCGACTAGCTCAGCACGTGCGGCGTCTGTGTCAAGCTAGTGCAGGCTGTTCGAGCTCTTGTAACTACGCAAATTATATGTCAACACGCCTCAAAGAATACGGGAAATTATGAAATTATTCTGGAACTTCTAGGTGGGGATGATATATAAGCGTCAACGGCCGGCTTAGCAGTTAGTTACACTTGGCGATATTGTAAAGTGCGGATCAAGTGATTGTTCCGGATTAGTGTAAAGTTATTACTGTGTTAATTAGGCGTACTGTAAAACTGTAATAAGGTGACACTAATTTTTGTACAAAATTAACTTGAAATAGTGTTTATTCATCTTGGACTAAAGTTGGTAATTAGTGATTTCATTGTGTTTGTTATATCGTTTCCAGTCTACAATACGACTACCGGTGTGACCTTTGTAACATATGTTTCAATGTGACTCATTGTTTTGATGTAAATTGTCTCGTGTTTAACAAGAGAATAGTATTTCTGATTAGCTTGCTATCAGCTCATCAGCTCCCTAGTTTGCCTAATTCAAGCTTTAAGATTATCGCCGTTAATAATGCCTATAGAGTTTAACCCATCTACCTGGGTTAATTCCAGGTAGGGGATTCCGGCATTAGTAATCATGTGGATGGGAAGGGGACTTGTTATATGTAGTCTAGCCACTCTGCGTTCCCATAAAAATAAGACAAAAAAATTCCTGCTTTCTGTTTAGTTAGGACTCGACTGATACCACGCATAGAAAGTATAATTAAAAATAAAAAAATTGAGAAAGTTTATTCAGATAAGCTTTTTTTTTCGAACGTAGTAACGTAAAGTGCGTAAAGTGCCGTATGACGGTTTGTTACGCATAACATCGACGGAAAAATGAAGTAGTTTAAGGTTTATAATTTCTAAAGAAAAAAAAGTGGTAACACAAAAAAAGAGAATTTAGGAAACGGAGAGAACTCTAATCATCTCAAACACGTAGGCCTACTCCACACGAGATCGACGGTTTTGAACAATATTTTTTTGTCTTCAACCTACCGCTTCACCAAGGACATATATGAAGACTCCTCCACCCTCGTATTGACCAATCTATTTCTTTTTTCTCTCTTGGAAACGCATTCTCCGATAGTGATTCGATACGGAGACGACAAAACAGGTGAGTTGAGTTTGATCTATGTGCGTAAACCAGCAAGTGTAATTTTCCTAAGTGCGTGTAAATAAAAGAAAATAAAATTTTATCGTAAGCGGTATGCAGAAGAGTAAGTATTGTATTTATAAAGAACATATTGTAACGAGAATCCGATCGACAGCCTAGAACATTCTCCACTCTTCCCGCCGTCCAGTGTGGCAGGTGTTGCCTCAGTCAAGTAGGTTCCAGTGTATACAAGAACACTTCAGATACGCATTAAGTGGCGTGAAATAAGGATGGAACATTTCTAGAAGGCGTGCGCTACCTATAGGAAGCCATGGCAGCCGGCTTGTCAGTTATATTGAGCGATTTTCCTCAGCGCGGATCAAGTGTTTGTAGAAGCATTGTAGCGAAGTGTTGTTGTATTATAATTAGTGCGGAATTCTTATAGATGACATTATTATCGCGTAAGGACAAATTTTACTTGAATTGTTGTAAGAGACTATCTTGTTGATTACAAATTATTAATTCTGATAATTAAAACTGGTTATTAATGACTTCATTGGTGTCTTGTATTTTGTTTCCACTGTACCGTACGACGATCAGTTACACCGTCGCAACAATATACTTGTAACGTGCAGAAAGAAGCGGACGTATTTAGTGGGATTCTGAAGGCAAAATAGTAAACATTTTCATTTTTTTCGAAACGCTTGTTTTATTAAAACGTCAACTTTTCTTAATAAAATGGTATATGTAATTTATGATACAAATAAACTCGGAAACACATTATATGAATGATCTGAAGTACATCTGCACACAGTAAAAAAATTTCAATTTCGTACACGATTCCCCTCAATAGTACATATTTTATAAATAGTTTAAATTAAAATGATGTGGTATAATGAGCTGTACAAACGTGTTGAAAAAAATCACAGACGTAATTAGAAAAAGAAGAATTACTTTCTACGGACATGTTCAAAGAATGAATCCTGACAGATTAGCAGGGAAACTTTTTAACTATTTCAAGCTTAAATTGTCTAATTAGTAGTAAAAAAAAAAAACAAAAAAAAAAACTACAGATTACTCAAGAAGACGTTGAAGAATGCTTGCCACTCAAAAAGAAATTAAACAATGCCCGAGGTTTTCAGGAAAACCCAAGATGAGGACAGGTGCCATCTGACCATCTGGACTGACGAAAGGAGGGAGAGACATCGAATCGATGAAGAATGAAGAAGATGTGGGAGAGGAGGAAGAAAGACGAGAAGAAGGGAGGAACCAGTTAAACCAAACGTGGCTCATACGCAAAATAAAAGTGATGTGGTTTTCACTGAGTAAAAGGAAATACTTTACTGTGGTTACAAGAAATAGTGTGTAAAGTCAACAATATGGCTACATGTAGGCTGTTTTGTTTTTGTGCCTGAAAATAATGTTTGATGCTGAATTTGGTTTCTCGCCGGTTTCCACCGATATATTCTAAACACGTTTTTTTGAAAAACAATATTTTTCAACACTTAGGTACGTACCTGTCAGAAACTATGCTACGAAAATATTAAAATTTTCAGGGCTGAAGTAAGCTACCCCTCTCTACCTACTGAACCATAATTGTAGAACTTAAGTGTATATTTTGGGTGTTGTAAAAATAAGTAATCGTTAATTAATTGTGTCTGAGGCTTTGCCGGCCGGCTTCAATATTATGAGAACTTCGGTTTGCCGGGCTGTGCAATGTTGTTTGATGCAAACGTTTCGGCCGCGCCTTCGACGGACATCTTCACTGCAGAAGGCTGCAAAATAAATATGGGTGTCCTGCTCACACCCGCTAGCCTTAACCACAGTTCAGTGGTCACTGACTACGAAACCTTTGTCAGTGTTTTGTAGCTTTCTGCACTGAAGATGGCCGTCGAAGGCGCGGCCGAAACGTTTGCATCAAACAACACTGCACCACGGCCTTACGGCCCGGCATACCGAAGTTCTCATAATTCATTAATTTTCCTTGAAAAACAAACGTTATAACATTTAAATAAATATAAATATTTTTTGGACATGAAAATTAAATAATTTCTCCTCCAGTAGACATAAAGCATACACAGTAGAGTCTCAATAGTTCGAGGTTCGATAGTTCGAGATTCCGTATAGTTCGAGGTACCCCGCTAGAAAAATAAAATGTACAAAGCAAATGACGGGATATTAGCACCAGAAAAACATCGTCAACTAGAAAACAAAAACCTTTCATTCATATTTTAAAAAGTAAGTTTCATGCAAAGTATTTTGTTTTCAAGTATACATACAGTACAATTTTTAATATTACTGTATGTCATTTTAAATTTTAGTATGTGAACTTAGTGAATAAATTTGTGAGTGTTAACGATAAACTTTTTGAATTTTTATTTACTCCTCATGAATATAACCTAATTAAACGAATGGCGATTCATCATCGATTTTTCCTTTTCCTTTCGCTTGCGAATGTTCTCGAAAGTCCGCGAAAATTAGTAAGCAAAACCCATGTACATATTTACAAACCCAGCATACCAGTTTACAGATTTTGTATAAAATTTCTTTCAGATACGTTTCCAGCATACACTTTACATTATGCAGCAGACACCAGTAAACAAAGCCTGTTACAAATTAGTAAACAATACCTACATATACATCACACCAGTTTACAGATTTTGTATTCATTTCTTTTAGATAAATCCAGCATACATTATCACGGGGATACGCTTCACAGTAGAAAGCAAAATACATTAGGACTAACTCAGTTGTACATTATCAACTTATTAAAGATTCCTAACTCTTTTGTAAATGCATTATTACATTTCGATGTATCAGACCGGAAAGTGTCGTGTCGGAAAATATTACGTAACCTTTACAAGGTGTAGTCGTTTTTATAATTTCAACGCGTCGCTACGAGAGAGAAATTTTAAACCGTAATATACCGTACGTTATTATAGAGACGTCTCTCCTGTACGACCGTCTAATGCTGTGTACGTTTGGAGTATTACACAAGCCTGATTACTTGCAGAACATAACATAATAATGGTGTTTAGGATATACAGCTCTGACGCAGACAGAACAAACAGCTCGAGCCCTGCACAAACAAACAGCCTTCAGTTCCATTTAGTTTCCATCGCACTATCAATCCCACCGCACTATACATTAATTGAAGTTGTCTTACGAATATATTCGCTATCAAATGCATTAGATCCGTCTCCTCTGTTTGTTGTAATTACATGTATATTTGTGCTCTCTCTCTCTCTCTCCTTCCCTATTCATTTATCTATCCCTCTGCTCCTCTTTCTTTGCTTGATTGATCCCTGCGTATTGTTGCTTATTATCTCCTTCGTAGTGTTCCGTATAAAAGTGATATAAGAGACTCGCAAATAAACACAAGAGGTACGATCCTAAACAAAAGCATACAGCTCTTAGCATACGCAGAGGATATTGATCTAATTGCCAGGACAAAACGGGATCTCATTAGTGCCTTTACAGTACTAGAGGAAGCCTTAAGTAAAATTGGACTGCAGATAAACTTGGAGAAAACAAAATGTATGTATGCTGCCAACAAACTACCATTAAAACCAACCTTTCAAAATCTTGAAATAGGCACAAGAAATATAGAGGCAGTAAAAGAGTTCATATATCTTGACTCACAGATAAACAGCACTAACGACATCAACACTGAAATAAGAAGAAGAATATATCTCGCAAATAAAACATATTATGGATTAAAAATGCACCTGATATCTAGCTTCATCTCAAGAGCACGAAAAGCAAAATCTACAAAACACTTATCAGGCCAGTGCTGACATATGCTTCAGAAACCTGGACAAAAAATAGCGAGAGGCTTCTAGGTTGCAGTGAAAGACGGACTCTAAGAACAATATTTAGAGGAGTACAAGAAAATTGAATGTGGCGAAGGCGCTATAATTATGAACTATACTATTTTTATAAAGAGGCGGCATTGTCAGGCTAATCAAAATACACAGGCTAAGGTGGGTTGGACACACAGGGAGAATGGAGGAAGGACAGCCTACGAAACATATTTTCTACCAGAGACCAATGGGTAGTAGAAAAGGGGAAGACCCCGATGTAGATTCAAAGACCAGATAGAGCATGACCTCGGAAAGCTGAACATAAGAAACTGGAAAGCCAGGGCATGCAATAGAGAGGAATGGAATCGACTCTTGGAGCAGGCCAAGACCCACCAAGAGTTGTAGAGCCACAGTTGATGATGATGAATGTTCCGTATTTTAAATAAACAACCAAAGTAAATAAACACTACATGCGCCATTATACCTCAGGCGTTCGGAAGGACAAACCCATTTCATCCAACACTTTAAACTATATTATGTTTCTACCTGCTTCTTCTCGCTGTGCAGACACGCCAGCAGATCATGTCTACACCAACGTTACACTGTTTTCTACTGGTACATAATGCGGGCATAATGCTGGATGCAAGAAATACAATGAAATTAGAATTCTAAGAAAGAACGTGATGAAGTTATCATAACTTATAGTAAATTATATAGCCATTTCATCTGTTAGGTATAGTGGAAAATGTGGTTTATTTAAATAAATAAGCTCCAGTAGCTCTGCCTTCTTTATATCATCTTTAAATGAAACGTTATGATTTTGGAGCCACTTAACCAGTTCTGCCTTCCATAACAATATGGACAATGCTTTATCCAGTATCTTGGAATGGTACGGTGGATAGTCCATGACAATGACTGACGGTTCCTCCAAGTCTTTAATTAGAGAATCTATAAACCACTTACAGAATGTGTCGTGGTTCATTTTTTTCATGGCACTCCTTGTTTTTTTGGGTTGTTTTTTCGTGGGTTGAAAGTCAATGCTGTCGTCATGTAATAATCTATAACAGTTTTTATGCAGCAGTTGTATAAAAAGTTTACTGAATCCTTCGCGGATACAGTAGTCGGCTGGGGGTTCCCATCAAGCAGACCAATATTGGAATGAGAAAATGTTAGTAAAGCGTCTGCAATATTCCATCAGTCTTCAAAGCCTTTAGCGCTTCTCATGAGGTAATGTTGTTTAGATGTTAGACTTGGCCAGAAAACCTTCTAAATGATCTAAAGCTTGTGGATAGCTAGTTTTACAACACCATCTCGTCGAATCAAGTGCGTAAGAAAATTAATATCCCTCGATCGTTGATAAGTGAGTATTAAGGGCTCTTTCACACGGTACACCAGTCTGCGGCAGACGTCTGCCATAGTAGGCTAACGCGGGCTTGCTCTCGGCACACTGTGCCTGTGTGCCTCGCATCAAACGGTCCAGTCTCAATTTAGTCAGTGAAGAGTAAACACTCTAATTCAGCATTTTTTTTTAATTGTTTTTTAATACAGTATTTAAAAATTATGAATGAACAGGAAGAATTAGTTGCAATATTGGCGCTTGCATTAATTGAAAATAGAAAAAGAAGAAAACAAGGAACAGGAAAATGTTGATTGACCCACTAATAAACGACAGACTTACCACTAGTAGCTTTGCACTGTTGTATCACGAACTGAGAAATGACTATGAAAAGCGTTTTAATTATTTTCGTATGTCGATTTCTTCTTTCGATGGATTGCGTAGTTTGTTGGAGAATAACATTCAAAAACAGAACACCAACATGAGGAATTCCGTTGCAACAGTTGAAAAGTTAGCGGTTACATTAAAAAATGTAGGCCCTATACACTTTAAATTTACAATACACACTGTTTTTTATTTAATTTGTATTTTTAATTGTATACCTAATGCAATTTTATTTTTTCTTGACATTTCTTCGTAATCTTTGTAGGCAATTAAAAATATTTCGTTCCAGGACTGTTGTTTTCTTATTTTATTACTATTATCTTTTGAAGAACAATCCCATATAGCTGGACGATTGCCAGTTTCTTCAATAGTGGATTCGAGATCGAAAGTATTAATGAGTTTTTCCATTCGGAAGAGGCAGACGTCTGCTCGTGTGAAAAAGATTCTAAGGATTTGCACTTGCTAACTAGCAACTGACCTGCCCGACGAGTTGAATTCAACTGTCGGAGAGAGAAAGAGCCGGCAGACGTCTGCCTCTTGTGGCTCACGCGCACGCTATGCGTTACATCAATGGGATTTCAGTCCCTAGCAGACGTCTGCCGCAGCTGTCTGCATCGTGTGTAAGGGTTCTGTTAGTAGGATAAGTGAGTCACCTCATTAGCAGAATACTAATGGTAGCACATTAGTATGTTACAGTAAGATACGCAGAGTCAACTATAACGTGACATTAGGGTCGTCTTCGTCACCGCCTTTCAGACTTGGTCTCACTCGTCTGTTTCAAAGTCATACCATCGCACCTTTGATTAAGCTACGTTCCACAAAACCACATTGCAGTCGTATAACATGATTCCTTCTCTCTTTGAAAACAACCCCAGCTGTACTGGTAGCTACGTCTGGTGCTGTCCTTGTATCGTCGTTACTCGAAATTTACTGTCTCACCATAAGGGGCTTCATTTCTGCCGGACCCAGTCTTTTAGTATCTACGGAAACTATTATATTGGTATACGATATCGGTATCAATGTTAAACTAAATACAATATCAGGTTTAAGATATCTGCAGCAGGCTATAGGCCTACCGTATTTGTCAGGAGCGAAGGTAAGAATATCAGAAATAAACCAAACACATTAAATCTACCCAAATGAATAATAAGATACAGAAGAAACTAGAAATAATACACGAAAGGAACAGAGGAAATGGTCAAACAAAGTTAGTGCTGCCAAAATGCAAACCAGTGGGTAGAATAAAATGTGCTGGCTGACATAGAAGGAGATGGTTATTAGCAAAAAACGTAAAAATGAAAGAAATCAAATGTTGGTTTAACTACTGACCTATGAGGACGATGGATTAATACGATTGTACAATTAGAAAGAGTTTAAATTACCATAATCCGATTATTTTCTTCTTCAGCACTACAGCCCAACGTGAGCCCTGCTTTCAACACCAATCTTCTCCAAAGTCTCCTAACCATTGCCATCTCAGTGTAACCACTCACATCCATTCTTCTAAGATTTTCTAGCACATCGTCTAACCATCTTATCCTCTTTCTGCTTTTACAGACTGGCGCCCTCAGGATTTTCTTTGGCATACTCTGATCATCCATCCGCTCTAGGTGTCCTAACCATTGTATCCGTTAAGCCTTCGTGAATCTTACAATGTGCTCATGATTCAATAGTTTATCCGTCTCCTGGTTATTTCTTATTCTCCATTCGTCACCTTCTTTAACCGGGTCATAATCACGTCTTACGATATTTCTTATAAATTATCTTAGTGTTTCATGTCCCGTTTTTATTAGTGTCCATATCTCGCCGCCGTAAGTAACAACCTGTCTGATAAGTGTCTTATAATTTTGTATTTTTGTGTTACGACTAACGACTTACTTTTGTGCTTGTCAACAGTCTCCTGTTTGCATAATATGCTCTATTTAAAAACGATTATTTATTGAAATTTAAATTATTATAGTTTGTAATATAAAACTGAAAAAAGAAGGAGAAACGAAAAGCAAATTAAGACAATCTGAATTGGAAAGAACTGGAAAGCAGAAAGTGACTTTTATAAAAACTAACTAGACATAATAAAAGACAAAATTGCAGCATTATGGTATACGGAAAATGCAATAGCGTAGTAAGTCTAAAATATTGCGTTTTAAGCGAAACACTGGCGTTAAATTAAAAGATTTAAAGAGACAAACTTCGTGGAAGAAGGACCTATAGAGTTTTAAGAATGATCAAATAGTAGCGAGGAGATTAGGAGAAAAATGTGATACGATGAACAAATAGTATTAAACGATATTGAAGAAATCAAAGGGAAAAGGTCGTCTTTATCTGGAGATGTGCGGAGAGTAAACAAAAGTAAATGGATAATAAAAGTAACAGACTGGGGAAAGAGACAGTGGAAGAAGACGAAGAAGTAAATTTCGGAATTACTGAGGAACAAAACGGATGAATCTGTGTAAATGTGGAATTTCAGTTTTAATGAACACTTATAGAAAAGGGAGTATTATATATTTAGCCAACATTGAAGCAATACTTAAAGTGGAGTGACAGTGCGATGTCAATTTACTACACCATTTCTATCAGGAATTAATGTTATATAATTTTGAAGACGTAAAACTCACGACGTATAATGTACAAATGACGAGATTGGGGATGTAAGATTGCAGATCTCGTAACGCCATTCTACGTGACCCTCACTTAAACCCGCCTCCTGTTTCCTACACTTAACGGCCCATTTGCTGGAGTTGTGCACTTAATGGGATGCGTCGACTCAACTTTCCTTTACCTCCTTTCCTTATTACACAACCGTCATTCCTTCAAGTTAGAGGAAAGCGTTCCTCAGTTAACGTAAAATAAGTTGCAGCGGAATTTTATACTTTCATGTCTGTAATTTCCTAAAGATTTTCTTTAGAATAGGGAAGAAAAAACTTATAAAAGTATTTTCAATGTACGTTTTAGATCTATTGTTTTGAATCTTAGTTTAAAATTTTAATTCCTAGTCATAATTATTTTAACTTATATTTAACTGTGATATGTAACATATTTATTTTAAAAATATCTCACTATTCTTGTTTGCGCTTCAAGCTTTTAAAAGTCATTATGTTTACTACATCGCAGATAAAATAGTTAAGCTTTTGGCAAAAACAACGAAATAGCTGAAGTAACTAGTTCTTCTTGTTTTTTGTAAGACGCAGTGAAGATCACTTGTAACGCACAAGAACTCTCGATGATACTAGATATTTACAAATTACTGTAGCAACTTTGATCACGATCTTTAACTTGCATCGTTTTTGTTATTATATAAGTTATCATATTTCATAAAGCAGTCAACACAGCAGTAGATGTTGCTAGTCATTCTTTCTGCGTCACCGTGATATAATATAACTGTGTTATAATACCACAGCTAGCATGTAAAATGCACTGGAGGTACACTGGTAAACCCACAGAATACCGCATATTCATATTCACAATATTCACACTTGTCTACTGGCAACATTGTAACGTTAGGTGTTGTGGGAGTGAAGGGGTAAAGTTGTCATCCCGGCTGCCTACAGGCGTCTGGTCGTTCAGCTATTCAACAGACGTAGCGTCTGCTCATAAAACGCTTGTCGTCTTTATTTTATTGCAAATTTCGCTTGAGTGTAAACTCTTAAAAAAAAAGAACATCCACTTCGTCGTAAATTCAACGTGTTTTTTGTTTCTTTGCGATGTGCGTTGGTATACGTGTTAGGTTTACAAATAAGTCCTACAGACTCGCAGGATCCGAATTGACTGTACTCGCACATCAACTTTAACACCTAGAGAACTGAACGATCTTAAGCAAGGTAATCTATTCTTCTATTTTTTCCAATATGGTTCTAATTGTTCTAATGTGGTTTGTAATTAACGTTACGACTGTCTCATTGATCGTTGTATGGTACAGTTGAAAACAAAATACAAGACACCAATGAAGCCACTAATAACCAGCTTTAATTATCACATTTAAGAGTTTGTAATAAACAAGATTATATTCGTACAATAAATCAAATTAAATTTGTCCACACGAAATAATAATGTCAACTAATAGAGTCTCGCACAATAATTACTTTTCACTAATAACGCACTGAGTAATCGCCCGAAGTGGAACCAACTGACCGTCGCTGCATGCTTATAGTTCCCGAAGTGGAACCAACTGACCGTCGCTGCATGCTTATAGTTATACCCAGCTGAGATGCCAGAATAATGTGTCACTTCGGGTGACGTGTTAAACAGACAGGCTCTCTCAAATCCACTAGAAACAGAGTCGTTGAACACAGTGCTCTGACCGGTACGCTCTGGAATAGCCTCGATTGTTGACGCGTGATAAGTGTCACGTAATTGTCTTTTACCTCAAAGTAGCAGCAATATGTACCCATACACACATGGTCTCTGCTGGGATAGCCGAGATACTTGTAGAACATTTCGTGTTACGTATCATCAATATAATTCATTAAACTCTGTGTTACTGTGTTCTAGTCAATCACGACCTAGTTTCTGTCTACGCTTCTGAGCCGTAGTAAATCAGGGAGTTCACATTGATGAAAATGTTTCTTGCCATGAACGAGGACATTTTGGTTGACTTTTCTGTACTTCTCCAATCTTACCAAAAGCATACTATACAAATTTACACGATCGTCAATTTCATCTATATTGTTTGTTACAATTTTACGTAAATATTTCATTTTGCTTACGGTTATCATACTTTGGCAGTCTGCCGTCTCCTATCCTCCTCACATGTGGGTACTATCGTAATCTTTTCCCTTCAAATTTCTACTATATATTTCTCAGTATTAATTATCCCTCGCATCACATTAACATCGTATATAATAATACTGCGTGTCATAAATTATATTATAATATTTCTTTATATAATTTTATACAATGTGTATTATGTATGTACGTATATATTGTATGTAGGCCTACATGTACAATGAAGGTGAGTGGTGTGTGCATGAGTGTGTGTAAGTGTTTTGGTTGTGTTTTACTTTCATGTTCCGTAAGGAAATGGAAGTATGGTGATGGTGGAAAACATCGTGTTTAGATAAGGGCTGATTCTGATTGTACTACCCTCAAAACATGAAGAAAAGTAATTTTCCGAAAAGTGTCTGTCTGTCTATGTGTAGAATTTTTTCTATGGTGAACGATAATTTCCACAAATTCAAACAGAATTATATAATTGTTTGCATAATATGTGCCCGAGTTGTAGAGGACTCAAGGCGTATTGATTTTGATGAAAGGGGAAAGGCTGGTTTACCTGCAACTTTTTACGTTTTAACAAGAGTAAAGTACTTAATTTTGATAAATAGAGTATCCTGAAAAGAAGATCATAATAATCCATTGTAGAAAGGTAGATGAAATATCTATAAATGAAAAGGGTAGTTGAAAGGGGAGGGGGTAATTGTCTATCAATGAGAATGATAGTTGAAGGGGAAGGAATAATTGTTTATATGTGTACTACGTTATCGGCAATAAAAAAGTAGTTTCTATGGAAATATTTCATTTAAATTTGTCAAACATAAACACAAGGAAGACACCTAACTTGTTAGAAATTATAGAACCGAAATCAAGTAAATGATTGTAAATATAAATCTTAGAACATGGAAGTCATGTATGGTTCTCCATACCGATATTTTATGTAAGTAACAACAAGGCTGCAAACTGTTAGTGAATTTATGAGTACTTTAAATACACTTTAATACAGTTACAGTATATTGCAAACTGTATAGCACTACACTCTCTAACGTAAATGCCTGGTTTCGGTAGTTAAATATGCTACAGCATGTTTATGTGACTGAACGCATTCGCCAATTGCTCTGTGTAGTAGTGGTAGTCGCTACAGTACAGATGAAATAGTAAGCCATGAAACGGTCGCGCAGATCGTAGTCGGGGAAACAAAGGCAGTGTAAGAAGTGTGACCAACCATGACACAAAACCATGTGACACACCAATCGTACAGCTGTTCTCAACACAAAATAACTGTGCTCCGAAAACAACCCGTCAAAGTAACGCATGCGCAATGAAATCTCTTGACTCGGTTCAACCAGACACCCGTGCAGAGGTGCCCAGCTACGGATCTGTAATGGTTCTTTATCCAGCTTTCTGTTTCTATTTGTGTTTATATTTCATATAAAACATATTTATACATGATTAAAAATATGTTTGTTAATATAGGTAGGAGAGGATTGGATATGGGTGAAATGTTAATTTAGGTTAGTTCGGAGTGTTGTTTTATGCTGATATTATGTGTTTTACTATATACCATAGGATACACTGATAGTATGGTTGTTTAGGTGGTAGTACAGAGGACATGGTTGACATGCTTGAAGATCTTGACAAGAGAAGTGAAGAATATAAAATGATAATAAATAAGAAGAAGATCAAGAAAAATATAACAGGCGGGAACTGAGAAGACCAAGTGTTGTACTGGACTGTGTGGAGATAGCAAGTAAGCTCTAGAAAACCACTACTAGTGAAAGTACGCTTTGTGAAGTAGAAGAGCAGTATTGGCGGAGGAAAAATTTAACAGCAGGTGAGTGATTACTCTGCGTACCATTAAATAACGTGTTAATGAAACTGCTGGGAAAGAACTTAGGTTGTTGAAAGATGGATAATGAGTAGTGTGGATGTAAGAAGATTGCAGGTATTGGATATGACAAAGAACGGAGAGGTGAGATGAGAGGATAAAATAGTGAATGATCAGGTTTTTAAAAAATTGGTAAGAAAGAAGTTGCTGAGGATTGTAAGACGAAGGAAGATTAATTGGCTGGAGTACTACATAAGGCAAGATTGTCTGTTGAAGGCGGTACTTGAGGGTGTGATGAATATAATAAAAAGGAAAAGTTCAATTGTGGGAGGGTGCATTGGTTAAAATTTGAGGGGGACATTAACACACTAAAACGCTGGTGAAGGACTGGGAGGGCTCTCATATGAAGATCTGCTAGGAAAGGCATAACACAGTTAGCTTGTATATCTCAAGATTTCTCCATGTATTAACTTTTTGTTCCTTTGTTTACAGTTTTGATTAACATTTTGTATTCTGAAAATAATGTTTTTGTTGTAGCTTCCAAGACTACTGTTGGAACTGTGAGTTGTTGATTGAGACCACCGTATAGGGCAACCAACCCTATGCCGGCTAGTTTTTATCAACCTTCTCATATAATAGACGAGATCATATAAGAAATGAAGAAATAAGAACTGATTTAGATATTTTTCAGTTAATGAAAGGATTAAATAATGCAGAAGAAAATGGATTCAACACATCAGTAGAATGGAAGAAAGTAGAATACCAAAGATGGCGAAAGGTTACAGCCCTAGAGGCAGAAGAAAAGTTGGTAGACGTATGAAGAGGTAGACTGTGGAACAGGAATAGGCCGCTAAAGACTAAAACCGTTAATAAGAAGATGATGATGAGGTTTTTGTAGGTTGGAATTCCTTGCATCGAGAGAGAACTGTAAACACAGACATGTGAGACTCAAATATACAAATGATGTAAGTATTTACTTAGGTAGCGTGAAGTTCATTGTCCCGTAGGGACTGCCCTCTGTACGGTGTAAAGTAACTGTAAAGTAACTACATAGTGAACAGTGAAATGGATTTGTACGGTAAACTTGTTCAGAGGTCTGAAGTTGGGTGGTGGGGGGAGCAGAAATCAATGACGGCAATGCACCTGCAGCTGTGCAGTGTCTTACTCCACCGTGTCCATTCCCGTGATTTACTATCCAACACGGCACTAACTTAATATTCAAAACAAAGAAAACTTTAAATTACGCTAAAATTGTACAATTGCTTAAATAAGTTTAATTCTTACTGAAAACTGAAATGCAATATTTTCACCCGGAGAGACGAAAAACTTATTGCTTCTACTATCTGCATCTCTGACTAACAAGTTGGAGAAAGTCGAGCTGAGTAACCAGCTATTGGTGTACTGGCTCTTGCAGTCACAGTACGGCGATGTAATTGTTTCAATAAACTACTTGTTTCAATGTAATTGTTTCTTGTAGTGTATAAAGAAAGTGTGGATTCGTATAGTAATTTTGTAATAGAAGATTCATCATTATCAACTTCTTCATAACGGTTTTAGGCTTTAGCAGCCTGTTCCTATTCCACAGTCCACCTTTTCTTAGGTCTACCAACTTTTTTTCTGCCTCTATGGTTGTAATCTTTCGTCATCTTCGGTATTCTACTTTCTTCCATTCTATTGGTGTGATGAATCCATTTCTTCGGTATTATTTAATCCTTTCATTAACTGGAAAAATATCTAAATCACTTCTTATCCCTTCATTTCTTATATGATCTCGTCTATTACACCTTTAAACTGATCTCAGAAATTTCATTTCTGCTGTTTGTAACTTCTGTTTATATATTTTTAAATCCTTAATTTTTAGTGACCGTCAATCAATGAATGTTTTAGTGGATGGTTAGTGAGCGGCAAGCTGGTTGTCCGATAACAAACTGTCATAAGTCTTCAAATATAAAATGATACATATATACGCACGCACACACTCACATACACCAACACGTTCACCCAAATATTTAATTGTTTCGTTATGTTTGATATTTCTATTGTATTTCATACACAGGTCCTGAAGATGACAATAAATATTGTCGAAACGTCGACGCAAAATAGCTAAAATTTGTATTATTGACCGATCCTCACTAACCATCCACTAAAACATTAATTTTTTTCTTTATGACCCAAGTTTTAGAATCATACAGTAGTGTAGGTATTGCCATTGTTTGTATAATAGAAGATTCTATAACGCCAATGGAAAAGTAAGTTTGGGGACCACTTGTATCCGTAAAAAATGATCAGAAGCAAAACAATTTTATAATTCTGCTAGTACAAACAGAGTAAACTCACGTGGTGTTAGGCGTAGAGGTGGTGAAGGGCAACCTACTATTACTAACATCCCACCGATTCAATTGCCGTGATGCACGCTCACGAAACAGTTGTCGCTGTCTGCGTTACTTTATTATTCAGCAGAGAGTGTAGCTGCAAAGAAAAGTGTCTGAACCGCTCACTCTTTCCTGTCAGCACTTTTGTAAGTGTTCTTAGAAGGACACATTAATTTTACAGTAGACATTCGTTCAATACATTCACTCACATATAGGTCTATATATATTTTTTATCTCTACTACTACTACTACTACTACTACTACTACTACTACTACTACTACTACTACTACTACTACTACTTACTGTTTTACTTTTGCTACTTTACTTTTGCCACTTTAATTTTTTGTTGTAGTAATATTTTTTTACTACTTACGTAATATTGTTACGTAATGCGGAAAAAGAGTTACACTTATTACAGAACATTTTACGTGTTTCTCGACTATTCCAGTGGAATCCGGCTGTAATGTTGTGTGCGTACGTGATCTCAACATGCGTTAGTGAGACTTTTCCAGACCTCGCTAGCCGCGCGCACTGTGTCAAGGCCGCAATCAATTATGTTCTAGTATAGCGCTGATGCGTAGTATGGACGTTTCTGGAATTTTTGCATGGTATACATGCAAGTACTCAGCGACGCTCAGTTTCAGTTTGAGTTGCGATTGTTTATAGAGTGCGGTTCGTAGTATTGTGGCGAAGCGTTATGTGTTTTTATAATTGTGCGGGACAATTGTGTTTTATATTAGTTGACATTTTTTATTGCGTGTGAACAATTTTTAATTGATTTGTTGTAAGAGACTATCTTGTTTATTACAAACTGTTTAATTGTGGTAATTAAAGCTGGTGATTAGTGACTTAATTGGTGTCTTGAATTTTGTTTTCCATTGTACCATACGACGATCAGTAGACCGTCGTGACAATATAAAAATTTAAGCTTATCTAGTTTATTTACTTTACACACCTTTCTTTGCTCTCTCTGCCTAACTTCTAACTTTTCGTTCTTAATCTTGTTCTGGTGCCCACGCTGCACCTGATTTGATAACTGCGCTTCACCCATTATGCAAGTAACCTCAGTAGAGCACTTGTTGTTATATGAAATATGTTAGTTATCTTCCGAACTTTGTCGTTGTTAATCTGGTGCACGTCTCAGTTTCAAGAACTGCCAACAAAGAGATATAATTCGTAATTATAAGGCATAACGGATTTTATCTTTTCTTTTTTTTCATTCAATTTGTAGGCTTAGAGCATGTGCGTTGTGCAGTGAAGGTGGAGGAAGGCCTCTGTATTGATCAGCCAATTCGGAATACGAACAGTGATCACCAGAAGGGAGACCACGACAAGCGGCTACGTGAACTAATATTGTTGAAAGCAAAAATTGTTGCCTGTTTGGACTTGTATCGGTGTTACGGCTACAACTGGGGCCAAGATTCACCAGGCACCAAGCGTAGAGAAGGGGTCATGAACTCGAAGCAGCCCGGCTTTTAATTATCTCTCAAGATTTTTATTGTGAGAGGACAGTTATTCTAGTACATACCACAGGAGCGAAATCGCAACGTTGGGAGTGGCTAGTCTGCATGTTGGCTGCCAATTATTATCAGATACGTGAATTACTTAGAGGATGAAATGTTTTGACAATTGCTGAAATGTTTGGAACATAAAGTAGGCTGCATAGTCTAGAAACACTATCAATACCGATTAATTTTGTAAACGTTCTAAGAATTATATTACATTTATAATTGTAAATAGTAGGCCTCATGGGCCTATTAACACTGCTTACATTTAATTTTCGTCAATATAAGCGACAATGAAGGCTGTTAGCTCTTTCCGTGTCTACATAGAAATAAAAACTAAAACAAATAATAATAAATATCATCCGTTTCAAAGCTACTACAAAGAAAACCCTTGAAAGTCAAGACCCCATTAGAAAAATCGTAGATCCACCGATGAGGTTGTCTCTATTTTCCATCAAAAAAGAGTTCCGATTTAGAAGGTCAATAGTCCTAACTTAAAAAGTATTACACATTCTAAAAATTAAGAAACTTATAAAATAATTAAAGAAGAAAAGAAGACAAATAAAATTAAATTTTACAGCCTATAAATGCCTATTCCTAATATATCCTACTTTGGGTTTCCCTAGATGTAAATTACTAGTAGTATGTTATCATCCATGCTTTTATACCCTACAACGCTTTTGAAATATTGTTTTGATATTGAATAGGAAACTACGTACAAAATGATTTCTCCTACCTGTTATTTAATAGAAATGTATATTTCCATTCACTTAAACGTATAATGCAGACTTTTTAGGGAAATAAGGAGAAACGTGTTAGAACTTTTAACAAAAAATTCAAAAGAATGATCTAATGGACAAAGTAGAGAAGGACGTAAGGGAGAAGAAAATTAAAAGTTGTAATGGGTTAGAAAGAATAATGAAAATGAGGTAGGATAAGGACGTATACAAATTAAGAAAGAAAAATGAGAGTGAAGATGGAAAGGAAGGAAAATGCTTAAGGAAGAAGTAAATAACTGAGTGGAGAGAGAAATAGAAGGAAAGGTGAGCTGAATGAGATAAAAGACCGGTGTATAGGAAGGGAGGGTAGAAGGATGAGGAAAAGATATAGAGAAGCTAAACAAGAAATTGAAGGAATATAAGAAGGAAATGAAACTATAGAAAAGAAGGGGTGAAAGGATAACAGAATGTTAATAACACATTGATTATGAGGTAGTTTCTTTACAAAGTAGTCTCTTTATAAAATTTATACAGCAAAATGTAGTTGAATTCATTTGGCTCACCAGGACGATACAAACACTTGAAAATTTTATCTATACCAAGACACAACATAGAGATGTGATCCAGTTGTAGAGAAAATATAGAGTATGTACTTGACATATGTCACTCTTGTTATTTTGTTTATTTTGAGACACCACTCGTTGACAATATGTTAATATCTTAATAACACTTTCAATGTTTATATCTGCACAATAGTGTAAATGTACTGGTTACAAACAATTATTAATTTGTACCATGTACGTACAGAATATAAAAAACACAAGCGTATTGTTAAGGTGCAAATATTACATTACGTGCTGCTTGCTATTGTCATCCAAATGACAGTACTCTCGACGTCGACTGGCAAGCACTTCTGTGTCAGTTGAAAGAGGTTTACATTTGCCAGATTTAAAGCTTTAACTTTTGAGTGATGAAAGTTAGTCTTCCAACAAAATAAGGACGTTGTTTCACAACAACAACAACGTAAAAAAGACAATAACATTTTGATTGTTGTTGTCATTAGATAGCCTGGAATTTTCTTCAATAGCGACACAGTTTTATTGTTTGCATCTAAGTCGGATTAAATTTGGAGTAAATAAATATGTGAGAGAAGGTTAAATGTCACGAGGGGGTCGAATGTCACGAGAGAGTTAAAACAGGGCGATGGGCTGGCACAACACTGTTCAACTTAACACTCGAATATGTGATCAGGAAATTGTCAATTGATAGGCATTCAACATTAAAACATAAAGTGGTCCAGATCGTAGGGTATGTAGATGATATTAATATTATGACAAGATCCCAAGGAAGAGCAAAAAATACCTTCCAGGAACTCAAAGGTGAAGCAGAATAGATAGGATTACAGGTTATTACAAATAAAACAAAAGTTACGATCACCACTCGAAAAAACCCAGGAAACCTGAACAGTATGAAATCGAACCACTAAACCTGGAAATAGCTAATCAGTTTAAATATTTGGGATGTTGGATGGTAGAAGACAATGAAGAAATAAATTAAATAAGGAAAAGTATACGGGTCGAAAATAGACAATATGCTTCGTTGACATCTATATTCAAGACAAGGAATATCCGTCAACAGTCCGAGGTCACGTTATATAAAGTTATGATTAGACCGGTGATAACATATGGCAGCGAGACTTGGACTCCGAACAAACAAGCTACTAAGATAGTCAATACTTTTGAGAGAAGAATTTTGAGGAGAATATATGGACCAATCCAAGTCAATGGGATATGGAGAATGCGTCACTATGAGGAACTATGCAAGCTGCATAAAGACAATTATCTGGCCACCACCATCCGACTGCACAGATTGCAATGGGCAGGACACATCATTAGGATGGAAGACAACCGAATACCTAGGAAGGTACTGTTTAGTCAAATCGAGGGTAGAAGGCCTGTCGGAAGACTCAAGACACGCTGGATTGAAGCAATGGCGAGGGATGCTGATAATTTACTTAAAATAAAACGATGGACATTGATTGCCAAGGGCAGGGAAAAATGGAGGCTAAATTTCGACTCCGAACTGTGAAGCCATAGAAGGAGAAGAAATAAACATGTGATTGGTTTACTGTCTATGATGTGACTTTTCATTCACCCGAACACTGCCGGACGTAGATATTAGAAGTATAAAAACATAACTTATCAGTAAAACCTGTTGTAGGCCATTGGAAACATATATGGTCTATGTGGCTGAAACATAAATGGTGGGGCTTCTGATAGGAGAAGGGAAATTCGTAATGTTGAAGTAGTAAATTATCTACAGCCAAGAGCTAACACGTGCACGCAATCGTCCTCAAACCACTTTTGTACACAAGAAGTTTCCCACTTATGTTGCTTCAAAACAGGTTACCTCTATTTGAGTTTCAAACTAATCCCACTTACCGCCAAACAATTTTCTGTAGGTCACACACACACACACACACACACACACACACACACACACACACACACACACACACACACACACACACACACACACACACACACACACACACACACACACACACACACACACACACACACACACACACACACACACACACAGTGTAATTTAGCGGTGGTTGTGAAGTTCGATACAAATTTGTGTCTCTTCTGATCGATCTGCGTGTGGGTGTGAATTGTGCGAAAGTTTGTGTGGGGCGGTGAAAGATTACGTAAATGCTGATATGTCAGAGCTTGAAAATACTAAACTACTTTGATATACGGACCTACTGGTAAATTAAATGAAATCCAATTTCCAATTTGTGTTAAAAGTGTTTACCGGGCTGTTTGGCCGTGGTCTACGGTTTACAGACAAACCAAACGTTTCGACAGCACCACTGGGTGACATCATCAGTGGAATTCAAAGAATTCGAGACCACCTGAACGCGGGTTGTTAACGTCAGGCCCACAGTACTGTGGTAAAGGCTGACGTTAACCACAGTACTTTATCACAGTACGTTACAATCAGCCTTTACCACAGTACTGTGGGCCTGACGTTAACAACCCGCGTTCAGGTTAGACTCGAATTCTTCGAATTCCACTGATGATGGCAGCCAGTGGTGCTGTCGAAACGTTTGGCTTGTCTGTAAACCGTAGACCATGGCCAAACAGCCCGGTAAATACTTGTAATACAACTGACACCGGCCGTGAAAGCCTTACAACAATTTTAAATACAAATTTTATTTTTCAGTCATCGTAATTTGGCTTTCACTTAATTCGACAATCCCTTCTCTACCCGATCACTCAAAATTATTTTAGACTTTATAGAATATTAAAGTTTTCAAAAGGATGTAAAATCACTTCTAATAAAGAACGAAATTTGCTTTATTAAAGGCAGTGACAGGAAAACTAGTCTTAGAAAAGAAGTATACGGTACGTAAGAAAATATACGTATGTACAAAACAGTGAAGTCCGTGAAGAGATAATGAGGAAGACGTCTATTAGAAGAGCTCATGAAGTGTCATGAGATGGATGTAAGTCAATATTAAGGATGACATCTATGAAAGACAACTTTCAGCATATAAAATAATTATGTATCATAATAATAATAAATGCTTTTAATGTTTTTACTTCCATGTTCCATAAGGAAATGGAAGTATGGTCATGGCGAAAATAATCGTGTTCGAGATAACGGCACATTCTGATTGTACTACCATCAAAACATGAAAAAAGTCATTTTACTTCCATATTCCTTAAGGAATGGAAGTATGGTGATGGCAAAAAAATCGTGTTCGAGATTATTGCAGATTCTGATTCTACTACACTCAAAACATGAAAAAAAGTCGTTTTCCGAAAAGTGTCTGTGTGTGTGTCTGTCTGTCTGTCTGTGTGTCTGTCTGTAGATTTTTTTTCTATGGCAAACGATAACTGCCGCAAATTCAAACAGAATCAAATAATTTTTTGCATACACCCCTAATTTGTAGAGTACTCGCGACCTATTGTTTTTGGTGAAGATCGGTTGAGGGAAAGGGGTAGTTTACCGGCAACGGTTTTTTTTTATCAAGGGAAATTTTTTTTTTTGGCAAACGATAACAGCCGCAAATTCAAACAGAATCAAATAATGTTTCGCATACAGCCCTGAATTGTAGAGTTCTCAAGACTTATTGTTTTTGGTGAAAATCGGTTAAGGGAAAGGGGTAGTTTACCTGTAACATTTTATGTTTTAACAAGGGTATTTCCTATGGCAAACGATAACAGCCGCAAATTCAAACAGAATCAAAAGATTATTTGCATACAGCCCTAAATTGTAGAGTTCTCAAGACCTATTGTTTTTTGTGAAGATCGGTTAAGGGAAAGGGGTAGTTTACCTACAACGTTTTTTTAACAAGGGTATTTTCTATGGCAAACGATAACAGCCGCAAGTTCAAACAGAATCAAATAATTTTTTGCATACAGCCCTGATTTGTAGAGTTGAAGACCTATTGTTTTTGGTGAAGATCGGTTAAGGGAAGGGGTAGTTTACCTGCAACCTTTTACGTTTTAACAAGAGTAAAGTACTTGAAAATTTATTTAAACTTTTTGAAACAATGGTAATTGTTAAAAATAAAATAATTTTGTTGCCAGGCAATAAAATTATAATTTTTTCATTTTAATGTAATATAATATTTTTCATTTAATACAGCAATAAAAAGGCAGGTAAGACACAGCCTGGCTGTTTGGCTGAAAATGATTTTAAATATAAATCTTAGAATATGGAAGTCATGTATGGTTCTCCATACCGATATTTTCGAAAAGTGTCTGTGTGTCTATGTAGAATTTTTTTTTTGGCAAACGATAACAGCCGCAAATTCAAACAGAATCAAATAATTTTTTGCATACAGCTCTGATTTGTAGAGTACTCACGACCTATTGTTTTTGGTGAAGATCGGTTGAGGGAAAGGGGTAGTTTACCTGCAACGGTTTTTTTTATCAAGGGTAATTTTTTTGGGGGGGCAAACGATAACAGCCGCAAATTCAAACAGAATCAAATATGTTTCGCACACAGCCCTGAATTACGGAGTTCTCAAGACCTGTTGTTTTTGGTGAAGATCGGTTAAGGGAAAGGGGTAGTTTACCTGCAACGTTTTATGTTTTAACAAGGGTATTTTCTATGGCAAACGGTAACAGCCGCAAATTCAAACAGAATCAAATAATTTTTTGCATGCAACTCTGAATTGTAGAGTTTTCAAGATCTATTGTTTTTGGTGAAGATCGGTTAAGGGAAAGGGGTAGTTTACCAGCAACGTTTTACGTTTTAACAAGGGTAATTTTTTCTATGACGAACGATAACTGCCGCATATTCAAACAGAATCAAATAATTTTTTGCATTCGTCACTGAATTGTAGAGAACTCAAGGCCTTTTGATTTTGGTGAAGATCGGTTAATGGGAAGGGGTAGTTTACCAGCAACCTTTTACGTTTTAACAAGAGTAAAGTACTTGAAAAAATTCATTTAAACTTTTTCAAACAATGGTAATTGTTAAAAATAAAATAATTTTGTTGCCAGGCAATAAAATTATAATTTTTTCATCTTAATGTAAATCATGTATGAGAGAAAATATATCGTTCGTGGCAGGCAAGCATATCTCAGTTATGTAATGTTTACGTTTCCATTTTATTATTATGACTACCGCAATAAAAAGGCAGGGAAGACACACACACACACACACACACACACACACACACGCAAAATTCGCGTTATTTCTGGCCTCATTCATGTTCATTTTCTTACATTTGCACGCTTTTTAAATGGAAAGTGCCGAAACCCATACCAACATAACGCGTGCAAGCCGAAAAAGTGTCCAGCGTGGATAGCGATTTGCTTCCTGTGGATCGCTGGGCAGTGTAACTACACGTGTTTACTGAGGAACGATTCATAGACAGACTTTTCGTCTTTAGGGAATGAACCCTCTGCAAGATGCTGAGGGTCCATGAGTGACTTCGGAGCGCTCCTTCTTTTCCGCGTGTTTGTTCTGTAAAACGTACACTGTAGATTCGTAGCTGTACTCTAAGCAACGCTCAATAGGAAATGTTGAAAATTTTGTCCACGGTGTACCCTCATACACACTAAACCTGCTCTGATGTTTTAATTAGGGACATCATAATATTAAAACTTTGGAAACTTGAGCACCACTTAATGGAGATCAATCATTAACTTATACAAGCCATTAATTTTATGCATATTTTTTTTATATATGTGTACAACGTTATCAGCAACAAAGAAGTAATTTTTGTTAAAATTCCTTCCCGGGATATTTAGCCGTAGTCCAATGTTTTCTACAAAACCAGACGTTTCGGCAATGCCATCGACTTCCATCATCAGTGAAAATCGAGTGCGATAACGTGAGGTGGTATACATTAGTGACCACAGTACTGTGGTTAAGGTTGAAGCAGTAAGTAGAAAGAAGTAGTATCTATGGTAATATTTCATTTCGAAAATGATTTTAAATATAAATCTTAGAATATGGAAGTCATGTATGGTTCTCCATACCGATATTTATAAGTTGTATATGTGTACTACGTTACTGACAACAAAGAAGTAGTTTCTATGGAAACATTTCATTTCACTTTAACAAAATTCTATAGTTTTCTAGTGAAAATATATCGTTCCTGACAGGCAAGCATGTCTCAATTATGTAATGTTTACTTTTCCAATGTTTTATTATTGTTATTACCGCAATAAAAAGGCCGACAGGACACACACACACACATACAAAATTCGCGTTATTTCTGGCCTCACTCATGTTTATTTTCTTATGTTTGCATGCTTTTTAAATGGAAAGTGCCGAAACCCACACCAACACAACGCGTGCAAACCGAAAAGGTGGACATCGATTTGCTTCCTGTGGATCGCTGGCCAGTGTTGTTGTATTAAAGCAATTAATACAATCTGTGTGCTTATTTCTATTATGATATGAGAATTATAGTCTAATATGTGTGTATGCATGTGTATGAATAATGCATGTGTGTATGCATGAAAAATATATAAATATTTTTCTCCTTTGGAAAATTGTTTGCCCCTCCTTGAAAATATTTTGACCACCCTGATGGCTAGTTATTTACTAGCCTGTGTGGAATATAGCGTTATGACATGGATCATAATGGTGGGTGTTAAACAGGAGACACAAACGTATTAAGGAAAAAATATTTTGCTGAGAAATTTATAATTATACGGGTGAACAGAATAGTCGTTCAGGAAATCAGAAGACAAATGGAAAGAAAGAAATCAAGACTCGATTTTAAAAAAGAAAAATGTGTGGTATAGTACTGACAAGAAAGACTTTGATAACACTATAGACATCCCTCGGCACCTCCAATCCCTCGCAGCGAGAGTCCAATTTCATTACATGAATCAGATCGCAGCTGCCTTTAGCTAGCTCTTCATTCGACCTACAGACATTTTATCCAAAAGTACAGTCCTTCCCACAAAGGCTGAGGATAGTCTTAATCCACCTGACATGGTGGTACCATTTTAGCTGATACGTAAGTTCTTCAGAACTCAAGCATCCACTTATTTAATTAATATTTAAATGATTTTAAATATAAATTTTAGGACATGGAAGTCATGTATGGTATGGTTCTCCATACCGATTTTTCATCCTTGGCACGGTTACCTTACTGGACGAAATACTGGTATACTGGGGATGAACAATTCGGCTTTGTTGAGTTATGAACAGCTAGGTGGTGTGGACAGTTTAGGTCGATGCGAATTGTAGAAGGCATTGTCTGAGTCCAGTGTCTTCACAACAGAAAAGCATCGGCCAATCGGCCATCAATAATTTAAACATAGAAATACCTTAGTTCGGATAATGACTAAGCTTCTAGGTTTTGTTAGTCATTGCTGTTAGCTGGGCATGTGTCAATTCAGTTTAAGAAAAAGTCAGTAGTGCCCATTCTGAGAACAGATAAGAGTTTGACCTTGGTAACTGTAGGGCTGTCTACTGTATGAAGTCCAATTATATAATTTTAAATCTGAATATTTGCTGACTGTTTGTTGCATATTATTAATAGCATATCTATGAAAAAACAAACAATAACTGCCTAAAGGCAGTTGTTTTAGGGATAATGGATCTTATTTAAAACAATAAGTGGTGGACAAAAGAAGACTTTAGTATGTGGATTATGCTAAGGCTTCCAGTAAAGTATTACGGGATAAAATTTGGGGAATGAAAGATGTGGGGATTTAAAAGAATATTATAGAGTGATAAAGAACATGTGTGGAATACATGAGTGGTAATACTAAAACATATGTTAGAGAATAATTAGGAGATATGATTTGTCAAACATCAACATTGATGGGCGTCAAATCACTTGTATGTCAAGAGTTGTGTTTAATTATGTATGTAAGCCTATACAATAACATGTTTTATGCTAAACAAACGGAAGATAATACTTAAGGTTTAATGATCATTTGAAAATTTATAACTTTATGTAAACACTAATATTTGCTGACGATCAGGACATTAGGCTTCGAAGAACTTTTTGTTTAAATTACAGAAGGTAATGCAATCACACTGTTTTGAATTATACACCAGTACTATACGATGAGGGAAGATATTGTGGTCTCGGCACCTCTTTGGAGATGCCAGTCTTGCCACATCCCTGCTCCTCTTCACTATCAACAGACCAAATAAACTTCTCTAGTTAACCTAATGAAATTAAGTTTTTAGTTTGTAGACTTGCCAGGTCAGAATGTTTTACATACCTCAACCCAGAGGTAGATGGACTTGCAGTTTTATCCTTTCTGTAGGCAGCCTTTTGATCACCACAAACTTCTTCCTTCTGTTATCCCATACATGTACAGGGGGGTATTTACGAGGGGAGACGAACGGGACTAGACCATCCAGAGAGTCGAAAAAAATTGACAAAATTTGTTAATCTCTTAATTTTTAAGCTCTTGTGTTATTTTTTCAACTGCGTTTTTCAGCTAATAACTTATCTTTAAATGTACAAACAGGTTTATTACACAGAATTTGCGTATACGAAAATAGGAACGCAGTCAGTCAATAAGTATCTTCTAAACAATGTTCCAATAACGGGTATTTTTATTGTGTTATTACCGTTTATTTTAATTGGATTGATTTCAGGAGGTGTTAAAACACATTTTCGGTCACTTTAAACATAGGAATGTTGATTAATCCTGAATTGTTTTTTTTTTGTGTGAAGCCGACTTGACCAGACCCCGGACCCTCTCCAAGACCAAATCCTAGATACGCCACTGTATACGTTTTGACTTATTTGTATTAAAAAAATACAATTAAAATTTTCATTGTTGAATTTGTTAACAATAAATTGTCTGTTTCTAAGTAATTGATCGAAATTAATTATTTTATTTATTTCAATTCAAATTAAGGACTACAGACGTGTTATGTTTGTGTCTCTGCAAGTAAATCCATCTCATGGTCTGTTTACCCACTGTGATATACTCAAGGTACGTGGTTTTTTTGCTACTTTGGCTGCTACGATTAGAACACGGGGATCGCACTCACACACAGCCGTTTGGCGGATACACGCTGGCGCGCAGTTTGCGTGTTGGGGCCAGTGCAAGTGTGCGCGACTTGCATTAACTCCAGCACGCATTCTCGCACGCACACGCATGTGACGCCCGCGCGTACAGACTCACGCCGCACCGCTTGAGCCGACACATGCCACTCGTTGCAGTCTGCGTGTTGGGGTCAGTGCGAGCGCGCGCGACTTGCATTGACTCCAGTGCGAATTCTGGCATGCGCGAGCTCATGTGCGCTGGCGGTGTACACACATGCTTTGTTGTTTTAATCGTAGTACCCAGAGTAGTAAACATTTCCAACCTGAGTATTTTCACATTGCGGGAATACAACCAGGGTTGAATTTATTGCAGAGACACTAAACATCAAAACACGTTACTATGGAGTCACATATCCTCAAACAAATATATGAATGGGTCATTATCATCATCATCATCATCACCATCTAAAGGCCATGACTTGTCGAGTTAGCCACATCTCTCTCTCTCTCTCCATCATTGTCCTCTTTAAATTGCAGTACGGTAGGTAGCTCATATCCTTTCTCATTTCTTTGAAGAGTTCTGCTCTTGGTCCTCCTCTTGGTTTTCCCCAACATCTTTTCTTCAGAAATGCTACGTAAAAATTGATTGTGTCGTAACACATGACCGATCAATTTTGCCTTTATTCTTCCAATCATTTTATTGAAATGAAATCGAATGTATTATGTGATAGGCTACAATATCACTGAGATTAAAGTTGATCTTAGGTGATTAGCCTGTTATTTAGGCACAGCAGTTAAATTTATAGGTTACACGGCTTCCTCTTTTTTTTAATTTAATGAGAGTGTTAAAATTGAAACATTTAATAAGATTTGTGGTTGTATAAACAAAAGTTTAAAACTTGACAAAAGGCGGTACAGTTCAGAGAAATATATGGCGCAGAAAAGTAATTGGGTTATATGGTGCAGAGATTTGCATTCTAACCTCAAGTGCTTCAACGAGTGAATAGAGTTTGTTTAATTATAATCCCTGCTGGATCTCGAGATGAGACCGGATTCGAAGTGATTAAGAGACGTAAACACTAGTAAACACTAAGTACATACAATTTGATCAAAAAGGCTCTGGAGTACCAGCAAAATTGTAAGGAGAATGTAGAGCTAACGCAAGTAGTAATTTGCCAAAAAACCGTTGAACTCGCAGTCAATAGAATGTAGGAAAATTGGTAACATGTAAAAAGAGGTGGTTGGGGCAACAACTGAACTTTTAAGCTTGCAGTTGATCAAGGCATGAAGAAAAAGGTGTAGAAGAGTTGTTCTGTTCTGTACTGATGTACAGTAGAGATTCATTAATGTGCAGCTTCTGATCGACATGAAAGACAATAAAATAAAGTGTCTGATACGTGTTTTCACACTGACGCGTCGTAAGGATCATTTTTATATTAAGCGCGCTGCAGGTGATTCATCAGTTAACGATGCGGCATAATGTATAATATATGGGGTATGTTACATTATTAAACGAGCAAAGGAAGTTCTCAATTTGACTCGACCGTTTGTCATTTGTTCTGCCTGTCTATCTGTCTAAACTTGCGGTATGCCTCCCTATAACTTTTGAATCCATCAATAGATTTTTGTAAACTGTGGCATGCGTGTCTATATTTTTGCCCTACAGAACCCTACCCTACGACTACGTCGTATTTTTTACCTTATGTCTTGTTTTCGAGATTGCTCCCTCCAAAAATAAGGGAGTAGGAGGCAAAAACGTGGGGGGCAAAAATGTTAAACACATCGCAAAAGCCTATGTGGACATCAGATTAAAGGGAATTCAAACCAAAATCTGATATAGTGTTCAGTTTTAAGATTTTCAAAATTATAGGCGTCAGTCCCCAAAATGTGAGTGATAATTTGGATAAAATCCCAAAAAGTCATGTTAGGTATCAAATTAATGATAATGTTAACTGTCACCTGAATGTAGTGTTGAGTTTAGGAAATTTCAAAATTTTTGAACCCCAGGGCCTAAAATTAGATCCAGAATTTGGAAAAAAATTTGAAAATTTGGCAGACTGTCAGAGTAAAAGGAATTGTATCCTAAATCCGAATGTTTCTAATTGTTAATGTTTGTTGTATTATTGTGAGCTCTACAATTGCTATATTACTAAAAAATTAGTAGGATAATAGGGATCTCTGTAAATGTTTCCTATAATTGTAAACAATTTTATTTGTTTTACGTATAACACACACACACACACACGTATATTTAATATGTTTCCTGATATTTTGTGATGTTTTATCATAATGAAAGTTTCAATAGTTTTCAATAGTTTTATCTGGCAAACACTCCCAAAAACTGTATTTGCGGGTCTGCAAACTCTCATACTTTGAGTCACAGATGCAACTATATGCTTTAATAAAGCTTGTATTAGAAAAGCAAATGTTCTTCAAAGGCTTCAGATCATTCCTGAAAAATTTATGTTTGAAGGTCTCAAACGGATTGACGCAGAACGTATACGAAAGTCTGATAAGGTGCCACGAGAACAAAATAAAAGACAAAAAGTAAAAAGAAGACTGT
Source organism: Magicicada septendecula (assembly GCA_034769895.1). Lineage (NCBI taxonomy): Eukaryota > Metazoa > Arthropoda > Insecta > Hemiptera > Cicadidae > Magicicada > Magicicada septendecula. The sequence goes on along the minus strand of CM068375.1, from coordinate 87,427,454 downwards.
TAAAAAGGAAGAGAGAAGAATGTGAAAATAAAAGTTATTGTCCTGGTGAATTTTAGAGACATTCTTTAGAGAGTTTTCAATTTGTAAAACAGCTTTTCCGAAAGTTACCATTTTCCAGTTTTTACATTTTTCTAAAAAACTTTAAGCGCAGAAACCTGATATTTTGCAGAAATGCTATCTACTCTTATACAAATTTGCCTTACCAGAATTATAAAAAAAAATAACTAGCAGAACCTTTAATAACATTAATTTTAATTTAAACTTTAAGTGAATAAAATTTATAAAACTTATTTTTTTTTAATTATCACAAGAGCTGAAATTTTGATAAACCTACTACAGTAACAAAATGTAAGTGTGTTTAGTATTTGTTAAAAATTTTATAGAGACAGGATTAACCGTTTTTGAAATAATTGTACCTAAATCTAGCAAATTTTCCCAATTAAATCCAATTGAAACTGAAAACGCACCGGCTCTCCTGAAGTTATATATTGTGACTAATTAATTAAGTAATTTCTTATTACTGTTTTCTAAGTTCTTATTACTGTTCTCACTTAATTCTTCCTTCAATTTTTCTAAGTTCTTATTACTCTTCTCGCTTAATTCTTCCATTTTCTTGCTGAAGTCTTCATGACTCTGTTTTAAATATTCCATAAGGCTCTTCATGTCAACGCTCTCTGCAACTTTGTCCGGTTCTTGTCTATCTCCTTGGTCCTCTCTTATAATTACTTCTACTTCCTCGACCGGTGTTGCTTCTTTATCTTCCATATCTAATTCGTCTACTTTCTCGGCTTCGACCGCTCGTTTTCGCGATGTTTCTCGCTTCCTCATTTTGTTTATTTTTGCTTGTTTGTCTATTAATAATAATTTAATTTATATTACATTACACGCCTCACACGTTGGTTCGCCAATTTGTGACCAATTAAAACACAGGGTTACGTCCTTCTCTTGTACAGCCCCGCGTTGGGTTCGTCAATTTGTAACCAATTCGTTCGTATCGAGGGTTACTTCTTATTGAAATGTAGCCTCACTTCGGGTTCGTCAACTTGTAACGATAAGAATATATTCGTTACGTACAATGTTATCAGGAGTAGGTTACTTGTATTTAGTGTTGTGTGCACTTGAATTACATACACCGCCCGTTGGAAGTGTCAATTTATAATATAGATAAATAATGTAGCGACTAACTCGCACTGGAGTCGTCAATTTGTAATTATGAATGTGTTATGTAGAACGGCGAATGGTTTTGTAAATTGCCGCTTGCTCCCACTATACCGCACGTTTCCGTGACGTCACTCAACGTTGCCAACCGTCGTGTCCGCTGCAATCTGTGAATTTATTTCCGAAATAGAACAGCAATAATAACGACACAAATTGGCATCAAACATATATCCTCATAGGAATCCTTTATTCAGAAAAAACACTGTTTAATGGTTCTTAAATTTGAACAGGATAATCACAATTGTGGCGCAAATTATAAGTCTTCTTTTTACCAGTTGGCAGTAGTAGCCAACATTCAGTATTTTTCTTTTCTTTCAGACCAAAACAATGATTCGTAACGTTTCTATTAAAAAATAAAGTATCTCAGGGCGTATATGGTTCGGGGATTACAATTAAACAAAATATTATTCTATAAATCAAAATACAAGTTTTACAATTAAAGGATATTACAATGTTAAAGTGTAACGTGCACACAGGCAGTTGTATAGTGGTTATCAGTTCAAATAGGTTATGTCCAATTCAGGCTTTAATAATTATTATGTAAATCAAAGGTTCTTGTGGTGTTTGAAAAGGTGTCAATCTCAAATCGTGTTATTAGTGAGTGTTCTTGGTGTTGGTGTGATATGGTGTCGGTAGTTTTAGTTGATTAGTATTTAAAAAGTCGTGTATACAAATGTGGGTGTAGATGCACGATATAATAAGTTGTCAAAAATCACCAAATCCTCTTCTCTTATGGTTCTTGTCGAATACAGAGTCCTCGTCCACTTCAGATCTTCTTCCTGGTTCTTGGGTCTTCTCTCTCATATAATTGTTGTTCTTCTCTTAGTGTAAAAGGTTCGTGTTGTTTACTTCTAATTGTATTAATATGTTTTTATCGTTTTTACACTGTTTTTTATATAATATGTCGGACGTTTTACAAACGCGTCTATCCGCTAAGCTCGTTGTCAAAGAAGTCTCATTTTATTTATCCGAAATTTCTGGTTGCTAAGGGTAAACTTGGAATCTGGTTGGCTAATTCGGATATACATTGTCATATACTTTCATTATTTCAAAGTCTAAAATTTGTTCAAAATCTTTAAATTAACATAACTTTTCTGTACTGATTGGGAATTTAAAACCATTATCAGCATTATTTTGATCTTTACATTTGTTACATTTACACACTAAACATGCCTACTTTTACATAAGAACTACAGATGTTACAATTTTGTTATTTGAAATTTTCTTAATTAACTTGATATGTATTATTTTGTTTCTATATTCGTTGTGTACACTATTGACTATAAATATATTTATCCCTTCACATTTGTTTTACAAAATCTCTAACATTATTATTCAAAATTTACTAAAGTTGGTTTCACCTGGCCTATGTACTGGTGTTATTTTCATCACCATGTTTAAAATCTTTTTCAGTTAAATTATCTTTTAACAATTATAAAAAACTGTTTAACACATAACATTATTTTATCAAAACAAGAAATATACTATTCTAATAGTTTAAATTCATGCACACATGGCTATGATTTTACTGAATCCTTGAACAAATTAACTGTTCTTTACCTAAACTGTATAATTGTTTGACACTTAGCCATAACATCTTTTATAGTCTATTCTGCCTTGCCAAATCAATTTATTACGGTTTAGCACCAGTTCTATGGTTATATTTGTTAACATAAAACATGAAATTAATATCATTTAATTGATATTCCTTTAAAATAACTGTTCCACCTACTACATACAAAAAACAACACAAATACTATGATAATAAAACACTGTGCTTAAACATAATAACATGCACATTTATAAAACAAATTCTGTACTAACTAATTAGTCTTTTGCCAGTTAATTTAATAATTACTCTGACACTGTCTATGTTATGCTTCACTCTTGTTATAACTGTTATAATGAACATGTCATTATTTGTTGTTTACTGGACAATCTTATGAACACTATATGTTACAATTATTTGTATGGTTTATGTATCGATAATAAGGTGTATTTATATTTTCATTACATCCATTAACTTAATCATTTACTAATATTTCTTTTACATAATATTACATGTTTGGGCCTATTATCCCTCAATTTGTATTTTGATTATCTGGATATTATGATACATTAAATGAAACCATTTGTTTCTTTATAGTACTGGTTCATAAGCCGTGTGTCTTTATAATTCTTTATTTGGTCATTACTGAAGGTTCATGTCATAATTGGGGTTGAAGGTATTTTGCATCACTTAGCCTAAATCATTAATTTGGGTACGGTCAGTTGTCTTACTGGTCAGTCTAAAATGGTTAGTCGTTCCTCTTCACTATCATCTTGGAAGATATTGTTCTTCTTGTTTGCTTCTTAACCAAAGTCTTCATTAAATCAGGTATGATATTAAGTTGTTCCAAATGTCATGTTACATACTACCCTGCCACCAAATTTGATCATTTTAATAAAATATTGTTTTTGTTGAAATTATCAATTATCTTATCTTTCACATTATCATTTGTTGTTCTTATTATGATCTGGTATACTTGTCTTTAATTATAAGTGTTCTATCCCTGGAACATGTTACTTCCCTAACAAATTAATCACCATATATTCTGGAATCAGTCGGGGGGCTCTCTTGACCTAATACCCCGCTGTCCTTATAATACATAATACATAAATAATATCGATTGCTGGAGCTATCTCGTCAGTCAATCACATTTAATAATCACTAGTCTATTCACGACTAAAATAAAATAAAATAATATAATATATTCTTGGGATTGTTCACTCAGTCTAACTTCTCAGATCTAAATATTTCCTTCCATTGATTCTTTCAGATGTTTATTTTCTTGTGGCGATATTAATAACATTTTTTATTTTCAATTGGTACTATCTTCTTTCCTTCTTTATCAGTACTGCTTAATCTTCATTTTTTCATTCACTATTTTCATTCAATTAAAACATAACAAGTATCTGTATCTATAGTTGTTGTGGATTCTCTCACAATCATGACAGGTTATTTGTAGTAAATTCGTTTCTAGTCTTGTCTTATTTTCATCGTCGACTGTCTACACTTGTCCTTTCTTATTCATTTTATAGCACTATGGTTTCTTCTAATTTATGGATGTTGCATCTTTCTTTTATATTCCAATAATAAGTTCATAACTGTGTTTAATAAGAGGTGCTTATTTTGTTTAGAATTTGGAAATTTATTCCTAGTTGTTTATCTGCTTGATTCATAATAACATTATCAAACTGTACTGTAAGTTGTCCTTACTATTTATTTGAATTCTGAGATATTCAAATTTGTTTATTTGCCTTCATTTAAAATTATATTCTGGATTATCAAAGTTGGTAAGGTGAGCTTACTATATTCTTTCAATTTTGTGGTATTATAATAATAAATTCTTCAATTCCATATTAATTCTCATAAATAATTAGTTGTAAGTTGATCTTACTATTTCTTTAGAATTTTGTGGTGTTATAATAATAAATTCTTCAATTCCAAATTAATTCTCATAAATAATTAGTTGTAAGTTGATCTTACTATTTCTTTAGAATTTTGGTGGTATTATATTCATAAATTCTTCAGTTCCAAATTAATTCTCATAAATAATTAGTTGTAAGTTGTTCTTACTATTTCTTTAGAATTTTGTGGTATATTCAACTTTGTTTATTAGGTTCATAATACATTTTTAATTTCTACTAATTTTGGTGTCCATTCTATATTATCCACTTTTAATGACACTATGGCTTGTCTCATGTCAATTATTGCTGAGTATTTTCTCAAAATATCACAGCCTATTAGTAGATTAAATGGTAGATTACTAGCTATTAGAAAAATCATAGGTATAGCTACATTTCTGCTGGTCACTGTTAATGATACCTGTTTCCTTATTGACTTGTTTTGCCTTCCAGTGGCTCCGATTAAAATTATATTTTGAATTGGTAAAGTTGGTAAGATGGCCTTACTATATTTTTGAATTTTGATGTATTCATTGTTGTCGATTAACGACACGTTTGCGCCCGTATCTATCATGCATCTTGTCTCTAGTCCATTCACTTGGGCGATGATATAAACGATCTCATTATTTGAACTATTTTGCGTTATCGTGTCTTCGTTCAGTAGTTCTTCTCTAACATTTTTTAAGAAGTGATTGTGCACTTTCGTCAATGTATCGTCAGTCATTTTGTCTCGTCCTAGTAAGTACCCAAATTGCCGGTTCAGTGATGGGACCTGATGGATTTTCACTGCCGCGGTCCGTTTAAATCAGGGCTGATCTCCTCGGTCCTGTTGTCTGATTGATTGGGTCTGTCTCTACTCTGTGACTCTTGTACCTCAATGGCGTTATTATTGAACGTCACTGAGTTTCGGTTATTTCTGTTGTCGTCGCAGCTTCTACTTCGCCGATGTTCATCACGGTAGTGCTGGTTACTCTCCTCCTGAAAACTTCTTCCACGGTTCCCATTATAATTTGCTCGTCCCTGGTACCAACGTCTTCCCACATCTCTATCGTCAATGCTTACATAATTCACTTGTCTTCGATATGTTTGATTTTGATTGTTATTATTTCCGTTATTATTATGCCTGTATCGGTTATCATAGTTGTTGTTATAACCTCGGTTGTTCTGGTACTGGTGGTCTCTGTCATTGGCGCGCTGGTATCCATTATTGTTGTTATTTGTAGGAGGGCTACGGTAATAGTTGTTGTTGTTATTGTTGTTATTATTCGCATTATTTCGTGGATAGTTGTAAGTGTTATTCTGGTTTTGGTAACCGCGTTGATAGTGGTTACCGTTGTTGTTATAACTATTGTTCGGTCGTTGCCCGTTGTTTTCATATTGGGCGTCGCGGCGACCATTATTTCTATTTATTTCATCGTTCCTTCGTCGGTACTGGAGGAAGTTCTTCTCTTGTTCCATCTCCGCTAATAATGTTGACATCTCCTCGATGGTTTGTATGCGTCCGTTTATTCGGCCTCTTGTAATTTCGCCACCATAGTGGTAAGCTAATAGCCGCACTAAACATTCTGTAGGAATTGCAGGCTCTAAATGTCTGGCTATATTTATTTTGCCAAGAAAATATGCGGTTGGAGTTTGCTTGCCGTGCAGGTTATATCGGCCCAATCCTATGTCACTTCTTATCATGTTTTGCGTGGCATCAGACCAATATTTAGATTTGAACTGCTTTTTAAACTCTTGGAAGTTCTGTATACTCGGCCGCATCGCCGTCCACCAATTGTCATATACTTTTCGGAACATTTCGTCCAGCATGCTCCTTATTACAAACCACCTGTCTTCTCCGGTTTTGGCTATCTTCTCTTCGACTCGTTCTAAGAATAGCATGGGGTTTCTTCTATAGTTTTGGAAATCGATCACTTCTCGATTTTCCTCGCATGTTGTATGTGCACCGGTACATTGTCTGTTTTTTAGGGAATTGATTTCATCTCTATGAGCAGTTGTTTGGTCTTGTACTCGATTGAGACTAGTACTCATACCTTCTAATCTCTCTCCCATCACTGCTTGGTTGGTTCTCATATTTTCAACTCGTCCATTCGTTTCTTCCCGGACGCTCAGTATCTCTTGGTTCATCCGCTCACACTTTTCCTTGGTCTCGGATTCTACCCTTTTAATTTCAGTCACCGGTTCTTCCAGCTTCTTGTCCCATTCTTCCTGCAATTGCCGGTTATTAATTTCCATCTTGTTATTCCACTCTTCTTTTAATGACTCTTTGTGTTCATCTATTTTTTCATGGTCTTTTGGTAATTTCCCTTCAACTCTTCCCTCAATGCTCTATTATTTTCGTCTATTTTCTCTTCCATTTTACTGCTATTCTCTTCCAATTCTCGGCTCAATTCCTCCTTGGTTTGTTTATTATCACTCCTTATCTCCTCCATCTGCTTACACAAATCTTCCTTCAATATTACTAAGTTCTTATTACTGTTCTCACTTAATTCTTCCTTCAATTTTTCTAAGTTCTTATTACTCTTCTCGCTTAATTCTTCCATTTTCTTGCTGAAGTCTTCATGACTCTGTTTTAAATATTCCATAAGGCTCTTCATGTCAACGCTCTCTGCAACTTTGTCCGGTTCTTGTCTATCTCCTTGGTCCTCTCTTATAATTACTTCTACTTCCTCGACCGGTGTTGCTTCTTTATCTTCCATATCTAATTCGTCTACTTTCTCGGCTTCGACCGCTCGTTTTCGCGATGTTTCTCGCTTCCTCATTTTGTTTATTTTTGCTTGTTTGTCTATTAATAATAATTTAATTTATATTACATTACACGCCTCACACGTTGGTTCGCCAATTTGTGACCAATTAAAACACAGGGTTACGTCCTTCTCTTGTACAGCCCCGCGTTGGGTTCGTCAATTTGTAACCAATTCGTTCGTATCGAGGGTTACTTCTTATTGAAATGTAGCCTCACTTCGGGTTCGTCAACTTGTAACGATAAGAATATATTCGTTACGTACAATGTTATCAGGAGTAGGTTACTTGTATTTAGTGTTGTGTGCACTTGAATTACATACACCGCCCGTTGGAAGTGTCAATTTATAATATAGATAAATAATGTAGCGACTAACTCGCACTGGAGTCGTCAATTTGTAATTATGAATGTGTTATGTAGAACGGCGAATGGTTTTGTAAATTGCCGCTTGCTCCCACTATACCGCACGTTTCCGTGACGTCACTCAACGTTGCCAACCGTCGTGTCCGCTGCAATCTGTGAATTTATTTCCGAAATAGAACAGCAATAATAACGACACAAATTGGCATCAAACATATATCCTCATAGGAATCCTTTATTCAGAAAAAACACTGTTTAATGGTTCTTAAATTTGAACAGGATAATCACAATTGTGGCGCAAATTATAAGTCTTCTTTTTACCAGTTGGCAGTAGTAGCCAACATTCAGTATTTTTCTTTTCTTTCAGACCAAAACAATGATTCGTAACGTTTCTATTAAAAAATAAAGTATCTCAGGGCGTATATGGTTCGGGGATTACAATTAAACAAAATATTATTCTATAAATCAAAATACAAGTTTTACAATTAAAGGATATTACAATGTTAAAGTGTAACGTGCACACAGGCAGTTGTATAGTGGTTATCAGTTCAAATAGGTTATGTCCAATTCAGGCTTTAATAATTATTATGTAAATCAAAGGTTCTTGTGGTGTTTGAAAAGGTGTCAATCTCAAATCGTGTTATTAGTGAGTGTTCTTGGTGTTGGTGTGATATGGTGTCGGTAGTTTTAGTTGATTAGTATTTAAAAAGTCGTGTATACAAATGTGGGTGTAGATGCACGATATAATAAGTTGTCAAAAATCACCAAATCCTCTTCTTTTATGGTTCTTGTCGAATACAGAGTCCTCGTCCACTTCAGATCTTCTTCCTGGTTCTTGGGTCTTCTCTCTCATATAATTGTTGTTCTTCTCTTAGTGTAAAAGGTTCGTGTTGTTTACTTCTAATTGTATTAATATGTTTTTATCGTTTTTACACTGTTTTTTATATAATATGTCGGACGTTTTACAAACGCGTCTATCCGCTAAGCTCGTTGACAAAGAAGTCTCATTTTATTTATCCGAAATTTCTGGTTGCTAAGGGTAAACTTGGAATCTGGTTGGCTAATTCGGATATACATTGTCATATACTTTCATTATTTCAAAGTCTAAAATTTGTTCAAAATCTTTAAATTAACATAACTTTTCTGTACTGATTGGGAATTTAAAACCATTATCAGCATTATTTTGATCTTTACATTTGTTACATTTACACACTAAACATGCCTACTTTTACATAAGAACTACAGATGTTACAATTTTGTTATTTGAAATTTTCTTAATTAACTTGATATGTATTATTTTGTTTCTATATTCGTTGTGTACACTATTGACTATAAATATATTTATCCCTTCACATTTGTTTTACAAAATCTCTAACATTATTATTCAAAATTTACTAAAGTTGGTTTCACCTGGCCTATGTACTGGTGTTATTTTCATCACCATGTTTAAAATCTTTTTCAGTTAAATTATCTTTTAACAATTATAAAAAACTGTTTAACACATAACATTATTTTATCAAAACAAGAAATATACTATTCTAATAGTTTAAATTCATGCACACATGGCTATGATTTTACTGAATCCTTGAACAAATTAACTGTTCTTTACCTAAACTGTATAATTGTTTGACACTTAGCCATAACATCTTTTATAGTCTATTCTGCCTTGCCAAATCAATTTATTACGGTTTAGCACCAGTTCTATGGTTATATTTGTTAACATAAAACATGAAATTAATATCATTTAATTGATATTCCTTTAAAATAACTGTTCCACCTACTACATACAAAAAACAACACAAATACTATGATAATAAAACACTGTGCTTAAACATAATAACATGCACATTTATAAAACAAATTCTGTACTAACTAATTAGTCTTTTGCCAGTTAATTTAATAATTACTCTGACACTGTCTATGTTATGCTTCACTCTTGTTATAACTGTTATAATGAACATGTCATTATTTGTTGTTTACTGGACAATCTTATGAACACTATATGTTACAATTATTTGTATGGTTTATGTATCGATAATAAGGTGTATTTATATTTTCATTACATCCATTAACTTAATCATTTACTAATATTTCTTTTACATAATATTACATGTTTGGGCCTATTATCCCTCAATTTGTATTTTGATTATCTGGATATTATGATACATTAAATGAAACCATTTGTTTCTTTATAGTACTGGTTCATAAGCCGTGTGTCTTTATAATTCTTTATTTGGTCATTACTGAAGGTTCATGTCATAATTGGGGTTGAAGGTATTTTGCATCACTTAGCCTAAATCATTAATTTGGGTACGGTCAGTTGTCTTACTGGTCAGTCTAAAATGGTTAGTCGTTCCTCTTCACTATCATCTTGGAAGATATTGTTCTTCTTGTTTGCTTCTTAACCAAAGTCTTCATTAAATCAGGTACGATATTAAGTTGTTCCCAATGTCATGTTACAATATGAATTCAGCCTTAGCACATTGGAGCCCGCGTGTCGCAACATGGAAATAGGTGTCAATGACGAGAAGCTCTTCACGTTGCATTTCGCTTACGATCAAGTAATTATAGTTAAAGACGAGGGTGACATCAGTTAGAAAGTTAGATGAAGAATACCAGAAATGAAACTTAACAATAAATAAGAATAAGACTTAATATATTGTCGTCGGAAATACTCAGAGGGATATAGGCCCATTGTTAGAATGGGGAGTTGTGGAGGGAGTAGATTTATATAAGTACCTTGTTGTCATGGTTACAAAAGGAAGCATAAGTGAAACAGAAATAAAAAATAGTATAGAACAAAGAAAACAAATGACGAGACAGTTAAATGGCACACTATGGTGCAATAAAGTAAGGTCCGAGACAAAAATCAAAATATTGTTACGACGGTCCCCTTGATCGTCGCATGGTACAATAGAAAACAAAATACAAGATACCGATGAAGTCACTAATCACCAGCTTTAATTAATCTCAATTAACAATTTGTAATCAACAAGACAGTCTCTTATAACAAATCAAATAAAAATTGTCCACACGTAATAATAATGTCAACTAATAGAGTCCCGCACAATTATAAAACACGTCACACTTCGCTACAATACTTAGAACCTCACTGGAATAAATCGCTACGAAACACTGAAACTAAGCGGCAGCTGTCGTTGCTTAAATAGATAACACAAGCGTTCCAGAATAATCCATAATACGCGTCAACACTACTAGAAAACACTAGAGCGTAATTGCTTGTGCTCTTGAACACAGTGCGCGGGTACCGGTGAAGTCTGACACAGCCTCGGTGGTTGACGCGAGATAAGTGTCACGTAATTTGTCTTTCATCTCAAAGCAGCAGCAATATGTACGCTCACACACACATTACAGCTGGAGTCTGCTGGGATAGCCGAGAAACATGTAGAATGTTCTGTAATGGCGTTACAATATATATATATATATAGAGAGAGACAGTAGTGGAAAGTGTTGTAATATATGGGGTTATATTGTGGAAAACTACATATAGAAATGGGATACTGGAGAAGGTGCTGTAGGCTTACATTCCTACATAGGGTAGGAAATGAAGAAATACGAGAAGGAATTAATATATGAATCAACATATGACACACTTGATGGAAAAAAGATTAAGATAACGGGGACGTGTGCCGTATGGGTGGTAATGATAGATGGCCAAAGAAATTACTAGAATGCACCCCTCCTGAAAGCAGAAAAAGAGGGGAAGGCCGCAAAAAGACTTGGATAGAATGGATAAGGAATCTAATGGTACAGACAAATCTGAGCGATGATGATTGGAAAGATCTTAAAGTTTGAAAGGTATGCTGCCAAAAACGACTTTAAATCTTATTCAAAATTCGCATATATTTATATATTGTAACATTAATCTCGTTGATGAGCCACCCAGTTGAGTATCACAAATATTTATAACGTTACAAATTTTCAATGGGTGTAATCGTAATAATAACAACGTAAAATTGTTTAAAATAATTAAAACATTTATTAATTAAAATTTCAAAATAAATTTCGAATTAAAATTTCATTATTATTTCATGTGTATGGGTAATCGCAGTACCCACATTTATTGATTACATACACGTAATATCGCATATTCCATACAAACATAAAATACTCTTATAATTATAAATACATTTGATTATTAATAATATGGCTCTCGACTTGCTCAGTATTTTATGCGTAATTTATTATACACTGAAATCTTTCTTTAAAAAAGAAATAAATCTTATTGTTATAACATATGCGTTTGTCATTTATATTAATTACGTTAGTAACTTTCTATTCTTTCAAAAATTACATTTAAATATTCTCAATAAATTATTAATTCAAGAATTATGCTTTCATAATTCAACAATTTAAATTTAAATATTTTCCATAAATTATCCATTTAAAATTATGCTTTCATAATTACTATACAATTTAAATTTAAATATTTTCAATAAATTATTAATTCAAAACTTATACTGTAATTACTATACAAGACATTTATATTTACAAGTTATAAATTACACTTTTATAAAATATTATCTTTCTTTTGAAAATGTTTATCTGTAATTGATTAAGTCTTTTGTTATGAGGAATAGATGGCTTTCTTTCACCTTAATTGTAGCGGTTCCTCAGCGTACCCTCTCCTGGTCATGAGTCCTTTGTTGTGAATCTCCTGCGTAGTCGTGAAGTCCTGGATCCTTTCCTCGTCCTCCGGGTCCTTTCGGAAGTCCGATGACTCGTCCTCAACGTCTGGAATTTATGCCATGTAGCGTGCTGCTCCCTCGTCCTCCGTAATCGTCTCTGGCTGCAACGGTGGTGTCCTGAAAGTGATGATGTTGTCAAGCATCGCCTCCGGCTGCCGCTGTAGTCAAATGAGAAAGAGTTGAAGTCGTTGGGCAGAGCCTCCGGCTGCCACTGTGGTCTGACAAGAAAGAGAACAAGGCTGAAATGCCTCGCGTTTTGTACTATAGGGCGCAAAATTCATGTTTCGACAATTCTCTGGAGCACTAGGTTTGTCGTGGCGTCCTTTTACAAACACGATTATTCACACACTTTTTTTACTTGTCTTCGCAACGTGCGAAGTATTTTGCAAATTACCCGATATTCATCTGGTCGGTAATTTTTATGTGTACAATTGTGTTTAAACGTTTCTCGTTATCTTAATTATTATGGGTTTTATTTACGTTTATTTTCACTGTATTCGCACTTTTTATTATTTTTGCACCATCTTTCATACACACGTGCGTCCTTTATATGATACACACTGTGGCGTAGTTGGTATTGTGATATTTCATATACATTTATCACCATTTAAATAATTCATATAATTAATAACGTATATTTAGAGGTGACGCTTGACAGGAATCCACTGGCCTCACACACACACACACACACACACACACACACACACACACACACACACACACACACACACACACACACACACACACACACACACACACACACACACACACACACACACACACACACACACGCGTAAGATACGCGTGTACACACAGACGCAGCTGCGTGGCGTGACCAACCTGTCCAAGCATGCAAACTTGTTGTTCACTTTACAGTTCAGATTGAAAACTGAATTATTATTACTAACAATATGGATTATTTATTTATATTATATTAATTATCTTAACTAATTGTGCAATCCACAGTACTCTATACATTTGTACTGTTGCATTAGGTATATATATATATATATATATATATATATATATATATCCTATAACTCAGCGTTAAACAAAATTGTCCGGGCACATTCACACAAAGGCAACCGGAATATAATAGTGCGTAATAGAAAATTTTCTACTTTAAAGTATCAGAAATGTATTAAAGAGTCCGCGTGTACCCGCACACGCGCGTGTGTAGTTATGCTGTGGATTTGTACAGTTTTGTAAACAAGGGGATGCTTATTGATTGTGGGCGACAATAATAATAGAAATGGAAATGTTATTAACGGGTGAGACTGGTTTACAACTGAGCTGGAATTCACGGTCGCTAGGCAACAGAAAGTGCAGGTGGCCGCGGACTCGATTCACCTCCGTTCTTTAATTGTTACTCACGTTCTGAAACTGCGGGCAAACAATTATATCCCAAATGATGGTTGTTCGCAAACGATGTGTTACTGATTGCGCCACCGAGCAACTGAAAATAATTGCAACAGTTGAACTTTAGCAAGGGGGACGAATAAAAATGTAATTAAACGTCGTTATTAGAAAATATTTTTAATTTTGAAACTTGTTTCCTGACTCACGTTATAACGTCTCCTCCTGTTAAGACATTATAACACAGGGAACCAGTTTAATTGGCCTCTGTTAATTAAACCGGCTGCCATTGTTAGTACTAATTACTTACCAACAACTTGGGAACCTGTAAAAATCAAGAGTTTGACTAAGGTTACGTAAATTTACTCACTCTATTCTGTTTAGCAAAAACATCTCTTTATTACAGCTTCCAAAATAAAGATTCCAAAATAATACCTTTAATGATTCTTATTGTTATTAAATGAAAGATTCTGATAGATTCTGCATTTTATGCTCTTATTCTCTTTAAACTGTTACTATGTTGAGCTCAAAACAATACAACTGTATCTTATAGAATACCACGGATCCGGGTTCTAATTCTTTTTATATTTTAAAAGTACTTTGACATTATGCAAACTATCTGAAGAATAGTTTGATTCAATTTTGAATTAATTATATCTTTATCCATCTTCAGATTACTCTCATCTCGTTACAGAAAGTATACATCTTATTAAGTTATGATTTACATGATTTGTATGATTCTTTACAAAATAAACTGTTTTTCACTCTGGTTTCTTAGAAAACAATATAACCACGGAAGTTATGCTTCCATGTCACCTGGGTATGATGTTGGTCCACAGCTGGTCCTCTTCATGGTCCTCTTCCGTAGGTTTTCCTGGATGATCTTAGTAGTAGTTTGTGTTCCTCCATTTCAGTGGTTGACTCTAAGTAGTTAGCGCAGTCATGAGGCTCGGATTCTGGCTACCTGGAGCTCATAGTGTTGTTGTTGTTGATTCACTCCGGTCGGTCGTGTTCACTTTTACATTTTGGTTTAAACTGCACTGATGTCACCTTATGATATGGTATGGAACATACCTTAACTATTAAACCATTTCATAAAGAGATGTGTCGGCTATGCCTTTTTTTATTTTATTTTATTTACATTTAAACTATGTAACTTTTGTTTTTACATTTCACTTCGTTTAACTATATGTGGGACTCATGTAACCACGAAACACTTATTCACGAATACCTAGTTTTGCAATATGGAAGTATTCGTCTTCACAACACATGACAAGGCTGTTGGCTTGGCCGTGATTCAGAGAAGACTGTCTGTAAGGTTTTGTGGCCGAGTAGGGAGATTGGCGCAGTCCCGCCGCGAGAAGAAATAGTTCGTACTTTTATTATTATTATTTACCTCTACTTAGCTACTATTAATCCTACTATAGCTTCTTTATTTAGTCAATACTTTATTTATTATTATCACGTCCTTTTTTATATAATTAGGATGGTTATTTTAATTAGCTCAACAACATTATGATTTGCATGTCCGTACTCGCGGTTGACAAGTAGGTACAGGTATTTTGTACAAAGGGGAGGGTGGATTATTTTCTCACTTGTTATTTCAAACAAAAATATTTTTTTTTTATATTTAAATTGGCTTTAAATCGTCACAACGTAACTCTGTCAAGTCGTGTGATAACGAAACTCTTTTGGTACCTTCAGCTAAAAAGGTAATATATAAGAAGTTTATTCATGTTTTGTATCCTAGATTTTATAATCGTTTACCCACCGACATAAAAAATAAATAAAAAATTCTCAAATATTTGAAAACTTGGCTAATGAATAGAAGTCAGTTGAATAACTTTATCATCAAGCGTATCGTGAATAATAATTTTAACAACACAAGATGCTATAATTACCAGAAGAAATTTAATTTATGTTTGTATTTTACTTGTAAAGAGTAGGCCTATAGCTAATTTTGTTGTTGTTTATTGCTAAAAATTTTTAACAATTATCATAATAATTTTATTTACTTTGTAAAGATTATGTCAGATTCAGGTGAACGTGAAGGTGTTGATTTTATGTTGAATATTGCCATAACTGCCAAATATTAGATTAATTATTTTATATTATTAACAACAATTGTTAATACTATACCATAATTTTAATCGTCGATGTGAATTAAGATTAAAAAGGATTATTTCAGTTGGGGTTAATTTTGAAATGTTAGTGATCTATTTTTTTTAGTATATGTTAAAATTCATATAGTCTGTATAAAGTTTCAGTGACCGCACAATAAGTATGTGACAACATTGTTGGCGATAAGATGTAATTGGACCTATGAAAAAATTGTTTTTGTTGAATTGAATAGGCTATATAGTACGGACTTTAATAAACCTTAACTTGTCACTGCTCACAGTATGTCGTGGTCGTGAGTAGGACGTTCCTAGTGCTGTGAATGTAATGAACATTGTAAATATTAATAACGGAAAAAAAAATGGTTTCTTTTCGAATCGATGCTTGTAGGTGTATTAATAGGACAATTTCGTTCGTAATTGATTTCCCAAGTTAAATGGATTTAATAATTTTTCAAGTATGTTAATTCAGCATTTAAAAAAAATATATGTCGTTCAATAATCTAGGACGGAAGGACTGTTTCAGATAAGAAAATATAGAACAATTCACTTGTAACAACAATTGTGTGTGTGTGTGTGTGTGTGTGTGTGTTCGTGTGTGGGTGGTATGTGTGTTGCGGTGTACGTTCTGGTGTTAAGCTTTGTCTGCTGAACGTACCTCTAACACATTTACACCTCTAATCAATTCGTGAGTTTTGTCTGCTGAACGTAGCTCTAACACATTTACACCTCTAATCAATTCGTGAGCTTTGTCTGCTGAACGTACCTCTAACACATTTACACCTCTAATCAATTCGTGAGCTTTGTCTGCTGAACGTACCTCTAACACATTTACACCTCTAATCAATTCGTGAGTTTTGAGCTTTTTTGTGTTACGTCAAACACTACGTCTCGTATAAAAGTTAATTTTTTAGAAAGGGAAGAATACCGTGAAGTAAAATAATTAAGATGGATTTTAAAAAGAATAAAATTGTATTTTTTTAAAACAAAACTGTACATTTTTAAAAAGAGGAAATGCGGGTAATATGAAATAGGCGGGCAATATGGAACACCGTTGTTACAGCTGTTTTGAAAATTTTTTCTTTTGTAATGTACTGGAAGTACTACCAGGAAGCAACTGCTTTAACGCCAACAGACCGACCGGAGTCGTTGAGGAAACGTTTGCTTGATTTGGTTGTTACAGAAACTCTGTAGGTAAGTGTTAACAATGCAGTTTGCATTTATTGTACAGTAGCTAATCAACTCAGTCTCTCAGTGAAAGATGTATTCTTGTTTATATTTTGGTTAAAACAATTATTATCCCTATGGATATACTATCTCTAACAATGTATTATAACCTAAGAGGAATAATTCTTTACCAATATGGCGAGTCGGGCAATATGGAATGCCACTCTTCTATATTGACCGCATATTTTATTAGTATTCCATAATGCACGTATTTTTTACATTCATATTGATTTAACATCCTCAATTAAAACACCAAATCAGCATGTTGTAAGATAACACCAAGCAAATGTTAATGCATAAATTACTACAATGTATTAAATGTCTCAAACTGTATGAAAAACAAGTGAAACTAGTGCGCTGCATCAATCAGTGCTTAAGCGGCGGAGTTAAGAAAACATTAAAATTCAGAAGGTGTAAAGAACATTTTAAGTTTTTGTTACAGACATGCCTCAGAGGAAAGACCGTCCAACCCTAAGGAAACAGTTGAACGCACAAAATATGGAGTTGTCTACACACGAGGTCCTCGACAAGCAAATGGATTTCCTAAAGGCTGCTAAAACGTTTAGAGTACCCAGATCTATTCTATTTCGGCTATCTGCTGAGTTGTCTAGTGAACCTAGTTTGCGACATCAAAGTCATTGGTCGGAAACCAGTATTCAGTCCAGAATTAGAAAAAGAATTGTTAAGAGATCTTTTATAAATGGAATCATTACATTATGGTGTTACGAGATTAGGTGTGAGAAGGGTGGCTTACCAATTGGCCATAAGAAACTACATTAAACATCCTTTTAGAAGTGGTAAAGTTGGTAAGGATTGGTAAATGGATTCTTAAACAGACACAAACATGTGTTATCAGTACTGAAACCAACTAGAACATCATATCCAAAGATTAGAGGATTTAGTAAAGATAATGTTTTAAAGTATTTAGTTTTCATAGAACTTTACAGAATGTTTAATTTTTCGGCTAATCGACTGTTTAATGTAGACGAAATGGGGCTTTGTGTAGTACAAAGAGGCATGTATTGGTCACAGAAGCAAACGACACTTAGGAGTCCTTACTGCCGCTCAAAGAGGTTGTCTTAACACTTTCATTGCATGCATGAGTGCAGCTGGTAATTTTGTTGTATCATGAAATGCTCAATAATGTATATGCTGACTATGATAAACAATAAGTCGTACATAAAAAGATTTCAACGACATGTACACAATGCCACCATAGAAGCAGCAGTTACAGGTTTAGCCAAACAAGTTATTCAGTTTATTGTAAAACGGGACTTGGCTGAATCATTTCCCAACCTATATCTCATTCTACAATATTTTCTTAACGATTTGTTTTGTCTGTGGCTTCATGTGACAAAAGTATCTCAAAACTGAGACTAATAAGAAGATCATCGTTGATCAAGGATGAGTGAGAAAACACTCCAAAACTTGGCGTTTTGTTTGTAGAAAGAAACACTGCATCTTCTTTGTATTATGTAATAGTTAAATTCGGTAAAGAAAAGGCTAGAAAACTTTATCGTAATTTAATTTCTAGATACCTTAATTTATATGAAACTTTGACTTTTATTGTTTTTGTATGTCTTCTTGTTTCTGTTTTGTTGAAACCTATAATTAGTGAGTTTAACATTTATCTATGTAGACCTACTACTAAAATCTATAAAACACACACCTATAAGATAAAAAAACAGCATCTTAGGACTCTACACTTAAAATGAAAGGCCGACCCGCCCTTGGTTAACTTTTGTCTCGTCTAAGATGGTTAAAAGCAGAGTGTTTTGACCGGTGAGTCATGTGAGAAGACGTAATTTGCTTGCACACCAACAAACCACATATAGAAAAATAATAAAATTTTAATGTGTAGTTGTAATTGTTAATAACAATACTTTTTCCGTTTCTAGGCAATGTACCAAAATTTATCTAATTTATTTCGGCAACGATCACGGACATATCCTGTCAGTGTCTCTGCAGGCAAATTCATCTCGGGGCCTGTGTTTACCCATTGTTAAATACTGGATATACATGGAAATTTTACTGCTTTGATTGTTACGATTAGGACACCATCACACTCACATACACCCGTTTGGCGGATATATGCTGGCGCGCAGTTTGCGTGTTGCGGCCAGTGCAAGTGCGCGCCTTGCATTGACTCCAGCACGCATTCTCGCGCGCACACGCATGTGACGCCCGCGCGTACAGACTCACACCGCACCGCTTGAGCCGACATGTCTCGCGTTGGAGTCTGTCTGTTGGTGTCAGAGCACGCGCGCCTTGCATTGACTCCAGCACGCATTCTCGCGCGCACACGCATGTGACGCCCGCGCGTACAGACTCACATCGCACCACTTGAGCCGACATGTCTCGCGTTGCAGTCTGTCTGTTGGTGCAGAGCACGCGCGGCTTGCATTGACTCCAGCACGCATTCTCGCGCGCACACGCATGTGTACTCCCTTTGTACACACATGCTTTGTTGTTTTAATCGTGGAAATCACAGTAGTAAAATTTTCCAATTTGGAGTATGTTCACAATGGGCAAATACAGCCAGAGGCGAATTTATTGCAGAGACAGAGAACATCAAAATATGTTAATGTTTGCAATTAACATAGCACGAAACACTTCTCAGTACGATTCGGCCCGCTTAATAGATATGTTTAATAAAAACAAATTTCACTATCAACGGATAGTAAGATTGTAGGGATGGTAGCAACCTACTGAAGTATGGGTTATGAGAATTTGTTTATTTATTATTACATAAGGAAGTTTAAGACGGAAATAATTTTGCTGTCCCTCACGTTTTATATATCACTCCCCCTCCCTTCTTTCTTTCTCTCTCACTTTCTGTCTCTGTCTGTCTGTATATCTCTTTCTTGCTCCCCCCTTCCTCATTCAGTCTCTACCTCTTTCCTCTCCTCTATTTCTCTTCACTTTCTCTATTTCCTCTTACTCTATTCTGACAGTTTAATCCCACTTTAAAATTCATAAATCTGTGGCCTTAGATGTCCCTAATCACAAGGACTTCCTGCCCACTTTGCATTTGTATCTTCTTGGATAAATCTACAAAATAAAGAAAATTTTGCCTCCTTTGCAGATGATTCGACGCGATTTTTTATTCAACAACTAATTTACTTTTTTTTTAACAAACCTAAACATCGGTTACTGTGATCACTGTTTTCAGCTGATGTGATTAATCCTAGTGATGGGGGACAGGAAGATGAAAGTACTGCTGCACACTTGAGTAATTGTTCTTTGAATTTAATTATTAATCATTATTTATTAATTATCAATAATTATTGTATTATTTAATTATAATGGATTGTCTGCTCCAGACACTTATAGTTATCATGTGTTCCTAAATGGTTCCTGCATTACTGATGCAATACAAACTGTTGTAAAATATAGGAAGTAAAAGTTTATAATAATTATAATAATAAATTCAGTAGGTTGGCATGTCATTATTAAATATGTGGAAAATACTTTGACATATTTCGTGTAATTAAATCACCATGTGACTGTAAATACTTTGATATATTTTGTGTAATTAAACCATCATGTGAATTTAAAGAGAGAGCTGGATGGAAGTCGAGTATTAAGAAATCTTAGACAAAGTGATTGGAAAATTATTGTTAAAAAAAAACTTAAATAAAATCTCGTTACTGTTCATCAGCTGTTTTCTTGCAAGAGCTGTCACTATGGCTCAGCACATTTCATTTCCAATCTAGGCCACATGCCTAGTCTTAAATATTAAGTTACGCCTTCCCAGAAAAAAAAATTATTATTTTTTTTTTGTGATTAGAAAAAGGGAGTAAAAATTGTCTGGAGATAAGGGGGCGTTTCACTATTCTAAATAATTTACAACAAATTCCAATGATCAAAACCACACTACTGCTGTACAATAAACATTGAGAACGTTTATACAACGTGCACACGGCTTACAAACGTATGGCTCTAATTGTGCATACGTATTTAGTAAGCCGGTTTCCAAGAATCCCCTTTGTGGTTTTGATGTATTAACAGCTTTACAATCGCGTTATTATTTGTGTCGCTTCAAATCTGACACATAATACTTCAAAAAGGAGTATGACATGTTTTACGTCTCACAAAGGGTTTCGGAAAATTTACCATTAGTGGTTGTTGAAAAAAAGTAATTGGAAGGTATTTATGATGGAAGAGCGCTACTAAAATCTCAATTGAATAGGTCTTGTATTCAAAAGCATGAGCACCGCAATGTGTACGCAATTACAAATGTTAAAAATATAAGAGTTGTAATTTGTGGCTGAGGATTTGCTAAAAGTTTGTACTCGTTGCCTTCAATATATAATTAAACAAGCATCTGTTGGACTCGTCTATATATATATATATATATTGTAATATAATTTATTACAAATATAAAATAAATAATATAGATAGCAAGATTTATGTAGATAGTAAGAATTATATTATATGTCTGAATCTCGGTGTTGAACTCGCCGATGATACAGCTCCACTTTGGATTCACCAATTACAAAGAATAAATTAAATATAAATAATATTTTATAATTAAGTGTGATTGATTGATAATAAAATAAAATTTTGTAAGTTATGAAATTTTTACTGATACTTAGTAAAAATGTTTAATTGGTTAATTTAATTAATTAATAATTAATTAATTAATTGTGTGTGTACTTTTCTCAGGTATTTATTCTAGCACTGTAAATTATTTTTGTTTAGAAGAAAAAAAATAGTTAACATTAATTATATAAGTTAAATAAAGACAACTCTTGTAACTGAATAATGATGTTCATTTATTGACATTCAAAATTATGCGCCATTCAAACTGCGCATGGCCAAGGCATTGGCTAATATGTGCTCCAGTCGGTAGCGAACAAGATCAACAAAATATATTTTTTACAAGGTTAGTAATTATGGTTCTTTTAACGAGTCGAAATGGTCAGAGGGCAAGGAACAAGATACATTCTTACAGGTATTCTTAAACTAAATTATTATGGCTGAAATAAAACAATATTATTATTTAAATTGTCAATTAGGAAAATTAATATCGAACCATTCGACGAAATGACGTCACTCCCTTCAAGTTGGCCGTGTTCTCGTGCTGGTTCGTAAATCAAGTATGGCTGCCGTCACCTCGATTTTAGCTGCGATGAACTGGCTGGGTTTCTCCCGCAGAAATAAATAAATATTCCCTTCTCTGCGAAGTAGTGTTGGTCCAGGAATATAGTGTAGAGTGTCCTCTCTTCCCCTGCGATGTCGTTTCGTGATGGGTTTCTTGTGAAGTGTCCGGTGTTCAAATATGTGTATACGTGTTCTGCGAATATGGTCCAAAATTGTCTCAAAATGGCTGCTGATTTCTGGTGCTTGTGTTTTATGGTGTTATTACTGTTGTTTGGAATTAGTGAGGTGTTAAAAATTAATAGTTAATGTTATTTTCACTTTTAGTTAGCCTCAGTTACATTCTGCATAACCACACTCGGTTTTACACAAAATTATTCTTTTTTCAGTATTCTGTTAATACATTTTCAACTAGTCGTCTTCACGATTAACAATAGACTAATAGACTGAACGTCGTCGTTTTAGGGTAATTTGTGATATGTCTTTTTCCTCTTTATATTGTTCAATTATAAAAATATCTGTCTAAGACTTGGTTCACCATCTAAATATACATAATAAGTTTTCTTATTTTTTACTGTATTTCAAATATTTTCTTAATTTTACATAAATCTAACTACTCAGTAATATTGATTAATTAATTTTACATCTTTGGATATATAGCTGGGTTTGTTTCAAGCTCATTTAAGCCCAAAAATTACAATTTTTTATAATTATTGTATGCCTCATATTTTGTACAAATTTAGTGTTTAAATGGTTTTTAAGTGTTTTTTCTGATAATAGTTCCATGGAATATTCTTAATAACTCCGTGATTATCTTTGTTGTTAATAATTTTGTTGTTAAAACACTTCAATATTGATTAATTTACTGTTTAGTCTGATTTGATTACCATTATAGGCCTAGTATTATTTGTTTCAAAAAGAAGTTAATTTTCTTTCCTTTGTCATTCTATTCGCTATTAATTGTGTCTGTATTAATTATATTTTCAATTTCTGTATTGTATGTATTGAATTCTATTCCCTATTATGTAATTGGATTCTCTGATAGATAGTTTTGGGTTTACATTACTAGTCTGTGTTTTCTAACGTGGTGTCTTAGCTAGTCTGCTTGTACATTATATATGGTTTACGGTTTTGAATAAAATTATTACATTTCTATTTCCTACTTGCCTCTCTGCCTTACAGACTTGAAAATTAAATAACATGATTTAAAAATATAACAGAATATCTTATATCTACTAAACTTTTTTTTTTATAATATCGTTTAAACATAACAAAAACATCTTATGCCTAATAACACTTTCAGTTATCCACTGTCTCTTGTGTTTTTTATACCTATTTTAGTAATATAATGAAATGAAAATAAAAACATCTTATAATTACTGACACCTTCAGTTATTAACTGTCTCTAGTGTTCATTATAATTATTTTTGGTAACACAATGAAAAAAAAATAAAAACATCTTATACCTATTATTTTCTTATACTACTTAATTTTTGAAAACACTTTTATTATCAAAATTGCCCTCAGTCATTAGACTGTCTTTTAGTTTTTATATAGTATTTCCCTACACTGATGGTAGTCTTTTTAATAGATTTCTTACACTACACTTCATTATAGTGTGTCACTTATTTTGGCTACACTAATGGTAGTCCTTTTAATAATTTTTCACATATTATACTTATAACTAGTATACAATTCGGTTTTCTTTGGGATTTTATCTTGTAACTTGTTACTGGGTCTAAATATATTGGTTTTAATTTTGTTCAATGGTATGTATTCCATTATTAACATTTTTTGGAATAACTCTTCTTGTTTCTAAGCTCTTTGTAGAAATCTTGACCTATTTTGTCCTTTCTTCATTATTATATTAGTAATTTCTGGTCTTGTGGTTTCTCTGCATCTTGACCTTATACATTTCCCTTATTAATATGGTTTCATCCTTTTATTTCCTTTTTCTTGTCCTTCCCTTTTTACTGCTTCCCCAATCTACTGGGTATACTGCTGGTTTATTGGGTTTTTACATAGTAAGTTATTTTGATCAATGGTTTTCTTTGTTATTTTTCATTCTTATTAACATTTTATTGAATTAATATACAGTTTCTAGTGTAATCCTTAAATCAATTTATTCTTCTCACTCACTATGGAACTTTTCTTCTTTATTTATGTTGCATTAAGTTAAATGTTTAGCGTGATACTTTTATTATGCTACATATGCTCTCCTGTAAAAGTGATTAGTTCAGATCATACTCTTAGTATGGATGAAATAATTACTACTAATTCTTTTGTATTTACCATATTTTCTTCGTGATCACATGTTTCACTTTATATACCTTCTTTTTCCACCGTTGCTTCCTCTCAGATGATGTGTATCTCCTTCGTTAGTTTCTTTCTTCATTAATAAGTGATCTTCAATCTTGTGTATAACATTATCATTTTATATTCTTTCTTATTTGGTGCTTCCTCACCAGTATGTTTACTCCCTAACATTCCCTAACAAATTAATTGGAACAGTTCAGAGTGGCACTTTTGGCTTCAATCCCTGCTGTCCAACACTTAAATTAATTGAGTCCAGAGGCATTATCATCTCTGCTCAAAATATAAGACTGATGGCATTTTCTACATCCAGTCATAAAAATAAATAAACAGTAAAATTAGTCTCTTTTGACTAAAATAAACATCTTTAGATTCTTCACTTCATAATACTTTATATTAATTAATACTTTTATACACTTGACTCTTCTTCTCTCTTAAAGCTTATTCCATATTAGGTGGTTTAGGTATGTGGTATAATATACATTTCATCATTTCATCATGTTCACATAGTAATTAGCATTTATATTTATTTTGTTCTACCCTCTGGTATCCAATGAGTTATTTTTATTGCTCATGGTATAACATGAATTAATTCTTTATCACTTTCACTATAACAGTGGTTATTGCAACAACATTATCATTAATAGTATCAGGGTTTTTGGTTTCTGGTCTCACTATTTGGTCTTTACTGATTTGGTCCTTCTTCATTGTTCCATTTTTATTAAATTATTTTCTTTGTGAGTTTGGTTAAGTTGTTTCGATTAAGTCATATGATATTCTGGTTTCCTTTCTCCTTTAGAATTTTGTATCTCTTTCTTACAAAATTTTTTTTTCCATATTTATGAGTTATTTCTCATCATTCGTATGAGTAATGATATGAGCTTACTATTTTTTAACTTTAGATATTTTTATTCAACTAAATTCTTTCTTATTCATAGTTGTTTTTCAAATATTTTGGTGTAAGTTGTACTTATTATTGTTTTTGAATTTTGGAAATTTTTTGTTCATCAAAATTCTTTTTTCTTCATTCATAATAGTCTTTCAAATGATTTGTGTAAGTTGTACTTACTAATGTTTTGAATTTTGGAAATTTTCGTTCATCAAAATTCTTTTTGTTTATCCATTCATAAATCTTCGAATGTTTTGTGTAAGTTGTGCTTACTAATTTTTTGAATTTTGAAAATTTTTATTCATCAAAATTCTTTTTTCATTCATTCATAATAGTCCTTCAAATGATTTGTGTAAGTTGTCCTTACTGATTTTTGAATTTGGAAATTTTTATGTTCATCCAAATTCTTTTCTCATTCATAATAGTCCTCGAATGTTTGGTGTAAGTTGTACTTACTAATTTTTGAATTTTGAAAATTTTTATTCATCAAAATTCTTTTTTCATTCATTCATAATTCTTCGAATGTTTGGTGTAAGTTGTCCTTACTAATTTTTTTTTTTTTTAATTCGGAAATTTTTATTCATCAAATTCTTTTTATTTATTCATAATAGTCTTCGAATGTTTGGTGTAAGTTGTACTTACTAATTTTTGAATTTTGAAAATTTTTTATTTATTCATCAAAATTCTTTTCGTTTCTTCATAATTCTTCGAATAATTGGTGTAAGTTGTACTTACTGATTTTTTTGAATTTGGAAAATTTTTTATTCATCAAATTCTTTTTTCATTCATAATAGTCTTCGAATGTTTGGTGTAAGTTGTACTTACTGATTTTTTGAATTTTGAAATTTTTTTTTATTCATCTCTCCTCTAAATATTTTTTAATGGATAATTGATTATAAGTTCCTTTTACTTTATTTGAAATGATATCCTTTAGTACATACGTATTGTTATTATTGTTTTTAATAATCAGGTATGGGCCGGTATACAGCAGTAACAACTTTTTGGTAATGCCTTCCAAAGTACTGGGTAATTCCCTGTTTTTTAGCAGTACCTTTTCTCCGACTTCATAGCTTATTATTTTCTTAATCGCCTTTTGATATTTGTTCTTGCGCCTTTCCTGGTCTTCTGCCAATTTATTGTAGAATCTGATTCGATTGAATTTGTATTCTTGACTCATGGGGAACTCTATTATATCTTGTATTTCTCTTGGAGGCGGTTTTTCATACATTGCCGTGTATGGCGTGGTACCTATAGCGGGGTGATATGACAAATTAAGGAATTCTTCAGTAGCTAATAAATATTCTTGCCACTTCTTTTGTTGATTATAGCAATAAGTCCGTAATATTCTTCCGACTTCTCGCAGTACCCTCTCCGCTGGATTGCTGCTGGGGTGGTAGACAGATGTCTTGTATGTCTTAATGCCCAACGTATTTAGAGTGTTTCTCCACCTCCAACCCTTAAATTGCGTTCCATGGTCTGTGATTATGGATGCCGGGCTCCCTATCTCTGGAATGTAATGGTTTGTTATTATTCCTAGAGTCTTCAAAGTGGTGGCTCTGTTCACAGGGTACAGTTTTGTGAATTTTGTGAAATGATCCATCATGATAATAATATATTTGTATCGATGGCGTCCGCCACTGCGGGGAAATGGACCACATATGTCCAGAAAGACCTTTTCCATTTTGGCTTGTGAGGTAATTGGTATCATCATACCCTCTTTTCTCTCATTGTTGGTTTTCACTAATTGACATATCAGACAGGTTTTCAGGTAGTTTCTCGTCTTACTATTTATACTTTTTATATGACAATTCTCTTCTATCGCCTTGATCACCTTCATGGCTCCCATGTGACCGTATCGTAGATGATAGTCCAGGATGATATCTTTTTCGATTGTAGTAGGGATCATGATCTTCCATATCTCTTCATCAAGGGATGTTTTGATGAATAATATTTCATTATGTACACAATAAAATTTGGTTATTGTGTCATCTTGGTTGGAGAGACGAAGTTTAATGTGGTTTAACTTCGGGTCGGACTGCTGGTGTTTGCTGATGTCCTGCACTATCTTTTCTAAATCGGATCTGTCCTTAATAATATTATAGATTTTCAAAATGCTCTCCTTTTCGCCTTCGAACGTTTGTTCTTCCAGATTCACTCTCGACAATACGTCGGCTACTACATTTTTACTTCCAGGAACATACTCCCACTGTATATTCCTGCAGGGCAAGTACCCATCTGATCAATCTACCATGGCTTAACTTGCATCTTCTCAGAAATGATATTGATTTGTGATCTGTTCGAACGGTCACTGGATATCCGAGGATATACGTCCGAAACTTCCCACAGGCAAAGACTACACTTAGCAGTTCTTTTTCCGTCACATTATAGTTCTTTTCACACTGGTTAAGGGTTCTGCTAGCAAAGCTCACTACTAGATGGTTTCCACTTTCATCTTCTTGGTACAGTGTTGATCCCAAGCTAATGTTACTAGCGTCACAGTTTAGAAAGAAGGGTCGGTTAAAATCCGGATGGTTGAGCATTACTGCTTCTAAGAACTTCTCCTTAATTGATTTGAAAGTTTCGTCTTGTTCTTGACCCCATCGCCATTTATTCTTGGACGATAACTGGTACTGAAACCGGGCCGTCAGTTCGGAATAATTATTTTGGAACTTCCTATAGTAGTTACACAGGCCTAAAAATGATTGTAGTTGCCTTCTGTTTTTTGGTATAGGGAATCGTTGTATGGCGTCTACCTTTTCTGTTGATGGTGTTATTCCTTGACTGTTTAACTGGAAACCCAAAAATTGTTCTTCTTTAGATATAAGCTTGGACTTATCTAGTTTAAGGGTAACATTATTTTCAGCAAGCTTCTTCAAGACATGCTCCACACGGTAACAGTGTTCTTCCCAATTGGTTGATGTTATTAGGAGATCATCAACATAGACAGTCGTAAATTAAAGCGCTTCTGGTCCGAGTATATGATCCATACAGGCGACAAAAACAGCTACTGAGTTCACTAACCCGAAGGGCAACCTCTTAAACTGATAATTGCGCCCTTCGAAGATGAACGCCATGTATTGCCGGCTTGCTGGGTGCAACTCCACTTGCCAATAGCCGCAGACGGTATCCCACGTGGTAATGAACTTCGTTCCGTGAAATCTCTTCAATATCTCATCAATTTCGCCAGGTGAGGTACGATCGTTAATTATCATTTTATTTATCTCACGTGCGTCAAGGCAAAGCCTTACCTTTACATTTTTCTTTTGTATAGCCACAATTGAGCTAGTGTATGGCGATTGACTGCTCTCGATAATATCTCTACTGATCATATTCTGGATCTCTGTGCGTACGGCTTCCTTCAAAGATTGTGCTATAGGATACGACTTTCGATTAAATTCTACCGGTTCTCTGAATCGTATGGAACATTGGTAGTTCCGGACCTTTCCAGGTTCGTCCGAAAATACAGCTCGATATTTTTCATATATGTTGACCAATTGATTCAGCTGGTTTTCTTTTAATTGCTCGGTAGTATTATGGCACTGGAAGTTACGTATCTCCTGAATCTTTTGTTGCCATAGGTCATCCTCCGAATCCTGATGTACTGGCTTGTTGTTTGTTGAGTAGTTGGACAAGTAATTCACCTTATTTTGGTGGTCGAGAAGTTGTCTGGAGTCTAACGTCTTGTTATTAGTCAAATTGGCTACCCAGGTCGAACCTTCAGCAAAGAGTGATACCTTTCCTCGGCACAAGTCGATAACTGCTGAGTTTCTGCGCAATATGTCACATCCTATCATGATGTTGAAAGGTAATCCGGCTGCAACAAGAAATATCATATCCACACTAATGCCCTGACTGTTGACACTTAGGGATACTTGTTTTCTTATGGTCTTGTTCTGTCGGCCGGTAGCTCCTACAAATACAATATTATTAATAGGTAGTACCGGTAAGTTTTTGTGGCATTCCTGCTGTATCCGGTCCAACTCATTACGATTTATTATAGAGACATTGGCTCCAGTGTCTATCATTATAGGAACAGAAATACCCTAAATTTCTGCAATTATATATATTATTTCATTGTTATTATTATTAATATTAATTTCGCTTTCCTCTAGCAGGTCCTTACGAATATCTTTCAAATAATTACTGTATATTATTGTAAAATTTTTTCTGTTTTTCTTCGAATTTCTTTCTTGGTTAAACCCAGCAGATTGGAGCAGTAAAGGGTTATTGAAGTTTATTACTGCCTCCGTTCGTTTAAATGTTCCGCATCATTACGGATTAGGCCGTTGGAAGCATCAGCTTGGAGTCCTGAAACTGCTTCGTTTGGTTCAGCACGATCGTCCTGTTGGGCTTCTGTTACAGGTAGTCTTCGCTGATTGTCCAGGCTGGAACTACGTCTGGGCTCGTACTCTCTGTAACGATTACTTCCCTGACTTCCTTGAAAGGTCTCGTACTCGTAATATCGGCTCCTTCGTTGAGGCTGGTACCTCCTCTGTCCACTGCCTTCGGCTCTGATGTAGTTAATGTTGGGTCGATATGTCCTGTAATTATTGTTATTACCTCCATTCGGGTAATTCCGGTTATAATTACCATGATAATTGTTATTAGAGAGGTTGGGGTTCCTCTGACCATTTGGAACATAATTACGATTATTGTTATAATAACCGTTGTTGTTTTGTGGACGGTTATTTTTATTATTATTATTATTGTTGTTGTTGTTGTCATTATTATTAATGCGAGGAACATGATTATTATTATTATTGTTGTTAAATCTAGGTAAATTATTGTTATTACGGGTATTATAATTGTATTCGGCATTATTCCGATTTGCGGAATTATAATTATTGTTGTTGCCCACATTCTGCCGATTATTATTACTCGAATTATTGGTGTTACTTCTTGGTTCCGGCTTCTCATATCTCCTGCGACTTTGGCGGTAATTGTCTTCATGCTCATACATTTCTAAGAGCTCGGTCATTGCTTGTACAGTCTTTATTTGACTGTTTCTTCTGGCTCTTATTATATCTTCCTCATAATGGTATGAGAGCTTGCTGACCAGGCATTCTTCCGGTATTCTAGGCTCTAGATGTTTGGCCACGCACACCTTTCCCAAAAAGTACGCTGTTAAAGTCTGGTTTCCATACGGGTTGTATTTTCCATGACAGATCCCGTCTCTGGCGATATTTTGTGTCGATTCAGACCAATATTTGGCCTTGAATAGCCTTTTGAATTGTTGGTAGTCGGTCACTTCGTCCCTTATCGCCATCCACCAATTATCTGCTATCTCCTTGAACGATTCGTCAAGTACTTCTTTATTCTCCCTCCAGCGATTTCCTCTGTGTTTGGTGAAGTACTCTTCGATTCTGGCTAGGAACTCCATCGGTTTGTTTTTATAAAACCTGAAGTTAATTCCTTCACGATTCTCGTTGTTAGGACAACTGGTAATACTTGTCGGTCGACTATGGAACAGGTCTATATCGGTTTGGTTCTGTCGCACCTGACTGTTGATACTGGTCACAGTAGCTTCGATGCCGTCACATTTTTCTGTGAACCGGTCCTGCACTCGCTCCCAGTCTTCACGTGTTTCTTTTAGTCTTTCCTCCAATGTCTTCCTAGTCGTTTCTTCAATGTTGTTTACTTTAGTGTTTATTTCTGTCTTGATGCTCTGTACTTCTCTTTCGGTTTGACTCCATCTTTCGTCAGCCTTTGTAACCCTTTGTTCGATTACCGTTATTTCCTCTTCTACTTTTTTGCTGATTGTTTCATTATTTTCAGCTATCTTTTGCCCCAGTTCTTCCTTCAATGCTTCCATCTTTCCATCTAATCGGTTCATATTCTCTTGGTTCGTCTCCTTCAATTCTTCTCTCAATTGCTGATTATTGCTTTCCATTTTCTGACTTGTTTCTTCCATCCTCTTGTTGGTTTCTTCCAGTTTTTGGCTTATCTGGGTTAATTCCTCCTTCGACTGTTTATTGTCAGTCTTTATTTCCTCCATTTTCTCCTCAATTTTCTGAATATTTTCTTCCATCTTCTCTTCTATCTTCTTACTGGTATCTCCAATTTTATTACCCAATTCTTCCTTCAATCGTTGGTTATCATTCTTCATTTCCTTATTATTTTCTTCCATCTTCTCCTACATCTTCTTACTATTTTCTTCCATCTTCTCCTCCATCTTCTTATTGTTTTCTCTTAATTCTTCCTTCAATCGTTGGTTATCATTCTTCATTTCCTTACTATTTTCTTCGATTTTATTACCCAACTCTTCCTTTGTCGTTTTAAATTCTCGGAGTAACATCTCCATCATTCTATCCAATTTTGTATTTTCCTTTGTAGTGGATTTCTCCGGCTGTTCCTCCTGTGGTGCAGGCTTGTTCGGTTCTGCTGGCGGTAATATCAACTCCACATCTTCCACTGGTGTCGCCTCTTTATCCTCCATGTCTACCTCCTGCTGGGCCTCCACAGCCCTTTTCCTTGATGTAACTCTCCTGTGCTTCTCGCTCCCTCTTCCGACCTATTGACCGCTGCCTAGCTAAAAATAGGAAACTGGACAATCGTCCTTATTTTATAACTCTATTGCCTCCTATTTAAAGCCCTTTAGTTGGACGCCAATTTGTAATATAAATTATTATTACAAATATAAATAAAAGAATATAGATATAGATAGCAAGATTTATGTAGATAGTAAGAATTATATATGTCTGAATCTCGGTGTTGAACTCGCCGATGATACAGCTCCACTTTGGATTCACCAATTACAAAGAATAAATTAAATATAAATAATATTTTATAATTAAGTGTGATTGATTGATAATAAAATAAAATTTTGTAAGTTATGAAATTTTTACTGATACTTAGTAAAAATGTTTAATTGGTTAATTTAATTAATTAATAATTAATTAATTAATTGTGTGTGTACTTTTCTCAGGTATTTATTCTAGCACTGTAAATTATTTTTGTTTAGAAGAAAAAAAATAGTTAACATTAATTATATAAGTTAAATAAAGACAACTCTTGTAACTGAATAATGATGTTCATTTATTGACATTCAAAATTATGCGCCATTCAAACTGCGCATGGCCAAGGCATTGGCTAATATGTGCTCCAGTCGGTAGCGAACAAGATCAACAAAATATATTTTTTACAAGGTTAGTAATTATGGTTCTTTTAACGAGTCGAAATGGTCAGAGGGCAAGGAACAAGATACATTCTTACAGGTATTCTTAAACTAAATTATTATGGCTGAAATAAAACAATATTATTATTTAAATTGTCAATTAGGAAAATTAATATCGAACCATTCGACGAAATGACGTCACTCCCTTCAAGTTGGCCGTGTACTCGTGCTGGTTCGTAAATCAAGTATGGCTGCCGTCACCTCGATTTTAGCTGCGATGAACTGGTTGGGCTTCTCCCGCAGAAATAAATAAATATTCCCTTCTCTGCGAAGTAGTGTTGGTCCAGGAATATAGTGTAGAGTGTCCTCTCTTCCCCTGCGATGTCGTTTCGTGATGGGTTTCTTGTGAAGTATCCGGTGTTCAAATATGTGTATACGTGTTCTGCGAATATGGTCCAAAATTGTCTCAAAATGGCTGTTGATTTCTGGTGCTTGTGTTTTATGGTGTTATTACCGTTGTTTGGAATTAGTGAAGTGTTAAAAATTAATAGTCAATGTTATTTTAACTTTTAGTTAACCTCAGTTACATTCTGCATAACCACACTCGGTTTTACACAAAATTATTCTTTTTTCAGTATTCTGTTAATACATTTTCAACTAGTCGTCTTCACGATTAACAATAGACTAATAGACTGAACGTCGTCGTTTTAGGGTAATTTGTGATATGTCTTTTTCCTCTTTATATTGTTCAATTATAAAAATATCTGTCTAAGACTTGGTTCACCATCTAAATATACATAATAAGTTTTCTTATTTTTTACTGTATTTCAAATATTTTCTTAATTTTACATAAATCTAACTACTCAGTAATATTGATTAATTAATTTTACATCTTTGGATATATAGCTGGGTTTGTTTCAAGCTCATTTAAGCCCAAAAATTACAATTTTTTATAATTATTGTATGCCTCATATTTTGTACAAATTTAGTGTTTAAATGGTTTTTAAGTGTTTTTTCTGATAATAGTTCCATGGAATATTCTTAATAACTCCGTGATTATCTTTGTTGTTAATAATTTTGTTGTTAAAACACTTCAATATTGATTAATTTACTGTTTAGTCTGATTTGATTACAATTATAGGCCTAGTATTATTTGTTTCAAAAAGAAGTTAATTTTCTTTCCTTTGTCATTCTATTCGCTATTAATTGTGTCTGTATTAATTATATTTTCAATTTCTGTATTGTATGTATTGAATTCTATTCCCTATTATGTAATTGGATTCTCTGATAGATAGTTTTGGGTTTACATTACTAGTCTGTGTTTTCTAACGTGGTGTCTTAGCTAGTCTGCTTGTACATTATATATGGTTTACGGTTTTGAATAAAATTATTACATTTCTATTTCCTACTTGCCTCTCTGCCTTACAGACTTGAAAATTAAATAACATGATTTAAAAATATAACAGAATATCTTATATCTACTAAACTTTTTTTTTTATAATATCATTTAAACATAACAAAAACATCTTATGCCTAATAACACTTTCAGTTATCCACTGTCTCTTGTGTTTATTATACCTATTTTTACTTCCATATTCCTTAAGGAAGGAAGTATGGTGATGGCAAAAAAAATCGTCTTCGAGATTATTGCAGATTCTGATTCTACTACGCTCAAATCATGAAAAAGTCTTTTTCCGAAAAGTGTCTGTGTGTGTGTCTGTCTCTGTGTGTGTGTGTGTGTGTGTGTGTGTGTGTGTGACTGTAGATTTTTTTTTCTATGGCAAACGATAACTGCCGCAAATTCAAACAGAATCAAATAATTTTTTGCATACAGCCCTGATTTGTAGAGTTCTCGCGACCTATTGTTTTTGGTGAAGATCGGCTGAGGGAAAGGGGTAGTTTACCTGCAACGGTTTTTTTTTTCAAGGGAAATTTTTTTTTTTTTGGCAAACGATAACAGCCGCAAATTCAAACAGAAATAAATAATGTTTCGTATACAGCCCTGAATTGTGGAGTTCTCAAGATCTATTGTTTTTGGTGAAGATCGGTTAAGGGAAAGGGGTAGTTTACCTGTAACGTTTTATGTTTTAACAAGGGTATTTCCTATGGCAAACGATAACAGCCGCAATTTCAAACAGAATCAAAAGGTTATTTGCATATAGCCCTAAATTATAGAGTTCTCAAGACCTATTGTTTTTGGTGAAGATCGGTTAAGGGAAAGGGGTAGTTTACCTGCAACGTTTTTTTAACAAGGGTATTTTCTATGGCAAACGATAACAGCCGCAAATTCAAACAGAATCAAATAATGTTTTGCATACAGCCCTGATTTGTAAAGTACTCAAGACTTATTGTTTTTGGTGAAGATCGGTTAAGGAGAAGGGGTAGTTTACCTGCAACCTTTTACGTTTTAACAAGAGTAAAGTACTTGAAAATTTATTTAAACTTTTTCAAACAATGGTAATTGTTAAAAATAAAATAATTTTGTTGCCAGGCAATAAAATTAAAATTTTTTCATTTTAATGTAAATCATGTATAAGAGAAAATATAACGCGCTTGGCAGGCGATATTAAGATTTAAATATAAATCTTAGAATATGGAAGTCATGTATGGTTCTCCATACCGATATTTTTAGTAATATAATGAAATGAAAGTAAAAACATCTTATAATTACTGACACCTTCAGTTATTAACTGTCTCTAGTGTTCATTATAATTATTTTTGGTAACACAATGAAAAAAAAATAAAAACATCTTATACCTATTATTTTCTTATACTACTTAATTTTTGAAAACACTTTTATTATCAAAATTGCCCTCAGTCATTAGACTGTCTTTTAGTTTTTATATAGTATTTCCCTACACTGATGGTAGTCTTTTTAATAGATTTCTTACACTACACTTCATTATAGTGTGTCACTTATTTTGGCTACACTAATGGTAGTCCTTTTAATAATTTTTCACATATTATACTTATAACTAGTATACAATTCGGTTTTCTTTGGGACTGTATCTTGTAACTTGTTACTGGGTCTAAATATATTGGTTTTAATTTTGTTCAATGGTATGTATTCCATTATTAACATTTTTTGGAATAACTCTTCTTGTTTCTAGGCTCTTTGTAGAAATCTTGACCTATTTTGTCCTTTCTTCATTATTATATTAGTAATTTCTGGTCTTGTGGTTTCTCTGCATCTTGACCTTATACATTTCCCTTATTAATACGGTTTCATCCTTTTATTTCCTTTTTCTTGTCCTTCCCTTTTTACTGCTTCCCCAATCTACTGGGTATACTGCTGGTTTATTGTGTTTTTACATAGTAAGTTATTTTGATCAATAATTTTCTTTGTTATTTTTCATTCTTATTAACATTTTATTGACTTAATATACAGTTTCTAGTGTAATCCTTAAAACAATTTATTCTTCTCACTCACTATGGAACTTTTCTTCTTTATTTATGTTGCATTAAGTTAAATGTTTAGCGTGATACTTTTGTTATGCTACAATATATATATATATATATATATATATATATATATATATATATATATTGTAACGTGACAGATAAATGCATAATAATGAATGGCATTGATCATTAGAATAATAAGATTATAACATTTATTCCGAAGAAAGCATTAAATTTAATATAAAGAATTAATTCATAGCAACTGTGCAGAACAATCATTGTTATTAAAAAATATAAGTTCAAATAAAAGCGAGTTACTAGTGATGAATCATTGAAACCAGTGTAATAACCCAAGTTTTTAAAAAAATATAACCCAGGAAGGTAAGGAGTATATAAAGAAGCAAAACAGAATATGACTAAACCCACAACGAGGATAAGTAAATGAAAAAGAAACCCTGAATAAGGCAAGATCCACCATAAAAGGTAAAGGATTTCAAGAAACCAGAAGAAGATGAAGAAATCCCAAGAAACCCGATGGCATTAAGAAGAAGATGGAGAAGATACCAGTCCAAGAAGACAGAAGAAAAGAAGACACCATTGAAGAAAGGAGAAGAAGACAGCATCCTGAAGAAGAAGGAATGCTCTTATAAAAAACACCCATATCCCCATATCCCAAAATAAATAAAAAAAACACAAATAATAAAAAGTATAACGAAATAGTCTTGAACAGTAACCACATGTACAATAAAATTAAGAGGAAAAAGTGTATATAGTAAGAGTTGCCAGTGAACCAAGATGAAACAATAATATAATGCCCAAAGAACAAATCTTCATTGTAACACACAAACCAATTTATTGATGTTAATGAGACTAAACAACCATTTAGAAATAGCATAAAAAGTGTAAAGTGAACCAGTGCTAGTTTGGGTATTATAAAAAATAAAACTTATGTTTCATCCTTGGCATCCACAAAAAGTGTATACAATGAAATATACAACTTTAAGTGACTTATAATTTGTACCATGTGAATGTGATACATTTAATAATAACAAGCGATAAATCTGTTTGAAGTAACATTTCTTTAAATAATGAATAAAAACAGATTTAAATATACAGTGACAGGGTACAATTACCCAATACCATATTTAAAAGACAGTTTAAAAAACTGCATCGTTCAACTTAGTATAAGAGATAGCAAATAAGAATATAGGTATAAGGTTTTGTGAATATAGAATAAAGATTTTAAAAATGTATTAGGTATAAGGACATTTATTAAGTTTGGAACCACTAACATCCTAACTGTAAATATATTTATTACTTGTATTTATAGTAATAATTAAGTAAGATGTTAGATGGGAAAAAACTTCCTTTGTAAATAATATTTCTATGTTAGTAATAAGTGTTGATTGTAAAAAATGTCTGAATGGTTGAAGACAACCATCATTTGAAGATATTTCTTATTTGTTTAACCGTTTATTGTATTGAAACCAATACTAATTATTGTTATGTTTATTTATGAAAATGTTTAGTTTATAATACCATGTTTAAAAAGTCAGAGAGGGTATAACACAGTATGTATTGTTTGTATAAAAATTTGTAAGAAAAAACTTGTTAAAAAATCTAGGCAAAATGATGAAAAACTAAACCTCATCAAAACAGAGAAATTACTCATTTAAATACATTTAAACTAAAGGGATTTAGATAAAATAAACCACAGATGAAGCCATATAATTACAGATACCACTTAGAAAGATTTTGGAAAATTATAGCCAGAATTATAAATAAAAATGGAAATGACAGAACTCAAAAATTTGGAGAGGGGAGTCATATATCCCAACATAATATTTTAAAAATTAACCTATTCAAATAATTGCAAGAAACTAAGGGAATATAAACCTTTTAATAAAATATGAGATTATTAATCATAAATATAACTTAAAAATGGCAGAATTTGCATAATGACAGGAAGCTGATTTTGAACTTTTACCAAAGACAAAATGAAGGTAAAATTACCAATTTTAGACAAAAAACATAATAAAACGGCATTATTCAATATTAAAATACGCCGAATGAACTGAAGGATTAAATTAAGTAACAGCTAGCAAATAAATTTGAATAATAACTAAAATTTAAGCAGTTATATAATGTAATTTAAAACATGCACAGGATGCAAAGTTAGATTTGAACAATGTAAGGAATAATATTGCATTGGCTAAGATTTTAGTCGAAAGTGAAGGAAGTAGGGAGTTGATTATAAAACATTGTACGGTGCACTTGACGAGCGTATTTTAAGCGAGTTAACCTAACTAATAGTACCGTAATGGCGAGTCAGTGAATGACACAATTTTGAAAATCGCGAGTGGCGAATAAAAACATTTTGTAACATCGACCGAGTGACATAAACAATTACGAGAGACGAAATAACATTGTACAGCACTAAACTACACCAAATAACATCATTAAACACCAGAAAACAGTATACATCTTAACCATAAATTAGTGCCCGAACGATAGAAAGTGAACGGACTTATACATACACCCCTATACAAAATACAACACAGAAACTTCACTCAAGACACTACACAACATCAGAAGGAAGATTTGCTGACACCAGGACGTGAATACTACAAGAAAATCTCTTTATTGGAACGTCACATTTAATAGAGACATTTTACCAACTCGACGGCGGCCATTTGCAATTTCCGTCTTCACTCAAAATGAACGCAGCCTCCTAGTTCCGCCAGCGATACGGTTCGACAACAAATTATTTTATTTCAATTTCAATTAAATATATGTACCTAGTATTAAGAATTACTTGTTGTAAGGTTATACTTTTTTAATATTGGCCCGATTTCTGACTTTAACCATAACTAGCTGTTAAAAGAACCTGATTGAATTTTATATATCAAAAACTTGTAATTTTTCGATACACTGAGAGTCGATTTTATAATCGACAAGAGTCTTATAACCAATTATCTAATAAATTATTTATATTTTTTCATATCAAAATAGTGCTTTCTTTACTAAACATAACAATCTACAATTAATATAATTTAAATTAAATACTACAAGAATTTCACCACATCAGAAGGAAGATAACCTCCAAAACGAAAAGTAAACAAATATCGATTGTACCTGGGGACAATCTTATGAGTGGTTGGAGTTTATTGAAAATACAAAAACATTAATAAAATTTCTTAGATAAGTGAGACACCTTTCAAAACATCACGAAACACAATTAATTAATTGTTTTTAATTAATTAATCTATAAAAAAGAAAATTTTTTTTTAAATTATAAAATTTTTTTTAAAACAAATTTTATTTCTTCAGCAAACAACATTTTTAAAACATTTTTATTACATTACACCTATACATCTTCAAACAGCATTTAAGGTTTCGTTACAATTTGGACTGCTCAACAGTGAAACTAAAGGAAGAGTTTCAGACCAGGCAGACTTTGAAAACTACACCAATCATCTTAGTAATTATTAGTTACAATATATATAACTCAGAGTCTGAGGATTAATTTGTATTGACTACAAATCCACACCGTTACACCGATTGCCACCAAATTTTGCACAGGTAACCTTTCACACAAGGCGAAAAACACTGTTTAACTTGGAATTTGATATTCTGCCCCATTCGCACTTAGGCCCTTTTAATTATGTCCTTTTGTTGACGTGTATAAAGATGTCATGAACATGATGGAGACCAAAATTAATTACCATAGTAACAATTAAATAAACAAATGCTATTTAGCGGAATCGGAACTGTACCTTCATCCGTTCCTGCAGTAGATTTTCGATGTTTTTAATATGGGATTGTATCGATTTATATTATGTGGAAAAGAAGAAGTGAAAATTGTCCTATTTCTTAATACGTGGTGTTTTCTTTTTAAACTGGTTTTACATTTGAAATATTGATACACAATTCTTATTATAATACTTTCTTAATTCTATTTACTTAATCTTATACATTGTTTCTTATTATACTAAGCAGATCATTGCTTTATGCACTGTATTTTCTATTTTGCTATACGCATATGTGACGTTATCATATTGTGACTATTCGTCCTGTCACATACACCTACAGCCAAAATAAAAAAAAAATTTCTCTCATAAGAAATGTTTTTTTTTCTTTTCTATTTTGTTTTACATATTTGTTATGGTATACATTTTACATATTGTTACGACGGTCTACTCGATCGTCGTAGGTACAGTGGAAACAAAATAAGTACAAGACACCAATTAAGTCACTAATCACACCTTTAATTGTTATAGTAAAACAGTTCGTAGTTAACAACACAGTGTCTACAACAAATCAAATGAAATTGTTCATACGCAATAAAATGTCCACTAATATTAAAACTCAACTGTGTTACAATTATACCATCCGAATATAAAACGCAACACTTCACTAATAACTACTTGAACGTACACCGTAATAACCCGAACCGCTCTGTAAATATATTGCACTAATACTCTCGAACCGCACAGTCAAAAATCTCGCATTGAACTGAAAACTAAGGCCGCGACGCGATGTATTTATAGTTACGCTCACACACCAGAAGCTTCCAAACTGCGTCTTATCTCTCGCGAACTACGTAAATTGCTACGGCCTTGACACAGTCCGAGCGCCCGAGCGGAGCCTGGCAAAATGCGTTTAGTAGCACGTACACCACACGCTTACGTCGAGGTCTTTCTGGCGCATTCGATAAACGCGTAGATTGTTCTGTGCTGTCGTAGCACTGCCCCCTCCTTAAGCCTGTTCGTCCCGAACTGGCAAAGCGTCTTCCAAGTAATACTCGACCAGGCGATCTAGGTGGCCGTCCTTGAGAAGGATAATTTTCCCGTTCTTCGAATTCAGTCTCGTGTGATCCGAACATCACGTTCCCAGGAATGCGAATCTTTCGCGTAACCACTAGCTTCGCTGGAATCACTCGCGTTGCGTCAGATACTAATGACCTAAATACCACTGGCTGATCCAAGTTTGTTTGGTTCTCGTCAACAACCTCTTGCGCAACCTCATCTTCAGCCACTTTACCCTCGGCCGCTTCTATCAGCTCAGGAACAAGCAAGAGTTTTGTCTCGACACCCATAGTTGGCTCTCCAATCACTTCTTTTGTCGTTATACTTATTTGTACTTCCTCTGCTAGTTCTTCCTCCATTTCCGCTTGCAACAGGGAGGTTTCCTCTTGACCAGACTTGTTGAATTTTTCTTCGACTAATGCCACTCGCTTAATCGAATGGTTGGTAGACCCTGTCATTTTAGCCATGCAAAGCTTTATCTTTTCTTGGCCAACTTTCAGGACATTCTCTCTTAAGTCCACAACGAATCCGTAGGCATTCATAATGTCCGTGCCAAGAATCACTTCATCGACAATGTCTGCAACGAGCATTTGGTGGCTAAACTCAAGAAGACCCAGGCGTACACGTACGTCTACCTTTCCTAGCACCTTGACGGGGCTTCCAGTCACAGTCTGTATTGTACAAGAGCTAATTAGAGGATGGCGGTTACAGACTAAGTCAGGGCGCACAATGGACACTGTTGCGCCTGTGTCAACTGTAAATGATGTTGGTTTACCATCCGCAAATCAACTAACAATCAAGTTTCCACTGATCTTATGTAGCGTGGAAACTGTGTGCTGTTCTGGGCCTTTACTTCTCCAATTGGTGCGATCAGTCTCTTCTCTCTGTATCTTCTTCTCCCAACAGTCTACCTGTAGATGACCACGTTTTCCACAGTTGTAACATTTCGGTCTTCTGTCTTTTTCAAATCGTTGCGACTCTCTTGAACTTTTGAATTGTTTGTCCGACAACACTGTTTTTCTGCACCCATCGTAACGGTAATGTGATACAGGGATCTTCTGACTGCAACGTGATGGCACAAACCCATTAATGTAGCGGGACGCTGACTTGGCAGCTTCAAACTCTAGGGCGTGAACAAGAGCTTCTGAGCTATCTCGGTGTCTTGCCATTCGTAACACTTGCTGAAGTTCACAATCTCCGATGCCATCAATAAATGTCTGCACCGTAAACCTTATTCGGAAGTCTTCTGGTGCTTCAGGATAGGCCAATCTAATCAATCTGTCGATACTTGCTTCAAATTCTTGAAGACTTTCCCCGGAACGTTGTCGTCTTGTTCTCAACTGAGCGTAGTACACCTCTCGCAAATGTTTATCACCGTAGCGTAATTCTAGAGCTTTTATCAACTCGGCATAGATGTTCTGGCTGTCAGGTGGCACTTTCTGTAGTAGTTCTGCCGCGGGTCCTTTTAATGAGAGAACGAGTGAAACAGCCTTGTCTTTCTCTGTCCAATTATTTGCGCATGCAGCAGCTTCAAATTGGCGGAGGTACGTTGCCCAGTGAGTGCTTCCGTCAAAGGTTGGAGCTTTGACATGAACTGTCCCTACTGCAGGCAAAGTGACTTTCTCTGTTAACTTAGTTTCTGTGTATTTTTCTGTCTTGATCACTGGTACAGTCTGTTCAGAAATTTGTTTTGGTTGAATCTTCATGCACTGTTCAACTTCAATTTTAATTTGTTCTCTTATGTTTGCCATTGAGTTTTCTACTGCAGATATTTTATTTGAAACAGATTCTTCTATAACAGATATTTTTGTAGACATCGATTCTTCAACAGTCAAGACAGATTTTTCTACTTTAGCTATTTTATTTGACATGGATTCTTCTACGTCAGATATTCTGGTAATCAGATTGTTGAGCTCACCTCGTAATTCACCTACGTTACCACGTAGGAGACCCAATTCTGCGGTAGTGTGTTCTTGCAACTGTTTCTGCATAACTTCAAAGAGAGCTTCCGTTTTATCTGCTTCTTGCTTACGTTTTTCATCCTGTCTTTCTTCTGTTTCTAGCATTAGTGCTTTCTGACGTTCCTCAGCTTCTTCTCTTTCTTGTCTTCGTTCTTCTTTTTGTCGCCTTTCTGCTTCTTCCGCCTCCTGTCTGCGTTTCTCATCCTGTCGTTTTTCTGCTTCTTCCTGTGTCTGCCGCAGCAGTGTTTGTAAAGTTTCCATCATCTGACTGGGATCCATGTTTACCGATTTAATTACGAATCACACTCGTCTTGTACAAAGCGTCCACTGTTTCCACTGTTAACCGTTCTATCCCAGTTCTGACACCACTGTAACGACGGTCTACTCGATCGCCGTAGGTACAGTGGAAACAAAATAAGTACAAGACACCAATTAAGTCACTAATCACACCTTTAATTGTTATAGTAAAACAGTTCGTAATTAACAACACAGTGTCTACAACAAATCAAATGAAATTGTTCATACGCAATAAAATGTCCACTAATATTAAAACTCAACTGTATTACAATTATACCGTCCGAATATAAAACGCAACACTTCACTAATAACTACTTGAACGTACACCGTAATAACCCGAACCGCTCTGTAAATATATCGCACTAATACTCTCGAACCGCACAGTCAAAAATCTCGCATTGAACTGAAAACTAAGGCCGCGACGCGATGTATTTATAGTTACGCTCACACACCAGAAGCTTCCAAACTGCGTCTTATCTCTCGCAAACTACGTAAATTGCTACGGCCTTGACACAGTCCGAGCGCCCGAGCGGAGCCTGGCACAGTCGAGAAAATTCTCGCAAAATGCGTTTAGTAGCACGTACACCACACGCTTACGTCGAGATCTTTCTGGCGCATTCGATAAACGCGTAGATTGTTCTGTGCTGTCGTAGCAATATTTATTTGTTATTAATACTCTTTTACATATATTGTAATATTATTATTATAATCCTATCCTTACTTTACTAGTTATTATTTACATAAATGCTTTCCCATTCCACCCCACATTTTCTGTAGGTTAGTAGGTCAGTCGGGTCAAGCTTAAACTGTGTTGTTGACATTTACAATCCCCTCCTGTGTTGAAAACACTATCAGCTGGTGTTAGAACGGCTTGTCATCAAGTTCCTGCATTCCATTCCTTCATTTCCGCTGTAAACATTTCTTTGTTGAGTTTGAGGGTCACTAAGTGACGTAGCGTGTCCCCCCTCTCTCTCTGTCTCCTCGTTGTCTGCGGTCAGCTGTGTGCGCGAGTCAGCCGTCTTCTCTCGTCAGCTGTTTCGTTTTGTATGCATTTACTTGGTACCATAATTCTTTGTTTAAATTTTCTCATGTTGTTTATACATAAAAATCATATGACTATTTATTTACTTACTTTTATGTTTTATTAAAGTATTTTCGTAGTGACGACGCGTGGTATTTTCTTAGAGATTTATTTTTTCTAGTGTCGGTCACCATAAACGTGTTCCTACCCACTCTCTCAGTTAGCGTGTAAGGTCTATCGTATAATTTAAAGAATTTGGTCGCAGTATTGTCCTCACTTTTACCAACAGGGTTCATTTTTAATAATACGGTTTCTCCTATTTGGAATTGTTGCAATTTGTGAGCTGCGTTGAATTTCTGTGTTCGCTTTGCTGCTTTGTTTTTGATGTTAACTTTTGCATCCTCGATCTTCATATACCAAGGTTTAAGCATATTGGCAGTTGGTATTTTCTTTACATATTTAGACCACACTCTGGTCGGTCGTTCGCCTGTTTCCAACTCCTTTGGTGTATAGTCAGTTGTGTGATTGTAATTTTCATTTAATGTTTTTTTAAAGAATTCTACGTATTGTGGCCAGGTGCTATGTTTTTCGTAGCAATATAACCTAAATAATTTTCCTAGCTCTTTATTTATTCTTTCGGCCAGGTTTCCCTGTGGTCTCCGTATTGCTGTGAGTATCGGCAGGATTCCATTCTGCTCTAAGGTGTTTGTCCATGCTTGATTCTGGAATTGATTACCTTGGTCTGACAGTATACGTTTTATTTGCCCATACTGTGGGATATACTTTTTGAATATTATGTTT
This sequence comes from Magicicada septendecula, assembly GCA_034769895.1. NCBI lineage: Eukaryota > Metazoa > Arthropoda > Insecta > Hemiptera > Cicadidae > Magicicada > Magicicada septendecula. Next base: position 87,382,568 of record CM068375.1, on the reverse strand, counting down.
AACACTGCCTTGGTGGTTGGTCTGGTGACAGGGTATAGTCTTACTACCTTGGTGAATGCGTCTGTGCAAACTAGTAGGTGCCTAAGCCTTCGACTACCTCGAGGGAGTGGTCCTAAGAAATCCACACATAACATTTCGTTCTTACCGTTGACAATAATATTCTGCATTTCCACGTACGTATGTAGGTTCGGAGATTTTGCCGTTTAACAGTTATGACACACTTTTAAAATACTTCTCACTTTTCTATACATATTATTACAAATAAAATCTTCTCTTAACGCTAAATAACAGCGGTAAGGTGCCGCATGTCCTAGACTCTCATGGCATGCCCACGTTACTTCACTTAATAGGTCGTTTGGCATTACTACTTTCCATTCACCCTCCCAGAGTTTATACAGTATCTCGTTTTCTAGCTTATACCTTATATCTTCTTTTTGAATGTACTTTCTTCGTAGCTCCATAACTCTGTCGTCATCTTTCTGTTCTTGGTGTATGTTTTGTAGTCGTATCTTTAACTCATTTGTCATTTCATATTTCATTGCTAATATTTTCAGTTCATTGGTGTGGCATTTATGTTTCACTGTATCGCTAGGTTTGTTGTCTATTCGCCATAGTTCATCCCTAATTTCCGGTGGATATACATTGTTTATTTGCACACATATTTCATTAGTCTTAATTTTATTTTTACATTTATAATTATTATTACTGGGCGTCTTGTGAACGCCCCTTACTGTACGTTTTTTGAAGTTGACTGTACCACCTGACTTATCTCTCCCTGTAGCGGTGTCGTTTCCGTCCGTATTGTTGTATGCAGTCCACTCGTATATGCGTCTGTCTGGGTCGGTGTTATTGTTTGTATTTGAGCTGACTTATTCCAATTCTGATTTGTAAAACTTCGTTCATTATTACTACTATATTTATTTCGTGGACCTAAATACGGTTTCATTGTATAGGTGTTTTGTTGTTGTCTGTTTTCGTACTTGTTTTCGCGACTTGGACCTGCTCTAGGTTGCGCGTCTGACCTTGGTTGTTGTTTTAGCGAATATCTTATTTCTCCCCACTGTGCCAGCATGAGTAGGAGTTCTTCAATCGTTTTCGTTCCCCTCGTCATTACTGCAACATTGATATCGCGGTCAAAGTGATAAGACAGTTTATTTACGATTTCACTTTCCGTCAACTTAGGTTTTAAATGTTTCGCTCTAGCTACAATATCAATTACATATGCTTCTCTGGACTTACCTTTTGGCATGTATTCGTATTTATCAAACTCTAACTGGTTTCGAATTCTTCTTTGGATATGGTCGCTCCAGTATCTTTGTTCAAATTTATTTTTGAAATCCTCGTAGGACGTAACGTTTTCTCTTATTATCGAATACCACTTTGGAGCTGTGTGTTCTAATCGACGCGCTATCCATTCCATGCGTTCGTTATCGTTTAGGTTATTTCCTACCGTCTCCATATTTCTTTCACACTCTATTAAAAATTCTATGGGGTTTTCACTTTCCCATCCACTAAATTTCTGCATTTTCGGCATATCTTCAGCACTCCTGTAGATGTACGTGATCTGTTCTGCTTTCGTTTTCTTCATCTGTTTCTGCAGCTGTGCTATCTGTTCTCGTAGGTGTTTGTCGTTCTCCTCACCTTGTTCCTTATTTGTCATTATTGTTGTTTCGTGCCTAGCGACGACTTGGTCCAATATTTTTATATTTTCTTTCACCTCGTGTATATTTCCTTCTGTCTCCTGAGTAAATTTAGTTAGTTTCTCTTCTTGGGCCTGTACCGTTGTAGTTAACTCTTGTTGCTTCTTGTTTATAGCATTTGTCCATGTTCGCATATTTTCGCTTAGTTTCTTTAGTTCCTGCCTATTTTCTCCATGTAGTGCTCCGAATTCCTCTCGTAATTGTATCCTTGCCTCTTCCCACCATTCTGGTTTTTCTTTTCGTAGTCTTTCTTCACGCTCTTCTTTTTCTTTTCTTCGTTTTTCTTTTTCTGCTTTCTCTTCTTCTCGTTGTTGTTGTAGCATTTGCTGTATTGCTGTCATTATGTCGGTAGGTGTTTGCGGTTCTGCCATTTTCGCGGTTTAATTATTGACCTAGTATTTCAAAATTACACATCTAATAGTCTATAAAATATTTTCTCAGCGTTGACAATTTCCTCCCCTTATAACTAACAATGGTTATACAATATTAACAATCGGTCTTTGTTCAGACCGAAACTTTCTTTGATCTAATTCCCTGTATTGTTCTACTGATACTTAACTTGTATCCTTTAAAATTATTACTATTCCGGATGTTGTTTCCGGTTTAAACTTCACCTCTCATCCGTTCTCACACTGGTCTGACTCTTATAATTCAGTTAAGGCTTCTAACGGTTTTTATATTTTTTACTTCAAATAATTATTACAATTTATTTTAATTTTATATTTTCTTGGTTTGTTCTTTATATGGGTTTGTTATTTATCTGGGCGCCAGTCATAAACAAATATAATATTTTCATGCAACTATTTATTTTATGACAATTATTAGATTTTTAATTTTATTTATTTTATGTACATTTAATTAATCGCGCCCCACGCTGCGTACCTTACCTGTCCCTTCTCGCACTTTTGTAACTCCCGATAGGCGCCAAATTGTTTTACGAGAAAACAATTAAAAGTTTTTACCTGCATGGTTTGACAGTGCACTAGTGTAAAATTGAATCGTTCGCCAGCTGGCATGAAACCGATTCTCGTTTGAGTGGGGGAAAACGTGTTGCCAACTTGAATAATGTTGGTTATGTTGACTCACTGCTATTAAACAAAACATACATAATATTCTCCATAAATAAATACTGGACAGTTATTCTCGGTACGTACTTTTTTAATTTTAGGCTCTGAATTATTAGTTCTTGTTAACGCTTTATACAAAATAATAATTGATATAATAATTTTAGCCTCGGAAAAATATAATCGCTCAGTCAGCGGTTGCTGAGTTGGCAGTACAATGTTTCTATTAGATGCAAGACAGCGTTGGTTATTATTTACAAAATTAAATCTGCCTATAGAGTCCTTTTAAGTACGATACAGAAGTTTTTACAACAAGATAACAAATTAGAACATATCATTTGAAGTTTGTGATCATTAAAATTGCACAAGGTTTGCTATAAATGAAATATTGTGGTTTTGAAGTGTGACACTGTCGTTGTGTAACATAGGTTATCATGTGTTCATTCAATGTTTACAAAGTTATTTCTTTATTTTATCAATCCTTGAAAATATATGCAGTGATAGTGAGAATTTTATTATATAGTTAGAATTTTTGAAAGAGAATTTGTTTTATAATAATCAAATTAATTCAGCAATACTCAACGTTAGTAGATATGATGGGTATTGTCAGTCGTCCATGTAAAGTAATGGGTTGATGTTGATTCTTCCTACTTCAGTCTTGGGCTCAAAAATTGGTTGTCATCTTCTTCAAGTCGAATTACAGGTATTTTCCGGTCATCTGGATTAATTCTGAGCTGGTCCTTGGTGTAGATTAGTTGTAATGGCCTCTCATCTGTTGTCCTGGTACTCCTTCTCAAAATTGTGGGCACTTATACTGTTTTTCTGTTGAAAATTTGGGCCCTTCACGGCGTGGCGTCTCTCCAGTTTAGCGTCACTACATAAAGTATTGTTCCTAACTGAAATTAGTCAATATTCGGTTGATGTCATGGTTACTCAAAGTTTTTGATTGGGTGAAATTGGCTAAAGAGTATTGTTAGGGTATTTGAATTTTTATTTAAACTGGTTACAGATCTTCTAAATGTAATTAATCTTCAGTACTCCCTTTTTAGTAGTAAATATTATCACCACTGTTCATATTTTGGCTCAAGGATTAATTTGACAGCCAATATTATAGTGTTCACTTAGGTATCAACATTTTGACAGTTTTGTGAATTTTATTTAATTATACTGTTTTCTTAATGTACATTATTATCATAATATTTCTGCCTTAATATGATTGTCTATTTGTATTTCATAGTTTACGTGGTTTAGTCTTCCTAATGTCAGTGTTTAATTCTAAAAATTGAAGTTTTTTGTAGTTGACAGTTGAGAATTTGCATAGGCTTAAACAGCAATTGACTATTTTTCTTTAATTACTGATATTACATTTTATTCTCCTTGTAATGGGTCGATGTTGTTTTAATACAAGATTCTGTTCATTTGTTCAATGTTTAAGTCGGTTCTTGTAATTGTGTGTAATTTTATTGTTTCCCTATAGTAATTTGTCTACTGTCATAACTCACTTTTAGTGTCATTGTATCTGGATGTATTGTTTGTATCTTGTTTACTGGTTTCTGTTGGTTTTAAAATCTTATTTCTTACAACATATAACATAACATCTAATGGTTTTAACAATTCCCAATGCTATAATTCTTATCATTTAAACATAATTATTTGGAACATAAACCTTAGTCATTAAAACATAATTCTTATTCATTTAACACATACTTATTTGAAATATATTATCCACTCATACTCTTCAGTGAGTAATAATTATTTTATAGTGTCATCAAAGGAAAATAAACATTTAAACATTGATTAATCTTTTAGATTGTATTAGAAAATCCTTACCACTAAACTTATTTGACCTTGTGTCATTAATTATGTAACCTTATCCTATTTCACTGTCTCTTACTAAATCATATAATGATTATTAATTGTTTTTATAATTTAATCTTATAGAAACTCTCTATATGGTGACTTAACACACTAATAGTTTATGTTACTTTCCTAAAACTATGAATTGTCCCTTAGGCCTACAATATTAATTAACACACATTTAAAAACCATAGTAATTAGTGATTACTAATACTAACTTAAGTTTAATAATATTAGTTTGTGTAGTTACATTTTGGGTGTCCACTCATATTGGCATTTCCACTATCACAGTCCTTCCTGTGTTTGGCCAATATTAGATCTCACTCACACATAACTTATCACTTATAATTTAGTTTATTCACTTATAAACTTTGGACACTGCTTTATCAGTGTTTTTATCACTTTTTAATGGGGTTTTATTCTCACTTTGGGGTATTAACACTAACACCTTACACTCAATCTTCTTTTAGTGTTACTGGTGGGTTAATATTATTGTATTGCTTACTAAAAAATTCTCTTTCTTACAACTATTTAGAAAATGTTCACCATCATTACAATTTACTACTCTCATTCTATTGTGTTTTATTGTACCACTGACATGTTAGTATCGTGCTAATGTGATTTGTCCTAGTTTACTCTATCTGTTTGGGTTATTGTGCCCTTCTATATCTTAAGTACATAATAATTAGTATTTCTAACTTGTCTGTCCTTACAATTATTAATATTATATACAATTTTCATTAGTGAGTCTATTTCTTTGGTTTAACACAAGTTTTGTATTCCTTCTTGGTTCACTTTATTTTGTCATAGTTTATACGTCACTTCCTTAGTGTTGTGGCTGATTGTATCATTACACTTCCATGTTAATTATTTGTTAGTCACTATTCTTCTTATTTACACACTTATGTTGGTGCGGTGGCTAGTTCTAGTCCATTTGCAGTTGTCATTATTTATGTTATTCTTGGTCCTTTGGGGCTAGTTCTACTCTCTCACTTACCATCTATTGGGCTATTCAGGTTAAATCGCCTTATTTCTGTATTTACCATTTTTGTTTGTTTGTTTGTTACTACTTTTTTAATATAAGTTACTGTTCTGACTACCTTGATATGTCTGATCGTTTTATTATTCTGATTCACCCATTCTTCAATTCTAATTCACCCCTTTTTATTCTAGTGTTAATGATTAAATAATTTATCTTGTCATGTTTTCTTCATTATGGTTAGGTGAAGATATGCACCATTACAATATATATATATATGTATATATAAATATCAGCTCTTTATTTGAAACTAATTGAACTGTGTGCGTGCAGCGAGTGAAGTTCACACTTGACGTCATCTGCAAAACTCACACGTTTTAACACGCACGTAAAGAGTATTGAATTTATAACAGAGCGTTGTTATGAAATGTTTACGCTTGGGAGAAATCTGAAATAAAGCAGAGACGACAAGACTTTTATGAGTAAACACTACGTTGGTTGAATTGCTGAGAGGGCTAGCGGTGGCAGGGAGGAACGACAAACGTCACCCTCACATCGGCCACCCCTTCAGCGGTTGAACAGCAACTGGGTATAGTAAATTGGTTTGGACGCTGTTACGTATCACGAATTCTCCCTTTTTGGGACGTAACTAATTAATAATCTTTAGTCTCGAGTTGACTGTATTTTTTAAGTTTTTTATTTTTTATCAATCATCGGTTGTTATTTGAATTAAAAGTGATTTGAGAATTAGCGGTGGTCGTTTTTTTTCTACGGTTTTCACTGTCGAGAGAGAGAGAGAGAGAGAGAGAGAGAGAGAGAGTATAACTGGGCCCCTCTCTTGAAATATTTCAGGTAATTGTTACTAAATGGATTGGACGAATCTTACCAATGTAGTTACTCAGACTTTTTCGTTCAATTTGGTTGATCGTATTTTCTTCTTATTTTTATTTTCGTCGTGTGGTTTAAGTATTTAATATATCCTCTTCTTTTATCGTTTTACTTTCTCATTTTTTAGATATCGGTCAATTAGTTTTACCACTCAATATGTTGATTCCACTTCCGAATTTTCCTTGGTATTACTTAGCTCATCTACACTCTATGATAGTCAGTATCGGAATAATAATTCTTCTTCCTTCATGAACGGTCTAGCCCAAGAATCTCTGGCCTCCGATTGGTTAAAATAGTTGAACTACAGGTCACCTAACTGGTGTCACTGATATCACACCAGCAAAACGTCTGACGCAACTGGACGTTTTGTGTTGTTGCGTTTATGCGGGAAGGGGTTAATCCTGCAACAAAATATCTCTATGCGACAACACAAATTACTAAACTATTGGCGCATAGGATATGATAGTATGTGTATTTCAAATTACAAGTCTATATTGGAGGGTTTAAGATTATTTATTGTACAAACACAAGTTATAGTTTATATGGTATATTTGAAATGTACAGAATGTAATGTTTGATATAGAGTCTTTCTTTTAAAATGTTAAATAATGTTCATACGCAAGACGTGATACGTTACATAAGAAGACTCCCACGATGATGTTGTTGAAGAGAAGGGCCGGTCTTTGCGGTGTAGTTGGTTCGTCAGGTGTGGCTTACAAATGACAGACGTTTCCCCAGTAATGTTTACAGCTGGGCTGGCGTCCTGTAACAGCTTGGCTGATGTCCTGTAACAGCTGGGCTGGTCCTAAAACAGCTGGGCTGATGTCCTATAACAGCTGGGCTGATGTCCTATAACAGCTGGGCTGGTGTCCTATAACAGCAGGGCTGGTGTCCTGCAATTCCCACGATGAATCTGACGCTTCACACACAACGGTACTACGGATCTTATTACTCGCAAAACTTATATAGAGTTTATGACCAAGTAATATCTCAGGTGACAGTGAGTTTAATCTAATAACGGTATATTGAGCTTATACCTCTCCGGCTTCTTCAAGTGTTCTCGCGAATACCAAGGTCTACCGCGATCAGCAGACCACCCTATGAGGAAATCTTGCACTAGCACGGAAACGTCTTGATGGAACTATTGCGTAACAATTAATGATACTGTCACTGCGGAAAATCTCGCACAGTGATACAGTTACACTCACTTCGTACACACGTAGTACTACAATATTAATAAAACCGTGTGTAAATAGATAATATCAACTGTTATGCGTCACCCGCGTTACTATCCCCGAAAAGTCTTAACAGATCCTTGCAAGCGGTAGAATCTTGTACAAGGATTGTATGTACCGTTCGCGGTAGCAGCAGTGAAGAACTGCCTGTAATTATACGCACAATGCGTTAAAACAATACTGTGTAGATGTACTACACACCCAGTTCTGAGTCTTCCCGTTTCACAAACGACGAATAGTTTTTACAGCACCTTGCAAGCGGTAGAATCTTGTACAAGGAGTGCACGACACGTTCGCGGTAGATGGCGTAGAAGAACTCTCTGTGTAACGACAGGCTTAAGAAAATTTCCAACCACCACTCAGCATTCTATTGGTGGATGGAAGTCACATGGTTAGTACATCGTGACAATGCACTTTTCATGCAGTAGAGTGCATTTACTTTGTAACAGCATGCATAGCGGTAATCAGACTACCCGTATCTCATGCATAACTGCCTGCATACTAATATCATACATGAACGTAAACAATAGTCCGACAGGTATAGGGATTGTAGCGATACATATGTCTGAATTCAGTTCAATGCCAAACACAACGATAATTAATTTACGCACCACCCGGGAAACGTTTACCACACGCGCACGCGCGCACATTTCCACAAACACAGTACATGAATAACAATAAATAAATAATGCACAGTTTTACTAAACTAAACCTTTATCCTTACTAAATACAATTGATAACATAACCAAACTTAACCATCTACCAATATAATATGAATGTCCATTGTCTGTGTAATATATGTGAACTTGCCCCGCCTATCATGATCCTGTGATTCGTTGTGTGGTTCGTTGTTGTGTGAAGTAGTTCTTCTACGCCATCTACCGCGAACGGGTCGTGCACTCCTTGTACAAGATTCTACCGCTTGCAAGGTGTTGTAAAGACTATTCGTCGTTAGTGAAACGGGAAGGCTCAGAACTGTGTGTGTAGTACATCTGCACACAGTATTGTTTTAACGCATTGCGCGTATAATTACGACAGTTCTTCTACGCCATCTACCGCGAACGGGTCCTGCACTCCTTGTACAAGATTCTACCGCTTGCAAGGTGTTGTAAAAACTATTCGTCGATAGTGAAACGGGAAGACTCAGAACTGTGTGTGTAGTACATCTGCACACAGTATTGTTTTAACGCATTGCGCGTATAATTACGACAGTTCTTCTACGCCATCTACCGCGAACGGGACGTGCACCCCTTGTACAAGATTCTACCGCTTGCAAGGTGTTGTAAAAACTATTCGTCGTTAGTGAAACGGGAAGACTCAGAACTGTGTGTGTAGTACATCTGCACACATTATTGTTTTAACGCATTGTGCGTAAAATTACATGCAGTTCTTCACTGCTGCTACCGCGAACGGTACTTGTACAAGATTCTACCGCTTGCAAGGATCTGTTAAGACTTTTCGGGGATAGTAACGCGTGTGACGCATAACAGTTGATATTACCTATTTATACACGGTATTATTAATATTGTAGTATTACGTGTGTAAGAAGTGAGTGTAACTGTATCACTGTGCGAGATTTTCCGCAGTGACAGTATCATTAATTGTTACGCAATAGTTCCATCAAGACGTTTCCGTGCTAGTGCAAGATTTCCTCATAGGGTGGTCTGTTGATCGCGGTAGACCTTGGTATTCGCGAGAACACTTGAAGAAGCCGGAGAGGTATAAGCTCAATATACCGTTATTAGATTAAACTCACTGTCACCTGAGATACTACTTGGTCATAAACTCCATATAAGTTTTGCGAGTAATAAAATCTGTAGTACCGTTGTGTGTGCGAAGTGCCGGATTCATCGTGGGAATTGCAGGACATCAGCCCAGCTGTTACAGGACATCAGCCCAGCTGTTATAGGACACCAGCCCAGCTGTTATAGGACACCAGCCCAGCTGTTATAGGACACCAGCCCAGCTGTTATAGGACACCAGCCCAGCTGTTATAGGACATCAGCCCAACTGTTATAGGACCAGCCCAGCTGTTACAGGACATCAGCCAAGCTGTTACAGGACGCCAGCCCAGCTGTAAACGTTTCTGGGGAAACGTCTGTCATTTGTAAGCCACACCTGACGAACCAACTACACCGCAAAGACCGGCCCTTCTCTTCAACAACATCATCGTGGGAGTCTTCTTATGTAACGTATCACGTCTTGCGTATGAACATTATTTAACATTTTAAAAGAAAGACTCTATATCAAACATTACATTCTGTACATTTCAAATATACCATATAAACTATAACTTGTGTTTGTACAATAAATAATCTTAAGCCCTCCAATATAGACTTGTAATTTGAAATACACATACTATCATATCCTATGCGCCAATAGTTTAGTAATTTGTGTTGTCGCCAAAATATCTCTATGCGACAACACAAATTAATAAACTATTGGCGCATAGGATATGATAGTATGTGTATTTCAAATTACAAGTCTATATTGGAGGGTTTAAGATTATTTATTGCACAAAACACAAGTTATAGTTTATATGGTATATTTGATATGTACAGAATGTAATGTTTGATATATAGTCTTTCTTTTAAAATGTTAAATAATGTTCATACGCAAGACGTGATACGTTACATAAGAAGACTCCCACGATGATGTTGAAGAGATGGGCCGGTCTTTGCGGTGTAATTGGTTTGTCAGATGCGGCTTATAAATGACAGACGTTTCCCCAGTAATGTTTACAGCTGGGCTGGCGTCCTTTAACAGCTTGGCTGATGTCCTGTAACAGCTGGGCTGGTCCTAAAACAGCTGGGCTGGTGTCCTATAACAGCTGGGCTGGTCCTATAACAGCTGGGCTGATGTCCTATAACAGCTGGGCTGATGTCCTATAACAGCTGGGCTGATGTCCTATAACAGCTGGGCTGGTGTCCTGCAATTCCCACGATGAATCTGACGCTTCACACACAACGGTACTACGGATCTTATTACTCGCAAAACTTATATAGAGTTTATGACCAAGTAATATCTCAGGTGACAGTGAGTTTAATCTAATAACGGTATATTGAGCTTATACCTCTCCGGCTTCTTCAAGTGTTCTCGCGAATACCAAGGTCTACCGCGATCAGCAGACCACCCTATGAGGAAATCTTGCACTAGCACGGAAACGTCTTGATGGAACTATTGCGTAACAATTAATGATACTGTCACTGCGGAAAATCTCGCACAGTGATACAGTTACACTCACTTCGTACACACGTAGTACTACAATATTAATAAAACCGTGTGTAAATAGATAATATCAACTGTTATGCGTCACCCGCGTTACTATCCCCGAAAAGTCTTAACAGATCCTTGCAAGCGGTAGAATCTTGTACAAGGATTGTATGTACCGTTCGCGGTAGCAGCAGTGAAGAACTGCCTGTAATTATACGCACAATGCGTTAAAACAATACTGTGTAGATGTACTACACACCCAGTTCTGAGTCTTCCCGTTTCACAAACGACGAATAGTTTTTACAGCACCTTGCAAGCGGTAGAATCTTGTACAAGGAGTGCACGACCCGTTCGCGGTAGATGGCGTAGAAGAACTATCTGTGTAACGCCACACAAACGCCAAGAGATATTTTGGTTTTTGGAACGTGGGGGTTTTATACGTGGGGGTATAAATCAATAAATTTAAATTAATTTTAATCATTATGGCGGATACTGCAGAAATCAAGAATGCTTTAGCGGCCTTATTAGCGAAGATGGAAACCATGTCCGAAGAAATGAAAGCCAGTAGAGAAGAGATGATAGCGGATCTGCAAAGAATTTCAGAGGAAAGTAAAGCCAGAGATGAGGAGTGATAGCCATTAGGCAGAAATTTTGGGAAGAAATGGACGCCGACAGAGAGGAGAGGATGGCGAAATTACAGGAAATGTCAGCTGATATTGAAGTAGATTTAACTGTTGAGAATATTGTACCTTATGATAATTTTGAAGTACCAAATGTCCTTGTGGAACATACTCTCAAAGAAAGTGATATGGAAGTTAACCAAGATGTTACATCTGGAGGATTAACGGAGAACAGTAGCGTAGTACATGAAATTGAAAGTGATTATACAGAAACAAACTTATTAGGGCCTAGTAGTTCATATCTCGGTAAAGTCGAGTATTTAGATTCTGCATCAAATTGTAGTGAAGATAACAGAAATGAAATTAGTAGTAACAACACTATTAGTCTGGAACATACTTCAGGTAAGTGCTGTGATGAGGTGATAGTTTATAGTGTAACAGATATAGCATGCGAGAACCGTGAAAGTATGATAGAATCTGAAGCTATCATGGATGCGGACAGTGTATGCATAACACATAAAAATCCCGAACCAGTAGTAGAGCCTGGAACTAGTATGGATACTACCGGTGCAGGTATTTCTGACACATGTCGGTATGATGAGATACTTAAGGAATCTATATCAGGTACTGAGGTGTTTATGGAGGACGGAGAGGTGAATGATACGGGTGACAATAAGGTGACAACAATTATGATAAATAATAATGAACCGCCGCGTAATCAGTTTCATGTTCAAACACCACAAAATCAGCCGCAATCACAACAACATAGAAATACAACTCAGCAAATTAATACCAACTTATTAGCAACAGTTACTGAAAATGATTCAGTTGAAAAGCAGTTCAATCAATCAAGTATGAAAAATGTTAGTTATAAGAATGAAACTGTTATGTCTGGCCTATATCCTGCAGCAATTAGGTATAATTTAGTGTGTAATAATGATAATAGTAATAAACATGAGGGAAACATTAGTACTGAAAATTGCACCGACCTTATTGTCGAAGCAAAAATTAATGGTTATGTTGACGAGGTATTGTCCGACAGTGGCACAGAAATATCGCTGTTGGACGAGCAGTTACGAAAGAGGTGTAAAAACCACTTTATACAAATGCCGATTCTCCCGGTAATTCACACAAGGATAAAATCAGGAGCGGGTGAGTCGCAGATAATTGAAAAACAGGCAATTAAAACAACATACGAACAGGGTACGGAAATAGATGCAACCGTACTTGGAGTTAGAAAACTGGGACATAATATTATTTGGGAAGTTGATAAATTGAATAAACTGCATGCTACATTGGAATTTCAGAAAGGATTATTGCCAGCTAAAGTTGATTGTCGACCTCACGTTATCAGACTGGGACGCTCGAAAGATAAGATAACGAATAACTCACCGACCCCCAAGGTTCAGTTAATGGGTTGCGAGATAAAGCAAATACGACTTATATTAAACAAATTCAAATCTACATTTCCAAGTAAACGTGTGCGTTTCAAAACTGAGAAAAATTTATACAAAAAACTCAGAAATAAATGTCAGGATATAGGGGTAAGAATGTGTAGCTATGTAAATATGTCAGTTCAGGTTTAAATGTTGTATGTAAGATGACTCTGTGAATGAACAATAATCTAGTTTAGATAAGGAATGTCGTCTGTGTACTCTGTGACCCTGCATAAAATTTCGTTATCTGTGTGTCAAGAACATGTGTGTTTGTTTTGGTTTTAAGGTTACCACGTGTCTTTTGATTTGGTGCTTCTGTCAAAGTGACAGTTAGGAAATGTTAGTATTAATTGAGGATGTTTATTTGATTTTAGTTCGAGGGTGTTATTATTATTTCAGGATAAGGAAATTGTTTTGGGTTATATGAAAAAAAAAAAATTTATTTTTGTTAGTTAACTAAAAAAAAAAAAATTTTTTTTTTTATGCGGGAAGGGGTTAATCCTGCAACGAATCACAGGATCATGATATCGGGGCAAGTTCATATATTACACAGACAATGGACATTCATATTATATTGGTAGATGGTTAAGTTTGGTTGTTATAATTGTAATTAGTAAGGATAAGGGTTTAGTTTAGTAAAACTGTGCATTATTATTTATTGTTATTCATGTACTGTGTTTGTGGAAATGTGCGCGCGTGCGCGAGTGGTAAACGTTTCCCGGGCGGTGCGTGATGTATTTATCATTGTGTTTGACATTGAACTGAACTCAGACATATGTATCGCTACAATCCCTATACCTGTCGGACTATTGTTTACGTTCATGTATGATATTAGTATGCAGGCAGTTATGCATGAGATACGGGTAGTCTGATTACCGCTATGCATGCTGTTACAAAGTAAATGCACTCTACTGCATGAAAAGTGCATTGTCACTATGTAATAACCATGTGACTTCCATCCACCAATAGAATGCTGAGTGGTGGTTGGAAATTTTCTTAAGCCTGTCGTTACACAGGTAGTTCTTCTACGCCATCTACCGCGAACGGGACGTGCACTCCTTGTACAAGATTCTACCGCTTGCAAGGTGTTGTAAAGACTATTCGTCGTTTGTGAAACGGGAAGACTCAGAACTGGGTGTGTAGTACATCTACACAGTATTGTTTTAACGCATTGTGCGTATAATTACAGGCAGTTCTTCACTGCTGCTACCGCGAACGGTACATACAATCCTTGTACAAGATGCTACCGCTTGCAAGGATCTGTTAAGACTTTTCGGGGATAGTAACGCCTGTGACGCATAACAGTTGATATTATCTATTTATACACGGTATTATTAATATTGTAGTATTACGTGTGTAAGAAGTGAGTGTAACTGTATCACTGTGCGAGATTTTCCGCAGTGACAGTATCATTAATTTTTACGCAATAGTTCCATCAAGACGTTTCCGTGCTAGTGCAAGATTTCCTCATAGGGTGGTCTGTTGATCGCGGTAGACCTTGGTATTCGCGAGAACACTTGAAGAAGCCGGAGAGGTATAAGCTCAATATACCGTTATTAGATTAAACTCACTGTCACCTGAGATACTACTTGGTCATAAACTCTATATAAGTTTTGCGAGTAATAAAATCCGTAGTACCGTTGTGTGTGCGAAGTGTCGGATTCATCGTGGGAATTGCAGGACATCAGCCCAGCTGTTACAGGACATCAGCCCAGCTGTTATAGGACATCAGCCCAGCTGTTATAGGACACCAGCCCAGCTGTTATAGGACACCAGCCCAGCTGTTATAGGACACCAGCCCAGCTGTTATAGGACATCAGCCCAGCTGTTATAGGACACCAGCCCAGCTGTTATAGGACATCAGCCCAGCTGTTATAGGACCAGCCCAGCTGTTACAGGACATCAGCCAAGCTGTTACAGGACGCCAGCCCAGCTGTAAACGTTTCTGGGGAAACGTCTGTCATTTGTAAGCCACACCTGACGAACCAACTACACCGCAAAGACCGGCCCTTCTCTTCAACAACATCATCGTGGGAGTCTTCTTATGTAACGTATCACGTCTTGCGTATGAACATTATTTAACATTTTAAAAGAAAGACTCTATATCAAACATTACATTCTGTACATTTCAAATATACCATATAAACTATAACTTGTGTTTGTACAATAAATAATCTTAAACCCTCCAATATAGACTTGTAATTTGAAATACACATACTATCATATCCTATGCGCCAATAGTTTAGTAATTTGTGTTGTCGCAATATATTCTTACACTTGTATAAAAAAATACTCCCTTTTAAACTTTAAGTCCTATTAAATTTAATTTACAAAATGTTTTTTCTTACTATATGACATGCAATTTGATACCTATTTGATATAAATTTGTTATTATAATAGATAACTTTTCTCCTTTACAAAAGTTCTGAATTTTGGACCTATTTTTCTGTTACAATGATTATATCATAATTGCCTAAATTTATCTAATAAATACTATTACTATTACATCAAGTGTTTTTATCCTACGGATTTAATCCTTTTTTGATTTTGTTTACTTTGAATGGTTGATCTACTCATTTATGACATATTGCATTATTGGCCTAGGCCCTAAGCTTCATTTCTTTAGTATTTTTTCTAATTTACATAGATTGTTATTTAATTTATCTATTTTGAACCCTGGATGTACCATAACAATAACTAACAAAATATTTTAACATTTTTACTTTAAGGTATTGCCTTCATGGCCAATTTTAACTTCAAACATTAACAAATCATTACAAAATATTTAAAATAACTTTGATAATATTCTTCAATTCTATGAATCACTATTAACTGATTATTTCTAGAATTGTTTGTTTTTAACTTAAGTGTTTACCTAGCCTGTAGGCCTAATACAATCTACAACATGTATCTATAAGCCTTGATATTTAAACATAAACAACAATATACTGTCTAGGCTTTACACAACACTTCCAAAAAATGATACCATTTTATTTTAGTTCATTTTTAATCCTAATGATAACAAAAAATAATATAAGTTTATCTTGTCCCCACTGCACGGACACTTATTACATTTTCTACACAGTTTGTGTCACACTAGTTTTGGTTTATTTAATTTATTTGTTTACACTAGGGGCAATCGAAGGGATTGTTATTTTTTCAGTCTTTTCTGTCCAAATAACTAACTACCTTGCTCCCCACTCTCTTATAGTAGCACAGTTTTTTTCTTACATTTATTAATTATAAATTACCAGATATTTACTGACAATACTTTTGTATTGTACCTTTCATTTGTTTCTACATTGTCTGACACAGAAAAAGGCTTTTTATTTAATTGGTGGACTCTGTGAGGTGACATATTCTGACCTCTATTGAAAAATGACTATTTTTGTCAACTAGGGCAGGCCACTGATTATGTCATGTTACAACGCACAGATTAATTTGATTCTAATTTATATATTAATTTGATGTTAATAGTAGCTATGATAAACTAGTGTCTCATATCACGTCGGTACTTCTAGTCGTGTGCGAGAGTGCGATGTATGAGATGTTCTCGTACATTTCAGAACTGCACGGTTTACAGCGATTCAAAGTATTGGCGTGTAACAGGCAACAGTATCGGCACTACAGTTAAAGCGGTCACTGGACAGTAGCCGTAGCGGCGGACTGATCACAGCTAAAGTAGAGTGTAAGAAAGATATTTTTTGTGTGAACTAGATTAAACAGTAAAATGAATTGTTTTTGCATAATTGACAAAAATTATTAAAGTTTTCGTATCCTACATATTGGACGAAGAATTGTACGAGAATATGTAAATAATTATACGTGCGGTAGCGTGACCAGTAGATACCCGACGTGTGTACGCTCTCATTGTTTGCAACTCTGAATAGAACGCTACAGTCGGCGTATGTTAAAAATCAATTATTGTTTTTGGTGCCTGTCAAACAATTGAAATATTCTAGTTCCGCATTTACGAAACAAAATGCTTCTTCGTTATGTTACGTTGTAACGATGTCGTTCTTGACAACGCGTGGTGAAATGAAAATCCTCTTTTAAATTAATTAAATTTTGTTTACGTTTTTGAAATTATTTTACTGGCCGACGGAGTAACTAATGCAATTTGTGCCCGTGTTGTACTCTGTTCTGCACAGGACTTATTCACGGTAACACTAGTTACGTCCACTACACCTAGGTTTCCAGTTTCAACACTGACTCAGCATTACGACTTCTGTTTTTCATTGCTGCCCACTTCAACGAATTTATATCTTCTTCTTCTTCTTCTTCTTCTTCTTCTTCTTCTTCTTCTTCTTCTTCTTCTTCTTCTTCTTCTTCTTCTTCTTCTTCTTCTTCTTCATCATCATCACTACGTGGCTTGGGATATAGCCCGTTCCGACTCTACAGGGTCTCAGACTATTTTAACATTGAAAATATTTATAAGGACGTGTCGCACATTTGCGGCCGATCGCTGGTGCGTTATCGAAAATGGGAACCGGTGAATTTCCATAGAAACTAGTTCTTTGTTGTCAATAACGTATTTACACATTTAACTTCGCTTATGAATGCGACTACATTTAACTTATAATCTGTACTTTGGTAAATGAAGAATGAATTCATTGATTGGTGAATGAACATAAATATATATATTTTTTAGATTTATTGAAGCATTTTCAATGCCCTTCTCTGTGCATTGCATTTGCGCAATGCCTGTAAATTTTTTCCCAGGGCCTTCCACAATCTCTCGTCCCCACTGGCGTATACTCAAACGCTTGTTTAGGGATACGCGTCTCTACCATGCCTTCCACTTGCGACGCATCTGTTAATCCTCTATTAAAGTATTCCAGTAAACTAAATTTTACATGGAAGGGTTACCAGCCCCTCACACAACCCCCGACCTGGAGGACCAAGTGCGTTGATTTTGGGGTACACAACCTCTAGACCGACCGCCTTCTCTAAGGCTGATGAGCCCGGTCTGCCCATTGCTAATTTTGGTTTACTCCGGCTACTTTATTTTACCGGTACCCTCAGCCCATGAGGAGCCAGAGAGCATTCCACCTATCCACCACCTGGGAAGACGCCCGATGGGGGATTAGCAAACCCCGCTTAGTAGTAGTACCGCAGAGCAAATGACCTACGTTGTAATACGGCTAGCCCGCAGACAGCTCCAACAGCATCCTGCCACACACAAACTAACGCACCCCCAGACACTCGCAGAGCAGCCCCACACGGGAATTTCTTCTCTTATTATTCTATTTTCAAGGATTAGTTTAATTCAATTGCTCTCAAAGTACATGTACAATTAATTGTGGTCTTCTCACCCTTTGCGTTACTTTGGGCGTGCATGCAAAACCGTTCTGGGCATCCTGGCTTATGTTCACGTTGTCTAACCGCTTGATCTATATATGGACAGAATTCATCAATGAGTGAACATATACACAAGATTTCTCTAACATCTACATTTTCGAAGGCAAAGTTTTAATTATTCCTTGGCTTAACAAAATAACATTATTTCCGGCTCATAAATTCTAGTGACACACGTTTTTGTTACGAGAAGGTTTTGTTAATTTTAAAGAACCATAACCGTTTGAAACCTTTTATCTACAAGCGTTGCTATTGGTGCTGAAATCCAAAATCCAAAATTTATAAATGCCAAACATTATGTTAGCATGCTCTTCCGACAACCCCTTTTGTAGGTGAGTTAAATTAATTTAAGTTTGGACTGAATTTGCTGAGAAGACTTACGAAAACCTGAAGTCAAATGCAACGACAACAAGGGTAATTGAAAACAAACACTAGTTACAGAAGTAGTTGGTTGTGATCAATACGTTTGTTGATTATGTAAACAAGGAAATGCAGGTTGCCAGCGTGTAGTTAGTGGGAACGTAACTAAATAGTTACTGACAAACGTCTTTCCTGTATTGCAGTTGTTGATTAACGATTACGTAGGCTACTTGTGTTCCTCTCCGCTACCTCCATTATCTCTCCTGAATACTTTCAATCACTACAGCCCCTCGTTGAGAAAAAGTCGTATAACCTCGTAGAGCCTTTTAAGTAAATCGTGGTTACAAGTTAGAAAATTAAATATAGTTCTGAAGGTAGAGAGGGAGTGCTTTGAGGACAACTCGACTTTACTGAGTCAACCTGGTAGCTGGGAATTGAGAAAAACATTGTGGGAATATAAAGTGGTCAATGCTGACGTGTTTGACAGGTTAGCTAAGAAAAGTAGACACAATATCACATGGAACTGAAAGAAGAGGTCAAGTAGAGAAATGCCATCATATGTAATTGGTAAGACCAATTATGATGATTTTCGTTTGAATGGCTAAAAAACGGGTACAGAAAGGACGCATGTGTTTTTGTCTGAAGCGATTTTGTAAAAGGATATATGTTTGTTATTTGTTCAAACATTTCACAGACGAAATACCTACCTCCGCTTTTTGCTGGTTACGTGTTTTTCCAGATGACTCTAGCTACTGAAACGATGATTTGTCTCGCAATATTTTCCAAGAGTTTTCACCTACGTAGGCCAAAACTTTAAGAACATAACTGATATTTTTCAGAGCAGAACAAGGCTCACCATTATTCAAACTATATTGTGTGTGTGTGTGTGTGTGTGCACGCATATATATAATGTATTTTTAAAATACTTCTAAATTTTAATTTACGATGTTTAAATTTAATTTCAAACATAAAATATAAATATAAATGTTTATTTTGTACTTTAGTGTTTCTCCGTATACTCTGCCTTTTACAAGCTTAAATTTCATAACTATATGTGAGTTGCTAGGTTACGAGACGGTTCTAAAAACCGACATTCATTTACAACAAATTCCAGTGATTAAAATCATATCACTGCGGTACAGTAAGAGCAACAGAACGTATATATAACGTGTACGCACGCGGCTTACAAACGATCCCGCTGGCTATAGTTATGTATACGGATGTAGTAAGCCGGTTTCCGAGACTCCTCTTTGTAGCTTTGATGCATCAACAGGTTTACAATCGCGTTGTTTGTGTCTTTTCAAATCTGACACGTTATACTTTAAAAAGAAGTATTAAATTTCGGACAATTTACCACCAGTGGTTGTTGAAAAGAATTAATTGGAAGGAATTTATGATGGAAGAGCACTTGCAAAAACTTAGTTGAATAGGTCTTGTACACCACGAGCATAAGCACCGCCTGTGTACACAATTACAAATAAATGTTAAAATCATAGGAGTTGTAATTTGTGGTTGCATATTTACCAACAGTTTGTACTCGTTGCCTTCAGTCTCTAACTAAACAAGCATTTGTTGGATTCGTAGCATTCTATTGGGCGTCTAATTATCTGCAACGAGGTAATTATCTGCAAACGTTTTTCTTTTTGTGTTGTCGATTTATTCAAGAGGATACAAATTCAGAGTTGGCAGGAAGTCCTTGTAACTGTCCTTAGGTGAAACAAGGTTATAGATTTATGAATCTGAATGTAGGAGTTAACTGTCAAAAGAGAACAAAAGGAAATAGAGGAGAGTAGAGAGGTAGAGACTAAATGACAGAGACAGAAAGTGAGAGAGAGAGAGAGAGAGAGAGAGAGAGAGAGAGAGAGAGAGAGAGAGAGAGAGAGAGAGAGAGAGAGAGAGAGAGAGAGAGAGAGAGAGAGTGAGAGAGAAAAGAAAGAAAGGGAGGGGGAGATATGTATTGTTACGACGGTCTACTGATCGTCGTATGGTACAGTCAAAATACAAGACACCAATGAAGTCAATAAAAACCAGCTTTAATTATCACAAATAACAGTTTATAGTTTATAATCACCTCGTACAATAATTCCAGTTAGATTTGTCCACACGCAATAATAGTGTCAAATATAAAGAATTTCGCGTTATAATCACTTTTCACTAATACACCGCTTGCGACGCACTGTATAAATCGCCCGACACTGAACTCTAAAGGGCAAGTACGGGCTATTTATAGTCTGCAGGGTTCCATAATATGCGCCTTTAACAAACACGTGAAAAGTCTAGAGAATACTTCAGCGCGGCCATGGCAGAAACACACACCGTTGGGTTAGTCAAGAAGCTTTTAGAACGACACCATCGAACGCACGAGACGTTCCGCATTACGTAATACTGTCAAGCGTCACGTACGCATTACAGCTGCGGGAATAGCCGAGAAATGAGAACAACGTTCTCCAGTGTACCAGAACGTTCCGTAATAGCGTAACACTTTTTCAGAATTACTTAACAATATATAAAACGTGTGTGTGTGTGTGTGTGTGTGTGTGAGAGAGAGAGAGAGAGAGAGAGATTATTTCAGTTTTAAACTTCCTTATGTTATTAAGGAAAAATAACAAAGAATAACAAGGCTTATTTTGTGTTATGTTAAATGCAAACATTAACATATTTTAATGTTCTGTCTCTACAGTATATTCGTCCCTGGCTCTATTTGCCCATTGTAAACATACTCCAGGTTACAAAATTTTACTTCAGTGATTAATACGATTAAAACAACTAAGGATGTGTGTACTCCGGAAGTACACACTCGTGCGCGTACCAGAGTGTGTGCTGTAGTCAATGTAAGCCGCGTAGCTGGCGTCTTGCCATCATCAGTTTGTACCTGTTGTCTTGACTGTCTTTAATTAAACAAGCATTTGTTGGACGTCATAACATTCTAATTGATATCTAATTATTAGCAAACGAGACGAAGATGTCTTTGTGTTGTCGATTTATTGAAGAAGATATAAATGAATAGTATACGTAAAGTCCTTTTGATTGGACATCTTAAGTTACTGATTTATAAATTTATGAACGCCTATCTTACTCCTTTCATAATATTGTTACTTGGTTCTTATAATCCGTGGTTTTATCATTACTATCAAAATCTTGACTGCTTTAATTAAATCTCCAATGGAAACAATACTGGGTCGTTCCATCGGAAATCATCCAATGCTGGTTGCTCGACCATTTTAGGAAAATGGTAAAGTAATACCCAAAAGCTTTTGTGTAATCAGTAACTATTTTGAACACAATAGGCCTATAGTTCTTGTCCATACATTTCAAAAACATTTAATAAATCAGATTAAAGAAAAGATACCTAATATTGAAAAGATTATTTACTTCAGCGATGGTGCCTCAAGCCAGTATAAAAATAGGAAAAACTTTTCAAATCTGTGCAACCATAAAAGTGACTTCAATGTGGATGCAGAATGGAATTTTTTTGCCACTCCACATGGAAAGAATGCTTGTGATGGGGTTTGAGGGACCACAAAAAGGGAGACAGCAAGGGCTAGTTTACAAAGGCCATATAAAGAACAAATCCTCACTCCTCAGCAATTTTGAGTTTTGTGACAAAATCTCGCACATATTAAGTACCTGTTTGTAGGAGCAGAAAAAGTAAAACAAAATGAAATAGATTTGAAAAAGAGGTTTGATGAATGCTGTGCCATCCCTGATACTAGAGAAAGACACCGCCTTGTACCCATCGACAGGAATACAATGAGATGCTGCCGTACATCTGCCTCCAAAACCTACGAAGACATTGTAATCACAAATAGACCACTCTGCACCATTTCTGAACTCAAGAAAAATGATTTCATAATTTGTGTGTATGATAATGAATGGTACCCAGCTGAGATTCAAGACATAAATAAAGAACATAATGATGTCTATGTCACATTTTTTTCACCTCCCGGACCAAGAACCTCGTTCAAAACAAGTCTTCCGAGCAATGCTGGGTGCCCCTTGCCAATGTACTGCAAAAGATTACACCACTTAAGTTAAGCAAATCAAGTGCGAGGAATACCTATCAAATTTCATCCAAACTGTGTGATAATATCTCAAAATTATTCAATATATACAAGCAGTGAAAACAACCTATGTAAGTAAAAATAATTCAATAATTTTTTTCGTGTTACTATAGTGACATTAGTGTTTAGAAAAATTAAGTAGCATGTTTGAGAAGTCCTAAAACTTAGATTATTATGTAAACTATATACAATCATAGTTGTTTCTGTCATGATAAATTACCAAGTTACAGCAAAATTGTTATTTCTTTCTTTTTAAATACAAATATTAATGCATTGAGCTAGCACATTTTTTTAGCATTTAAAAAAATTGATAGCACACACACAATAAAAGTCTAGCGATTCAAATTATACAGTTAATAGCTTGCTAAATGAACCTTGTTTTCTGAAAGTTTCATATTTTTTGGAGGTCCCCCACCAGAGATACAGAGCTTCGAACTTCGGTTATTTTCACAAATTTACGATATTCATGCTTATGTCAGAAGAGAAGTGTAAATCTCTGAGGAATGAATTTTACTGTGTAAACTCCCTTGAGGTAGAGTAACACCTGGTATAAATTTGAGCTCTTAGAAATCACTCCTTCATTGCAAAATAAAATTGTCAAAATGGCGTTTTCGAATAATTTGCGTCTAAAGGTTATGATTTAATCTAAGCATCTTTTATTAAAAATAGCTTAATATGAGTTACATATGAAAAACTCCCCATTCAATATCTACAATGTGGTTTTTGATTTAGATCTCTAACTTTTTTAGTTCTTAAGTTATAAGTTTTTCTGTAAATGCTTATTTTTCAGGATTCGAGTGTCGACCAAGACAGAAAAATGGCCGCCAAGGACAAACGGGAGGTCCAAAAAATATTTTTCATCTGATTTCATCACTCCGGACCTGGATCAGTGGTACTGGGACCATGGATAGTTCCCAAAGTATGGGAATAATATATAAAAAAATAAAATGTTTTGAAATTGTCAAGCTACCACTATATTTCTTTCTGGATGATTTCCGATGGAATGACCCTACTTTCAAAATATTGCAAAACTAGTGACCGGCTTAAAAAGCAAAATAGAGAGAAAAAGCTTATGTAGTTACAACGATCACAGTAAACAATAGTTTGATGGCTTTCACAGTTTGCACGTCTAAGACAACATCAATTTACTGAGCAAAGAGAGAGACAGAGAAATTGAAATTGGATTGTAGATTGTATCCGACGTTAGTGTTTGTTCTGCCAGCGTCTCGCACATACAAGACAGTATTGTGTGTGTGTGTGTGTGTGTGTGTGTGTGTGTGTGTGTGTGTGTACGTGCCCTTGGAGAACGTTTGTTGTCTGTTCAACGTGGCGCAAGATTAGTTGATTCTCAAGGCGAAGCACTATAGAAATACTAATTAATGTAATAGACATTCCCAGATAACGAATACATATAGATTTGTAAATATTTATACACTTATGGTAGATTAATAAAGCTTTTGAGGTTGTTTCAGCTGAACGCATTTAAATATTATGGCAACAACATGTTAACATACAAACAGAGACAATTAGCAATTACAGTAGCAGAAAGTATGCGTGAGAGTATACAACTAATTTTATAGTAAAAAGTAAAATATATATAAAACTATAGTCGCAAGTATAGGCCTATATAGAGCAGAACTGTGGAAAATTAATAAAAGAAATAACTCCATAATAAGAGGTATGGAGATGGATTACTGGAGGAGGTGCTGTAGACTAACAAGAGTAGATAGATTGAGAAATGTAGAGATACGACAAGCGATGGGAATCGACCTTGACATTATAGACACAATAGAAGCAAAGAAGACTGAATTGGTTTGGTCACCTAAAAAGAATGTCGGATGAGAGATGGCCAAGGAAGGTATGGGAATGGACTCCACCCTCTAGAAGATAAAAGGAAACCTAAACATTCATGGAAAATGGACATCGAAGATGCGATGAATGCAAAAGTACTTACAGAACAGGTCTATTTAGACCGGCGCCAGTGGAAGCTAGGGTGCGAGAGGCGGGGCCAGACGTAATTAAATTGCTTAAAAAAAAGTAAAATACTGGCAAAACAAGAAGTGAGTTATTCATGAAAGAAGTTATCCCAATAATTACATGCAGTTTAGAATCATAAATTACCATAAATTTGCTTAATAAAAATTTAAAACTACAGAAAAAAGTTTTCTTTACGAAGAATATACAAGAAATTAATAAAAACAATTCCTAATAATATTTTACTTCCTTATACAGGAGGCACTTAAAAGATGCAGTTTCGTGAAGAAGTTCCCTGGATTATTTTTTGACACATAAACTCTTTAATTACATTGTCCTGTCTAAACTGAGTGTAGACTGTGGCAAGTCCTTTAATATACAAGTTCAGAAGAAAACATATTTCTCCCTATGCTTTTAACTAGACGGAACTTCAAAGGCTTTGACACATGGTATAGGCAGATAATTCGCAAAATGTTGAAAGGTTAAAAAAAAAAAAACTTCTCATCCCCTGTAACGAGCTGAAACAGCAATGCGGGTAAATTTAATTGAAGCTGAAGTCAGTAATTGGGTTGTCTGCCGCCAGAGCACGTGACTAACATAATACCTTACTGTAGACCGTGGGAAACTTCATAAGTGGCAACAGGAATGTGCTGGAATGTTTTGTTATGCCAACGGTTACTCATTTTGTAATGCCATGATCAACATACTGTTACGACGGTCTACTGATCGTCGTATGGTACAGTGGAAAACAAAATACAAGACACCAATTAAGTCACAAATCACCAGCTTTTATTATCACAATTAAACAGCTTGTAATCAGGAAGATAGTCTTTTAAAACAAATCAAATAAAAATTGTTCACACGCAATAAAATAAAAACACAACTGATATAAAACACAATTGTATTACAATTACAAAACACATAAGACTTCGCCACAAACTTCGAACTGCACTGTGTAAATCGCCCGGCAATAACTGAGCTACGCGCCGCTGAAGTCTTACATTTATATCCCGCCGAGACTCCAGCATATTCCATAATATGTGTCTTTACAAACATGTGAAAATTCTAGAGAATACTTCAGCGAGGCCTTGGCAGAAACATACACCGTTGGGATAGTCAAGACGCTTCTAGAAAGAGACCATCGAACGCACGAGACGTTCCGCATTAAGTAATACTGCCTCGCATGTCAAGTGTCCCGTACGCATTACAGCTGCGAGAATAGCCGAGAAAAGAGTAGAACAACGTTCTCCAATGCACCAGAACTTTCCGTAATGGTGTATCACTTTTTCCGCATTACGTAACAATATTATACATGTAGGCCTAACTTACGTTCTTTGTAGTGACGAGTTAACAAGCAGAGCATACAAGATGGCAGAAGGTTTGTCAAGACAGCTCAACAAGACTGACTTATGAGACGAAAACGGTTTCTCTCCAATACGTGTAATCTAAGTGACGGCTCAAAGCCACAAGTAAAAAAGACTTACGTTATTACAAAAAACAAAACGTGTTTAGCGAATCAACAGGTTCGAATTAAAACTTCTTTTATTTCCTAGCATTATGAACTTAAAAGTAATATGCCCAGCCCAGCCAAGATAATGTGTACGTTATTATAGATTAATCTTCCGGATGTTTCTATATTATTTGGTAAATTTCTGGAATGTATCCGTTGTTTCCGGATATCACGTATTTTGTTTATTCATTGGTGTGTGAAGGTTGCACGTATGCTGTATGCATATTATTTACTGCGTTCCATCAACAGTATTGTTATGACGGTCTAGTGATTGTCGTATGGTACAGTGGAAAACAAAATACAAGACACCAATGAAGTCACTAATCACCAGTTTTAATTATAACAATTAAACAGTTTGTAATCAACAAGATAATCTATTACAATAAATCGAATAAAAATTGCTCACACGCAATAAAATGTCAACTAATATAAAACACAAATGTAATACACTTGTCCCGCACGATTATAAATAATATAAAATAATAACACTTCGACACAATAATTACTTTTTACTAATAACCACTTGAACGCACAGAGTAATCGCCCGACAATAACTAAACTCTAAACAGCAGGTATGGGCTATTTATAGTCTGCAGGGTTCCAAAATATGCGTCCTTAACAAGCCATCGAAAATTGTAGAGGACGCTTCAGCGCGACCTTCACAGAAACACGCACCGTTGGGCTAATTGAGAAACTTCTCGAACAACGCTATCGAATGTACGAGTGTTCCGATTACGTAACACTGTCTCCCATGTTAAGCGTTACAGCTGCCGGAATAGAGTACAACAACGTTCTTCAGTGTACCAGAACGTTCTGTAAAGGCGTAACACTTTTTCCGCATTACGTAACAGTATATATCAATGAATTCAAACATAATGTTACATTGCGTAGATGATGGTCACGTATGGAATCGCGATCTGAAACTGGCATTCTTTCCGTAACCATTCTAGATTGCGACAGCCAAGACGGCGGCATTTAACTATTTCGTTTCGACGCAAATGACTGCAAGTGAAACTGGTCTTTTTTTAGACCATATGCGGCTGGATCATCGTGTACATGTGGTGTCTGCATACGTATAACTCTTCCGTTACAGTGATGATTCTAGTGAAAACGTACATTTTTATGTGAAATTATCGAAACGGTCGGGCTATTAAAGCATTGTGATGCCAGTTAAAGTCACATGCGTAGACACGGATAACTGCTGGATGTTTGACCACATCTTGACTAGTTGACTGGGAAACTCTAAAATCGTAATGGTAGCCAGAGGGTAACGATTGTACTTACGCCTATTGGGACAGTACAGATAAGTGCTGTACTGAGCATTGAATATAAAAATTTAAATATACATAATAAATGGTAAAATAATTAATAATGTATTAGAAGTAAGCATGTCAGAGATTGCAAGCTTGGCTCAGACAAAAATATGGACAGGTGTTTCGACCTGAATCGACTTGTACACACACACAGATGTAACTGAAAGTGTGTACAACAGTATTTTGCATGTGTGTGTGACGCAGGTCTATGGAGGCGAGTTTGTCACCCCAGTATGATTAATTGCGTAATTACTGTTTTTCCGTAATTATTCATAAACTATAAATAAGGAGTAAAATCCAAAGACACAATAAAATATAATAAAATTAACTACATACTGTGTACGAAAACCACGTGAAAGGACACACCGTACGAGTGTAGTGGCGAAATAACTGAGTATAGATCGAAAGGGTTAAGCTACAATGTCCAAAAGTACAGTGAACATGTGTAGTGAAAATAGTTATAAGATGGGTATAAGAGTATACTTACAGGACTCTGCAATTCGCAGAAATATAAGAAATACCGAAATTGACGAGGAGTGAGGGAACAAAACCCAGAGACAATTTCAGACATGTCGATTTCATACAACTGCAGGTGTTAACCAAAACGTGGGTATAAATAGGACACACACGCTACAGTTGTATCTTTTTTTGATCACCCACAGTTGCAGCGAGAGCTTCTGCCCGTCCGCACGGAGTATTTATTTTTTTGTAAATAGTTTCATCCTTCCAGTTACATAGAACTATGTAACTGAGTTGTAAATACAATCACTTTTAAATAGTAACAGAATTATACGAGAAGAAAATCCATATAAGATGATCAACTGACGTCCGAAACAGCACGAAAAGAAGTAACATGAAGTTCCGGAGAGAGAGAGAGAGAGAGAGAGAGAGAGAGAGAGAGAGAGAGAGAGAGAGAGAGAGAGAGCTGACGACTTAGTTCCAGAAAACTAGACGACGCTGGAGTCTAGAGGCGACTACGCTGGACAAGAGGAATGGTACTGGAGACTAAGGCGGCTGCGCTGGATAAGAGGAACATTACTGAAGTCTGGAAACGATGCTGGACAAGAGAAGCGACGCTGGACAAGAGGAATTGATGCTGGAGTTCGAGACGAGGACGATTACAGTTGGATCGATTGCGATTGAGTATGATTGACAACAATAAGGTGATAAACAACTTATTTATCTCTTAGTCGAACAATTAACTCAAAGACAATTAAAGACATTATTGTTTTATTTTAAAGTTAAGAGCCAATGTTTCTTGTAAATATAGTGTTAAAATGGTAGATGTTATCGAAGTAAGATTAACGTAAACAAGAGTTCAAATTAGTATTGAAATGAAAAGAATGCAAAGCATTTAAGTAAAAAAAAGTAGAGTTTTATAAATCAGTACTGAAAAATAAAAATAAATTGAGTAGCTATTTATATGTTGAATTTCGTTACAATATCTAAAAAAAAAAAAGATATTTAAGCATTGATATTTAGAAGCACACTAATTGTCTGAGTAGTCAGGAAATTATATTTTTAATAAAATAATTATTAGAATAGAATATTTAGTCAGTAAGGATGTGTACAGCGTAAGCCTTACGGCATAGTAACAAAGCAATAATGAATGTTTTTAAGTCGAATCAAGTGCCTTGCGCACAATTTCATTATTACTAAATAAATTTTAAATACCGTTACAAGTTACATAGAGTTATTATTACAGATACACCTGAACCCCAAATACATACACGCCATTATAGGAATGTTATATAAAGAGTATGAGTTAAATTAATGTACAGATTAAAATACACAAAGAAGGGTAATTTGTCACCTTTTAGCGTCCCAAAGAACGTGGGACTCCACAAATTTAAAATGCACTTAAATGTTGGTATTTAAAATGTTGCATATTTGTCGCTTCCAACGTGGGGCTATTCAAATTAAATTACATATAAATTTGTACACATAAATATTGTTGCACTATATATGTTACAAGTGTGTTATATTTTATATATAATTGTACATTATAAATTATACGTTAACATAGTAGTTAGTTACTAGCTGTTTTCTTTTTCATAATGAAAAGGTGCCAACAGGAAGTGTCGGCGAAAGGTATAATTGACTTAGAAGAACAGACTTATAAAGTTTACGGAAGCAATTTTATATTATCAAAGTTTGACGTTGTTGCAGTTATTCGGCATCCCCATCGCGTATGTCGTTATTATTATTAATCTAAACAATGATGCCGCCGTGACGTATCGTATCGGGTTGGTAGTGCAATCATCTGAGGTTTGTTTTTGTTGTTTTTCGACGTAACGCCCCCACCTTTTCTTTACAAAACTATTCAGTACTCACTTGCGTCTACGTCCGAGCTATTGCGCGTGGCTGAGAAACGCATCTGACATATGGTGGGGCGTAGAACGCTAGTGAGTGCGAATGTGTTTCATTGCTGGACATAACTTCAGTAACAGCTGATCTGATTTTTAAAATTCTTTCACCACCGTGTTCCTTGAAATTTGAGGATGGTTTTAGGCATAAATTTTAACTGATAGTTTTAACAATTTTCAAAAACAGAGTCTTCAGACGGTTCCACGTCATGAAGTTTCTTTTTTAATTTTCATGTAGTGAAATTTTCGGCATGTGTAATACAAGCATGACTGTGGAAACGGTCATTTCAAAGAGTCACATGGCAATGGCGCCAAACCGTTTGAATCAAGTAGTCTTTTCAAAGCCGGCCAGTAGCTCAAACGTTATATCGTCTTATAAGAGAGAGCTATATGGTCTCAGCGAGTGAAAATTATAGAAAATTCCAAATTTTATTTTGGTTTTGTTTCAATAAAATCGGCTTTCTCGTTTTCGAGATATTGGCGGTTTTATAAGAAATTTAGTTGGTTGGCACATGCAGCGATAATCAAACATTATCAATAAAAATGATTAGGACATTTTTATAGGATGTGTACTTTTAAAGAAACATGTTAAAAATTTAAATGTAATGTGAAATTTAAAAAAATTGTTAATTCGATGGCGTTATCTCATTCAGTCTTCGACAAACAAGATGAACATGCTTACACATATTATTATGGATGGCGTTATCCATGCATGAGCACATAAACTAATGAACACACACACACACACACACACACACACACACACACACACACACACACACACACACACACACACACACACACACACACACACACACACACACACACACACACACACAGCATGTATATAAACCTTACCTCTGATCTGACTTAAAGTTTTCATGAACAAATTATTCTTATAATTTAAATTGTTTTGTTACTTTCAATTGCTTTTATCTTTTTTTATTTTTACATTACATTTTATGTTTAATTCACTAATTTTCACTATACGGTAAGCCACTTACTAAATTACATTTATTTTGGTGCGCGTGCGAGATAGAGAGAGATGGGGAGAGGGAGAGAGGCGAGGACGCGTTTGCTACACACCTGTACATATGCTAAAACAAAACTATAATATCAATACATCAAAACAATTATTTCTACTGGAATTTCAAAATCGATTTTTTGGATGATCACAATAATGTTTTTATAAACACTGTAAACATACGGAACTTTATTGGCTGCCGGAAAAAAACTCAAGATCCGTTTTCTACCTACAGAAATTTAGAAGGTCTACCTACGTTTGAATATCACTTATTTTGTGCTAATAATATAAAACAATTCTTACCTTTAAAGTGCTTTCTTTCATTCAGTATTCAGCAGTTTACATCACTCAGTTAGGCTATAATAAGTACATTGTATAATAAGCCCAGTAAAATGTTCGGACGTCTTCGTTAAAATTCGTACCATAATCAGCTAAGCTCCCCACCAACATGCGTTTCTCAGCCACGCGCTATAGCTCGGACGTAGACGCAAGTTTCAGTACTCAGCCGGTCGACATTTTTTTGCTCAGTCAGCTACCCCCTTAAGCTTGTAATTGGGTGAGCAGAGTCTGACAGTTTTCTTCAAATCTGCCCTTTGTGCTGGGAACTTGACATACCAAGCATCGGCTTGGTCAGAAAGTACCGTGCAGTTTTGATTTTCTACAGGAAGCTCTCATTCGCAGAAGGAACCTGCACTTAAAGAGACGGAGGCTGACACCTCGCGAGAGTACCCAGGAAATACGTCTCTACGACAGGCCCCCGCACGATATCGTTGGCGAATCATTCTTCGAGAAGACACCCCCTTTGTTTTTTCAAGTAAACTAATTAATTACTAATTAAAGCGCATCTGGAACTCCAAGTTGTATCACTTCAGACAGAAAAGAAAATGAACTAAATTTATTCATTTATGTGACACAAAAAATCGGGCGGGGCTGTGTCGGGGCGCACCGCCGTTGGTTTAACGTGAAACGTCTATGTCAGCGAGTCGCTTGTAGCGTATTGGATTGAAATGAAAACGAGACATTGACTGCGTACCAAATTTTATTTTAACATAAAACAGACACTGAATGGTACATGATATTTATTTCGACTAATATTCGACGACGATTTTGTTTAACATTGGCCTGTGATATGAGAAGTAAGAGACATAAGGCATAATATCAACATCAATGTGTCTGGTGAACGTACAATCGATAGTGGTATTGCCCAGTGTTGTTGGTTCTGTGGGCACGTAGTTGAGGCCGAATTCATTCTTCATGAAGTCAACGAGGTAGCTGTTGTGTCGTGGATCGTTATTGAAGTCGCCACAGAGAACGATCGGAGTCTCCGAGTCTGGTCGAGAGCTCGGTAATAGTTTTGTAAAGTTCGCTGAATATGGCAGGAGCTATTGATAAAGACATGGCTTAACATCTTCGGCCGACGCTTTGTGATGTATATATACGGCACCGAGGATAAACAGCGTACGATCTCCGACTTTCACGTCCACCAGGCATATGTCGCCAACGTTATGTTTTCTCAAGACGGAATTGCCGCAGAGACTGATGGCATCGGCGATGATTTCTCTGCAGCTCGTGAAGCTTTGTAGGTTTCTGTAGATTGCAGAACCTCCGGCTGCAGAAACTCGCGCCAGCGGGGGTTCGGACAAGGTAGACGGACGATCTCTACAATATTCAAGCGCGGTGTTATTGTTTGCTTTTAGTTCGAAGCCGTTGAGCTGCACAGTGTTCGCGCAATCCATCCAAGTCTCGCTAACTGCCATGTAGTCGGAATGTTTGAGTATGCTGTCGTTTTCAATATCTCCCGCGTGAGCCACCAAACTTTGAGCATTGAAAGCAGAGACGATCAAAACTAGTTGCTGTTGTCGAGGTAGGTCGTCCCCGTCTTCATCGACTTCGGCTACGACGTCTCGCTTG
This sequence comes from Magicicada septendecula, assembly GCA_034769895.1. Lineage (NCBI taxonomy): Eukaryota > Metazoa > Arthropoda > Insecta > Hemiptera > Cicadidae > Magicicada > Magicicada septendecula. The sequence continues at coordinate 87,349,699 of CM068375.1, read as the reverse complement.
CAGAAGTCTCTTGCTCGCATCGTCAGCGTGGGCAGCCGATTTTTGGCCATCCGCTCGTACTCGTCGCGTATTTCTTTCACCGTTGGCGCCGCGCTGCCTTGCCCGTGATAAAATTTAAAATCGTCTCTATCGTTGGTGAGATACAGACCGTTGATCGATGTGACTCTACTAAGCGCAACGTACACAAGCTGGGTCTGTTGTGACTTGTCGTAGTTGCAGAAGACTTCGTTGAATGTGCCACCTTGCGGTGATCGCGCTTGCTGACACAACCAGGAACTGGTTACGTCTACACTTTGCAGTCCCGCCGAGCGGCTCTGGTCACGATGGGCGTCCACTTTAAATCTAACACATTACTCTTGCACATAACGTGCGGCTTCGCTTTCACTCTGCATAGTTGGCCCATGCTTGGATTTGGAAACTCCAGCCAAAGACGGACTCTCTTCCGAGTTCCGGTTGAGGTTGACGGCTGAGGTTCATCATCTACCTCTACCGTTTCGTAGTTTGCCGCCTGCTCGTCTTCGGTGAGGTGTTCTATGTACTTAAGCGTGCCGATCGCACCATTCACGAGACCGTCTTCAACATCTAGGTTCATGGTAATCATATATGGATAGTCGACAGCTAGTTTCAAACTGTACGGCAAGCCGCCCGACTCGACAACGCTCATCTTGTGCAAGTTGCGCCGAGCGGTCGCGACCTCCGTTAGCGTATTGTAGCCAATCATCTTGTCGTCGGCGATGCTCTCGAACTCGGGCACGAAAGCGTTGTTGTTGTACGCGTCGACGTCATGGCTGCGATGAAAGAGCCGAACAGCAGCAGGTAAGTTCTCTTTGCACCATGCTTTACTTCTGAAGCGTGTTTCGATTAGAGCGATTTGCTCGAGATCGAGTCTCTCACCGTTGCCGATCTTCGTGAGTATGGCCGAGAAGGTGGAATCACTTTGTCTCATCACCTGCTCGAGTGGATAGTAATTGAGCGATTGCCACAGCGCCGCTCCAACGATCGCGTTGCGCGGCGCTTTGTAGACCGGTGTGGCATTTACGGGTGGTAACTGTCGAAAATCTCCGCAGAAGATGATGTTGAGATGGCCGAATTGTTCGTGTGCGCCGGTGATCTCTTGCAGGCGTAGATTGATCTTATGTAGCACATCGCAGCCGATCATGCTCACCTCGTCGATTACGATGCATTTGACACCGATGAATATGCTTCTGTAATTCTGAAGCACCTCTCCGCCATCGTGCCGACTCGTCTCGATTGGGTAATCTTGAACGCAGAGTGTACGGTCACGCCGCCCAAGTTTACGGCTGCCTTGCCAGTGGACGCGGCGCAGGCTACATACGCGTTGCGAAGTGAATTGTGCTGTTGGGTGTATCGATTGTATGTCTGCAAGTAGACCAAACGGTTTGGTTTCGAATAACGTTTTGAAGCGTTCGTCCGCTGCACGCCAATGGTCCTGCACCGCATCAATTCGAGTGATGTTGATATCCATCAGCTCGGAGACGTCTTCGACAGATGTATGGGTGTTATCTTCACTCGTTATGTCCATTGGTTCGGGGACAGCAGCGGTAGAGGTGCTCGCGCCGTCGGCGTCGTTCACTGAGCGCGCCGTGCCAGCTTTGCGACGCTCCCGAAACAGTCTCGCTCGCTCGGCACCGGACATTGGGGTACCTGTGCGTGGCCCATAGCCTCCTCTTTCCAACGATATGCGTAATTTATATTTTCGGATGGCTTTTGCGCGGGCTGAGGCTGACATATTGATTTTCTACAGTTTTTTACACGCTTATTTTAAGTTTTTACATAGAAATATTGTCCAAAATGCACTTATTATTACTTAAATCGATCGATCTCTACAAACTCTATACACAAACACACGAATCATCGCGCTACCACGTCTGAGTCCTGAGTTACACTGAATGGAAAGGAGCCAGAGCGCCGGTTTTGGCCAATCAGCGCTGTGCCCCCTCCCCACCAACCCGCCCGTCCACGACGCGAACTCAAGGTCGTATCAGCGAGCTGACCATATATGTTAAAAAATGACACCGCACTGACGTCTCTGAGACTAATATTTAGTGAGTTATTAAGGCAAGACGATATAGACCCTTTCGTTACGGTACAAACTTCTGTTCTGGTACCCGTATGTTTCGGTGTGATTTTAAAGACGTTTCACGTCCAAACGTTTGTTATAATTAAGGAGTTTTGTGGTAGCATGTATGTAATAGATTTTGTAAACTGACATTGATTGATCCATCGAGATTGATTCTAGTAATAGTATAAAAAGTGCATCAATTCCAGATACCGTTAAAAAAATCCCATACGCCTACACGGTATTGGAAGACTGGCTATTCGGAGTAGATGACATTGCTGACGGCAAAAGCATTTCAGGTCAGCGTGTGAATCAGAGTTTAAATCAAGGACTTGGTATGAAAAATGTTTGTGTATTTGGAGTTGTTGCACTTTTGGGTGTCCACGCGGGGATTATCTTTTGTATGACCACGTTTAAACTCGAAAACCCGCACACGAACTATTATTGTTTTTAAAGGTGTAGCATTTCCTGACACATTTGTCATTTCGTTGTGAATTTTCATTGGCGCTAGACCGTTTTTATCAAGTAATTCGTGATTTTGTCCGTTTTTCAAAACACGCATGAGACGTAAATTTTAAACAGCCAGTAAACAATGAATAAATTGACAAATAGATTTGAAAATTATCATGTCGCTCCGCGAGCTTCTCAACTGACCCTCGTATATTGAAAAGATAAATATATTGTGTAGAGTCTTTATCTAACCGTTTCTACATAGCTACTTTTTAAACTTTTTTTTGTGTATATGCCAGTTACGTACACCCTTATAATGAGATTCTTTCCGTCGTGAACAATTATATACAGGTTTGCGTGATAGTTAATAAATGGATTAATGTCGTTTCGGCGGTGAACCTCGTGCAATGGACGCTTCGGCTGCTGTAGAATGGCACAGTGCTTTGCACTGATTCAGTAATAAACTTACACGTTAAATAAAATATTTGAAATTCCACTATTTCATTCCCAGTACTAAAAAGCAAAATACTTGGAAACTTTAAACTGCATAATTTGTGCAATATTACAAATTAAATAACAGTATTCAAAGCGCAAACAAAATAGAATATGGTTTCACTCACGGACGCATATCGGATAATGTTCGCTTTCTTACGAGCAATTACGGATTGCCAGCTCAACAGCATTCTCATGAGCTACTATGATGCAGCTTCTCATTCAGTCAGCCACACGGTACTTGCCTCACATATTTATTTGTTTTAAAATTTAACAAAACATATTTCAGTTTTCGCTCATGTATTCGGACAAATAGTCATTTACGTGCATGTGTAAATAATTGTACGTATTGTGTAGAGCGTGACATCAGAAAATGGACGCGCGTCACTCGATTCTGACGGCTGTTATTGTTTGCAACGCTCATAATGCATTGTTGCCTCGCCATATCCATAAGGAACGCTACAGTTAAAGGAGTGCACATGCAAACTGACATCGTTACGATTGCTGTCTGGCAGACAATTGAAACCTGTTTGTTACGCATATTACAAAACAAAACGTCACGATTCTCCATTATGTTACGATTTAATGACGTCATTATTGCCAAGGAACACTGAAATGGAAATCCTCTGATTTTGTTAATTAAATGTTTTTTTTTTATTTTTTTTAAATAGGCCACGGCTAACGAAAAGTCATGCAATTTGTACCTAATTTGTACTGCTTTTCAAAGACCCATTCTTGAGTTAGTCAAACGCTTGTCATGCCCTCCACCTTGAACTAACAAATCTCTGTTTTACGTAAATTATTTTTTCTGCTGTCCCCATTAACAGATTTCTTCTTCTTATATTTTCCATTCAAGGATTAGTTTAATTCACCTGTCCTTAAGGTATGCACAAAATGTTTGTGTCTTTCAAACACTTTGCTTTCTTTTTGGCATGCGCGCAAGAACCACCCAGCACATTATGCTTTCGTAAGATTGGTTTACACACTTTAACCGGCTAGAAGCCATCATTAACTGCACATATGTACAAGCTTCTCTAATATTTTCTAAGGCAACTTGTTGTTTATTCCTTGGCGTCCAAAATTGTAATTTCCACCTCCTAGTTTCTACTAAGATGAAATTTGGTTACCCAAAGAAAACAGTCGGTATAGCCGTTAATTTAAAGGATCAAAACTATTAGAAGCCTTTTAAATAATCAAATCCGTTAGAAGCCTTGTATTCGCAAGACGTCTGCAGCGGTTCTGAAAACCAACTAATAACTTATATCAACATGGTATCTCGACAGCTCACGTCGCCTGTGAGTTAGATTGGCTTTTGGAATGAGTTTGTTGAAAAGACTTGCGGGAAAGTAGAGATTAATGCCACAAAAACTGTAAGTAAAAACAAATATTAATCACAGTAGGGACTGGTTGTAATCAGTTTGTAGGTTAGGTAACCAAGGAAAGGCAGCTGCCATTGTAGAGCTAACGGGAACAGAAATAGATAGTCACTGATAAATGTCCATCGTGTCCCGTAATTTTGGATTGTCGATTAAATCTAATTTGTATTTATCTGCACTTCCTCCATGACATTCCTTTCTCCCATCCTATACTCTCGTCAGTAAGGAAAAGTACGAGTCTTATAAAAAGGGTACGTTTATGTAAAGGGTGGTTCTATGAAAGCTAAGGATGTGGCTCTGAATATTGAGAAGAAGTGATGAGCAATAACCCGACGGAAAAAGACATGGGATGACTCGATGTTTCTGAAGCAAAGAGAAAGGAGAAAACACCATGAAAAGATAAAATAGATGATGATGAGTTTTGATTAAGTGAGCAAAATATCTACGTTAATGTGGAGATGGGGAAATAGCATAATTGAACAAATGTTAGCAAAAGGTTAAACAAGTTGTTTTCGTTCGAATAGCTGAACCGGGTATACCTATAGAAGGACACATAGCAGCTAGGGATATTAATCACTAGCAATTTTAGGAGACGTTATAATATGGTTCTTGTTCAAACGTTTCTCAAGAAAAGTACGTCTTCTCCGTTTTCCTGGTTTAAATGTTCGACCGGATGACTGACTGTGGAAACGGTCATTTCAAAGAGTCACATGGCAATGGCGCCAAACCGTTTGAATCAAGTAGTCTTTTCAAAGCCGGCCAGTAGCTCAAACGTTAACAACGAAAACCTACTATGTATAATGCAACGTTGCAACAATTATACAAATATATTACCATGTACCTACTCCACGCAACTATAAAGTGTATTACACCGGCCAGGTCGCAGGATTTTTTTCTCGTTGCGTCAAGTATTTGTAGTTGCACAATAATTAAAAATAATTTTTAAAGAGGAGTGAGATGTTGTTGACATGAAATAATTAATTAAAACCGTTTCAAAATAATCATTTTATGATTTATTAATTATTCAAACCTTATACAAATAAATATTCACCTTTATAAGCTTTACAAATACTGTAACCTGTTACGCTATTCATAACATACAACAAAAGTAAGCACCCCTATAATCTTACTAACTAAACAAACATGTTAAACAAGTTATTTAAATTCTTTTTATTTTTGTGTGTCTGAAATTAACTCAAATTTTAAATAATGATAGCAACTCATTTACAAACAAAATAATATCAAAATTCAAGAATAAACTTTAATTGTTGCTATAAACAAAATAAAATAATCTACCATTTACTTCCAATCTATTATTTATTTCTACTGACACACCCATAATTTTTACATACAACAAAAGATTGGTATTTCTTTTCTAGATTTGCTTGTTAAATTAAACTCTCTTATCTAACTAGTATTTACCTTTAAAACTCTAATTATTAACTGTTCATACTTAAGTTCTTTTCGAGAGCTCTCTTCACAATAAAAAAATATAATTGTTTTTTTTTATCACCTGCGTATATCTGCCGTTACCGTTGCGTGTGTGTGTGTCCAGAATCCTGAAAGTATGATGATGATGATGATGATGATGATGATGATGATGATGATGATGACTATTCTGATGCGGTGTTCGCTGTCTCTATGGGTTGTTGCTGTTGGTGATGCTCCAGAGTTCCTCCATACGTCTTAGTGTGCGTGTGGTACAGTGTGTGTCCTGGTCGACCTGCAAAACGGGCAGCGTGACGTCGTGTGTAGATTTTTTGAGTCTGAGTGTGTGATCGCCTAAAGTTGCCAGTGGTGTTTATACTGGAGGCAATTTGACAGGTTCAGGACTGTCTTTCGACATGTCAGATATTGTCAATTCATGCAAAGCGTCCTTTTTATTACCCTCACTTTTTGGTTAATTATCGCGCACTCATGAACATACTTGTCACATGAGCGATATCATTGTATGCGTAATTTTTTTCTGGTTACTCACATATACCACACATATTAATTACTATTTAATTACACTAGTAATTAATATTAATTAAATAGCGTCTTTAATATTGCATATTTGGCAATAAATTTTACATCTCCATATTCGTTAAAATTTCCTTAATGTAATCGTATCTTTATAATTGGTGTAAGTATTTGTTTACAGGTTTAAAACAAATAATTAGTTTATTATAATCCTGTTAAGACCTGATTAATTGGAAACCAACAATTCGTACGCATCATCCCATATTATCGTGTCGCAGCTTGCGTTACACACACAAACACACGAACTCTGTAACTTACGGTACAAAAGCAGGTGTCACTTTTAACAGGCTCCAGCCGGTCCGTTCTCGCACAAAACTGTCTAAAACTGTTCGTCTTATTCTATTTATACTAATTACAATACAAAACATACCGTCCTGGTCAAATATGCAAATATCTGTATTGTTGCAATATATTGCGATGTATAGGTGTCGGATGGAGATATATGTTGATGGAATGAAGCGTATTTATTAATGATGCTATTATTTTGCGACAATCTACAGTGCTTTTACAGTAGTACAGTTTATAAAAAATAATTAATCTGTCTCTGTTGACCTTCGTAATACAACTACAATTTACTTTCTGTACAATGAAATAAATTTGTATTTAGAAAGTCCTTTTTGTCTTATTTAAACTATAACATAACTTGTCTTAGAATCTATCTTTAAATAAGTTTTTATAAGTGCGTATAAATAATATAAATTAACTTCTCTTTAATGTCGACTGCAGTTCATTCGGACGGTTGACCCTATCTGGATGAATACGTGGGTTAATTCACTCTGTCCGGCTTCAGGGTCGCTTTAGCAGATATTTCTCGCGGGCATAGTTATATACAGTTTCACACCGCGAACTGGTATGTTGGCTTACACCTATCCAGTTAACTTGAAGTGTCTATATATCCTAAACGGAATGTCTTGCACTATCGCGGACGGCACTCAATTATAATATTTACTGCAGTAATTAACAGGAATTTTACTTCCATGTTCCATAAGGAAATGGAAGTATGGTGATGGCGAAAAAATCGTGTTCGAGTTAAGGGCTGATTCTGATTGTACTACCCTCAAAACGTGAAGAAAAGTAATTTTTCGGAAAGTGTGTGTGTGTGTGTGTGTGTGTGTGTGTAGAATTCTTTTTATGGCGTACAATAACTGCAGAAATTTCAAACAGAATCAAATAATTTTTTGCATATGTACCTGAGATGTAGAATACTGAAGACCTATTGATTTTGGTGAAGATCGGTTAAGGAGAAGGGGTAGTTTACCTGCACCATTTTATGTTTTAACAAGAGTAATTTTTCTATGGCAAGCGATAACTGCCGCAAATTCAAACACTATCAAATAATTTTTTGCATATATGCTTGAATTTTATAGGTCTTAAGGCCTATTGAATTTAGTAAAGATCGGTTAAGGGGAAGGGGTAGTTTACTTGCAACGTTTTATATTTAAACAAGAGTAAAGTACTTAATTTTGATAAATAAAATATCTTGAAAAGAATGTCATAATATAATAATCCACTGTAGAAAGGTTGATGAAATATCTATAAATAAAAATAATAGTTGAAGGGAGAGGGGATAACTTTTTATGTGTACTACGTTATCGGCAACAAAGAAGTAGTTTGTTGTTAAAATACCTTCCCCTGCTGTTTGGCCGTGGCCCTATGTTTTCTGCAAAACCAGACGTTTCGGCAGTGGCATCGACTGCCATCATCAGTGAAAATCGAGTGTGCCAACGTGAGGTTGTATACGTTAGTGACCACAGTACTGTGGTTAAGGCTGAAGAAAGAATTAGTTTCTATAGAAATGTTTCATTTCAAAAATGATTTTAATTATAAATCTTAGAACATGGGAGTCATGTGTGGTTCTCCATACCGATATTTCTAACTTGCCTTTATAATTCTTTTTTTGTGGATGACAATATTGATATGTCGTATCCATCGTCGCGACTGGCAGACCAAACGCCCTTACCAGTCCAAACGCCCTTACCAGTCGCGACTCGTTATCGATACTGAAGAGAGACTGATATACATTCAAAGTTATTTTATTCAACTTTATTTCTCGTAGTCTGATTGGTTCTTCGGTAATTCTTCCTGATTGGTTCTTACAATGTTCCTAGCGATAATATATTTCCTGTATAAGAAGGCTTCGAAACAGAATAATTCTTGTTTAAAAAACATGAAATATTTGATGACCCATTTTATAGGCCACAAAAGTTTTTACTTAAAAAGTATACACTCAGTACCAAATTTTTTAAATATTTACTGTCATCAAGTCGATCTTTTTATTACGAGTATTTTTATCTGAGTCCTTTAACGTAATGGTCTTACAGAAAATATAATATATATTTTGTAGATGAGTTTTGTATTTAAATCTTGATGTGTAAATTCTGCTTTCCAGAAGCTTCAATTGTGTAGCGTAACTATTTTAAGTTGCCAGGTCATAGCAACTGAGTCGTCAAACGACTGACATTCAGGTGCGACAAAATTGATCGTTTCCAATTATTATCAAAACCATACACATTTTGGTACAATAAGCATCGATAGCAACAGAAGGTTTGTACAACGTACAATCGATTCTCGCTGGCTCTAATTGCGTATAGACTACGTACGTAGTAAGCCGGGTTCCCAGAATCTCCTTTGTAGCTTTGGTATATTTGAACAGCGTTTCTTTACACAAAGCAACAATCGGGTTATTAGCGGCAGTTAGTGTTAGCGTTTCAAATCTGACACATTTCACAAAGAAAGTGTAAAACGTGTTATACATGACAAAAACTTTTGGAAAAATATACCACTAGTGGGTGTTAAAAAGAACTAATTGAAAGCGAATTATAATGGAAGCGGGTTTACGACAAACCAAGTGAATAGTTTCTGTACAACACGAGGATGCGCGATGAGTACAACTAAAAATAAATGTTATACTCATAAAAGCTATAATTAGTGTCAGACGTTTTGTAGTCAGTCTGTACTTGTCGCCCTTGACTCTCTAATTAGAACAAGTGTCTGTAACATTCCAGTTAATGTCTAATTACCAGGAAACCGTGCAATAGATTTACTGAAGGAAATGTATGTAAAAAGTGGAAAATAAAGCCTTTATGATCTGACGTTTAACGTTGTTGTTTTGTAGATTTACAAGTGGAATTTTAAACTGTAGAAAGAGGAAATTGGAGAAGTAACCAACAAGGTTAGAAAGAGAAAAAGACGAAAAGAGAGGGAGATAGATAGAGGGAGATAAATAGAAAGATAGACGGACTGATAGATAGATATACAGACAGACAGATAGATAGATATACAGACAGACAGATAGATAGATATACAGACTGACAGACAGACATAGATACAGAGAGAGGGAGGGGAGAGAGAGAGAGATAGACAGACAAACAGATTATTTCAGTTCGAGAAATTTATGATATTAGTAGCTTAATAACAAATGAGAAAAGCAAATAAATCAATTAAATTATAAATTATTCCTTTATTTTGTATAAATGTAACAAAATTATCGCACGATCATTAACATTACAACTATTGATTCCTTAAGCAAAGATATTACTAATACGCATTTCAAAAGCGAAAAGATTCTATTATCAAAACAAATTCGTATTATGTGCAGAAGTATATTCATACAATGGTGTATAATAATGTGTACGCAAACAAAACAGATCAGATAAAATTTAGAAAACTGTAATAATTGATGACACTTTTTTCAGTTCACAACAAAGTTTTGTTCATGTTATTGTTAATACCAAATATTTCGTGAACTCTATAATGTGGCATCGTCAATTGTAGCGCTACGTAATGGCTTATGCTCTGTCATTAATATTTTATGCTGTTACGTAATGCGGAATAAGTGTTACGTAATACGGAACGTACTACAAGTATCTCGACTATTCCAGATGTAGTGTGTGTGCGTACATAATGCTGCTACTTTACGGTGAAAGACAACTACGCGTCAACTATCGAGTCTATACCAGTACGTACCGGTCAGCGCAGTGTGTTCAAGGACACTGTTTCTAGTGGATTCTCGAGAGCGCCTGTTTGTTTAACAAGTCATCCAAAGTGACAGATTATTCTGGAAATCAGCGCGGTATAAATACAGCCATTCAGCGACGGTTAAGTCAGTTATTATCGGGCGATTACACAATGAGTTTAAGTGGTGATTCACACAGTGCGGTTCGACGTATTGTGGCAAAGTGTTATGGATTTTATAATTTTGCGGGATAATTTTGTAATATATTTGTGTTTTATATTAGTTGACATTTTTATTGCGTGTGAACAATTTCTATTTGATTTGTTGTAAGAGACTATCTTGCTGATTAAAAACTGTTTAATTGTGATAATTAAAGCTGGTGACAAGTGACTTAAGTGGTGTCTTGTATTTTGTTTTCCACTGTGCCATACGACGATCAATGAGAGCGTCGTAACAATACATTTTTACTAAATACACTTTAGTAACGTGGTGTCTTTAGTACACGGTGTCTTTGCACCATGTCTGCATGTCAAATTGTTTGATGACTTTAACGTTTTCATATTCCTATGTCCTTCAACTTTTTTCTGTTTTAATTTTACTGGTCAGAAACGTTTCGTTTTATTGTTCAGTGCATATTTACAGAGAAGAGTTTACAGCGTACAATTGTTTATATCGATTACCAGTTCTTTACTTTTCGTTTTAACGCAATCTTTCAACTTATGTTTACTATCCAGTACCATGTCAAGGTATTTGATTTATTTGACTGTTATAATGAAATCAAAAAATATTACTAGTCCGTATTATTATTTAGTTCCGTTACCATCATGTTTAAAATGTTTTCCGACGTTTTCCTGTTTTTAAAACCCTATATTTTATATTTTAATACAACAATACAATTTTGACATATTTGTCATCGAAAGAGCATATTGTGGCAAGTGGGAAAATTCTAACAAAATCACGTACAGTTCTCGTATTAAATATTTATCGCAACAGCTTTTATATCGGCGGACGATAATATGATTAACAAACCATTTAAAGTTAGTTAATTGTGTTTTTGTTAAAATAATTAAAATAACGGTTTTTCTAAACGTTTTTATGTCCTCCGTCAAGATAAAATTTTGTTTTTCTAAGCAACTTAAGTAAACGCGCGCAGACGCACAGGCCAGATAAATGTGGAGTAAGCTATTAAAGTTTGTTCACTCTTAGAGCAATTAGAGTATGATATAAAAAAATAGAGTGAGACAACACAGAGACATGTACAGTACAAAGTTAAGACATTCTTAACAGATTCAAAGAATTATAAAATCATTTACCTTGTTTTCAGTTCTATTAATGTAAACTGTATTACAAAAAGTTTGTTGGTATATTTGTAATCATTTAATTATAAAAAATTGGGAACTACTTTATTTCTAACGGTGGATTTAGAGATGCGCTCACTCGTCTAACCAATCAAGTTCAAACCTATGGTTTTACTTACATAAAACTCCACTCTAAGTTGCCTTATACACTATCAATATTATTGCACAATATATTGTACAATATAAATATTGTGCAATAGTATTGACAGTGTATGGGTCAGATTGAAGGTTTAAAATGGGTTACACAATATATTGTGAGAATTCAAAAATGTTTGAAATAGGCCTATATCGTACAAACTGGAAAATATTGCGTAGTGTATGGGCGAGATTGCACCATATCGGCTCACTTCCCCCGCTGTCGTCGGTCAGTGCACGTCGTCTCGCTCTCGCTATGTCGCTGTCGGAGGAAAGAAAGTTCATTTTAGAGGTGATTGAAGTTTATCGGTCTCTACCTGCCTTATGGAACGTTAAAAGGAAAGATCACAGTAATAGTACAAAAAAATGAACAGTATGATGAGTTACTAAAAAAGTATAATGAGAAATATCCTAATTCAGTTAAAAGGAACTGATTGAGAAAATTAATTCATTGCAAACAAACTTCAGAAAAGAGTTAAAATGAATAAATGATTAAGAAAAAGTGGGGTTTTTATCTTAGGCGTAACGATTTTTAGCAGTTTGTCGAATCATTCACAGACTAATGGTACAAAGTTTCGAAAATCTTTCGGTTCAGATAGCCTTAGTTCATTTAACAGCCTTTCATCAGTATATTCATTCCTTTTCTTGTATCATTCTTTCATCCATATGCGGTCCTTTCTCTTTTTCTTTTTTAAACGCAGAATAAGTGAAATTATCACACAGCTTGCCTTGATATCACTCAACATGTTCACTCTAAGAAATTCAGGAGTCAACTAAGGTTGTACAATAATATTGCACTGTGTAGGGGCACCAACCAATATTATTATGCAATATATTGTGCAATAATATTGATAGTGTTTGGGCAGCTTCAAGAGTTAACAAACTTTATCTCTTCATTATCATAGTGGTAAATCAGAAAGCGACGTAGTCTAAACAAGATTATGCATCTACCGTTATATTGATATTGTTTCCCCGTGACAAGAGGAGGAGACAAGAATGAATACATCAAACGCTCTCAAACTTTGTGTAAATTGTTATGTTCTACGTTTTGTATACGATGCATGATCTCACACACACACACACACACACACACACACACACACACACACACACACACACACACACACACTGATGAGAACAGAACAGCCTTTCTGTCGTCACATGCAATTTATAGCTGCCGACGACGAGAGTCACGGGGGAAATACACGTTGCCACAGCGGACAGTTGTTATTGTCAGGTTTTACTTTTGTTTTTAATACATTTCGCAAAACCCTGTAACTGTATATACTCCAAATAATATAAAGTTGAACGGTACACATTCAGGTGCGACAAAGTGCTATACAATAGTTATAGTTAGCAAAATACACCCCTTGACATCCTGACGCAATTCACGATATTTTTCTAAACACTCAGAACTTTATTACTTTTTTAGTTGCACCGTTCTCTTAAGATTAATGACCTTTTTTTCTTTTTTTTTGCCTAACGTAGAATAGTGTTTTAGTTTTAAGGATAACTGATTTATCTTTGCTAAAAACGCAAAGTTGATGATAGCAGGAATGTCAAAAAAATGTTGCAGTCACAGAAAGAAAATTGGAAACGTCAAAGAGCCGTTATTAACAAAATTGCAATAATTATTGTCAGAATTCTACGTCCGTTTCCAGCAACGAAGGCTACCACAACCTGTCGGTCACGAAATTATTACGGACATATTTAAAGTGACTTTATTAAAAGTTTGTTGAATGAAGTAATTAATCAGTATTACGTAATTGGAATATAGGCCTTACGACTTTTGAGCGGTTCTGATATTCTGATATACACACAAAATAGGCTACGACTTAACTGACATGTACGACTTAAACTACGATCTCTTGGTTACTTCATACAAATCATACATTTATCTTCAAAATTTAAATGAATTTTTCCCTTGTGCACTACGCAGTACAATCCTGCGTTATTGTAATTGACGCTTAGCGTTTTGCAGTAGCCTGATCTTTCCTAGTCAGAGCTTTTCTCACCACGTCGACTTTGCCTAACGGTTGAATAACATTAGAGATTCTATAGTAGTGAATACATTCTATCTTGCAATGTATAATTTAAAGTTCTTCGAAGAAACTGCATTTTAACACTTTGAATCTTCCCGCAGTTCTTTTTTGTCATGACCCACGCCTCACTCGTATATGTCAATGTCGGTATTGCAATTGTCTTATAAAATATAATCCTTGTGCTGTGCATTGTTTTGTTTTTAAGATTTCTATTAATCATACCACAAATATTCCTAAATTTATGTACTGTATCTTCTCTTTTATATCATACTGAGATTTATAGCTTACAGCACATCCGAGATATTTAAAACGGCTCACTTTTTCTGTTGTTTATAATTATCTTAGTCCTCACTGAATATTTACGTTTAAAGGTCGTGGATTTAGTCTTTCTCACAGAAATTATCAGCGAGTGCTCTCTTGCTACTTCTTGTAATTGAAACATAGTTCTTTATAAATCATCGTCATTTTCTTGAATAAGAAATATGTCATCTACATTTAGCAGGGAACCTGTACAGATTGATTTGTTAAACTGTATTCCCGGATGATATAGGTGACGGAACAGGTTTACATAACCTAATCCTTAAAGTGAAGAAGAAGAGAAAATAAAAACGTTTGGGTCTTTTTTGTCTGAATATTTAAGGGCAAATACATATTTAAGTATTCATATGAGTGGCCTGGGCATAATGGTTTTGGATGATTGATCACGCCTTGAACAGAAAACGAAAAGTAGTTACTGGAGACCGTTTTGCGTCAAAAGGAAAGTATTATTAGTCGCACCATTACCCGCTGAAACGTGTAATATTGTGGTTATTGACAAACATGTCTATTTCCGTTTGTAAAAATAACAGCTGTTAACGTTCTGACGTCATGTAGGTATTATTGTGTGATCACAGGACTAATGATCACCATAAACATAAAAATCAACAAGAAAATTACAATTGTATTTTCTTATTTCTAATATATGTAACTTAAAATACTTCGTTTATACACTACAAAAAGTACTGTAATAGAACAGTACATAGATAAACAATCAATAACCGACTATGCGAGATAACGGATAACATGAACTCCACGATCAATCCGAAACTAAGCGTAACAGGCAATCTTTTCTCAAATAATCATGTGCTAAATGTTTGAAAAAAAAATAGTTTGGAAAACAAATTAAAAACAATTCTACACAGTCTACAGTGTACACTGAATTATCATTTAATGTTTATGCAAACCATTTACTCTTGTGCAAAAACACTTTAAAGCACGAATGTAACTTAAATTTATTTCAATATGTTTTAATAAATCGATAATATTTATAAGAGTAATTTATTTTGATTCGAACTGTACTTCGAACACCAACAAGTTCAGGTGGACACGTGAAACAATAAAGAGGACACTAAAGAGCAAAATCAATCTTTACAGATAAAGCAATGGTTCTTCGGTTTTGCTATGATCTTCGGAGACTTGCCCCGTTACTAAAAAAAAAGAAAATTACTAAAACCGATGAGACAAAATTTTTGAAAAGAAGGAAGATGCTGTACATTAATATGTGATATGAATAGAATATACGGTGATATCCGACAAGAAGTGAATGTTGAAGGTCTAATAGAGACAGTAAAAAGTTTCACGATCAGATTTTTGGCGTAAGAAATGATATCATAAGAGACCAATCGTTTAAAAAATTGCAAAAATCAGTCCAGGGTATTAAACTAAAAAAATTGATCTAAAATCTGAAAACAGTGTTCAGGTTTAGAACGTTTAAGGTTTTTGAACATCACAGCTTAAAATGGGACAACATTATACAAAATTGTTAAAATCCAATTTTTTTTTTTACATTTTGCAATTAACAATCTACATCTGTAACAGAGTATTAAGCGAATGACATGTAGGAGTTAAGTTTAAAAGGGAAACATTTTTCGATGTTTATGGAAGATTGTTTTTAAAGATGTAGCAAATCTTGAGGCCAACCTCTGAGGAGTCTTCTCTCGTCGGAACCATTGTTATATAACTGCTCTATTAGCTGGTTTTCATGGTATACTACTTGATGGTTATACTTTGTTGGAATCCTCTTGATTTAGTCCGTTATGAAAGGTATTTGTAGGTCGGTGTGAAATGTTAGCTGGCTGACGTACCATGGGACTTACTTTCTTACAAAAAGAAAGTAAGCGAGATAGAAAACCACCGATGCAGTGGTCGGTAACTGATGCTAGCTTTAGTTGAATTGGACTGCATAGTGTTATTGCGGGTTACGTTTTATTTAGTACCATATTTAAATCATATGCGTTATCCACTTTTAACATTTGAAGTTATTGTTACACCTTGTTAAGTAGTGCGTCTTAGTTTTATTTCCGTTGCATTTAAAAGATATACATTATATTTGAAGTTATAGTTCAATATTTTAGAATAGTTTGCAGTGTTCGTTTAAATACTTTCTACAATGTCGGTTTGTATAATAAAAGTCATTTCAGCAAAGCCCTTTTCTTTCAGGATATTTAACGAAAAAACTGAGATTATTAAAACTGGTAGGCCAAAAAATCTTTCAAAAACCCAACAAATGCACACCAAATGTGAGTGATTGGCTGATAGAGCTGATCTAAATGAATATTTGCTGGTATCGTTTGTTGTTTGGAAAGGACAGGAACAGTACCTGAGTCAAGACTGGATTCAAATATTTATAAAATCTTATTAAATCTATTGCTGGCTATGAAATTACTGTAAATTATGTTCCTCCATCATTGTGTAGGCTATTGCTGCTTTTGGTCAGGGTAGAATAGAAAATTCTTTAGATGACCAATCTAAATCGGAGATATCTGTTCACAACCAGAAGGGTCGTTGCAATAGAAACATTCTTAGGAGACTAATTAACGTTGTTTGTTTTCTAGATAAACAAGAATTACCATTTCGGAGACACGACGAAACGGAAAATTCAGTTAATCAAGGCAATTACGTAGAACTTCTAAAGCACCCAGGCAAATATGATTCTCTTTTTGTGGATAATATGAAAAAAACATTTACTGTATTCAAGGAACAGTCTAAAATGATCTCATTGAAGAGGTTAGTTCAGCTCCTTTAGTAGCTATAAAAAATTAAATAAAGGAGGCAAACTTAGTAGCTGTATTAATCGATGAAATCAGGCGTTTCAAATAAAACACAGTTCTCTGTAGCTTTGCATTATCGCTATGCTTACGAAGGAGAAGTAAAAGAGAGATTATCAGGATTTACTGGCGTAAGTTGTGATAGACGTGCCCAGGCTATAACAGAGCTCATTCGCTCATTCGCCAGTTGCTGTCTGAATTTCAATTTGCAGTGAAAAACTAGTCGCTCAAGGGTACGATGGTGCAGCAACAATGGCAGGAAATTTAAATGAAGTACATACCTAAGAATGGTACCAGTTAGAACTCAGCTTCAACAAAATTTTTACCCATCGCACGCCACTGGTTTTTACTATATAAAATAACTAACTCTGATACTGAGAACATTATTTGTAATCTCCTAACAAAAACACAGAAAACGTAAGAAAATATTAAAAGAAAAAGTGAACCATTGTGCCGTGGTTTCTCAAAAAAACCGGGCGACTGTATAAAAATATATTTATAAATGTAAATTGCTATTTTATTATTTCACGTTGTCAGCTGCGCCATGTTTCGGCGTTTCTGCATGCCCGGGACCTCTGTTAGCGAAAGCGGGTAATTGTGTTTCCCGACTCAAAGCATCTGTTGGCAAGTTTGTTCAGTCGAGTCTCGACAACTGCTCCGTGAACAGCCTATCCCTTCAGCACATTGAGTTTGGTTAATTTTGTATTTTTCTATTCTATCATGAGTGCGTAGACTCTTACAGACCTCCGGTAAGTAAATTAAATATATATTTTTCATTTGCTTGTAAAAAGTTCTAACTTAAACAATAATTGGCTTAGATGTGAACGGATAATGTCTGATATCCATGTCTCGTGGCGTGTGATCGAAAGTATGTTCATTGTCATATATCCTGATTTATTAACCACTGAAACAGCCTTACACATTTGTAATATTCTGTTTTTGAAGTTAACCCCACTGTTGGGTTCGCCAATATGTAATATTCTGTTTTTGACGTTAGCCCCACTGTTGGGTTCGCCAAATGTAATATTCAATAAATATAATCCTCCTTATGTATTCTGTGAATGTGGAAGGCCCCACTTTTGAGCGTCAAAATGTAATATTCAGTTAATACCTTCCTATTCGTTCGTCGTTGATACTTTTTATTTTGTTCAGCCCTGTGTTGGGATCACCAATATGTAATATTAAAATAATTAGTATCTCTGAAGTTGATTTGTAACTAAAAAAAAATCTGTGTTTTGTTTTTAAATAGAGGATTATTTATCTGAATCTCAGGGTTAACATACAAGTATCGTTAAAGTCTGGTACAATTTACACATAGAACAGACAATATAATTTGTATGCATGAGACTTGGTAACATAGTGTTGTTAATGTCTGTTGAATGTTTGTGGGTTCTTTTAAACAACTAGAAACTATAACAAAAAACTCTTATGATTAACGACTATTTTCATAATAGTGTACTAAAGTAGTTCACAATTATTATTATTTATTTTTTTTTTATTGCTTTTTCAGTTATTGTTTTTGTGGTATGATCTCACCAACTTTGCAGTTTTCCCAATGGATTTATTCGTTGATTCTGCTCCTGGACACCTGGTTTTTTGGTCTCTCTCTGTCAAAACATCATTCCTCTAGGTCTTGGGTTGGTTTTCCTGGTCATCTCAGCTTTTATTAATCTTCAATTTCCATCAACTAAGCAGTCATTTATCTTAAACGTTCTGGCTTGCAATTCACAATTTTCAACAACAACCTTCTTCCACTCAAAACATTAATTCCTTTAGTTAAAGGCCATGGCTATATTTTTTATGGGTCACAGGTTCGGTGTACCATTTCTAATTAATAATATTCTGTTGACTTTTACTTTATTTTTCCTTCGTAACTATATTATTATAAATTTTTTAACGTAAGCGTTTCTATCTTTTAAATTACTTACTTTGTTTGATTTCACTATATGGGTTATATACCTGTTTCATATAGATTCTATATTTCTTCAATGGTCATTATAATTATGTTCAATCACTTTCATTATACACAATTTTTCCTTTTTACCGTATTTCACTGTTATTCTCACTTTCTAGCACTGTCGTACCATACCACTTTTATAATTATAGTTTGATCTTATTATATTTGTAAAACTTAAATAATTCACTTTTATGTAAATTTTTTTTCTTGATAAACAAAATAACGGTCTGAGGTGCGCAGACCTCCCCATAGTTAAATTAGATTTATTTACATTCTAACTAGTAATGAAGTTTTTAATAATAATATAAATTGTCTTATTATAATGAATTAGTTTAACACAAATAAAAACATATGTAAATGTACTGAACAGTGTGATTAATTACTTATTTATTTACATCTTTTGTCCTGGGATCATTAACTTCTTGGTGTTTGGTCATTGTCAGCCATAGTTTGTTACAGTCAGTAAATTATCTTCTACTTAGTATGTTATGTTTTATGTTTGGTGAAACGACACGTTACATAAAGCCCCCCGTTTAAGACAAGTTATATCAGTAATGGTAGTTTTAGGAGTTACTGAAATAAATGGCAAAAATCTACAAAAACTGTCTTCACTTTTCATAAAACCTCTTTATCTCGGTTTGGTTATATATTCCTTGGGGTATTGCTACAATGAGGCTGGTAATTGACAAACTACGTTTTCCTATAATATCTTCTTTTATCATGCGCTGGATTTACTTTCTTACAGCTTTCTTTAACAACTGTTTAACCGGATATTATTTAAATTCTTCGCTTTATTCGGTGAGTTGGAGAATACGATGCAGTAGTTATTGTAATTGTTCACTAACCTCTTCTTTTGTGCCACACTCATGATCTCTGTATATCCTTTTCCTTGGAATGCCCTGATTTCCCGCAGTCTTTCCTGCCATGATTCTGGTTCTGTTACGGTTTATTTGTTTCCTATGGGTACCCTAACAATTTCCCAAACTTAGTATGAATTCCTGTCCTGAAGGGCACTTGTGCTTCCTATTATCTCAGCGGATCATTCATAATCGCAGAGTGGCGCCGTAGCATACAACACTCTGTTTATACCTTAAAGAGTAACCCTTGGGTTACTAATAACACCATAGGAATTCCTATTCCTTCTCTCGTAACATTCAGGTTTATTTGGTGCTTTTTGGTTTTATATTATTTACCTGTGGCTCCTATAATTGTATTTGGTTTATGGACAGCGTGCATATTCTCTCCATTTTATTCTGGTATGTTTGTTAAGGAAGTGTTTGCTCCCGTTTTGATCAAGACTGTTGTCAGCACCCCGTGTAGTGTTTACTTTGATGTACTCTATGTCTCAGTCTGTTTTTGCTTTACGCTGTTTTCTTTCTAATGAATCCCTTTTATATTTTTCTAAATAATATTTTGTCTTAATTAATTGTTAGTTTAATACTTTTTTCTTCTTATTTTTCCGTTTATATTCCCCTTTTGTTCTTTATTAGCTTTTCTTCAGTTTTGGTTATGTTTTCTTAATTATCATTATTTTTCTTAAGTCTAGAGTGATTATTTATTTTATTTTTGTTTTAATTATCATTATTTTCGTCTTCCTTTCTTAACTGGTTTGCCTTGTCGGTACTCAGAAAATCAGTCCCATCTTTCGATGGCGCTATCTTACTTAGTTTATCCGTGGTCGATCTCAATTGCCCTTATTGTTCGGACTGCTATTGTTTTCAGGACTATTTCAGTCCTAGTTAAATACCTCTCTACTACCTTATACGGCAATGTTTCTAATACAAAATTTTCACTTGTATTAAATCTTATTTCTATCACTCTATCATCTAGTTTACTAAACAAATATGTCAATTGTATATCAATCATTGTTGCTATCCATGACATTTTATTATCCATTTTTATTTCTGGTGTATTCAATTTACCTATAGACCTTTTTAATTGGTTACACACCGTTTTATTGTGAATTATTTCTAAAATTTCTATTAAGTTTCTACTATAATTTTTATCATTACCTATTTCCCTATGGTCGGTTATTGGGAGATTAATTACATTAAATAGTCCATTGTTTATCATCTCCAACTCCTCCCTTGTTTTTATTAGTTTCCTTTGATGTATTTGTCTCATTTTCTTTGTCTTCTTTTCCAGGTGCTTAATATCCTCTTTTTTTCTCCTATTGGTATGTGTGTGTAATTTATCGGTCTATTTTGTAGAATTACCAGTTCTTCCTGGATTTGGCCTACCTGCCCTTTTACTTGTCCTACGTCACCCTTGATGGTTTCGATTTGACCACCTAGTGTTTCCTTTATTTCATCTAGCTTCTTTTGTGTTTCTGCTCGTACCTCCGTTATACCAATTTTGTTATTATTTTCTACCTTATCTATTCTGGCATCTACTTCTATTCTGGACTGTACAAATGTTTCTTCAGTTTTCTCCAGCCTGTCCTGTGTATCGGCTATCTGCTGTCCAACTTCCTCCTTACACTTGTCCATCCTCTGACTAAGTGTCTTAATGACGTCTTCTATCTTCTCATTGAGAATTTCCCTTAACTCCTTGTTAGAGTTCTCAATTTTCTTATTAATTTGACTAAAATCTTCCTTAGTACCCTCTTTAATGCTGTCCATCTTTTCATTCATCTGTCTTAAACTTTCTTCATTACTGTCAAATTTTTCGTTCATTTGTTTAAACACTTCTTGGTTACTATCCATTTTCTTGTTAAGTGTTTCGATATTCTTTTCATTATTTTTATCAATTTTTTCAATATCCTCCTTCATTTGTTTATTTTGTTCGGTTATTTTTTCCTCCTGTTTCCTAAAATTCTCATTAGTTTCTTCTTTATTCCTATCCAATCTTTCATTCATTTGTTTTAATAAATTCTCATTAGTTTGTTTATTTTGTTCGGTTAATTTTTCCTCCTGATTCTTGGAATTTTCTTTAATTAATTCCCATAATTTTTGTAAATCCAGGCCTCCTCTGGCTTCTTCATTGTCACCCGCCTGTTCTTCCATTTCGCTGTCTTTGACTGTTTCTTCTTCTTGTTCCCGCCTATCTTCTTCTGTCTCTGGCTTTTGTCCTCTCTTCTGAGAAGCTTCTCGTCGTCGCATTTTTTAGTCTTCTAGCATTTGCCAGCTAAAATTAGGTCAATCGTTATTTTACTAATTGTGTTTCGGTTAGTTGGTTTTGCCTAATTTCAGCTCTACCGGTTGGGCTCCAATATGTAATATTCTGTTTTTGACGTTAGCCCCACTGTTGGGTTCGCCAATATGTAATATTCTGTTTTTGACGTTAGCCCCACTGTTGGGTTCGCCAAATGTAATATTCAATAAATATAATCCTCCTTATGTATTCTGTGAAGGTGGAAGGCCCCATTTTTGAGCGTCAAAATGTAATATTCAGTTAATACCTTCCTATTCGTTCGTCGTTGATACTTTTATTTTGTTCAGCCCTATTTTGGGATCACCAATATGTAATATTAAAATAATTAGTATCTCTGAAGTTGATTTGCAACTAAAAAAAAATCTGTGTTTTGTTTTTAAATAGAGGATTATTTATCTGAATCTCAGGGTTAACATACAAGTATCGTTAAAGTCTGGTACAATTTACACATAGAACAGACAATATAATTTTTATGCATGAGACTTGGTAACATAGTGTTGTTAATGTCTGTTGAATGTTTGTGGGTTCTTTTAAACAACTAGAAACTATAACAAAAAACTCTTATGATTAACGACTATTTTCATAATAGTGTACTAAAGTAGTTCACAATTATTATTATTTATTTTTTTTAATTGTTTTTTCAGTTATTGTTTTTGTGGTATGATCTCACCACATTTGCAGTTTTCCCAATGGATTTATTCGTTGATTCTGCTCCTGGACACCTGGTTTTTTGGTCTCTCTCTGTCAAAACATCATTCCTCATAGGTCTTGGGTTGGTTTTCCTGGTCATCTCAGCTTTTATTAATCTTCAATTTCCATCAACTAAGCAGTCATTTATCTTAAACGTTCTGGCTTGCAATTCACAATTTTCAACAACAACCTTCTTCCACTCAAAACATTAATTCCTTTAGTTAAAGGCAATGGCTATATTTTTTATGGGTCACAGGTTCGGTGTACCATTTCTAATTAATAATATTCTGTTGACCTTTACTTTATTTTTCCTTCGTAACTATATTATTATAAGTTTTTTAACGTAAGCGTTCCTATCTTTTAAATTATTTACTTTGTTTGATTTCACTATATGGGTTATATACCTGTTTCATATAGACTCTATATTTCTTCAATGCTCATTATAATTATGTTCAATCACTTTCATTATACACAATTTTTCCTTTTTACCGTATTTCACTGTTATTCTCACTTTCTAGCACTGTCATACCATACCACTTTTATAATTATAGTTTGATCTTATTATATTTGTAAAACTTAAATAATTCACTTTTATGTAAATTTGTTTTCTTGATAAATAAAATAACGGTCTGAGGTGCGCAGACCTCCCCATAGTTAAATTAGATTTATTTACATTCTAACTAGTAATGAAGTTTTTAATAATAATATAAATTGTCTTATTACAATGAATTAGTTTAACACAAATAAAAACATATGTAAATGTACTGAACAGTGTGATTAATTACTTATTTATTTACATCTTTTGTCCTGGGATCATTAACTTCTTGGTGTTTGGTCATTGTCAGCCATAGTTTGTTACAGTCAGTAAATTATTTTCTAGTTAGTATGTTATGTTTTATGTTTGGTGAAACGACACGTTACAATATGTATTTAGTAAATAGTAATTGTCCGTGTCAAAAGTGGTGTAAAGTTATGTAATTCTGGGGAACTGTGATGTAGCGATTGTGAGAGAACGTGGCCATTATTAACTTATAACATGTTGAAGTACGCTAAACTTACATACGCATGTAGGTAAGCGTTATAAATTGAACCTAATTATGTGGCATTGAGGCCTTGTGTGTGAGTTAATAATTTAAAAAAAAGAGAAAATGTTACACCTATTTATAAAGAACATAGTGGAATTGGTCAGGGGTGGCAGGTGTTTGATTCCTGTTTGATTTTGTCTATACAAGCTTAGGCAGTGGTACATGTGTGTGTTATGTTCGGGAATAAGTGGTTTGTCAGCGAATTAATTATTATTCATGCTTAGGGCTCCCGAGACAGAGGGAGATTTTATCCAAGCATGGTGGAATTTCCATCCTCCACCATGTCCTGAACGGACCACACCATCATAGAGTCTCGTTGCTCGCCTGCCGGAGGAGAAAAATCGTAAAGATGCCACTGTAAACACCCCCTCAGCAAGACCGACTGACAGTCCAACAAGGCACAGACCACCTGGGAATCATCTGGACAAAACGAGGTGATATTAATCCAATATTTACCTAAATTTGGCCTCTATATAAACAACTGGTATCGTGCGTTAGCCATCTATAAAAATTCAAGTTCCATTTAAATTGACTTTCTACAGCATAAAACCGTTTTAATGGTGCGCGTGCCCTGCTGGACATAATTTTTCATGTAAAATCGCCCTGATGTGTAATTAGTCTCGAGAACAATTGTACGGCCGTTCGCTGGCATGTGTCCAGCGCTCATTCATTTTTATGCTTTACTTTTTTTTAACCTTGATACTGAATGGGTTTGTAGAAGTTGGGGGGGGGACTGGTGTGTTAGTTAAGTAGGTAGTTGCAGTATGTAACATGCAGATCTGGACCGGTTGGTCTAGCATCTATTATAATCACGAGTTTTTTTTGCACATAATCATTCTCTTATTTCATAGAAGGGTTGGGAGTTTTCCTAAATCTGCATTAGGCCAGGTTACACATTAAAATCAAGGGTAGTCACCTGTTTGTGCAAATCTATGCAAGCTCCCGGACATGTTACCTTATGTCGGGTCTGGCTCTTGGCCAGCTTTCTTCTACCCTGTCCAGCTTTGTGGGGTTTTCCTAAAATTTTGTAATGGTTAATTGCTTTTTCGGATGCCGAGTGGAACATGTCAGCGGCCGGGCCAATCCAGATTATTTTCTTTAACTTTATAAATTGTACCTTTCATAAAACTATACAGGCTGTTTACAGGCATTTTAAATTTTGTAATTTGTATTTTCTTGTTATTATGGCAAACCCAGGTTATTGTCTTTAAATTTATAAATTGTACTTTTGATAAAACTATACAGGCTGTTTACAGGGATTTTAAATTTATAAGTTCTACTTTAGATATAATTATCCAGGCGTTTTACAGGCATTTGAAATTTATAAATTGTATTTTTTTGATAAAATTATCCAGGCTGTTTACATGTATTTGAAAATTATATATCATACATTGTGTTTTGATAAAACTATACAGGCTGTTCACAAGGCTTTTAAACTTATAATTGTGTCTGTGATTTACATGTACAGTGTATGTTGAATTATGTGTTATCGTGTCATAAAGGTTGTTATCTATAAATTATGAACATTCAAAAATTATAAGATAAATTTACGAATTTACGAAATAATAAAGGTTATCTTACTTGTTACTAGAGAGTATTAATTGCAAGTCCCGTCTCATTGGACCCAGCACACTTTGTGCTTCCTTCTAGGCATTCAGCCTAGTCATAAATATCAAGTAACCTTTAAAAAAAAATAATAAAAAAAAAATAAATAAATAAAACTCCCGCACAAATAAAAAGAGGGTTACACCATACACGCAACGAAGTTTCTCACACATGTAAAGAAACAAAATTGATTGGTTTAATTTTATCTAATAAAAAATGTATTTTGTTCTAAACAATGAATGAGTTCGCAGCTCCGAGAGCTAACTAGTGCAACGCCTCCTTACCTCTACATTCTACCCTGTGTTACAGTACCTACCACAGCATCAACACTAAAAAAAAATATTGTACTTAAGTGTTTACATTATCAATATCGGCTCACGAGTCGGTATTCATTTCCCCTGTGGCCGGCGCCAGCAGTAAACTCTACGAGAAGTCTATCGTTCTCGCAGATGTGGCGTTTATTGCTGTACCGTACTCAAACACACGCATATTATACATTTATTAATTCACACTCGCTATTATTACTAATTTCGTTTGCGTTAGCGTGAAAAGTGAAAAGCACTGCCTGCACAGTCGAGGATGTAATGCAGAACACCCATAAACTCAATAAAACATCTCTTTCTCAAGGGGATTTTCATCGGCTGTTGCCGCATGCCCACACCTAACCGCCATCTATTTCTGTCCTGTCCATCTTCTGCCAAGTTATGATGTTCCATGGCCTTCCTCATGTTTTCATACCAGGACAGTCTAGGTCTGCCCCTTTTTCCTCTGCCTGGGCACCTCCACCGAAATATTTTCCTTGGCCATCTCTGTTCATATATTCGGAGTAAGTGACCGAACCACATTAGGCATCTTCGTTCTACTCTGTTAATAATTGTGTCTTCTGCATGCATCCTTCTTCTGATCTCCTCGCTGGTTATTCTGTCCCTTCTTGAGACTCCGGCACTTCTATGGAGATAATCCATTTCCACGGCATTCAATTGTCGTATAATTTCCGTGCTTAACGTCCATACCTCACATCCGTAAGACAGAACTCATTCAACAAAAGCTTTTCCTATATGAATCTTTGTGGCTCTCGAAATATGTTTGTCCCACCAAATACAGTTCAAACTTCCTAGAACTTTTCTGCTCTGGTCTATTTGTTTTTTGATTTTACTAGGCCTTCTCGTCTTATTAGTGCCCCTAGGTATTTAATTAATTTCATCGACCTGTTCAATTGACGTACTGTCTTTAATCAATACTTCAAATCTGGCATCGGAATTAAGTACTAGATATTCTGTCTTATTTAAATTAGCATTCAACCCCCACGTTTCATATGCCTTGAATAGTCGTGTGAGCATAAATTCCAGGTCATAAGAATCTTGTGCTATTACTGCTTGGCCATCAGCAAACTAGATATTACAGTCTTCTCCGATAGTGAAACCTATTCTAGCGCAGCTTCTTCTCCATTGTTTTAGCGCGACTTCTAAGTATATATTGAATAATAATGGCGACAAACTACAGCCCTGTCTTAAGCTCTTAGTGGGATAGATTACATCTGATAGTTTAAATAAAATATCAAAACCGACTTAATAAAACCGGACCGTCTGAATTTATAAACTAGAAACGTGTTTGCTGTCAACAAAATCATGACACCAAGGTTACTGTCGCGTTTTACACGCCCGGTTCTGAAGCCTCATCCAGGTTGACCCGTGCTGACAGAAAAGCAGTGGCTACTTGTTGATAAACCACCAAGTGTTTAAGTAACATCTACTCTTTATTTTACCAAGCAAGTCTGGTATCCTTAAAATAGTCATAAAATGTTACTCAATTCTTGTAAAATGTACGTTATCAAATGAAGCGTTAATCAGGCTAACATGTCACCAAAAAGTGATATTAAATTATTACAAAATCATCATCATTTTTACAACACGGCATAGGCAAAGTGGTGCCTGTTTTGCCTTCAAAAAACCTCCATCCTGGGTCTACCCACACAACTGTGTCCTATAGTTTTGTATATCCAGACTTGTTCGGCCAGTCTGGAATCTGACATTCTTTCTGAGTGTTCTTTCCACCGTTGGTTGTAATATTTTTATTTCTCATTTAAGTTCAAAACTTGTAACTCTTCTTCATTTCTTATACGGTCAAGTTTAGAACACCTTTCGCTCCTACTAACAATGCCATTTCCAAGGCCTGTATTTTACTGTCTCGTTTTTGGTTGTTGTCTATGAACCACACCCATAGGACAGTACAGGGACTGCCGTAACTTAGTATCTCGACGCACCTTGTTTCTAAAAATACAGATGATTGTTCCACAGATCGTCTGGAACTTACGTAACTCAACATCAATGTCACAATTTCTATGTATCCTGTATCATTTCCGAAATAATAAAGTGGTTCACTTGTTCTAGATTTCTATCTCTAATCATTTTTGTTTTTAATTATCTTGTTGATTCATCCTCTTCGTTCACTTCATAAATATTATTATATATATAAACTTTCACAATTGAACTTACTTTCATTTATCTTTCCCAAACGTTTCGAGGTGATGTTCCACTTCCTCAGTGGGATTAAATACTGAATGTCATTTTAACAGTATAACGGTTATGGACTGGTGTGTGTGGTGGGGGTTGATGGTGGGAGGGAATTGGCGCTGAGGTTCAAATTGTGTGTTTGTTTGTTTAAGACGGGAAGAGATCTTTTTCCTCCAGATTTTCAGAACATTTAAAAGCCCTCACCACAAACTACATACATTCCACATTTGCCACACATTTACAAAACGAAAACCACAGTTACACAAACATAGAACACAACATGGAAATATTACACTACTTACCTAAAAGTAGAAAACTAAACACAGCTGAACAATTTGAAATATACAGACATCACGCACTACAACCAAACAACATATTAAATGAACAATTACATTATAGATCACATACGAGGTGCTATCGGAAAGTTCCCGGACTGTACTTGGCACGGCTGTTGGACGTGACTGTACAACTTGGCGTCCCAGTGTCCGATTCCGTAATACGTAATGAGTCAGTCTGCCGAGTTTCGTTGCATTGTGAGGTTGTGTTCGGTCTACGCGTTGTGTTTTGTAATCGTGTGTTAACGTTCATTTGCTAATTTTATGATGGCTGATAAATTCGAGCAACGCGCGTGCATTAAGTTTTGTTTTAAACTTGGTAAATCGCCTACTGAAACTTTTGCAATGCTTCGAGAAGCTTTTGAAGAACATTCCCTACACAGATTCTCGTACACTATTCGATACATTGATCCAAACACACAATTGAACCTCAGGGCCAATTCCCTCCCACCATCAACCCCCACCACACACACCAGTCCATAACCGTTATACTGTTAAAATGACATTCAGTATTTAACCCCACTGAGGAAGAGGAACATCACCTCGAAACGTTTGAGAAAGATAAATGAAAGTAAGTTCAATTGTGAAAGTTTATATATATATAATAATATTTTTGTTTTTATTGGCTCCTTACATCAAAATGCCATTACCTTTGTTTTTATAGTGAAGATTTTCATACGGTATTGTTTGCAAATCTGATGAAGCTTAAAAACAGATTTTTGCAAATCAGATTCTGTATTTTAAAGTACAAGCAAGTCGTCAGCAAACAACAGCACATTCAAATATCTGTCTTTTGATAACTTAATACCAGGGTTTACTAGATGTTTCCATTTCCTTACGAGATCGTCAGCGTAAATGTTAAAAAGAGTAAGTGATATTTTGCACCCTTGTCTAGCACATTGATTAATAGATATTTGTTGAGATATCCTATAATTTTTTTTGACAACTATTCCTGTTCCATTATATTGGACTTGAATAGTTCTTATTAGCTGTCGACGGCATCCACGTCCTTCTAGTATTTGCTAATTACAAAATCAAACTGTGAAATTATGTAACAAAATAAACAGACAAAGTACAAAATTATGTGAGGCTACTCTATTTGAGAATCTTACTAATTACAGCTTTTAATTATTGACTTATACGTTTACTGAAGGATGTTTGCAATTATCAAAATAATTAAAAGAAAGTTGAAAGATGGAAATAATAATTACGTCTTCGTTGAGGTTCCATCTAAGTAAAATACCTGTTTCTATAAATAAATTGCGTGACCAATATTTTAGTAACTGTATGACTTGAAACAAACCAAAAGTTTTTAACACCATTACACACTGCTCACAGCCGTATTTAATTTGTCGCTTGGTTCAAAAACAAAAATTATTCCACTTGTGGTTATATACCTGTCTCATAATTTATTGAGTCTCCGCCAATAGAAAACACTACAATTTGGTTCAAAAACAACAAACTCACCAGCAGAACTTACGAACCAGCAAAAGTCAGCGAGTTTACCATTGGAAATGACACTGTCAAGATTGCTACTGCAAACTGACTTCACCAGTCATAACCAAAATGGCTGGTTGAAGATGTACAACTGACGATGTTGTTAATAAAAGAAAACCTAAAAGTAAGAGACCAATTTTAAAACACTTAGTATTTTTTATAGAGCAAGTAATTAAAATACTTAGTTAGCAGAACAAGTAATTACCTAGAGAAATAGGTACGTGAACTACAGTAAAACAAAAATTAACAACACATTCTGAAAAGCTTCAAACTGAAAAACACACTGTCCTCCAATAACTATCATCTGCTGAAGTCGTAGCTAACTAACAGAACCTTCTCAGTCAAACACAATGATTCAAGATCCACGATCCACCTACTACTCTGTTGAATCAGGTGTTCCTCAAGGCAGCGTCCTCAGACCTGTACTCTTTCTCATCTACACAGCCGACTTACCTGAAACAAACGCCACAATCTTCTGCCGATGATGTTGCAGTGGTATCGGTTAACGAAAATCCTCAAGTTACTTCTGACAACCTAAAAGTGCATCTAAATCTACTGTGCGAATGTTACAAGAAATGGGGAACAAAAATCAACGAAACGAAATGTGCGCAGGTCACATTCACTACTCGACATGACATCTGTCCACCGGTAACAATTAATAACACATCTGTACCAGTGAATACTGAAACTAAATACCTTGGACTTCACCTTGATCAACGACTCACCTGGCAGAAGCATATCCAAATCAAACGAAGACGGTTAGATCTCAAGATCCGACAGATGTCCTGGCTCCTAGGACGAAAGTCTAAGCTGTTATTAAATAACAAACTGCTACTTTACAAAACCGTGCTCAAACCTATATGGCCCTACGGACTTCAGCTCAGCTGTGGGGATGTGCCAAACCTACAAGACTAAAAACTATCCAAAGCATTCGATCAAAATTGCTGCGAGGTTTAGCGGATGACCCATGGTACGTCAGCAATTAGACACTACACACCGACCTAAAAATACCTTTCATAACGGACGAAATCAAG
This sequence comes from Magicicada septendecula, assembly GCA_034769895.1. Classification (NCBI taxonomy): domain Eukaryota; kingdom Metazoa; phylum Arthropoda; class Insecta; order Hemiptera; family Cicadidae; genus Magicicada; species Magicicada septendecula. Next base: position 87,318,834 of record CM068375.1, on the reverse strand, counting down.
TGGATTGCAACAAAATGTATCCAACGAGTAGTAGAACATGAAAACTTGCTAATAGAACAACTATACAACAACGCTTTGCACGAGAGAAGACTCAAGATCCTGACAGAACTTGGCCTCAAGATTTTCTACATCCTTAAAAACAATCTACCGTAAGTAGGAACATCAATGGATGTTTCTCTTTCAAACTTAACTCCTACATCTCATTTACTTAATACTCTGATACAGATGTAGATTGTAAAATGCAAACTGTCAAAAAAAAAATTCAGAAATGAACGCCATGTCTTAAGAAATCAACATAAAGTCGACAATCTGTAGAGATAGGCTGCATTGAAGCCAGGACACAGAAAACTCCCGACATGTAATTCAACTTGTATATATATCTAGGGTGATTCAAAATTGCACGGCATTCTCTCGGAACCTGATTCTATAGCTAAAAATAAGAAAAACAGTTTATATAAACATAGGTCTGAAAACGGTTCGTTAACGAGTTACGGCTCGCGAACCACTTCGCACTGAATTCTGCTCCCACGGTAAAATGACGCCATACTGAAATTCGTGGGGTATAAAGTAAAGGGTAAATTTGGTGTTTTCTTATAGTTTTTGATGTGAAAATTTTAATAAAAGAGGCCTCAGACCTCTATCTTAATTAGTTTTTAAGAAAACCTGGGTAAAACACAAAACGTTGGAGTTGAAAAACTGGCATTTTTAGATTTTGGATAAAATAAGTTCGTTAATTTGCAAATAAACAAATAAAAATTTTAAACTAACTTTGTAGAGAATTTAATTATGAGAAACCTGATGTGTATAGTGTCTATTAAAAGTAAGTAAGATGTGTCTATTAAAAGTGAAATTTCTATTTCAGAAATTTGACTTTAATCACAACAGATTAAACCAGATTAAAACAGACCAGATTAAAACAGACCAAAATGCGCTAGAAAAGTGTTACAATTTACAAGAAATGGCATTGTAAACTTTCGAAACACCTACACTTGGGCAGACGAAAACCCACGAGACTCCCTCCAAGACATGACCAACATAATTTTTCATTTAATGTGTGGTGCCGTCTTCTTGGTGATAATCTCTTAGGCCCTGTTTTCTTACCACCAAGGCTTAATGGAAGACAATACTTACATTTTTTGCAAACGCATCTGATGGAAATCTTGAAAGATATTCCACTTGCAGATAGAGTGCAGATGTGGTTTTTGAATGACGGTGCATCTGCTCACTACTGTCATGATTTGATGAACCATTTAAATAATACATTTACATCCGTCCGTGGATATAAGGGCGGAACTGGGAGTCGTCCCGTTGTTGGAACAGCTTAAAGAAGGAGCAACAAACGAAGACGGTGTGAACTTTTAGGAAGATTGGCAGGTGACATGATTCCAGTGTTGCCAATGGAGTATAGACCGGTGGGGAAGAGAGAGATGTAGGACGGGCGAGAGCGAAGTGGGTCCCGGAACAGGTTCAGGATGAGCCGAATCCTTGAGGTTGATGATGATGATCATTACGGACATGTCGCTTCAAAAACGTACAAAGATAGTTCTTGTGCTGGTAATAAACAGCTGCAATAAGCAGTTCTATGCTGGAGTAGTAAAAACATATCGAGTTCAAGCACGTATGAAGAACGTAAATCTCAAATGGTTTCCCTTATCAATATAAATTATATGAATCCAACATACGTGATGACGGCTAAGCCAGTAAACAGAGCAGAGAAAGAATTGATTTATCTCGATGTGAGCATTTCTGTTTACGGTCAGTGTTTATAGTGTACACCGTACGTGACACGCATTATATAGCGTCCATACACTATAAACTATAGTAGATGATCATTGAGTTCACAAACGAATAGGGAACGCAGGTGACGGTGATGCATGTGACTGTAACCCGTGTGGCTGTCAATTGTGCAGAGAATGCGAGATATGAGCTGCTTGTTTACAGGAAAAAGCATACTAACCTACGTGAAAACATATATGTACTTACCAACTAATACAGTACAATGGCTACGTTAAATCTAAGGAAACAAGATTACAGATGAGCTAATGTTTGCAGAAAACACAAATTTGGGGTGACGTCACACACTTCAACGTACTGCATGAGACTGAAATCTGAAATCTGTGTCCCTAAAGGAGGGAATAATGTATGAGTGAGCGAGTGTGTGTGTGTATGTGTGTTATAATCGTTTGTTTGTCAAGGCCAATGATTCTGACAGCTCCCGTACCCTGTTCACAGTCAGACAGACATCCACTCACAAAGGCAGTCAGACATTATTACACACTTTGTGATTTTACTGCGGCCTGGTTTTCACCGTTGTAGTATTAAGTGCGTTAAAAGACAGTACGTGTTATTGGTTTTGTGCTTACAAATTAGTACTTTTCAAGTAGTTGTCTTACAGTAACAATTAACAATACGAATTTGTGAACTATCGTTTGTGATTAGTGCACTTTCCGTTAGTGAGTGAATTATCTTGTTATATGTTTATTTGTAGCTATCTAAGCTCAATGTTCCTTCAAGGGTCATCGAAAGAAAGAAAATAAAGTTTTGTTGTTTACAGTGAAGGCTGCGAAATAATTAGTAATATAACTAAAAAATGTGATAAAGAAAAACAATGAAACTCACCGACATCAAGTAACAAAACGAGCTGCGTATTAAAAACTCTTCACAACGGGGGAGAAACGTAAAACGTGTGGGAAAATGAAACCTTTTCTTAATAATTTTGAAGTGTGTAGTGAGAAATATTGTTCAGAATTTAAAAAAAAATCAAAACGTTGTGCCCACTGTTAAAAAAACACCTACCTATCGTGACAGAAAGAATCCATTTCCAATGGGGCGCTAAATGATTAACGCGAGTGTTTAAAAGCGGATTCAAATGGAAGAAATGAAGTAAAAGAAAAGTGTTAATTGAAAAAAAAAAGAAATTCTAATGATGAGTTACAAGTACCTTGTGCAGATTAAAAGTTTTTGGGAATCTGGGAGAAACATTTTTTTAGATGAGAGGTAAGTGAGCGTTGAGTGAGGTTTGAAAATGTAATGTGACTCGGTATTTCTCAGTAGTCGTTGGTTTGTTTACACCACTGCGCGTGGCTACGCGTGCGCGAGTCTATGCTCTCACTCTAGTTCACATTCCTCTCAGGGACACAGATTCAGTCTAAAGCAGTACTTTGTTCCCCCCGCAACCACAACTGAAGGCACAGGTAGGTAGCGAATGTTATATTTTACGGGACAGGTGCGGGTAAATTTTCGAAATTATGTTGTTGCATCAGTAAGCCTATGCGGCGTATGGAAAATTAAGTAATACATCTAAATAAGATTATTTCTCTTTGCCTCGAAAAGGCGTACTTACTTCCACCGTCAGTCCAAGGTCACATTATATAAAATTATGATTAGACCGGTGATAACATATGGCAGCGAGACTTGGACTCTGAACAAACAAGCTGCTAACATAGTCAATATCTTTGAAAGGAGAATTTTGAGGAGAACATATAGACCGATCATAGTCAATTGGATATGAAGAATACGTCACAATGAGGAACTATACAAGCTACATAAAGACAATGATCTGGTCACCACCATCCGACTGCATAGATTGCAACGGGCAGGACACATCACTAGGATGTAAGGCAACCCGAATATCTAGGAAGGTACTATTTCGTCAAATCGAGAGTAGAAGGCCTGTCGGAAGACCCAAGCATTGCTGGATTGACGCAGTGTCAAGGAATTCTGATACTTTACTTAAAATAAAACGATGGGCAACAATCGCCAAGGACAATGAAAATGGAGGCTAAGGTTCGACTCCAAACTGTGACGCCATAGAAGAAGAAGAAGAAGAAGAAAAAGGCGTACGTAACTAAAGAGTGTTACAGGTCCTATCAATGACACAGAAAAACGTACTGAGACTAAACGACAATATGGCTATATAAACTTTGTGCAGTTTATAGAGGAATGGAACAACCGATAGTTGGAATGGTACTAAAACAGAGAGTTCAATACCATCTATTTCATGAACCACTGTCATGACAACTAACTTGAGTAGCCGAAGTCGACCAAACTTAACAGTTGAATGTAGGTGTACACTAGATCCGTTTAAAAGTAGAAGCAGACCAACACTAAGAGAGTCGATGCTACAAAACGGTTCGAGTAAAACTGGATCCTAGCTGCACAGGGCAGATGTACAGACCAAACGGAGATTAATGTTCAGTAGTAAACGATGAAAACTGAAAATTAATTCAGAGTGCAATAGTCAGACACATAACGCAATTTAAAAAGAATAACAGAAAGTACTTGGCAGAATGGAAAAATTGCAGCAGAGACAAAAAATAAAAGAGAAACTGCTGAAACATGCGAATCGAACAATATCCTAACAATGGATAAGAATCGTTTAGTGAAGGCGACTGGCCAGGTACGAATTACAATTCTCAGAAACAAAAAAGAATTGTCTGGCTACAAACGAGATTTGAGTGGGAAAGAGGGACAGTATTCTAAAAGAAAAAGATCGTCTTTAATATTTACCAATTCAAAGCTACCATACATTTTTGGAGCTCAGTAAAAAGAAACAATTATAATACTTGTATTTTACCCGTGTATATATCATGCCTTTTAATATTAGCCTATCAGGTAAAAAAAGCAATTATCAGTGCCCGATTAGAAATACATACTGTTTTCACAAACTACAAAACTTTGTTTATTACAGTTCATATTACAGTTCATATTCGGCTCTCAACATACGCTCTTTTTAAGTTATCTAGTACGAGAAGGAAGGATAAGGTCTTCCTTCAATTGATAGCATATTTTTCTCTCGATATCTTTCTTCATGGGTATTAAGAACTGTGTCCTTACTCGTGAATTATCCACTTTGTTTTTAACATCTTTTAAAACCGTTCACCTTTGAATTCTGTAATTCAGTAATTCTTTATTGCACTTAAACCTCAACGTAAACTCAAAATAAACACCATCCAGAGCAGATATATTGTTTCTAAATTTTGTGTTCTATATTTTATTATTTCATACTTAATTATTTTAATTTGGAAAATGTCAAAAATATCAAAACCCTCCAAACGTTGACTTGAAGAAAATAATGCAGGTAGACTCCGCATGACAGACGAAATAGGATAAAACAGCTGATTTGGTAGAGGAACGGACAATTCAAGGTGGGTTTAGAAAATGTTAGAGCAAAGTCCGCGGAAAGAATGAGAAAAGGGCAATGGATTTAAAGAAGCTATGATGAGATACAGTTAACAGAGGAAGATGTCCAAAACGAAAAACTGTGGCGCATGAAACGCCAAAAACGGTGAATGCTGTAGGTCACGTAGCAGAACGTTTTCGTTGTTAATCTTGTTATTTGAATTAGCAGTCTCTGTACCTCCAACTTCGTCGTGCTTGTTTGCTAACCTGCTAAATGTCATGTCCTTGGCGACGACGAGCCTTTCAGTGTTTTCACCATTTTATATATAATAGGGTTGCTACAGCTAGTGTCGTCTCCCTTCCTTCAACCTGGCTTTCAAATTCTTCCGATGTTCCCATTGTCCTTCCTCAAGTCCTATACGTTGCACAGATTCATCCACTTCGTCCCTCCAAGATCTTCTCGGTCTTCCCCTTTTTCTCCTTCCTAATGGATTGTATTCCGTCACTTTGTTGATCCACCTATTTTGGGCTCTCCGGACATGACCGTACCACACCAATCTGTTTTCTTCGATGTAGTCAATTACACTTCGTTCCGCTTCCATTCTTCTTCTGATCCCCTCGTTTGTTATTCGGTCTGATCTCGTTATTTCACAGCACCTCCTCCAATATTCTATCTCTGTTGCAAGACTCTTTCTTTCATTCTTTTTGTTAATAACCCATACTTCCGCTGCATACATCATAATGCTTTGGACTATGGTCTGATATATCATTTTTTTGGTGGTATATATAATATTTTTGTCCCATATAACACCGTGTAATTGTCTAATCGCTGTTCTAGTCTGCCCTAATCTACTTTTTATTTCCTCTTCCGTTGTTCCTTGTTTACTCAGTGTGAATCCTAGGTACTTGAATTTGTCTGTTACTCTAATTTTAACATTTTCGTCTACTTCTAAATCTGTTGTTTCTTCATTTCTAATTGCCAAGTATTCAGTCTTTTTTATGTTTATTTCCAATCCCATCTTTGTGTATTCTTCATTCAGCTTTCTGACCATGTAGCTTAGATCTTCTTCATCTTGGGCTATAACTACCTGGTCATCGGCGAATCATAATGTGTACAGGTTTTTATTTCGTATTGGTATTCCCATTCCATGACATTTCTGTTTCCACATGGTTAACGCATATTCTAAAAATATCTTAAACAGCGTGGGCGATGTTGGGTAGCCTTGCAATAACCATTTGGATGTTTTAAACCTACAGACAATTTTGTTACCTACTTTAATTTGTACGTTGTTGTTTTTATATAGATTTTTTACTGCTTACGCCAGGACTTTCGGTATTTCCAATGGTTTTCACCATTTACAAGTCCTAACTCACAAGCCTGGGTGTTTCACAAGCAGGGTTTCAAAACCCTGTGTGCCTTCAAGCTCACCTCTGTAACCATCCATCTAAAAACGTCTTTCCGACCTTTTCCTTCTCCATGAGCTGTCGTAACATATGTCGCTTACGAATTTTCACTTACGTTTACAAATAATGTTAGAAAAGGCTAAAACATGCACGTAGCAATATATTTATAAAGTAAAGTGATTATATATCTTGTACAAAGTATAGTATGAATAAGGTAAAGAGATGTTTTTTTTTTTTGGCTGTAATCGGAGAAAACTCTTTTGAATTGTAAAGGAAATGACTTTTTGGCTTCACCTTTTATCTATAATATGTAATACATACCTTAGTATATCATAAATGATACCTTATATATTATAAATGATTTACACAGACTCGTTTATAACAGGACCGTTATGACCTTGACTAATGACTGTCCGCGTAACCCGATATTTACCTTGTAACAGTAAACACAAAGAGAAAAATAAGACGAGGTGGCACTCACATTTCAAACTCTTCTTGAATTTGCAAATCTTTATAAACATGTCCTAACTATACTGAAAAATTTGTCCACCATTGGTTTATAAATTTTACGTTACGTTTCAAGTTTTTTTTAAGTAGTACAGGAATGTAATGTTTCTTACATTTCACACTACAAGTTTGCTCGCGTAGATTTAGCAACAAACACAAAGAAATTGAAAAAATAGAAGTGGAAATAGCATAAAACTATGTACTTCGTAATATATGAAACTTGATTAAACCTTGAGAAACGGAAACGTTTTTTCTGTAATTGCTAAATGTTGATAGACTATTTGAGACTTTATGATACGGACACGAAAGATAAGACCAGGTTACATAAGCAAATATAAATAAGATGTGACGTTGCCTACTTACAGTAATCGTACAGAATTGTCCCAATTTTGGTAGTTAATATAGTGATGTAGCAATTTGCATTATGGTTGGTGATTGACGTAACAGTGCCAGTGTGTTAGACTAAAACGGTGAATACTCTAAACTCTCCGGGGAAATTAAAAAGAAAGTTGGAGAGTTCTGCAAACCGTCGAAGAGACATAAAAACGTGAAAGGCAGAGCAAAGTTTTTACAATTCGCACATTCTGGACAAATTCTTATTGATTACGACCATGAGGAGGATGAGTGACAGCGGGAGGCTCGATAAAACTGTAAACTGAAATTGACAGTGCAAGTATGTGTAAGTTTGTAAAATGTGTGATTTGAAAGTGCACAAAGTGTAGGAAGAATGAAGTGATGACTACTATTTGTGTAAAACTTGTTTCTACAAATCGATTATTTTGTTTTGTTCTAACACTGAAATCGTTTCAATTCAACAACAATAGAGTAAACGTGATACGTAATGACATATTGGAAAGGAAAGTGGGCTCTCTCAAAAATAAAAAAGGGATAAATCTGATGATTGATACTAGTTTTTATGGGGATATACCTATGGGTTACTCGTGAAGACAGCATACCTACAACATAAATAGTCAGAATTACAGAAGTGACGGGGAAGTACCCATCGGTTTAGGGGACTGCCCTTTACGAGCTTTTTTTTTTTTGTTAATAACGAGTGTATTGGTAGGAAGATAGGAACTAGTACGAGACAATTTGTGACATAAGACACTGAACATTAGGGACAGAAAGTAATGCTTGCTGTATGAAGTAAATGGTACGCCGGTGCTGATGCACGACAGCAAATGTTACGTAGGAACTTCAAAAAGACGGAACAAGAATTGAAACGAATGGTTTGTTGTTACACTAGACCGAAAAGAGTACTCAATATGCAAATAAGATCGCACCTTTGCATTTATAACATCAATATTAGGATTCAGAGGCGTGTTTACGAGGGAGACGAACGTGACAGAACCCCCCCCCCCCAAGGGACAAACGAAGTTGACGAGGAATTTTGTTTAACTCCTAATGTTTAGACAGTTTTATTATTATATTCAGCTGTGTAAGCTAATTAGTAGTAACTCATTTTTACTTCCATGTTCTGTAAGGAAATGAAAGTATGGTGGATCGCGAAGAAAACCGTGTTCGACATAAGGGCTGATTCTGATTGTACTACCCTCAAAACATGAAGAAAAGTCATTATTTTCCGAAAAGTGAGTCTGTGAGTGTGAGTGTGTGTATCTGTCTGTCTGTCTGTCTGTCTGTCTGTCTGTCTGTCTGTCTGTCTGTCTGTCTGTCTGTCTGTCTCTCTCTCTCTCTCTCTCTCTCTCTCTCTCTCTCTCTCTCTCTCTCTCTCTCTCTCTCTCTCTCTCTCTCTCTCTCTCTCTCTGCCTCTCTCTCTGTTATGTATGTATGTATGTATGTCTATCCTATCATGTATTTCCTTACCCCTATTGTTCTTAAGAGGCCAAACGTCTCTGGTTCCTCTCTCCTTCAGAAAATCATCAAATTGCTCATTACTTATCAAGCAATTCAACTTCCCATACAGCATTCTATGCAACATTCTTAACAGCACCTTTAATGCATGAGATATTAAGCTCACAGTTCTAAAGACTTCACATTCCCTAGCACCTATTTTCTTTCCAATTAGAACCACAACCGTCTCGAACAAATCTTCTAACCACTCTCCCTTTTCATAAATCATCACATCATCATATTCCGCAAGGAATAAACCAAAAATGGTATGTTCCAGCCCCGAGCAGACAGACTAGAGATATAATGGGATTTTTAGTACTTACAAGTACACCTCTAGGTATTCCAGTCGGTGATTTTCTTTGTTTTTCATCCGAGATGCATTTCGGAACAGTTGTGTTCCATCTTCAATCGGAATCATTTAGTAAACTTACATATAAAACAAAATTTCCACTCAGGTGAGCGTCGTCGACACAGGTACATAAAACACAACACTTGAAAACACATAAAAACACAACACTTAAAAATAACGTTAACATTACAACGAAAACCGTTGTAACAGCACCTTTATTATTTGACTGTTTCATAAAAATTACTATGGCATACCAGCCAACTTCAGTCAATAAACTTATTAGTAAACTTACAAATGTCTCAATAAAACTTATGAAAACCAATTTGGACATCATTTACAATAAAAAATGTAAAGAAAGATGTATACTCCAAGTTACATAAATATCACTATAAGGAATAAATCTTACGCTGCGCAAATGACCCTTAAGAAAGCTCAGAAAATTTGGTTACGGTATGAAATAAAACACTGTATAAGAAAAATTCCATTCTAAAAAAGGAAATAGATACTCTTAAACGCCAGTTAAAATTAATCATAGCTAAAGCTGATTATTCTTCCATTATGCAGAAACTTAATAATCGAGTAAATAAAATACACAATTGTAAAGAAAAAATACAAAATAGAAAACTCGATAAACTTACAAAAAACGATTCTAAAAACAATTCACAAACCAGCCCTTTCACTTTTTATAATAGACTTATAAATCTTACAGAAATTGACTTTACTAATGAGGAGACAAAGGTTTTAGATCGTACACTAAGTTTAATGCGCAACCATTAAAACGTAATATGACTAGTATTAAAGATATTGTAATAAATTCAGAAATATCCATTCAAAAGATTCCCAAAGGAAAACAGGAAAGGATTAGATTTGCAATAGCAGACAAGATAGAACATATAGTTAAAACAGGCGATTCAAAATATAAAAATAAAAACAAAACAATTATCATATGTTAAACTACAATAAAGTCTTGAACGGAATTAAAGATAAGTTATCAAACAACGCAGCTATAATGATACCTGCAGATAAGTCAAATTGTAACGTCATTATCTCTAATTCAGATTCACAGAGCAAGGTCGAAGATTACATTCGACAGAATAATAGTGAAAATGTTCCAGATAACACTAAAAGTTACAATTTTGAAATATGAGAATTCCTTAATAATAACTGCATCATTCCTCCTGAAATAAATAAATATCTGTTTAATACCCATGCCAAGCCTCCCATCCTTCAACCGTTAATCAAAACCCACAAATCCATCCACCCAATAAGACCCGTCATTAACCCCATCCCATCTCCTTCATATAAACTGGCCAAATATTTAAGCAACATAATAAAGAAAATCATAGAACTTACAAATCAACACACCATAAAAAATTCTGTGGATTTAATAAATACAATAACATCGCTACGCATAAATGACACATACATTTTCGATGTTGACAACATGTATGGTAATATACCACGTACAGATGTGTTACTAGTTTTAGAAAGGAAAATACGTGAGTCGAAACGTTTCAGTAAAGACGAAATCGGTGATATCATAAAACTTGCCAAAATAATTATCAGTCAATGTTATTTTCAATACAATAACAACACATACTACAATCAACATGGCCTCCCCATGGGAGATGTGATGTCCGCGTTGTTAGCAGAGCTGTTTATGGAAGATTATGAACAGAAATATATACTCTCAGAAAGCAATCCATTTCTAAATAACATTGTTTTTTATGGCCGATACGTGGATGATTCCATTGTCATAAAAAGGGCACAGCGGAAGATATTAATTCATTTTTGAAATATCTGAATTCCTGCCACTCAAAATTTAAATTCAAGCACGAGCTTGATAATAACAATGCAAAAAACTTCCTAGATATTACTTTCACCAAAACGAATGGGAAAATAAAAACAGGAATATACCGGAAGCCCACACAGACAGATTTGTTTATCCCTTATGACACAAACCATCCTTATAGTTACAAACTGGCGGCCTATAACTTAAATTTTAAGCTCCACGTTTGGATGCGCCAAATATAACTTACATTTAACAACTACACCACGTTGTTGGTGACAAATATAATAATCTCTTAAGGGCTCTTATTTTTGATGTCGATTATAATGATTTATTTTATTTATGATTTAATTTCTTAATATCTGTTACTAAATACGTTTACTCATTATTATGTAATTCATTAATTCGGTTGGGCGCCAGAGTATGAGTATCCCAGGGTTTATTAAGAAAGAAGAACTCGTTCAGTTCAGATACCAATATACTATATTATTCCATTTTCTTACAACTAAGGCACTTGACATTTTATCATAACATTATGATATTTAACAGAACATTATTGATACGTTTAATATACTTGTACTACTAGCTTCAACGTATCATGATTCTTTACTATTACTATTATTTTGTATTCTTCAGTTAACAAGCTGCAGTATTATATTCTATTCATCTGACATCTATATATATGACTCATATCAAATTGCTATTACTACGATATTCAATTCATTCCCTTAATTATACAGTGATTACTAATAATATCTTCCTAGTATGTCATATTACATAAATTGAATTGTTAGTATCTGAACTCGCGTGGGTTTTTGAAAATGAGATGAGTTATACAATGGTAGATATTAATTTTTTTTTATGTTTATATATTAGAATTCTGAATTGTTAAGATTTTTGGATGTTACTTGTTTGCAGGATTCCAGACTTTGATTAGCTGCTCTACGTCGCTTATTACACTTCACTTTCACTACACATACTTGATTAGCACTTCTTAAACTCGAATACACGCTCGCGTTGTACTTACGTCACGCACATAAATAAATATACTTTTCAACTCAACTTCTCACGCACATCTGAAATATCTTCCGAACACATACTTTACGCGCACTTATGACATATTCTTCCTTCACGTACTTTACACGCACTAAATAAATACTCTTCTTGATACTTTAACGTGTTACTTCGCGATTTTAATTAGTGACCTAATTTATACGTTTAAATAACAAACTATTATGACGTTCCGCTAGATTACTAAAAGTTTGTATAGAGCTACGCAAGTTTCGCGTGCTCGTCTTGGAATTTTACTTAAAAGAACTCCTCGTCTTCGCCTTCGTCTCTCTTTTTATAGTTTTGCTATTGATTCCATCACCACATTTCTGGTTGAAGACACTTTCATTGGCCAGAGTTTGAAATATTCCCCGGTGAATTTGAAATTCTCCATTCCTGTCTCGTTATTTTCACGCGCGCAGAACTGACGCTTTTTCTTATTGGTTAAACAGTGCGGGCACGTTACTTTTTACCGCGTGGTCGCTTAGCTGTTAAAAACGACGCTACTTTCTAAAATTGTAATAAATATTGGGCTGTCATCTTTTGTCTCCTGAAGGACATCGACCGGCTTTTTCTAACGGTACATGTTGGTTTTTTGCTGTTTTCATACACAAAACAATTTATGCATTTATGACATACTAGGTACAACCGTCTATTGTATTTTTATTTCGCTGACGACAGACTGTCGGCACACAAGCCTCGCCCTGTTCATTCTTTACTCTATGTATTACTTACATTTATGTGTATTGCAATTGCATATCTTATCATACCTCTATAACTATGATTAATAATTGAAATTTTTATCTATATATTACACATATTGCGTTAATTTATAACGTTCCTCAGTAACGTTACAAGCCTTTCGAAGCATGGTTTTCCGCCTACTTAATTATAAACTGGACAAAACAGAATACATAAAAGAAATAGCCACAATAAAAACAATAGCCAGAAATAATGGATATAACCAATACTTAATTGATAATTTAATAACAAGGATGAAGAATAAAAACAATAGGCCTACAACTAACAACTGCTCAGAATCCATTAGCAATAGAACAAAAACAAACTTCCTTTCACTGCACTACAGTTATTTAGCGTATTGTTTATTCTATGTTGTATAGCAACATAACATCAATCTATTAATTCCATTTTCCAGGTTAGGCCTACTGCATGCAATCGCCTTACGGCGTAGATGTTTCGCAATAATCAGCAGTGAAGTGGCAACATCAAACGACCCGTCAAATAGCCGTAAATCAGCTAACTGCGCTCCAGGCTGTTATAATTGATTGCTCTGCAAGTGTATGAGTCCGTAAACCGACCAGCTTTGACACATATTGCCAGCCGCTTTGGGACACGCGCGCGCGCGCGCGCGCTTAGAGTAAACAAAGGACGCCAGTGAGCAGGCTCTGTTTCCTTGGCGACCATTAACTCATCTGTTTATGTCGGCATAGAATACCATACACAACACGGGTGCAATAGTAATCATGATTTTTCCGATGTGTACAGAAAAGCGTAAAGAAATGTTTGTAATTTGTGACGTTTCAAAAACATGCTACATTTAGCTTTAATAATTTTTTAATCTTATTTCTTAAAATAAAATAAAAAATATAAACAACATTGTTTATAAAATATGTTTGAAAATAATCGAGGTTACGTCGTCAAGCCGTTTTGCGATATTATTGTTGGATATGTTCTATTATAACCAAAACATGATATTTAAAACTTCTAGTTGATGGTTCTAAACTTCTTGAACTTTTTTGTAGATATTTCACCACCTTCTTGACATCCAGAACATTGAAATGTACAGTTTTTGTTCTAACAGTTCTCTCTTATAGTTTTGTTACACTGTTTTGATAACTTTGGATAGTAATTTACAGAATTAGATTTCAAATGCTTAAGATAGAAAATATGAGACTACTGAGTTTTATTTCTTACATACGGAGTTCAAAATTAGGTCCTTGCAAAAAAAAATATAAAGAGCTGGAAAATAACTGAAACACCAACTACAAGGATTACTGACATGTACTGTACGGACATGTGAGAAGAGAACTGATTGTATCGGATTGAGAATAACAATGCCTGAGACTTACATAACGTCATCCTTGAAACGGGACTGAGCTGACTGAAACATATTAATTCAAAACTTTTTTAAAAAATACGTAAATTGTCACCGAGGAAAATTGTCACCGAGGAAAATTTATCAAAATTTCCTTTCTCTTCCGCTCTCTTTTTCTTTATTATTTAAACGCTTTTAATTTTCTTATTCAAACATTTTTATTTATGTCATCTTCAAGTTTGATTGTACAAAACAATTTTATCAGCTGTTCGTGATACCCGACGCTAATTAAGTGACAACCTAAGAATAAAAAAAAAAATAAACTGTTACTGATAGAAAACGTCAACAGCTAACTAGGCCTCCTGTTTTGCTCGCGGTATCATAAATGTAACAAAATTTTTAATTTTAGACCTCAAATTGTTCCTTTCCCTGACTGTCCAGTTACTGCCTAATGAATAATATCTACTGTGAACTATTTACCTTTGCATCAGGTCGGATGAAAAGGCTTTTTAATTATATTACGCCAATTTGTACAACTTTTAATCCCATCTTACTGCGCTAACCCACTCTAAGACGTTTATCAGAAATCAGTGATCGATGTGAAATCTCAAGTTAACTTCAGCTTAATAATCGGCGATTCACTATCAAAAGTTCGTTAATTAATCGTTTCAACGGAAACTTCGTATATTAGATAAAATTCATATGGTTTGCTAAAAGTTCCATGGTTTAGCCTAACGTACATTTTTGAAATCATATAATATTCCAATCCTAAATTGTTTGTGGCATTGATCTTTTCACCTTTTTGTGCTCATGTTTTTTTCAACCTGCGTTTCTTTAGAATAACGACGCCTTGGTGTTCATACGTGCCTTACTCTCTTTGTGGATAAAATGAGTAAGTTAAACTATGGAACATGAAGCGCTTAATATTATATTTAAAGAAAGATAGGTTTAAGAAGAGAGAGAGAGAGAAAGATTGAGAGAGGGAGAGAAGGAGATGGGCGGACAGACAGGCAAACTGCATCCAAAACGATTTAAACGTTATTAAATAATTAAAAAATAGTAAAAAGATGTATCAACTACGTAGTGCATTCCCCCCTGAAAGTCCACTGGTGTTTATCTTTCCGCGTTTGTATGACATACAGTACAAATTAAAAACACTGATCACATCTTACTTCTAATTAAAGTATTATTTGTTTTTAATTACAATTTTCTTTCCTTTAGCCACTGCTTCTCCGTACTTCGTTTTTGTGAGAATTGAAGTCACTCCGTTAATTAATTTAACTGATACAGTATCTCTTGAAATTGTTGCATCAGGTCACGTCAGTTCATTTCTCGTTATGTACCTAGTTCTGTTGACTGGCTCGTTACCTCAGAAACTCTTCTTGCTTTCTGTGGCACTCGGTAAGTGACGGGACTACTTGCCTCAGTTGTGGAACTGTAATAAGCACACTTCGATGTTGCTGCAGATCCCCTTTCCTATGACTTATTCTTCCAGAGGTTCTTTCTAAGACTTAGGCCTACGTTTTCTCTTTCCTCTTTACTTTCAAGGCGTAAACTATGACTAAGCCCGTTTCTCGAACGTTTTACATTAATTTTTCTTTCAAGCTATATTCAGTGTGCCATTGTAGGCAATCATTCATGCTCTGGATAGTCCCACCACTTAGGTTTATTGGTTTTTATTGCATTATTTAACGACGGTAGATTTAACCCTCTGTTTGAATAATCGTTCCTTACAATGTTTTTAGAAATATATCCTGGGGTACTTTCAACATCATTGTTTTAAACGCACTGTTTGAGATTTACACACACACACACACACACACACACACACACACACACACACACACACACACACACACACACACACACACACACACACACACACACACACACACACACACACACACACACACACACACACACACACACACACACACACACACACACACACACACACACACACACACACACACACACACACACACACACACACACACTCGCGCGCGCGCGGCTCTAAAAAAGATTAAATTTTGACGAATTACGTTTAATTAAAGTTAAATTTTTTATCTACAAGAGTAAGTTGAAAAGTTCGCGTAGCGACTTCTGTAGCTTAGCGGTAAAACTAAAATTTCTTGTGTGCTGCGAGATTTGTATTTTATGTGAGTAAACTTCTGCTGATTTCTAAATCTATCTATCAATTTATTCATTGTTTAGAAGCTGTTTAAAATTGACGTGTCACGCGTGTTTCGAAAAACGGACAAAATTAAATATTGTGGTGCGATTCTTTGTTAAAAATTGTTTAGCGCCAACGGAAATTCAGAACGAAATTGTAAATGTGTCAGGAGATGCTGCGGCTTCAAAACCAACGGTGTGTAAGTAGGCACTTGAGTTTAAACGTGGTCGTACGAGCACTGAAGATGGCCCCCCGCACTAGACGCCAAAAAAATGGAACAACTCAAGATGCGGCAGCCATTTTGCACAACGCCTTTTCACACCAAGTTCTTGAGTTAAAGTATGATGCACACGCTCATATAAATCCTATGATTTTAGCAACTCCATCCACTCCTTAATCTGCGGTCTTCCAACGCCCTACGAAATTTTTCTCAATAATTTAATTTTTTTGCAGTTTTTGGATCGTCTTCAGTTCTTGTACGACCACATTTAAACTCATGTGTGCCCCACTTACCGTTGTTTCTGAAGGCGCAGCATCTCTTAACGCATTTATAATTTCGTTTTGATTTTGTATTGGCGCTAAAACGTTTTTAACAGAGAATTCATTACAACACGATGTTTGATTTTGTGCATTTTAAAACATGCGTGACAGGAAAATTTCAAACAGCTGATAAAAGTGAATAAAGACATATCTGGAAATTAACAGGTATTCACGCGAAATATACGTCTTGCAGCACACGAAAGATTTTAGTTGTACCATCGAGCTATAGATGTGTCTCCTCAAACTTTTCAACTGACCCTCATTAATCAAAATTATAAATTGGCTGTCATACTTCTACAATGTGTCGAGGATAACGGAGAATTAGACGAATAGAAACCAAGTATCTGTTACGTGGATTAGACCGCTCCCACAAAATGTTTCTCTACCTCTTATGAAGGTGTTTTAAGCAAATGAAAAAAAATGTATAGCCTACTTATGTTACATTTATTATCGTGAGTTATGCAGATATTCTGATTATAGTAAAAAATTATATACTATACTAGTCACCAACTTGATACTTTTTGTTAATGTGATTTTAGATATTATATTAACTTTACTGCACATGTCACGTAAATATTTTTGACATTATTTGTTGTGTTATTACGTGAACTCTAAATTTCATTGCCTCAGTTTCGCAACTGATTTGTCTGACCAAAATGGAATCAATAATTTAATATTAAATCTATGTCAGTTTGTTTTCTCCTAGTGAAAACTTAAATTAGTACTGCCAAAGGGAGACAGGCATCTAAATTCTCTTGTTTCTTATTTATTTTTAAACAGTACCCCAGCTTAATATAGTCACGGTGTAAAGTAACACTTTTAATACTTTTAGTTTCAATTTATTTCTTATAACAAATTATATTTATAACTTAATGCAGTATATGTATTATAAGTATATAATAATAAGTATTTCTACCTGTTATTTTTTTGTTACGGTTTCATTTATACCTGTTATTTTCAAATACTAGTTTAGCACACCTCTGAGACTCTTCAAGTAGTAAAGAGGCAAGCACTTCGCCACTTCTTGTCTCAACAATCCGACTGTGTCAGCAGCGCGCTCTACTGTTATTATCAGTTAATGGCGTGTCATTGGAACCTAAAAGTGCTAGAACATAGAGCATAGATACTAGAACACCTAGAACATACATAAAATCATGCAGTTTTGGCAATTTTATTTCGAATTATTTATATTTGTATCTATTCCTTACAGAAATGTGCAGCAAAAAATTATATAATAATTTTAGCAGCTCAGAGTTACTACAAAGCAATTTATATTACAACGCTGTTTACTTTACTTAAAACGACCAACCATTTCCGTTTCCTGTGTCAGCAATTCAACCGCCGGCAACGCTTTCTCCCTGTTGTTAACACTGCCATTTGAACTCTGCCTCTTTAACTGCACTGTCTGTAGCATTTACGCAAAAAGCCACAAAACGTTCTAGTTACTTCTCTCTTGCTGTAATTTTTAAATTGTACTTTTCTCATTCTCAAAAGGAATATACCTAAATTTAATGTCTAATTTCTTAGGAAAAAAACTTTATAAATAACCGAATTTTAATTCTCTCTATTGAGTGAGTGACCGAATTACTAATAACACCGTCCGGGTTAAAAGGTTATTATTAATACTGCAAACGTAGTTAATATTACACGGTCACCATAAAGTCCATATAAACGTCTTTATTTTAAATAATCGCTGTCGTTTTCTCGTTGTTACATCAACAACCAACATCATTACCATTATTGTTATTTTTATCCACATCACATTTTATACATATTTATTGTTTCGACGTTCTACTCGATAGTCGTAGGTACAGTGGAAATAAAATAAGTACAAGACACCAATTAAGTCACTAATCACCAGCTTTAATTTTTACAGTTAAAGAGTTCGTAATTAACAACACAGTCTCTACAACAAATCAAATAAAAATTGTTCACACGCAATAAGATGTCCACTAATATTAAAACTCAATTGTATTACAATATACCGTCCGATTATAAAACACAACACTTAACTAATAACCATTTGAACGCGCACAGTAATATCGCTACTATAACTCTCGAACCACACGGTCAATAATTCGCATTAATACTGACTTTAACGTCGTTGAGTACTGGTATTTATAGCCAGTCGAATATCTAGACGATTCCTAATTGCGTCTTAGCGTCCGTATGAACTAGGTAATAACTGCGGCCTTGACACAGTCCGCACGGCTGGCACCATCGAGAAGACTCTCGCAAATGCGTCTACAAGCACGTACGCCACACGCTTACATTCTGGATCTCTCTGGAACGTTCGATAAACACGTATATTGTTCTGTGACGTCGTAACTATATGTTGAAGAGATGTTGAGGACATGGAACTCCAGAGTGACTTCGTGAATACAGTTTAACAAATCAATTTGTATGGGTTCCCTGCTATATGTACATGACAGTTCTTATTCTAGAAAATGAGCATAATTTACAAGAGTTATGTTTCAATTACAAGAAGTACCAAGAGAGTACTCATTGACAATTTCAGTAAAAAAAAAACCTCCGCTCAAGAGTCCGTTAAGGACCAAGGCGTACCGCGCGGCTTTTGTGTTAGTGTGACGGTGTATGGCTAGTACCATGCGCCACCAGCCGCTAGTTGCGGTATTCACAGCCAGGAGGCGCCGCTGTTATGTCAGCGCCTACTCAGTTTGCCTCACGACGCTGAGTGCACGCCGTACGGAACCTCCGCCGGGAATTGAACCCGGGACCACGAGCGCATCAATCGCCTGCGTTAGCCACTAGACCACCTGGAGGCTCGACAATTTCAGTAAGAAAGAATAAAACCATGGCCTTTAAACGTAAATGTCCAGTGACTACTAAGATAGTTATAAACAACAGCACTTTAGAACAAGTGAGTCGCTTTAGATATCTCGGCTGCGAAATAAACTATAAATCTCAACATGATATAAGAGAGAAGATAAATAAATTTAGGAATATTTGTGGCACGATTCATAGAAACCTTAGAAATAAAACAAGACATAGCACAAAGATTAAATTTTATAAGAGAATTGTAAAATTTGACATATGCTAGTCATATGAGGGTGGATCATGATAAAAAAAGGAATGCGGCAAGATTTAGAGTGCTGAAATGCAGTTTCTTCGAAGTACTTTAAATTATACATTGCAAGATTGAATAAGGAATGAGGATATCAGAGCAGAACTTGAAGTAAAGGACATAAATGAAATTATTTCAACTTACGGAAGACAATGGTGACATCATCTGCAAAGGATGACAGAGGATCGATTGCCGAAAGCGGCACTGAACTATAAAGCCATTGGTAGAAGAGACGTGGATCGTCCGAGGATGAGTTGGGTGCCATAACAGGTTAGTGTCATAAAGCTTGTCATAACTTAATCCTTGAAGAGAAGAAAATGAAGAAGAAGACACCACATTTCTCTGATAGTGAAAAAGTATCGAGAGTCTATTATTAATATTGCAACCATCATAAATTATATCCAAAGTGTAGTCACTTTTAGTGAAAATATGGAAAACTGTGCCAGTCAAACATAGAGGTCTTCTTCTAACCGAAACCTCTCAAGATTGAATCCGACCTACGTTAGTAAATGTACATGTTCCTACGAGGTTTGACTAAATTGTACGTGCCACTATTGACCTCGCACCAATAATTTCTAAATAAAAATGTTTTCCGTTGAGTCCTTTGGCTGTAATAAATAATTTTGCAAATTTTCAGCAGTACTGGATGCATATTTTTGTTCTATAGCTAAAAATTAAGTAATGTGTGTTTTTAACTTCTACAGTGCAAGAGTGAATAATTTTATTTTAATTATGCAGGTAAATAAACTGTTTTGTAACTTGGCGAATGTGTTGCGGAAGGCTTTAGGCAAGTCTGATATGTGCAGGCAGGTCTAATAATAAATATGTACGATTTACATATGGTACTTCTTTAGACTGAACTCTATGTCCCTGGAGAGAGAGAGAGAGAGAGAGAGAGAGAGAGAGAGAGAGAGAGAGAGTGAGAGAGAGAGTGAGAGGGTAGACAACCTCTCGCGTAGGCACGCGCATTGGTGCAAACAAACCAACGACTATTGAGAAATACCTATTCACATTACGTTATCAAAACTCATTCAACGCTCACTTCCCTCTCATCTAAAAAATATGTTTCCCCCAGATTTCCTAAAACTTCTAATCTGCACAAGGTACTTGTAACGCGTCATTATAATTTCTAGTTTTTCAATTAACACTTTTATTTTATTTCTTTACTTTTTCTACTTGAATTCCACACATTTAAACACTTGCGTTAATAATTTAGCGCCCCATGGGAAATGGTTTCTTTCTTTCACGATTGGTAGGAGTTTTTTAAAACAGTGGGCACAACATTTTGATTTTTATAAAAATCCTGAACAATATTATTTACTACACGCTTATCGAAATCATCAAGGAAAAGTTTATTTTTCTTACAAGTTTTACGTTTTTTACCCAGTGTGAAGAATTTTCCTTCTGGACTGCATTCCTTTGCTTTCTAAAGTAGGCCTATTTAATGAAGCCAACGGAATTATTACAGTAATACGCACTCGTTTAGTTGCTTTATTCAGTGCGTACGTCAGTGAGTTTCGTTGTGTTTCTACATCACATTTTTCAATTATATTACAATTATTTTGCGACCTTCACTGTGAAAGACGAAACTTCATTTTCTTTCTTTCGAGAACCCTTAAAGAGACATTATGAATAGACTGCTACAAATAAACATATAACAGGATAATTCATACACTAACTGAAAGTAACTAAAAGTACACTAATCCTAAACGATAGTTTACCAATGTGTATTATTAATATTACTATAACACAACTACTCGAAAAGTACTAAGTTGTAAACACAAAACCAATAATACGTAGTGTTTGAACGCAAATAATACCGCAATGGTGAATACCAGACTGCAATAAAATTACAAAGTGTTAAGTATGATTGGGTTTGTAAGCGGATGCCAGTCTCTATGTGAACAGGGTATAACAGCTGTCATGAATCATTAGCCTTGACAACTAACGCTAAAATCACAAACACACTCACCCATAGTTTTTCCCCTTCATGAGAGACACAGAGTTCAGTCTCATGCAGTACAAATGTTTCAAAGACAGTCGAAAATAAGTTGGAGATCTTGACACTGTCATAAAGCTTGTGGTACTGTGTGCCATGGTCTTATCACTGAAAAATTCGTTGACCGGGCATTTGATGCCAGCTGAGCTACAGCACACAGTCATCACTTATTCGAAAATTTAAGAAAAACCTACAGGCAAAATTTAACGCAACCTCAGTATTTACCAGTAACGCCTCCATGCGACATTCTCTTTTCCCAAGAATTAAAAACAATTACAGGACAATAATTAAAAACTGTTAAAGACATTAAACAAAATCGTTGAGAGAGGTCAAGGTCATATTAGAAAATTGCATTCCATAAATGTTTTCAACTCTAAAAAATTTTTGGCATAGTTTTATTATATCGGATGGAAATTATTTGAAAAATGCAATAAAAAATAGATAAATAAGTACAATTTTCCAAATAAATAAAAAAAATAAATAAAAAAATAAATTTCGTTAGACATCATATGTGTGTTTTGTGTGTGTGTGTGTGTGGGGGGGGGGGTGCTCACGCGCGCGTCTCTAAGAGCTTGTATGTGACTGCTTTTCCTCGGATGTCCGTTGTCTGCACATCGTCCTTTTTTGACTATATAGGTGCCATACAATAGAATTGTGGGCATCAGTGGGCACCCTAAGATGAATATGATGATGATGATGATGATGATGGTGTAACGAGCCTAATTGCTGCATAAGAGGTTGTTCTGTATGCATCTTGGTTGACTGTCAGTTCCATTGTTTACTGTTTATACAGCTCAGAGTTAGGGACGTAAACTGACTTAGAAGATTTATTATGGCAAACATACACAATATACAGTACACTATGAATTAACAGAGTCAAGTGAGTGAATTAGCTTAAGCAGAAACCGCGAGCGGTGCGGGGGACAGCTATTCGTCTTGCTAGCTTGTCTTAACTACAAAGCAGACACCGTCCTTTTCCTAAACACCGCACAACTCATTTATCAATGTTGTTTCACTTAATGAGTTGCGATTTGAACTTTCTCTTGTCACTGCTTCTGCACCGCTTTTTGGCACTTTGTAAGTAGCGTTTTCTGTGTCCTCATAAATCTTTTGATATCTTTTGCTGCTGTAATTATGACTTGTTCATTACATTACTCTTACGTCGCGTCGTGTCCGTCGCCCATAGAAAACAAAAAGCATTTTGTAGCTTTGAGACGGTCATGTGTTATGTACGAAACTTCTTTTCCTTGTTCTCTATCTTCTTCTTCCTATGTACTATTTTCTGTATTCTATATATATATGCCACACTGAGTCGTAAACATGGCCATGATGATGTGTGTAAATGAGAATAATCAAGTGTTAAAAGTGTAACTGACAAGTACAACGTAAATATTTTTAAAATTCTATAACGTGCTGCGAGGATGGTGTCCGACTGGAAAGGCATTTGCTGAGCAGTATGAAACAAGTGCTAAGAATAGTGATTATTGTTATCAAACACAAACGCGCGAGGTTTCTGAACATCCCCTCAGGTATATTCATCCGTGATTAAGAGGATATAGTAAAATGGTGAGTCCCCATAACTGTTGACTTACGCAAACGTTTGTGACAAAATAAAGTGTTTAGTTGTGTTGAATGTTTGCTTTTTGAGGTTTGAACCGACAATGAAGTTCCTATACACATATCTCATGTAACACAATTTTATTTTCAATTTTATGTTAAATGTAACGAGCCTACAACAATGTTATGAGTAACTTGCATAAGTACAACCTCATGTGGGGTATCATCAGGCAAACTATTAAGTCAGCAAGTAAAGAAACACGCCTCAAATTCTACAAAGTGATAGCCCTTCCTACACACCATTATGTGTCTGAGAATTAGACTAACGAAAGCCAGGCCAGTCGTATCAAAGCGACTGAAATAAGATTTCTCAGCCACGTGGCAGGGTATAATCTCCATGATCATAGAAGAAACACAGATATACGGCAGGAACTGTATGTTATGAGTATACTTGTCAGGATTGCCCAGTAGGCCTATCGGCTAAATTGGTGGCGAACATCTTTGCCGAATGAGTCACATCTCATGTTACAATATTGTGTTTCCCATTTTCTGTTCTATGTAACGAGCCGAGTTGGTGCATAAAACGTTATTCTGCATGTATCTTGGTTGACTGTCAGTTACCTTGTTTAAACAGCTCACTGTTATGGACCTAAACTGACTTAGAAGATTTATTATTGCTAACCTACACAATATACAGTAAATTATGAATTAACCGTGAGTGAATTAAGCTTAAACAGAAACCGCGAGCGGTGCGGGAGACAGCTATTCGTCTTGTGAGCTTGTCTTAACTACAAAGCAGACACTGTCCCTTTTCTAAACACCGTACAACACATTTATCACAGTTGGTTCACGTAATGAGTTGCGATTTTAACTTTGTCTCTTGTCACTGCTTCTGCACCCCTTTGATACTTTGTAAGTAACGTTTTGTGGAGACCTTCATAAAACTTTTCATATCTTTTGTCGTAATTATTACTCCTTCTTTACATTAATCTTACGTCGTGTCCGTCGCCCATAGAAAACAGGAAACAATTTGGTGCGGTAGGACGGTCGTATGAGCCTCCAGGTTGTCTAGTGGCTAGCGCGGGCGATTGATGCGCTCGTGGTCCCGGGTTCAATTCCCGGTGTAGGCTCCGTACGGCGTGCACTCAACGTTGTGAGGCAGAACTGAGTATCCGAATTAGAGATGGGCAAGAGAACCGAGAATCGATTCAAAGAATCGACTCCTCTGAAAGAACCGTACTCTGAATCGATTCACATGAAAGAATCACGATTCACATGGAATCGGTTAGTGGGGGGCGGTCGAGTGAGGATTTCGACTCCCTTGACTCCTTCAGTTCCCACTCCCACAACTCCTTCACCGTTTAGTGAGCTAGTCAGGCTACAGTTCTTCTTGACTCCTTGTTTATGTGCATTCGACGCTTCCAGTTGCCGCTTCGTCTTTCGGATTGCCGAGTTGGGGAAAACCCAGTGGTAAGATTATAACCTATCATTCATTAACATTTTCATTTCAAGTTAATCAATAAAATTATAAAATAGTCTATTGATTTTTCATTTTAGTTTCTTGCTGTGTGAAAAAATACCTTGATCTCGATTCTTGGGAAAACAAGGAAAATAGAAAGAAGCGTTTCTGTTTTAGTATTTACCGATTGTAGATTTAGGTATGTATATTTTTCAATAATGTTTTAATTTAAAATTAATCACTGAATTTTTCATTTTAGTATCTTTCCGTCATTGCCTCTTGCAGAAAGATAATTGTACTTAATTATTACTTTGTCTGATTCTCTCAGGAGTTCAGGATTCGGTGAATAAGGTAAATAACAATGTTGTTTATAGAGTAGTTTTTTCATTTTTCATTTCATTTCTTTTTCATTTTCTTCCTGCTTGGTAGTCTTTGGAAAATTTTTGCACTAACTTGATGTTCTCACCCTATTTTGATGTTCAATAACGATTTAATTTGTTAGCGAACTATAATATTGTCAAAAATTGAAGAAATATGACGTACTTAACGGACTTATAATAATAGAATCTTCGAGGATTGCTTTTAAAAGTTGTTTTACTTGTTATTTGTTTGGGTTTGAAATTTAAAATTGCTTATTATTCCTAATTAAGACCACAATTAAAAGTCCTCGTTCACATGTAAACAAAAGGTTATGAATCTTACGGGTACTTGGAAGGAAGGTTAAACTGGACGAAAAAAGTCAATTTTTTACACATTTCGAGTTTGGATGTATAAACGTGTATATAAATAGTAATATAAATATGTATATAAATAGGTTATAAATGTGAGAAATAGTTAATATCTAACATTGATTTTTACATTTTATAAATAGGCATGGCTAACAGGTCTGATATCTGGTACCATTTTGTGAAGGTGGATGAAAATAACCGGCATAAAGGGAAATGCCGTTATTGCTCGGCTTTGATAGCAATGACAGGTGGTGCGACGAGCAACCTTCGCCGGCATTTGGCCAAAATACACCCCATGGTCAATCTTGATCGCCGAGGACAACCTGGGCCAACGAGACATGAGGCCCGATCCAGCTCGTCATCTCTAGATGAGTCACATAGGGAATTGCAACAATTATCCCAAGAACTGAGGAATGCATCTGATGACCCACCGCCTGCAGTACCCCTCAGTAGTAGTACTCCTCGGCCTCTACCCACTTCCACTGATCAGTCAGCATCAACACCGACCCTGTCGCCCGCTATATCTACACCTTCCCCTCAGCTCCAGCAAATTACGCAATCTTCAATCAGCCGTTTTATCAACATCATTAAACCTATTCCTTTAAATAAAAGCCGGCAAATAGACAGTCAGTTATTAAAAATGATCTGTGCAGAATACCAGCCATATAGCCTTGTAGAAGACAAGGAATTCCAAAAATTTGTCCACATGTTATGCCCCAATTATTCTTTACCAAGCCGAAAGACCCTTACAAACAGTCTGCTCCCGTCGCTTTTCAATTCCCTGTTTGGAAAAATTTTTAAAATGCTGGAACGAGCGCCAGCTGTTTGTCTAACGTGTGATGGTTGGACAAACATCAATAGTGTCAGTTTTTATGCAATTACTGCACACTTTTTTGACCCCCATACACATTTAAATTTAAATTCCATTTTGTTAGAGTGCTCCGAATTTTCTGAAAAACACACTGCCGAAAACATTTCTTCATGGATCAAAAATGTAGTTAATAAATTCAAAATAGATTTCAAAATTTGTGCTGTAGTTACGGACAATGCTGCAAACATTAAGGCTGCAATTAGTAATTTAAATTTGCGCCATATATCTTGCTTTGCCCATAGCCTTAATCTAGTGGTCCAGGGGTCAATTCGTGATTCGATAAAGGATACGGTTGACAAAGTCAAATCTATTGTCCAATTTTTTAAGCAAAGTCCTCACGCAATGGCTAAATTAACCGATATCCAAAAGAATGTTAATACAAAAATCTTAAAATTAAAGCAAGATGTACCAACACGTTGGAATTCAACCTTCGAGATGTTGGATCGGATCAACAAAAACAAAGAAGCTGTTACATCAGCTTTGGCTTTATGCAATTCAAAACTTTTGCTAATTGATAGAGATTGGAAGGTCATAAGGGAATCGGTGGAGTTACTGCAAATATTTTCCGAAGTAACTGAGGAAGTTTCATCTGAAAAAACCGTCTCCCTGTCAAAAACTTGTGTTTTAGCCCGGGGATTAGTAAAATGTGTAAAACGCACCTTAGACGTGCAGGGCAAGGTTTTAACAGAAGATGTTCAGCTTTTAGGACATAAATTACTAGATGGTTTATTTAATAGATTTGGAAACAGGGAGAAAATTGACCTTATTGCCCAGTCAGTCTTCCTCGATCCCCGCTTCAAAAAACAGGGTTTTGTGGTAGAATCCAATGCTGTAGAAACGAAGAAAGTGGTGGTTCAAATAATAAAAGGAGCCTTAAAAAATACTGGGCCACAGACACAAACTGAGTCGCCTCGAAATCAGCCAAGCACTTCAACATCATTAATTTGGCAAGAATTTGATGCGTCGGTGAGCATGCTCAGAACGGTCCATGATCCCACAGCTTCTGCTATTGTTGAAGTTGACAAGTACATAGCAGAACCAATCTTGGACCGGCATGCTGACCCAATGGTTTGGTGGCATGATAGGAAAAACATTTTTCCAAATTTGTATGATTTAGTTCTAAAGAGACTGTGCATCCCTGCAACATCTGTCCCCTGTGAGAGGATATTCTCTAAAGGGGGCCAGATTTGCACCCAAAAACGTTCCCGTCTGACCTCCTCGAAAATTGGACAAATATTGTTTATTAATCACAACAGTGACCTGATTTAAAATATGTATATGTAACCTAATATAATAATGTTAATATGTGATGTAAATATGTAATTTAAAATACAGAATGTAAAATCAGTAAAACCTCTCTAGTCCGACCCCCGGCTGGTCCGACCGCGGCTTAGGCACCGACTTGTTGATGACTTACCAGCTTGTTTACATACTTGTCACAGTTGTTTTGCTGCCTCAATGAGCCGGTATCTAGTGTCTAGTGCGCAGTGTTGCCAGGTCTTCCGAAATTTCGGAAGACCTTCCGATTATTTTTAATGTTCCAGAAAATACGAAATTTGGTGTAAATCTTCCGAATTTTTTTCCTACTCTCGTTTCAATGCTATGTCGCATTTGTAGAGTTTTGTTTTTGCGTACGATATGACGTCAAATCTGGTGTTTCATTGCAACCGCAATTATAATCGTTTTCAATAAAAGTTTATAAGAGGTCTTGTCAAAAATTATAGTTCCTTCCTCCTGTCACAAACAATAATTATGACCACCCATACAAAATGATGTAATAAGCATTTTGCAATATCCACTTATTGTACCATACAGTACTGCTATTGAAATAAGAGTGACTAATCGTTATAGTTTAGTCTCTAGCTGACAGAATCGCACTACATGACTGCACCTGAATAAACAGATACTGTAATGTCTAGCCTACACCAGGTCATAATAATGTCAAGTCGCCGTGATAAACATGAAAATAAAAGTAGCGTACTACACTTGGTGGCTAAACTGTGTTGGGTATGAAGAGTGTTGAGCTGTTGTTATGTCTACATTTCTGCAGCTAAGTCTAGACAGTCGTCTGCCAAACAAAAGAACATTACCGATTTTTTTTCACCAATAAAATGTGTTCCTTGTTTTTTATTACACTATTGCTGGACTGTACATATTATCATTTATTGTACATAACCAATCATATATAGTCTGGTAGCCTACTGTATAAGTTTTATTTTATTTTAGACTGTCTCATTCAATGAAATAATAAACATTTTGTATTCTTCTGATAATCCGACCTGTTTTGCTTCCGACCATACCCCCAGTCCCACAGGTGACGGATTAGCAAGGTTCTACTGTATGTATGTAAATTAAAATATAGAATAAGCTCAAATATTGTTTGTTAATCACAACTATGATCTCATTCAAAATATATATGTAGGCCTACATGTAAATATGGAATTTTAAATATGTAGAACAAAGTTTGTGAATAGTAAAATTAATAATAATAATGTCTTTTTATTTAAAATTTACATTCACCATTTAAACTACAAAACGTTCTTGTTTTTTATATTTTGTTTTATTAAAAACTACTACTTGGCACTAAGCCGTCTGATATTTATTTTAAATCAATTATAAAGAAAATGATATTAATTTTATTACTTCATTACAATTATACAATATAAAGCACAGGAAAGGCTAAAAAGTACCCAGGGCCTTTAAGAGAAGGAATAAGGCAAAAAGAATCAAAGAATCGTTCAAAAGAATCAATTCTCCACAAGGAGTGAATCGTTGGGAATCGATTCAGTTAAAAGAATCGAACTTCCCATCTCTAATCCGAATGAGATAATAGCGGCGTCTCCTGGCTGTGAATTCCGCAACTAGCGGATGGCGGCGCGTTGTACTGTCCATGCAACCGTCACACTAAACACAATAGCCGCGCGGTATGCCTTGGCCCTTTACGGACTATTGAGCAAAGGTTTATTTTATTTATTTTTAGGACTGTCGAGTGTTATGTACAAATCTTCTTCTTCTTATTCTATATTCACTATAGTTGTTCGTTCGTAATGACGTCACTCATGATGTAGTGTGCTGTTAATTGCGATTGTTGATAATTTCTCGACATACCGTCTTTTGTGTTGCCACAATGTTACAACACATATTTAGTGGTATTTGGCGTCGTGAGTTTAGATATTGAGCCATTATCGTAAATATACCCCCAATAGGATTCACAGACACCTCTAATATTTAACCTATTCCGAAAAAGTAAAGTTTGAACTGTTAGAGATAATTGAAGGAAATTTATGCAAACTTGCAACTAATGGAAACAGATTAATGGATACTTTTTCAATTCTGGTTGTACAAGCTCCAGTGGAATTAAGCAACATGGTTTTAGATACTGAGTCATTTGCAGGGAATCCAGGAGACCTCCACGACGGTCGGTAACCTCCTCTTCTCTATGTCCATATTTCTGCCCCGCAAAGATGCACGTTCGAAACAAAACAATTTACCATCCTCTTTTTAGCTTTACATCTAGTGCCCAGCAAAATAATTTTTTCTCCCTATTAAAGGCTTCCTTAGGTAACCAATTCCTTAGCATTTCACAACTTGACCACAATGCATTGCCTCTGTAAACAGATATTTAGAAACTGCAACATTTTCAATTTTCTCGTTCTCTATTTTAATTTGTTCAGTCCTGCACAGGTTGCATGCGAGTATGCTCTTTATCTGGTTCACGTGGATTCAAATTCCAAAGTCCTTACTAATTTTAATAAAATCCCCCAGCTTAAAATTTCTTTTAATGCCCTTTCATCTTTGTTAAGGAATACCACATTGTCTTCGAACCGGATGAATTCTATCCTCCTGCCAACCACCCATTATAAGACAATTATTTATTATTTCTTCCAACTATATATTGAAGGTTGTGGAAGACGTATAACAGCTATTACTTAAATCTTTTACAATACTGATTTCCTTTGTAGGAATTCGAAATGTATCCAAAGGTCTGAGTACAGGCATCGGAAATGGGATTCATGCAGTATTTTAAAGGCTTCACCCGAGATGATAGACTCTACACCATAAAGATTTAAACATTTTTAATGTCCAAGATCGTATTGCAGAAAAAAAAGATGGATGGCTTATCTGAATACGATACCAGATGGCAGGTTGCTTAAGGATGTTTGATAATGCAAGCCTGTTAGACAACGAAGAATAGGAAGACCTAGGAAGCGTTGGTGATATGGATATAGTGTTTTGAGACCGGAACAGGTGATTCGCCTAATCCCTGATAGGAGAAGAAGAAGTAGAATATTCCTTCGTCACTTTATCCCCAAGTCTTGCTACAATCTTCTGATCTTGACAGAGTCTTCTAATCACCTCATATTCTTCCAGTTTTTGCCGTTTTTATTTAATATAACTACCGTATTGTTCCAGTTGACTCTATCAAATGCTTTCTTCAAACTAATGAAGACCACAAATACTGACTTAATTTTTCTGGTTACCATAGGATAAGATAAAGCCATACATGACTTCCATGTTCTAAGATTTATAACTAAAATCATTTACTTTAATTTGGTATAATAATTTCTAAAAAAAAATATCCCCTACCCCCCCAATTTAGTTTCACTATTTAAAGATATTTTTGTTATTATGGGGTAGTCTTTTAATACAGTATAATGTTATTTTCGAGTCACTTTATATATAAAAATTAAGTACTTTATTCTTATAAAGAAACTGAACTATGCAGATAATCATCCCTCCTCCTCAACCGATCACCACCATTAACGATATTTACATTTTCATAGAGTAATAGTTTTGTCATAAGTAATTGCTAAGGTATCTTATCCTTCAAAATTAAATACTTGTACTTTACCTTGATATCACCAAAGTAATTTTATATCAATATTGATATCAATAAAAAATCACCTCCTCCCCTTTCAATTACTCTCTACATTTATAGATATATCATTTACCATTTCACAGACGATTAATATGTCTTTATTTTCAGGGCACTTATTTATCAAAATTAAGTATTTTACTCTTAAACAGAATTATCACTATTGCACACCACTACAGAAAAATTATTCCGATTAGTGCTTTCAAGCTTCTCAGCTCATCGTCAGATCGAGGTTAATTCCGATTCCGAGATTTATTCTGATAAATAAATGCACTGAAAATAAAGACATATTAATCGTCTGTGAAATGGTAAATGAGATATCAATAAATGTAGAGGGTAATTGAAAGGGAAGGGGTGATTTTTATTGATATCAATATTGATATAAAATTACTTTGGTGATATCAAGTGTTACAACACAAAAAGCCGCCCCAATACCAGAGAAAAAACTATGATGAATTAACTATATTAAACTAATGAAAATAAAAAGACTATGACGAGACAAATGACTATGACCCAACCCAAGTGATTGACCCAATAAAGAAAATAAAATGAGAAGGTATATGAAAAAGACACAAACAAACAATAAAGAAAATAAAATGAGAAGGTATAAACTCAAATAATGATGAAAAAGACACAAACAAATAACAAATGTAAATGACAAATATTAAAATCAAATAAAATAATCTCAGGTAAAGTACACTGACCAGAGTAATAGATATCATATGTTATTAATAACTCTATGATGATAAGTAAATCAAAACATGAAATTTGTTAACATACTAACTAACAATTGTGAATAAAACAATAAGAAACCCAGAAGTGAGAGATAGGTAGGAAGTGAAAGTGATTAAGTGAGTAAAAGAAATCAATATTAGGGAATAACCACTAGTAACACTAAAGTACAGTAAAAAAGGTACTAAGTGCCAGTGTAACCCAAAATAAATATAAAACACAACATATAGGTAAAGACACCAAAACCAGTGAGTGATTAACGCTATAGTTTAAGGGTGAAAGATACCAAAAAATAAGAATAACCAGAATATTGTTATTATAATTAGAAGTGATAGTAGATTAGTATACAGTTGTATTTAGGATAAAAATCCCATAATGATTAAGAATGTTATTGTTACAATGGTTAAGTAGTAAAAAATATATAGTAAATGTTAAAAGAGGGATAGACAACCAATCTAATAGTGTTAAATAAGAATAAACTAAATAATATGAGTGCAAAATAAATAAAACATCCTATGTTAAAGAAAATGTTCAAAGGGATGATTAGCAAGATAAAATAAATGGTGTTATAATGTTTTCACCAATATAGCTATTTGTTCAATTAAAAGAGTTAAGTTTATAAGAAGGAATATGGCTGAAAAAAGTAAACAGACCATAAACCTAATTTTTGTGTTATGTTTTATAAGTAATATTAAATGATAAACAAGTTATAAGAAATGGCAATAGATATGAGTAAGGAGATAACATTTTACAAACATAATAATAATCATTAGAGTAAAGACAAAAAAAGAAATAAGAGAATAACAGACAAGCAATGATTTTGGTAAAGTAATAAGAACATACGATTATTATAAAACAGCCCAAATTAATTCAAAATGTAAACAAGTCATAAGTGACACCAAGCAAAACATATGTAAATGAAAAATAATCTTTAATTTGTGTAAAATAAGAAGATATAGCCAATTACTACATAGGCCTATAAAATGCCTAACTGTATAAATCCAAAATAAACAAATTGTAAGAAATTAACTATTGTATTAGAAAATTCAGGGCAAGTAACTAATTAAGTACAATTAGTGAACCATATTAAGATGTCAGAGTTAGATTAAAACATAAAATAAGAAAGAAATGTAATAACATAATATTAACATTTTTGTCAAAACTTTAATACATGAACAAACCCAGCTTTGTGGGATGTCAAAATGATCTCTGAAAGAAAATATAAACAGTTGTGATAATATCTAATACATAGATAAGAAGACAGAAGAATAATAGCCATCAGAAATATTTATTAATTTTGAATTAAAATTCAAATATTATAACAATAGACATAAATATAATCAACCAATGAGAGTACAGACAGTTGCCATAACAACAAAACGTTATTTAATATAATTCCGTTATAAAACATTAGTCCATTATTGACGCTCAAGACATACAGAAGCCAAACCATATTCGACTCAATTTTCAATTAACATAATCATAAATAATTCAAAATTTAACGAGATGAGGATGCAAGAAGTCTGATGAAGAATTAGTCCAACCAACAGAGATAATAGACCAGATTTTAATCTTCAAAATTAATTATTTAATCCAAATTATTTGAAAAAGAAGCCAGATGTAATCCAAGTTATAAATGATGGAAGATTGATGATCGTATCGACCCAATCTAACTAAGAACTAAGTGACTCTTCACCCGAATTCACCAAGATTTGTTAAGTATATCTGAATTACCCGAATTTACGAAATAAATTCTAATTAATTTTTCTCACAACACAAATAACTCTCACTCCGAACTGATAACTTTTCTTTCAAGGATTAATTGAGAATAAAAACTAAACTTGTATGTAAACAGAAAATAACCTGTGTACAAATTACGAATTCTTAACACACACTTTTTAACACTTTAAAAAAACGAATTGTATTTAACTCTAATAGTATATAAGTACCATTGATGTAAGGTAGTGTACTTTATTATCATCTTATTAAGGGGAGTCGTAAAGGTTAAAAATTAAAAATTTTGACATTTTTACGTTTTTACATATTATGGATATATGGATCATTCTGGTTAGTTTGGTGTTTGTTTTATTAAAATATTCGAATATTTACTATTTTAAATTAATTTTTAAAAATATTGGTGCATTCCTACTTTTAAGAATAACGTAGTGCAACATTTCACAAAATAGCACTTATCTTAGAAAGTATTTGATCTAGAAGGCTGTGGTTTGACTTGTTTTGTACAGAATTTCTATTTCATATGTTGGCTACACTACACTAACCAAGATTGGGACAGCTGTTGTGATAAATAATGTGTATGTTTGTCAACAAGAGTAACTTTTTCAAATTTTTTGTGTTGTTTTGATGTTGTTGTGGTGTATTGTGTGTCCATCTATATAATTTTCACAATGACTAAACCAAAGGGAAATTTAAAAAAAAAGAAAGAACAAAGGTAATCAACATTACAGAACAAATATAATGTTACAAAATGAGGTTAGTTTGAACAGTGAAAACATAGTTGTAAATACTGAAAGTCTTACTACTCCTCCAAGTGCTTCAAAAAAAAACTACAGAAAATAGAAGACAAATACTGTGAAACAGGTGAAAGTGAATTAGACATCAATATAATAATTAATTTTAAAATTTTGAATTCAGTTTTGTGTGATATAGTGTGTTGTAATATTTGTGGAGTGAAAATAATTTCTGAAGATGTGTCCCAATGGAATGGACTGGTGTGTAACCTGTCAATAAAATGTGTGAACTGTAAGAGCACAAAAACTTTCTGGACTTCAGAGAAAAGTGAAAAAACGATCTTTTTGACACAAATTTGAGATATTACTATGGACTTCGATGCATAGGAAAAGGCTACTCAGCTGGTAGGGTTCTTTGTGGAATGCTCAACCTTTCTAACCCACCAACGAACACCATTCGCTACACATCTTTAGTTGGAAGTAGTGTGAAAACCTTTGCTGAAAAATCAATGAAAGCTGCTACAAGAGAAGCTGTAGTAGAGAATGAGGGAAACTCTGACATTGCCATATCCTTCGACAGATCCTGGCAAAAAAGAGGGTTCCAATCTAAGAATTCCTGTGCGTCAGCCATTAGTGTCGACGATGGTAAAGTTGTAGATGTAGAGGTTGTTGGTATGTCAACCTTGGAACTTGGTGTGCTAGATGCTGTTATTACATTCAATGATGGCTATTCTGGGAGACTACAGGTTTTGGAGGACCTCGGACTTCAAATTAGGATTCAATACCATGAAAAGCGTGACGGCCTTGGACAAAGAGCGAATCAAAAAAGCAGAGATAGCAGTGTCAAATATGACTAAAGAAGCAAGATCTAAAAGGAGGAGGGCAGCATTGGGTGACCAAGATAGAGAGAAAGATGAAGACTACCAACCAGGAGGGTTTTAAAGTATTTCTTCTGCAGTAGGTGTTTTTATAGAAATTTTGTACTTTAAACGCGATTTACTCAAAACTACATTTTTCAACATAAATGACCCGTTTTCTCAGGAACTACTAAGTATATCTCCATGAAAATTTTACCACATACTTCACACAGTATAGTAATGTAGTGGATCCTCTTGTGCTGAATTTACTTAAATAGTTTATTAAAAAAAAAAAAAATGTGCTAAAAATTTATGAAAAAAATAGAAGTGTGTAAAAAAATCATTACTTTTTTCCTAATCAATATTTAAAGCAATTGAGGATCAGGGAATCCACAAGGAATCAATAAATATTGTGTAAAAAAATTATGTTTCTATACCTAACAGTTTCTGAGAAAACGGGGCATTTATATAGCTGTTTTAACATTGGTAAGATAGGGCTTTACGACTCCCCTTAATATTTTTTCGTAACCAAAAGAACTCAGTGATTAAACGAACAGTAGAAAATAAACATTGACGAAAGCCATGTCGAGTTAGAATCGTTTCAATTAACTTAGCCAACCTGACAAAATTGTCTTTTTATTGCCGGAGCAACTTTATTTAATAACAGTATATAATTTTGTATTTAACTGAATAACTATTAACTATTTCATTTTAATAAACTAGTACTGAGTAGTAATAACCGTCCTTTATTTCATTATAAATTGCATTATAAAGTTTGTGTACTTTAGCGATGAGCGAAATTGTCTGCCAGCGTTAGACGTCGGCAGCACGACGAACTACAAGCGAGATTCAAATGCCCGCCAGTTGCGAGGGTAATTTGAATTAGTCAACACCGCATAGAACGACAGCTCAGTTTAACTCTTTTAATTGTTTTCATAAACAATTTGGCGCCACTAGGGAAATAAATTTACTCATTGAAGGACAGGTAAGGTTTACACTCGTGAAGCTATCGGTACTGGTAATTCGTGCGTTCGCGGCGGACATCGGCAGGGTGTGAAGTTAGAAAAAGTACGACGATTAGAAATAAACATATAGTAACGACTACAACTTGTGGGGCTAACACACACAACACACGATAAACGTACACTTAAAGAGTAAATACAGAACTCCTCGTTACACAAGGTAAAATACAACTTTCTTCATTATACTTTACTCTTGTTAAAATACAAAGCACTGTCTTTCACAGTGAAGGTCGCAAAATAAGTGTAATATAATTGAAAAATGTGATGAAGAAACACAACGAAACTCACTGACATACGCACTGAATCAAGCAACAAAACGAATTCGTATTACTGTAATAATTCCGTAGGCTTCGTTAAATAGGCCTACTTTAGAAAGCAAAGGAATGTAGTCCAGAAGGAAAATTCTTCACACTGGGTAAAAAACGTAAAACTTGTAAGAAAAGTAAACTTTTCCTTGATGATTTCGATAAGCGTGTAGTAAATAATATTGTTCAGGATTTTTATAAAAATCAAAATGTTGTGCCCACTGTTTTAAAAAACTCCTACCAATCGTGAAAGAAAGAAACCATTTCCCATGGGGCGCTAAATTATTAACGCAAGTGTTTAAATGTGTGGAATTCAAGTAGAAAAAGAAAAGAAATAAAATAAAAGTGTTTATTGAAAAACTAGAAATTCTAATGATGCGTTACAAGTACCTTGTGCAGATTAGAAGTTTTAGGAAATCTGGGGGAAACATATTTTTTAGATGAGAGGAAAGTGAGCATTGAATGAGTTTTGATAATGTAATGTGAATCGGTATTTCTCAATAGTCGTTGGTTTGTTTGCACCAATGCGCGTGCCTACGCGAGAGGTTGTCTACCCTCTCACTCTCTCTCTCTCTCTCTCTCTCTCTCTCTCTCTCTCTCTCTCTCTCTCTCTCTCTCTCTCTCTCTCTCTCTCTCTCTCTCTCTCTCTCCAGGGACATAGAGTTCAGTCTAAAGAAGTACCATATGTAAATCGTACATATTTATTATTAGACCTGCCTGCACATATCAGACTTGCCTAAAGCCTTCCGCAAAACATTCGCCAAGTTACAAAACAGTTTATTTACCTGCATAATTAAAATAAAATTATTCACTCTTGCACTGTAGAAGTTAAAAACACACATTACTTAATTTTTAGCTATAGAACAAAAATATGCATCCAGTACTGCTGAAAATTTGCAAAATTATTTATTACAGCCAAAGGACTCAACGAAAAACATTTTTATTTAGAAATTATTGGTGCGAGGTCAATAGTGGCACGTACAATTTAGTCAAACCTCGTAGGAACATGTACATTTACTAACGTAGGTCGGATTCAATCTTGAGAGGTTTCGGTTAGAAGAAGACCTCTATGTTTGACTGGCACAGTTTTCCATATTTTCACTAAAAGTGACTACACTTTGGATACGGTTCGAGAGTTATAGTAGCGATATTACTATGCGCGTTCAAGTGGTTATTAATTAAGTGTTGTGTTTTATATTCGGACGGTATATTGTAATACAATTGAGTTTTAATATTAGTGGACATCTTTTTGCGTGTGAACAATTTTCATTTGATTTGTTGTAGAGAATGGGTTGTTAATTACGAACTGTTTAACTGTAAAAATTAAAGCTGGTGATTAGTGACTTAATTGGTGTCTTGTATTTATTTTATTTCCACTGTACCTACGACGATCGAGTAGACCGTCGAAACAATAAATATATATAAAATGTGATGTGGATAACAATAATAATAATAATGATAATGATGTTGATTGTTGATGTAACAACGAGAAAACGACAGCGATTATTTAAAATAAAGACGTTTATATGGACTTTATGGTGACCGTGTAATATTAACTACGTTTGCAGTATTAATAATAACCTTTTAACCCGGACGGTGTTATTAGTAATTCGGTCACTCACTCAATAGAGAGAATTAAAATTCGGTTATTTATAAAGTTTTTTTCCTAAGAAATTAGACATTAAATTTAGGTATATTCCTTTTGAGAATGAGAAAAGTACAATTTAAAAATTACAGCAAGAGAGAAGTAACTAGAACGTTTTGTGGCTTTTTGCGTAAATGCTACAGACAGTGCAGTTAAAGAGGCAGAGTTCAAGTGGCAGTGTTAACAACAGGGAGAAAGCGTTGCCGGCGGTTGAATTGCTGACACAGGAAACGGAAATGGTTGGTCGTTTTAAGTAAAGTAAACAGCGTTGTAATATAAATTGCTTTGTAGTAGCTCTGAGCTGCTAAAATTATTATATAATTTTTTGCTAATAATTAATGCTTGATGCCTTTACTTGGTGAAAATCCATTGTAAATTATAGTAAAAAATAAAACCATAAAATAGTTTTAGTGATTTCCACTCGTCAATTTATTAAAATTATAAATCCATGACAGCTGTTTCGGCAGCACAGTGCCTTCATCAGATGGTGTAAGCTCACTAATTTTCGTACAAACAATACAGAATATAAAATATAATACAAGTGCTGTTGTATAGAGAGCGATAGTAATCTCGTGTCAATAAGACTTATACACATTACACAAACATATAACATAACATATACCAAGTCTATTTATACAAATTAAGCAGAGGCGAGCTATTTAGATCTAACTGATCATTTAATAATACATTTAAATATTTGTGTTTATTAATTTCAAGGGTTTCTAATAAATCAAGCTTTGGACCTTTATCAGATAAATGTAAAATTTCAAAATTGTCATTATATCTATGGTCTTTTTCTAACAAGTGATTTGCATAATTTGATTTGCCATCATTATATCTAAAACTATAATTGTGACCATACATTCTTTTTTCGAAAGATCTACCTGTCTGTCCGATATACACTTTATTACAAGACCCACAGGATAATTTGTATACACCAGACTTTTGCAGTTTATCTGTTTTACTCTTATTATTTTTAATATATTTTCCCAAAGAAGACTGCGTCTTAAAAGCTATATTTACATTCCTTTGTGTCAAATATTTACCAATATTATCAGAAGCAGAACCTATGTAAGTGAGAGTGTGATATCTTTTAATCTGTGTTGAGGGAGGGTAAACTAGTTTTAAAGCTTGTGAATAAAATTTTTTGTTTAACAATAATAACAATAATAAATTAGACTTCGGTATTTTTCATAAGCCTACACATACAGATATGACAATACACATTACTTCCACACATCCATACTCACATAAATTGGCTGCTTTTCACAGTTTTATCCACAGACTAGTTAGTATTCCGTTATCAGACTCAAATTTCCAATCAGAACTTAACATTATTAAACAAATAGCTGTCAACAATGGTTACCAACCTAGCCTCATAGATCACTTGTTCATAGAAAGAAAAATTAATGTAAAACGGTCGAGAAACGGGCTTGGTCATAGTTTACGCCTTGAAAGTAAAGAGGAAAGAGAAAACGTAGGCCTAAGTCTTAGAAGGAACCTCGGGAAGAATAAGTCATAGGAAAGGGGATCTGCAGCAACATCGAAGTGTGCTTATTACAGTTCCACAACTGAGGCAAGTAGTCCCGTCACTTACCGAGTGCCACAGAAAGCAAGAAGAGTTTCTGAGGTAACGAGCCAGTCAACAGAACTAGGTACATAACAGAGAAATGAACTGACGTGACCTGATGCAACGATTTCAAGAGATATCAGTTAAATTAATTAACGGAATGTCTTCAATTCTCACAAAAACGAAGTACGGAGAAGCAGTGGCTAAAGGAACGGAAATTTTAATTAAAAACAAATAATACTTTAATTAGAAGTAAGATGTGATCAGTGTTTTTATACAAACACGGAAATATAAACACCAGTGCACTAATTTTTAATTATTTAATAACGTTTAAATCGTTCTGGATGCAGTCTGCCTGTCTGTCCGCCCATCACCCTCTCTCTTTCTCTCGCTCTTCTTAAACCTATCTTTCTTAAAATATAATATTAAGCGCTTCATGTGCCATAGTTTAACTTACTCATTTTATCCACAAAGAGAGTAAGGCACGTATGAACACCAAAGAGTCGTTATTCTAATGAAACACAGATTGAAAGAAACGTGAGCACAAAAAGGTGAAAAGATCAATGCCACAAACAATTTAGAATTGGAGTATTATATTATTTCAAAAATGTACGTTACGACAAACCATGGAACTTTTAGCAAACCATATGAATTTTATCTAATATACGAAGTTTACGTTGAAACGATTAATTAACGAACTTTTGATAGTGAATCGCCGATTATTAAGCTGAAGTTAACTTGAGATTTCACATCGATCACTGATTTCTGATAAACGTCTTAGAGTGGGTTAGCGCAGTAAGATCGGATTAAAAGTTGTACAAATTGGCGTAATATAATTAAAAGCCTTTTCATCCGACCTGATGCAAAGGTAAATAGTTCACAGTAGATATTATTCATTAGGCAGTAACTGGACAGTCAGGGAAAGGAACAATTTGAGTTCTAAAATTAAAAATTTTGTTACATTTATGATACCGTGGATGTCACTGCGAGCAAAACAGAGGAGGCCTAAATTAGTTGTTCGCGTTTTCTATCAGTAAGTTTCATTTTTGTTTTTATTCTTAGGTTGTCACGTAATTAGCTTCGGGTATCACGAACAGCTGATAAAATTGTTTTGTACAATCAAACTTGAAGATGACATAAATAAAAATGTTTGAATAAGAAAATTAAAAGCGTTTAAATAATAAAGAATAAAGAGAGCGGAAGAGAAAGGAAATTTTGATAAATTTTCCTCGGTGACAATTTTCCTCGGTGACAATTTACATATTTTTAAAAAAACCCTTTGTATTAATATGTTTCAGTCTTCCCAGTCCCGTTTCAAGGATGACGTTCTGTAAGTATCAGGCATTTTTATTCTCAATCCAATACAATCAGTTCTGTTCCCACCTGTCCGTGGAGTACATGTCAGTAATCCTTCTAGTTGATGTTTCAGTGATTTTCCAGCTCTTTATATTCTGTTTTGCAAGGACCTAATTTCGAACTCCGTGTGTAAGAAATAAAACTCAGTAGTCTCATATTTTCGATCTTAAGCATTTGAAATCTAATTGTGTAAATTACTATCCAAAGTTATCAAAACACAGTAACAAAACTATAAAAGAGAACTGTTAGAATATAAACTGTATATTTCAATGTTCTGGATGTCAAGAAGGTGGTGAAATATCTAGAAGAAAGTTC
Organism: Magicicada septendecula; assembly: GCA_034769895.1. Lineage (NCBI taxonomy): Eukaryota > Metazoa > Arthropoda > Insecta > Hemiptera > Cicadidae > Magicicada > Magicicada septendecula. The sequence goes on along the minus strand of CM068375.1, from coordinate 87,277,149 downwards.
AAGAAGTTTAGAACCATCAACTAGAAGTTTTAAATATCATGTTTTGGTTATAATAGAACATATCCAACAATAATATCGCAAAACGGCTTGACGATGTAACCTCGATTATTTTCAGACATATTTTATAAACAGTGTTGTTTATATTTTTTACTTTATTTTAAGAAATAAGATTAAAAAATTATTAAAGCTAAATGTAGCATGTTTTTGAAACGTCACAATTTACAAACATTTCTTTACGCTTTTCTGTACACATCGGAAAAATCATGATTAATATTGCAGCCGTATTGTGTATGGTATTCTATATCGACATAAACAGAAGAGTCAATGGTCGCCAAGGAAACAGAGCCTGCTCACTGGCATCCTTTGTTTACTCTAAGCGCGCGCGCGCGCGTGTCCCAAAGCGGCTGGCAATATGTGTCAAAACTGGTCGGTTTACGGACTCATACACTTGCAGAGCAATCAATTATAACAGCCTGGAGCGCAGTTAGCTGATTTACGGCTATTTGACAGGTCGTTTGATGTTGCCACTTCACTGCTGATTATTGCGAAACATCTACGCCGTAAGGCGATTGCATGCAGTAGGCCGAAGCTGGAAAATGGAATTAATACATTGCTTTGAGTTAATAGATTGATGTTATGTTGCTATACAACATAGAATAAACAATACGCTAAATAACAAGTAAAGAATATTGACCAAAACTTGTGTGCCGCGAATAAACTGTTACGAGGATCGCGTGAATCGTGGATCTTAAAGTAGTGGAATAAATTACTGAACGTCTGAAAAATTGATACGTACTAATCAGATTAACATTTATCTAAAACAGTGACACTATAATTACAAAATAATTTACCTAGTTATGCATACAATTTTCCAATTCGTACTACGGGAAACCAAAAGTAAAGGTCACTAACTTTAATAATTACAATGATCCGCAACACAAATAACAATTTAACACTCATCTAATACTTCTTCTTCTCCTTCGTCTTCGTGTGAAGACGTCTTCACATAATGCCGTCCTCCTTGTATAGTCGGGCATTAGTTCCTTTTAATAATACATTTTTCTCACAATACCAGCTCGAAAGGTTTTCTCATATTCTATACAATATAATGTGTTGCCCTGCTGTTTGTTTTTATAAGATTTCATGTCTTCATTGACACTTCCCGTTTCAAACGATTAATTTGATCTGTGGAATAGGTCCACCTGTTTTAAATTTACAGGACATCAGACAAACGAACGAATGTACCACCAAAGAAGTTCTACTTACAAAACGGTAAAGAATAGTTTGCTTATAAATAAAACGTTTTTTTAGATTATTGTACACTGTACTACTATCTACTGTTTAAATCTCTAGACAAATATTATAGCACAGGACGCAAAATTTGTAATACGTGTAACAAGTAAAAAGAAAAGGAAAATAATAACAAACAAAATCCTGTTAATAATGATGCGTTGCTTAAAACAAGCAAAAAACAAACAAAAATGTGCTTCATCAACACAACCCCTTATATGCGCAAAGTCACAGATAAGCGTTCGAATCGTTTACAAGTTACTTTACCAACTTTCAGGCGTTCAAAGCAAGAAACTAATTGGTCAGGAGAGTGTTACATTTTTTATATTTAAAAAGTATTAATTGTTAAATAAGAGAAATTTTAACTGCACAGCAATGGTAATAATTATATAATGATTGCGAAAAATTTAATATACTATGACGTATTCTGTAACAATACAAATCGCTCTGTTGCTCTGTTGTAGCGGCGCAGAAAAAAAATACACCGTAGTGTAAACTGCAAAAAATACAAATAAATAGCTTACTTTTTTCCAACAAGCTTTGACTCAAGACAATTTCATTTCCATCGGCGAGTCGTCACTATATTTCATACAGTCAGAAATGTTGAATTTTTTCCAATTTAACCACCGATGTGTTAAAATATTTTTCGATGGTATTCAAAAATTTCCTTAATAGTTCGTCTAGTATAATACGCTTTAAAATTATGGTGAGGAAAGAGGCATACCAGTTCTTACGAATCAAATAGTCCCGAAGAGTTCATAGAATATCAGTTACCGTGTGCTTTAAAAATGATTTCATATTTCTTATGCTTACGAAAAGTACTTGAATGTGTCTCCTATTAGCAAATTTATAATTTTGTGACATTTCTTACAAACGGAATAATGAAAACTGGCGAATAGTGAATACGCAAAGTTGTTGTTAGTGTACTTACTCGTCTATGGCGAATAGTAAATACACAAAGTTGTTGTTAGTGTACTTACTCGTCTATGGCGAATAGTAAATACGCGACCTTGTTGTTAGTGTACTTACTCGTCTATGGCGAATAGTAAATACGCAACGTTGTTGTTAGTGTACTTACTCGTCTATGGCGAATAGTATATACGCAACGTTGTTGTTAGTGTACTTACTCGTCTATGGCGAATAGTAAATACGCAACCTTTTTGTTAGTGTACTTACTCGTCTATGGCAACTAGTAAATACGCAAAGTTGTTGTTAGTGTACTTACTCGTCTATGGCGAATGGTAAATACGCAACCTTGTTGTTAGTGTACTTACTCGCCTATGGCGAATATTAAATACGCAACCTTGTTGTTAGTGCACTTACTCGTCTATGGCGAATAGTAAATACGCACCGTTGTTGTTAGTGTACTTACTCGTCTATGGCGAATAGTAAATACGCAAAGTTGTTGTTAGTGTACTTACTCGTCTATGGCGAATAGTAAATACGCAAAGTTGTTGTTAGTGTACTTACTCGTCTATGGCGAATAGTATATACGCAACGTTGTTGTTAGTGTACTTACTCGTCTATGGCGAATAGTAAATACGCACCGTTGTTGTTAGTGTACTTACTCGTCTATGGCGAATAGTAAATACGCAAAGTTGTTGTTAGTGTACTTACTCGTCTATGGCGAATAGTAAATACGCAACCTTGTTGTTAGTGTACTTACTCGTCTATGGCGAATAGTAAATACGCAACGTTGTTGTTAGTGTACTTACTCGTCTATGGCGAATAGTAAATACGCAAAGTTGTTGTTAGTGTACTTACTCGTCTATGGCGAATAGTAAATACGCAAAGTTGTTGTTAGTGTACTTACTCGTCTATGGCGAATAGTAAATACGCAACGTTGTTGTTAGTGTACTTACTCGTCTATGGCGAATAGTAAATACGCAAAGTTGTTGTTAGTGTACTTACTCGTCTATGGCGAATAGTAAATACGCAAAGTTGTTGTTAGTGTACTTACTCGTCTATGGCGAATAGTAAATACGCAACGTTGTTGTTAGTGTACTTACTCGTCTATGGCGAATAGTAAATACGCAACGTTGTTGTTAGTGTACTTACTCGTCTATGGCGAATAGTAAATACGCAAAGTTGTTGTTAGTGTACTTACTCGTCTATGGCGAATAGTAAATACGCAAAGTTGTTGTTAGTGTACTTACTCGTCTATGGCGAATAGTAAATACGCAACGTTGTTGTTAGTGTACTTACTCGTCTATGGCGAATAGTAAATACGCAAAGTTGTTGTTAGTGTACTTACTCGTCTATGGCGAATAGTAAATACGCAACGTTGTTGTTAGTGTACTTACTCGTCTAAAGATTTTTACTGTTTTGCGTGAACCTATAAAAAGACTAGAAGAGTTTTGGTATCGGACATAGCACAGGCCTCTTCAAAAACAAGCCAAGGTCTGTGTTTTTAATTGTCTGCGACCCAGTTGCCATCTTGGATGGACCCGAGCCTGACTTGGGTTGGACTCGAGGTTGGTTTGTGGTTTCGGCTGTGGGGGTCCGGCTCTATGTCCGCCTTGTGCGGCGCAGCAGGCTGCTCCTATCTGCTGTTAAATCCTAAGTAGTAGATATTTCCGGAATCCGAGGAGGGTTAGAGCTGCAAGTCTATAACCCAAAGACACTGACCATAACATCATCAGACGCCTGGTCAGCGTTCAGAACAGTAGACCTCCAGCTCAATGGAGAGCCGGAGATAGTATAAGAAGTTGCTTTAAATATATCTGTTATCCTTTGAGTTTCTGTCCGACGTGAAGGCTGAGACGTTTATGCCCGTACATGAAGTCGCAATCCTAGAGTGTAGGTAGTTCTTCTAGAAAACCGAAGAACCTTCTTAGTTCTTCATCCCCTTAGATTCATATTTAAAATTTGTTTAAAAAATATAGTTTTCGCCTTCATTCGATATTCTAAGTATTGCACAAGTAGTGCATGCAGGTTTGAAAGCAACCTACATGTACCTGTGACTATTTGACTTTATCAATTTGACTCTCTGGCTGACACATCGCGTTGGCCACTGAAATGTACCGTAGTACTAAGAGTTAAACGAACAAATGTTAAGGTTTGCAAATGTGAGAGAGTAACGTAAGGAAATACGTGATACAAATGTAGGAAATTATCTTATATTTTAAAACACATATTTTATTTTAAATTAAAAATTATGTTCTTGGATTTTGTTGTCCATGACGTGTCCGTTGATTAACTAATTGTAGGTATAACACTACCGACTTCGAACACAAAGTTTTTTATTGAATAACAGAATGTTTAATGAAGGATAACAGAAAACAACAAATTCATAACACTAACATACATCAATAACCACACTGCAAAAATAGCCCATAAATTTAAAAAGCAGCAACAGAATCGCTTACAAAACTACAAACAAAACAGAAAACACACTATCAAAACGCACACACAAAGAACAAAACAAATTTGATCTACCTGGTGTTTACAAACTAAATTGCTCAGATTGCAAAAAATTCTACATAGGCCAGACAGGATGTTGCTTCAAACAGAAATTCATTGAACACAAAGGCATTACACTCCACTACCGAATTCACCTTTGCAAACCACCTCATTGAAGCAAACCACACATACACAAACATCAACATTAACATGGATACGAGACAAGCAGGCAAAACACTTACACACAAAAGGCCAAAAACTAGAGCACTCTTGATCAACTAGAAATATACAAAAACACACAAAAACGCATAAAAAGACATCCCAAACGAACAGACGCAATTCAAATCACACATATTATTCGAACATATCACACCCTACACAAACAACATCGATCTTTCAAAATACGGCGCCGTCGCCAAGAACAAGACGGTCACTGCTCCCAGTGGCAGCCTCTAACGAAGCTTATAATAAGGGAAAATTGGATCAGGCTATAAGGTAAAAATTTTACGTTTTTACCAATAAAAAACTTCGTGAAATTTAGAGATTTTTTTCAAAAAGCATTAAACTTTTTGTTTCCAATTACAGTGCTTAACTTGTTTGAGTTTGAAAATTTCCAGCAATAAATATGTTAGAGCATAACATTAGTACTGTACATTAGTAGTGTTGTAAAGAAAACGTTTTATGTTGTTTTTAATGGGTTCGTTTCCTACTGCCTCACAATTTGTTCTCTCCTTTGGTCCCGTAGGTGATGAATTAGTGAGGTTCTATTGTACTTAATTACTAAATTACGGTTGAATAAACGAAAGCGTTTTTACGTAAACATTGATATAGAAATGTTTGCTGTTGCTACGTCTGGCGTTTCTCTTAGTCAGTAGAATATTATCATGTTAGTCACGTACTCTGGCGCCAGACAACCAAACTACAGACTTAACCTTCAATTAATTTTCTCTTCGTGTTTTTCCAACTCGTCACATGCGATGAGAATTAGTTTTCTAGATCTCATATTTTTTTGCGACTTTGCCGCCTATGCCTTCGATCAGACTTTCTAAAGTTTTCTTTAATCAAAAGTTAAGATGCAATATTTTCCCTTTAAAAGTGTAACTTAAAGGTATAATTACAATGTACACTCATTAAAGGTAGCACTACTTAACTAAAGAGTTGATGTATCTTAGAGAGCATCATTCTGAGGACTTTACCAAGAAAGTCGTCATCGTTTAAGTCAAGTCGTACATAAGAAGTTATTAAGATGGTGTTCAGTTTCTATATATAGATTTTTTGCCTACGTTTTAGAAAAGAAGAATATATTTTTGTTTGTTTATTTAATTTATAGTTCTTATTATTTCTTTCCTGAATAACACAAATTATTTGTTTCTATAATTTTATTGTTTCTTAGCAAACGATATTATTACTGCAGAATATACTTTCTGTACATTCTACCTAACTACAGCTTGGTAAAACACTGAAGTCTTGTTAACATACAAAACGCAAAGATATGTTTACAAATGAAAACGTGAGCCATTGTAAGGGAATGTCTATTACAATCTGTGTTTGTACAGTGTTTCGTGTTGAGGATAAACTGATCTTGCGTCGTGTGGAAGAGACAACAGATGTAGCCTACTCCAAGGACACACTGTCTCCGATATAAGGGACACGCAGGCAAAACAAACACTACGTTCTGATACAAGCAATCTACAATGCCATTTCAATCTGCCATCAATGCGAGTATAGCCTTAGGATGTAGGCATACACACTCCCAAACCTAACAAATCCGTCTTGTCTGATGGTTGAAATGATGCGAGCGTTATTTACCTTGTTAATATCTTTTCGTATTCAGTATGCAACAGATTAACTAAATACCACACGCAGATGAAACAATACTTACCATGAATGTATAATGCTTTGTTACGTATATTAATATGTATTTTATTTTTACTTACAAACGTTTTACATATTATACTATACTGTACTTTTTCGTATATTATAATATACTGTCTATTATACATATTACAAATTACATATGTACGAGATGAGTTAAAACGTTTCTACAATTTAAAAAGTTTATACATTAGAAGTGACCGGTTCGTAATATTTGTTTCGAGATATTGGTACACATGTTTGCAACAACTGACAAAATATTTAGGCATATTGGATGTGTAGTGTGGATTTGATACTTAATAGAGTCAGTTGTCTGTTGGTCTTTTAGCAATTATTTAACATTTTTCAACGCAGGATAAAAGAACTTGCATCAAGTTTGTATGCGAAATAAGATAAGAAGCTTAAACATGTTGAAAGAGTTGCAAAAAGCTTATGGCGTGTCTGCTATTTGCGGGCGACAGTTTTATAAATGGTAGAAAGGTAGAAAGAGACATTCGTAAAAGAGCTAAAGGTCATGATAGTAAAGTTAAGACGTGTGATATTGTTTTCCACGATTTTCAGGTGCAATGGTCTTAAAGAACACTATTAGGGCATCTTACGCACAATGTCTGAAGCTCTTCGTAAAAGACGGCCGTATCTACAGAAGGATTATTTTCACTTTCATATTCCATAAGGAAATGGAAGCATGGTGATGACGAGAAAATCGTGTTCAAGATAAGGGCCGAGTCTGATTGTACTACCCTCAAAACATGAAGAAAAGTCATTTTCCGAAAAGTGTCTGTGTGTCGTGTGTAGAATTCTGTCTATAGCAAACAATAACTGCCGCAAATTCAAACAGAATTTTTTGGCAAATAATTCAAATAACAATTCAAATAACTTTTTGCATGTGTGTCCGAGTTGTAGAGCACTCAAGACCTCTTGATTTTAGTGAAGATCTGTTAATGGGAAGAGGTAGTTTACTAACAACGCTTTATGTTTTAACGCGAATAAAGTACTTAATTTTGATAAATAAAGAATCCTGAAAAGAAGGTCAAAATAATTCACTGTAGAAAGGTAGATGAAATATCTGTAAATAAAAAGGGTAGTTGAAGGGAGAGGAGGTAATTTTCTATAAATGAAAATGATAGTTGAAGGGAGAGGTAATAATTGTTATATGTGTACTACTTTATCGGCAACAAAGAAGTAGTTTGTTGTTACAATTCCTTCCCGGGCTGTTTGGCCGTGGTCCAATGTTTTCTGCAAAGTCATCGACTGCCATCATCAGTGAAAATCGATTGCGCTAACTTGAGGTGATATACGTTAGTGACCACAGTACTAAGGTTAAGGTTGAAGAAAGAAGTAGTTTTTATGGAAATATTTCATTTACAAAATGATTTTAAATGTAAATCTTAAAGCGTGGAAGTCATGTATGATTCTCCATACCGATATTTTTGACAAGGAGCCTCAATAATACCCCAGCCCACATATAGTAATATGCTCAAAATTTTTGGTCAGAATAATACCGTAATAATACACAACCGCGGCATTCACTCCGTGCGATTTTATTTTCCCAAGATTAAAATATCGTTGTTGCCTAACATTTGAAGAAATCAATTTAAGAAATACAATATCTCAGTTATCTTGACGACAAAAAATAACCTTGAAAATGCACTGCTCCCCAAGATACACAGATGCGTAGAGACACGCTCGGGCGTTTACAAAATTGTGTGATGATTGCGACATGTTTTACATCGGCCAGACCGGGAGACGTTTTGAAGAGAGCTTCAAGGAACACCTGCCCATGAAGAATGTAATGAACAGTAAATCGACTTACGCGCAACACCTGGTTGATTGTGACCACAGTTACACGGACTTCTCTGTTAATTTTAAACCCATACACTTTTGTAAAAAAGGCCGATATATGAATACATTAGAAGAGTTTGAGATGTATACAGCTGCTAGGACACAGAGAGAGTGCCTTTTGAACGATGTCGTTCAAATCCAACGCGCTCTTCGATACTGTGGTACAAAAACTGGCACAGACATGAGGAATACTACCAAATTATCTCTGCACTGGACTTTATACGGCCAGTGCGCGTTTACTTTCTCGACGATGCGCAACGTCCCTCGTGCAGTGTTTATTGAATTCGGTGTTTTTTATGTATGTGTTCTTATAAACTGACGAACTCGACCCGAGTGATCATCACCTGAAGATGGAGATCCTGAAACGCATCGTGCCTAGCGACCAAAGTAAGTTGCACGAAGAATAACAGGTATCTTAACCTATTTTAAAGATTAACTAAGTTATTGCAACTTGGTGAACATACACACAATGAATACGTTTAGCTTGTTATTTTCTACTTTATTTTCCATGTTATTTAATTTTAATACTTAGTAAATTTGAATTTTCTATATAATTTTTAAACAAGCGAGGAAAGTTCTCAGTTTTTACCCGACCATTTGGCATTTGTCTCTATGTCTATCTGTCTGTCTGTTTGGAGAATTTGGACTATGTCGCACGATAACCTTTGAACCCATCAACCGATTTTCGTATAACGTGGCATGCATATTGTAGCGTGACAGAAAATCCACTACTTATTAAGTCATATAAAATCATAAAAATTAATTACACCACATATGTTAAAATAATATTGAATGAGATTTAATGAAATCAAAGGAATGAACCACAATAAAATAAAAATCCTCATTAAAAAACCACTGTTTAAATATCAAAGAAATTATTAAATGCAACTCATATTATAATATCAGGAATTTACCCAGGAAGTTAGGAGCAGTAAACAAATTGAATAACACCATATCAAGAAGAAAGAGAATCAGTTTAAGAGTGGTGAACACCAAAATACCCCAAAGACAAGAAGAAGGAAGAATAAAGTTTGTGATCAGGAAGAAAACAATACCCTGAAACCTTTAGAGAAGAGCAAGGTCCGTGTCAGTAAATAAATTAGATGCTCCAAACTAAACATCAGTCGCGATAACACGAAGTACCTTGGTTTACCCAAGAGTGAAGAATGAAGACAAGAAGACCAGAAGAATGAAGACTAGAAGAAGGACAAGAATGAAGACAAGAAAGAAGATAAGAAGAAGGACAAGAAAGAAGATAAGAAGAAGGACAAGAAAGAAGATAAGAAGAAAGACAAGAAAGAAGACAGGAGGAGAGGAAGAAATAGTATGAAAGAAACACCGTAGTAAAACCTATTATTATTATTAACTACCATCAACCCCAAACCCACAAAAACGATTAAAAAGAAAGTATAACATACCAAAATCCTATAAAAATGTAATTATTTAGAAACCTAAAGTGTTGTATAGTATTATAAGTGAACCGACTAAAGCTATTGTGTGATAAAGAAAATAGACAAGTCTTAACAGTCCATGATTACTAAAGGTCTGGTCTGAGATAGTGAGACTCAAAATATCAGAACCACCAGTGAAAGTGAATTTGTGTAAGTGTTTTTTGGAAATGGAATAAACTTAAAGTTAGTGATACTATGACTTATCAATATGCTATATAACAACTTTTATATCCAATAGTACACAGCATCATAAAATAATAAAATGGAAGATTTCCAGTATTTTATTATTTTAATGTAACTCTTTATTCACAAGACATTTGTAAAAAATGCTAATGACTAGAGTATGGGTGGTCATGTTTACTGATGAAGGGGATCATAAATAATAATGGTTTAGACCAGAAGGGACTGGCATTAATTTAGTATTCATAGGTTTAAAATATTTAAATAGGCTGTTTGTTCACAGCAATAAAATCAATGTATTTGTAAGAATTATTAGAAAATAAGATTTATAGGTGTTAAAAATAAGTTATGTTTGCTAAATAACAGCATACATACCATTAATAATGTTTCAGTAGGTATGCTGTGTTAATTCAAAAAGAGTTAAAAGTATATGTTCAAACCATGTCAGCAATATGTTCAATTGTACAGATTGCTAATAATGTTCATAATTATTTTTTTATAACAGTAGAGTTAATTAAATACTACACCTCACAATAAGTTATAAACCATTTTATTTTCATGTAATAATAAATATGTAAAGTCAGAGGAGTGGTAGGATTACATTTATTTGAGAAAGACAGAAATGTAAAATTCTAAACTCTAGGCCATTTGGTGAAGTCACGGAAACCATATAAACCAGTATAATTCACTTATAATCCTGTAAACTAGCAAGATTTACATAAGGTAGATCAATTAACCACTACTGTGAATGATCCTATGAGTTAAAATGATAATAAGGAAATATACCTTAAAATATTGTAAATTTTCAAAATATATAAGTTAATTAATTTTAAAGAGCAATGTCAAATTCAGACATTAACACAAAAAATCAGTTCAAAGGTTTAATTTATATGTATTTAAGGAAAGGAAGAGAAATATGACTAATTAAAATTTATTATAATAGTATCAATAACAATTAAAATGGAAGAAAAATTGTATAAAGGCGGAAATCAATGTTTGAGCCTAGATTTCCAAAAAAGGAAGAAATTTGGTAATTTCCACAAAATGTCTACAGAAATGGACTATAATATATCAATTTAAAAGAAATAAGATGATTAAAGCAATGATAAGGTTCATAATTCATGAAAGTGATGAATAAAATAAATAAATTCCATATAGAATGTAATTTTGTATCATGTGTATGGGTAATCGAAATATGTTAACAATACTTTTTCAAAGATTAACTGGGCCAGATTTTGACCAAGCTAAAATAGTCTTTTGTTGAATATCAAGCTGAATAGTTGTGTGATAAAACGTTCCTTAAAACCGAGTAGAAAATGGTACTACGGTTAGTCATTAATATAAGTGAATCGAGAGTTAGAAGAATTAAACACCTTTTTAACTAAATCTACCAAAACTTTAACGACAATAGTGAAAACTAACATCTAACTTCATTATACGAGTGATCTAAAACAGTAAAACAATATATTTGATATAATTCACGCTACAAATCATAACCACTTTTACAGACAAATTAACCCACAGAAGTGAACAAATACCAAATAACTTAATTAACACCAGTATACACAGAACACTTCTTCAGAACACACCAAACAACCTAATAGACAGATTACACGAGTGCGGGGACATTTTAAACATTCATGAAGGTAATTTTGTTGTGAGTTTTTGACACGACGACATCGCAGTAACTTCGCCATATCTAGTAGCGGCCATCTTGAGAATACGAATCTGCCTTCCACATCGAGTGACGTCATCGAAGCTACATATGGTCTGACAAAACAATTTATTAAACATTATATATAAGAATTATTTCAATATTTTTAAATAATAATTAATGAAATTACTTTAATTGTTAATGTTATACTTTCTCGTTACCCTTCTCTGACTATTAATTTAATCGCTCAAAGAACCTGTCCTTTTTATAATACTTATAATAATTTTTCTACTGTATGCACGAATCGATAATTCCCTGAGACGGAGTCGATAATTGTTCTCGATCGATACAAAATCGATTATTTATTAAATTGTTTAATAAATCCATTTATTTCAATTTTATTTATCTGTTATTATTTCACAGGCTAATTTAAGGTTATTTATTAAGGCAAAGAGACTTCAAGAAGAAGAAAATATTTTTTTTCAGTGAGATATTGGACCAGCAAGAAAAATCATCAATCGATTACTGACCGGAGTTAATCTGGTTAACTCCAGACTTGGTTCAGATCTTCCAGAAGTGCTCAATAGTTAATAAATACCTTCCTGATTCTTAAAATTTTTACAGAACATTTAAAACAGCATTATTTCTTAATTACAAACATCTATTAAAACATAAAATTTATTTTTTTTGAAATAAAATTTTTTCTATTATTTTTTTTGTAAAGACCGGCATACAGGGTTTTCTTACAAAGTGGCGTCCAACTTAGAGGGCTTGATAAGATAAGCCTGGCAGCGGTTAATTAATAGAACAGAAGAAAAATGCAAAGACGAGCTACTTCGAAAAAGAGGGCGGCAGAGGCCGAAAAAGAAGTGGACATGGGAGATAAGGAGGCAACACCCGTTGAAGATCCAGAAGTGTTAGTGGCCCAGGTGGAACCGAAACAACCCGTACCACCAGAGGAACAGCCCGAAGTAACCACGCAGACGGGGGAAGTCAATGTCCCAGAGAAGGAGAAACCATCACGAGCAGAGGATAGTAACATACAGGAAATGTACAGACAAATGATGGGAGAAATCAAATCCATGAACAAGAAAATGGATGACAACAGCCAGTCCACCAAGGAAGATTTGGGTGGAATAAATAAAAGCATAGAAAATACCAACAAGAGGATTGAAGAAACCAGTAAGAAAATAGAGAATGACAACCAACAATTAAAAGAAGAATTAAGGGAAAATAACAGGAAAATGGAAGAGAAGATGGAGGAAAACAACCAATCCTTGAATATGAAGATGGAAGACTTGAAAAAGGACAACAAATCTTTGAGTAAGAAGATGGAAAGGAAAATGGAAGAAAATAATAAGAATTTGGAAGAGAAGATGGAAGAAACCAGTAAGAAAATAGAGAATGATAACCAGAAGAATTAAGGGAAAATAACAGGAAAATGGAAGAGACGATGGGGGAAAGATTGGAAGAATTGAGAGAGGACAATCAACTGCTGAGAGAAGAACTAAGGGAAGTTAACCAAGAGAACATGAATAAATTAGACGAGAGGATTGAATTGGCGAAGGAAGAATTAAATAAAAAGATAACCGAGACGAAGAAATCCATCGTAAAGAAGTTAGAAAAGGAGTCGTGGTTGTCAACCAGCAGATCAGAGAAGTAGACGAAAGATGTCGTCAGACCGAAAACGAAGTGATGGAAGTCCGGGAAGTAATACATAAAGAGATTACACATGTCGAAGAACAACATGAAGCGAAACTGGAAGAAAACAAGAAATTTGCCTTGGAAGAAGTGAATAAAGTGCGGACACAGGTAACCGAAAGATGCGACGGCGTGGAAGCCGCTATGACGAACATCACGGGACAGGTGCGTCAGAGCCAGGAGGAGATAGAATTGATAAGGAACAGACCATCTGGATATCATAATTTCCCCATGTCAGAAAACAGAGAATGGCTCAATTTCCGGCAATATAAACGGAAGCCTATGGAGTTATTGGCACGCATAGAGGAATACCTAGAAAAACACAGAGGTAACCGATGGGTCCAGAACAGAGAAATCCTTGACGAGTCGTTTCGGGAGGTGAATGACCATTGGTGGATGGCCAACCGGAGCGACATCGACAATTATCAGCAATTTAAGAACCTATTCAAGGCCAAGTACTGGTCGGAGACAACTCAAAATTTGATAAGAGACAATATATGCCACGGCCACTACAAACCACAAGTCGGTAGTTCAATGACAGCTTATTTCCTCGGTAAGGTATGTATGGCAAGCACTTAGAACCGGCCATACCTGAGGAGTGCCTAATAAATAAGTTGTCCTATCATTATGATGAAGAGGTAATTCGTGCGAGGAGGGGCAGCCAAATAAAAACCATCCAGGCAATGACCGAACTCCTCGAAAACTATGAAAATGAAGACTACTACCGACAGAGTCGTAGAAGAAGTGATGGGCCCGAACCAAGGACGTATCAGAACAATAACCAGGGTACGAACAACATAAACACTGGGTACCAAGGAGGCCGGGCATACCCGCATAATGACAGTTTTAATAATAGCAATAATAACGTTAATAATTCTAGTTACAATAATAATAATAATACGGGTCCAAACCATCCAAACCCGAGTCGACCCTCTAATGGTTATCCGGGTAACCGCAATCCCTACCCTAATAACACAAATAGTCAGAGAAGCCCCAATTATGGTAATGATCGTTACCATGATAATAATAATCGTGCGGGTCCAAATAATGGTAATCCCGTTAATAATAGGTTTCCTCGCCCTCGAGTGAATTTCATACGAGCCACAGATGGACGACAGCGAAGATACAACAACAGTCGAAGAAACAGCTACCGCGGATATGGAGAAAGGCGGAGGAGCAGAGAACGGGACCAACCAAGGTACTATCCGGCAAGAAGGAGTAATAGTTTAGACGATGCTGAACGAAGGTCTAACCACGAACGACCGGAAGACCATAGGACAGATCAACAGAGAACCACTCTAAGCATCCCAAATGAGGCATCGACTAGTATGGCTCAAAGGAACAATGATGCCGAGCCTTTAAACGGGCACAGGCAGTAATAAATCGCCAGAACCCGTTACTGCTCCTAAATACGGGGTATAATCATAATAATGAGTGTAATCATATGTATAATAACAATCGTATCACAGTCATAGGGTGCAACTACCTAAAGGACATCAGACATGAGTTATTGGAAGAGGATAACAGTAATCCCACCAATAACTTCAATAATGAAATAATACATGTCGACGCCGAGGTAGAAGGCATCCCAGCCAAGTTATTGATCGATACTGGTTCGAACGTGTCAATCATAAGTACGACGGAGTTGGAGAGGATACAGCAAGAGTGCGGGAGAACTTTACCAACGTTGCCGTTGAATAATATTATTTTGTTGGGAGCAACCGGCCGACAAAATAAAACAATACGTAGGCAAATCTCCGCCAGTGTGATGAGCTGTGGTATAGCAATTGATATGGAATTCTTGGTGGCGAGCAGTCTGCCGTTTAATATACTGGTCGGGTGTGATGTGCTCAGGAGGAATTCCGCCGTCATTGATCTGAGAACTGAAACATTGTCGCTGTTTACTAACGGACATACTTGGACGGCGAACTTGGTGGGTAGTGACCAAGTCGTTCCCGATAGTATCCACCAGCAAATCCGCAAGATTAACTACATCCATCCAACATCTATAATTGAACAAAGGATAGACGACACCTCAAATGAGGGTTTATGGTCACAAATAATCCAGGAGATAAGGGATTTCCGGAGCGGTATAACTGGCGAAAAGTTAACAATAAACCAAGCGAACAAATTAATTAACATCTATAACAAATATAAATCAGTCTTTTCTGATGAGCCCGGTAAAGTGAAAAACTTCCAGTGTACTCTACAATTCCGAGACACAGTGGACTTTAACCGGAAGTCTTACCCCATTGCGCAATCACGAAAGCAAGCAGCAAGAGCTGAAATAGAGCAAATGATTAACCGTGACATTATAGAGAGTAGCCATTCCCCATATACAAGTCCTATCGTGGCTATTCCTAAGAAAACGGACAAGTCCGTTTGTGTTTAGATGCGCGCGAAATAAATAAAATGATCATTAATGACAGGACTTCGCCCGGTGAGATTGAGGAGATTTTAAAACGGTTCCACGGCACCAAGTACTTTAGTACCTGGGATACGGTGTGCGGGTACTGGCAGGTGGAATTACATCCACAGAGTCGCCAGTATCTGGCCTTTATATTCGAAGGGCGGAACTACCAGTTTAAGAGGTTGCCCTTCGGACTGGTAAACTCAGTCTCAGTCTTTGTGCACTGCATGGACCAGATACTTGGCCAGGAAGCACTACAATTCACCACCGTATATGTCGATGACTTGCTAGTGTCCTCAGAAACTTGGGAGGAACACTGCTACCGTGTGGAACACGTATTACAGAAGCTAGCGACAAATAATATTACGCTAAAATTAGCAAAATCTCATTTCATTGCTAAGGAAATACAATTCTTAGGCTTCATCTTAAATGATCAGGGAATCTCACCGTCGGCTGAAAAGGTCGAAGCGATTCAGAACTTTCCTACACCTAAGAATCGAAGGCAGTTACAGTCGTTCCTGGGACTCTGTAATTATTACCGCAAGTTCCAGGAAAAGTACTCAGAACTGACTGCCAGATTACAGCCGCAACTGTCATCCAAAAATAAATGGATCTGGGGTAATGAACAACAGAATATATTATCTTTAATAAAACAAAAATTCCTTGAACCCATTATACTTCGCCATCCAGATTTTAACAAGCCTTTCTTTCTTAATTGTGATGCCAGTGACATCAGCCTCGGCACTACCTTATATCAAGAGGATGAGGAGGGCGAACATCTGGTGATCTGCTTTGCCAGCAGAGCTTTGAATCAATGTGAGAAAAACTACCACGTTACAGAAAAGGAATTATTGAGTGTCGTGTTCGCGTGTGGAAAGTTCCGCACTTATATCCTTGGTTATTCCGTTACCGTCCGGACAGACCATAAATCTATCTCGTTCCTTAAGAGATGTAAGTTAAGCCATGGAAGGTTAACGCGGTGGATACTATTACTGCAAGAATATGACCTTAAGTGGGAGTATATCCCCGGAAAGAAGAATGTCGTAGCGGACGTATTGTCTAGAGTAGACATTGATAAACAGACGTTCGAGGAGGAGAAGGAGAGTATTCTTAAAGTATACCATATTCTAAGCAGCAGCGCCAGTCTACAATCAATTTTGGAACACCTGAGCACACACCAACAAGCTGACCCGAAGTTAATCTCTATTATCACAAGATTGGAAGCAGGGGATGAGACAATCTCCCAATATTATAAAATCCATAATGGAATCCTGTTTTCAAGACCATCTTTATATAAGGAGGAATGGAAGGTTATTATTCCGACCCATATCGAGAAGGAGATAGTGTTCAATTATCATGTTCAATATGGGCATATGGGCGCCTTAAAGGTGGTGAAGGCCCTGGAAGAGAGCTGCCATATCAAAGACATAAATCGGAAAGTACGAAGGTACATAAGAAACTGTCGCATTTGCCAACTCGTAAAAACCAACAACGAGAAAAGAGAGGGGCAAATGATTCCGATAACCTCTCAGTCGAAAATTGAGAAGGTATTCCTGGATATCTGCGGACCATTTCCCCGCAGTGGAGGCCGCCACCGATACAAATATCTCGTCATCGTAATGGACCATTATACCAAGTTCGTGAAGCTATACCCAGCGAATCGCGCGACTACGAATAAAGTTCTTGAAATACTGACCAACCAGTACTTCCCAACCGTCGGAAAACCGGTATCGATCATAACCGACCACGGAACACAATTCAAGGGGAGGAAATGGCGGGATACACTGCTGTCAATGGGGGTTCATACATACAAGACATCAGTATACCACCCGAGCAGTAACCCGGCCGAAAGAGTCTTGCGAGAGGTGGGGCGCCTATTAAGAACGTATTGCCACGATCAGCAGAGGAGGTGGCAAGAATACTTGGAGGCCACTGAAGAATTCCTCAACCTGGCATACCATCCAGCTATAGGAATAACCCCATACTCCGCCATGTACGAAAGACAACCCCCTAGGGAGATCGAGGAGATATTGGAGTTCCCCAGAGAGCATAAATATATATTCAATAGAGTTCAATTTCATAATAAGGTGGCCGAAGATCAGGAGATACGGCGGAATAAGTACGATAAAAGCATGGGTAAGGTTATTAATTATACCGTTGGAGAGAAGGTGTTGTTGAAGAATAGGGAATTACCCAGTTCCTTAGAGGGGATAACAAAAAAATTATTGCTTCTGTACACTGGTCCCTATATTGTCTCTAAGAACAATAACAACAACACGTAGGAAATAAAGGAAATGAATTCAAATAAAGTTAAGGGTGTCTTTAACCAGGCATCCATGAAGAAATTTTATGAATAAAAAATAACGAAATTCAAAAACAAAGTAAGATCAACTTACTTCCAAGGATTTGAAAAAAACTTTTTGAAGAGATAAATATAAAAGGAATTTATAATCATCTAAATTCTAAAAGGACTGTAAGATCACCTTACATACTATTTATGAAAGAAATCTTGTGGCAATAATATAAGAAGAAGAAATTTTATGAATAAAAATAATCCAAATTCCAAAGCAATTGTAAGATCACCTTACATACCGGTTATTTATGAAAAACTATGTGGCAATAATATAATAACAAAGAAGGAGAGAATTTAGAAATAAAAATCGTCTAAATTCCAAAAACAATGTAATACCTTACATAACAACTATTTGAAGAAAACTTTATGGCAAGAATATAAAAAAGAATTAGAATTTAAAAATCATCTAAATTCTAAAAAGACTGTAAGATCACCTTACATACTCTTTATGAAAGAAATCTTGTGGCAATAATATAAGAAGAAGAAATTTTATGAATAAAAATAATCCAAATTCCAAAGCAATTGTAAGATCACCTTACATACCAGTTATTTATGAAAAAACTATGTGGCAATAATATAATAATAAAGAAGGAGAGAATTGAGAAATAAAAATCATCTAAATTCGAAAAACAATGTAATATCAGATTACATACGAAAAAATTGAAAAAACTTTATGACAAGACATAAAAGGAATTTAGAATGAGAAATCATCTAAATTTAAAAAGATTGTAAGTTCACCTTACTAACCAAGAATTTGAGAAAAAACATTTTGAAGAGATAAATATAAAACAGAATTTAGATTTGAAACAACTAAATTTAAAAAGAAAGCAAGCCCACCTTACATACAAATTATTGGAGAAAACTTTATGGAATAATATAAGAAGAGTGAATACTGAATTGTGTATAAGTCAAGTTTCCAAACCAAGAGTAAGTACAACTTACCGACCAATTATTAATAAAACACTTGGGTGAAATAAACAGAAAAGATTTAATACCATATTTATGGTAAGCATAAAATATATTTACCATGTTTATAAAGGATCATAATGGGATGAATAAAGGAAACAGACTTTAGAATTAAAACAAATAATTCTGGAAAGTATGATCATGTCTAATTTCAATATAAAGAGTAAAAACCTTTCCATAAAATGATGCCAAAGGAAAAAAAAAAAATAATAAATTTTTTTTTATACGATTTGAGTTGATACGATTTGAGTGATTGAATATAATAAAGTACAAAAAACTTATGTGGAATTATGAGATAATAAAACTTTGAAGTGGTATGAGGAGAAATTATGACCTCATTATAAAATTAATAAAAAAACATTCATTCGAAAGGATAATAACCATGACAGAAATAATGTGAAAATAATATCGAAGATATGTGTAATTAAACGAATTAATATAAAATGATGTATGAATTAAATGTCAATTATAATAACGACAGTTATAAAAAAAGTTCTAGAACATAGAACAAGTGGAAATAATAAAAACAGTATAATAGATATTTACCATAAATCCGTCGTGCGACTTCGTTTTTCTCGTCTTATTTTGACGCGTTTCGGCAACGAATTGCCATCTTCAGAAATCTTAATCACTCATAGGAGATCGTTAAAAACTTAAAAACACTAAAATCATTACGGTAAAAGTGCACTTTTACGACATTGGAAACTCAATTACGACGAGTAATTGCCCCAACTGAGACTGAATTAAACATAATTATACATATGCCAGATATTAATATGTAGCTAACTAAAACCATCCTTTTTAACTTCACAGAAGTATCATAAATTCGTAGTGATATAAGAAGAATATAACATTATCATCTGTAGCTGATAAAATGTTCAGATCATAAAAACTTGGTAGTGGTTAACGTTTTATATAATGTGAATCCATGTTTGCTAAGTTGTTTAAATCTAAAGGATTTTTTAATTTCATAGAACTATCAGATATTCATCGTGATGCAAGTAGTCTATTACATTTTCATCTCTAGCTGATAAAATGTTCAGACCATAAAATCTTGGTAGTGGCTATAATTTGATATACATAAATCCATGTTTGCTAAAGTGTTTAAGTCTACTGAAATTATTTCAGACGCCACCAAGTTTTTTTAATGATTTTACAAAAAACGTCTTGTGCCACAGTTCCACGATCTGCGTCACAGAATACGTGGAACGACGTTCTAAAATATTTGATAAAATTCGATAAATTCAGTATCGAATTTGTTAGTATTTTTCCTTTGTTAAATTCTGTTGCTTCATTTCACTTCCTGCTTTACAGAAAACAATATGACTTTGCAGTGACTGAGCTCAATAAAATTTTGAACGGCGCCAGACGCTTCATTGGGTTATTGTACTTGAATGGAATTTACTTTGTTAGCTCCGTCTGTTCTTATTGCAGTACAAGTCTTTTCTCTACTTAAGTATTAAGTTGATTTAAAGTGGTAAAAGTTATAAAATTTCTGCATAATAATTCTTTATAACTTTTTTATAGAATTCTTTATAACTACTTTTTTTTAATATTAATTCACTTGAAGAAAACATGAAAAAAAGAGAGAGACAGAGAGGACAGGTAGAGTTGTGGATTTATATACTTCCTTGATTAAAACTTATAACTACTATTTAATAAAGAACATAGTTTAAGACTTTATAAGTACTGCAGAATATTTGTTAAGCTTACTTTTTTATTACACAAGCTGTAATGTTTATAAACTTTATGTAAACTCCAGGCATGATGTTTAATTACTAAATTTAAAAATATTAGGAAATTTTGGCTTCCATGTAAAATAAATATTATACTCATTAAGTACAGATTATTTGTGTAAACGTATTTATTGTGTTTAATCGTTTCTTGTCAGGCATTTACACGACAACCCTACACGTCTCACCCTGTAGAGAGCCCTGCGTGAAAAAAACGAGCTAGAAGGTTAAAAATAGTCGTTACTGAATATTTCTGTACACAGTTTTAATGTTATAAATGGGAGTGGCAATTAATTAAGTAATTAGGGTTGCCGTACCATTTATGTTTGAGCGAAATTATGCTAATTGTAAGTATTATTGGAATATCCAAATGTGAATTAGTAAATTGTATCTCATTAACTTCGTGTATTAATTAAGAGTTATGATGGACGTTAACTTGAATACATATATAAAAGTAGTTCATACTCGTCAGATTAGACTCAACACAGTTGTTAAATAAATATGATTTATGAGTCTGTTAATCGGACGTTTCAAAGGTCGAGTTTGTTGTGTCCATTGATACTTAGCATAACTTTTGAGACTCTTTGTGAAATGCTTAGAATGAAATAAATTAATAATAAAGGTTAAATTTCAATAATGAACGCAAGATTAAATATAAAATAATTACTTATTTATTATATTTGTTATTCAAGTAAGTTACTATATCCTGCAAATACATACATAATATAAACACATAATAACAAAATACAATTTGTACGTTGTTTCCTGAAAACACAAACATATGTTACATCCAAATGCAGTAAATAATATACATATACAAAACATATACGAACAATAAACAATCAACAAATATATTTTATCCCTACCTAAATGCGTTCATTATTCTCAGATGATGAATTACGTTAATATTGCTTTATAAAATTTATGATTCATATGATTTATATATAATCTCTTGGGGTTTGTTCTTTGAAAAGAGGAAACAGTGCAGTAGTATATATTACTAAGATTTAATAGACATAAAAGCTTATCTTGTGAGAGTGTTTATCCAATATTCCGCCGGTGTGAGATGACGTTTGCTGGAGGACTCGTCGTGCATCTTACTCAGTGTTATGAAAAGCACTAATCACTTCACTTCACTAAATCTTCACTCCCGTTATGTGTACGGTGTTGTTGTACCCCGCTGATATCGGGTGTTTGGAGTTCAAATATTGAGATGTTAATATTGTCATTAAGCTGAATTGCTCTGAGAGTTTGCCGTGTTCGTGTACATGATTAACTGTTCCGTCTATCTGGATGTAGTGTATACTGTGTGCTTAATTGTTCGATATAGTTCATTCAGTTAATTGTTCAACGTAGTGACTCATTGTAATGTGAGAGTGTTTGAAATGTCACTCACTGTTATACTTTGGAATGTTAATTACTTGCGTTATTATGTTCGCATCGGTTGTAGTTTCAAGTCCCGTGCGCACTATAGTTTATCAGAACATATACGATTGTCGAACTGACTTGTGTGTAATTGAGACTATATCGTATGTCTAAGTTCACTTATGAATTCACCGAATTGTAAGTTCGGTAGGTCGCGCAAACTGTTTCTATCACTGAATGTATTACCGTTCCGACTATAATCAACCGTCTGACTGTCGTACGTACTGACTTATGAACTTATGACCGATTGACTTGTAGACTGTAGACTGTAGACTCTCGTTCCGCGTCTTCGCAAAACAGTTTTATTGAAACATCTTACCCATAAGTCTAAATTCTGGATTTCTACGCCCTCTCGGATCCGTGATTGGTTCTACAAATTCCTACTTCTCTGCAGATCTCACCCTCTGTTTCCCGATTCGTCGTCCGAACCCTTCTTACTCTCTCCACGAGCTCTTTTAGAAGATGCTTGATGCTGGTTGGTCGTCGTCATCCCCGGAGTATTCCATGTGACGAACGTGGTACGGATTCTAAGAAACTAGAGCAATTTTCCGGCTGTCTGTCAACCTTTGTTTAGACTTTGTCAAGGTTCTGACCGATCTTTTGTTAACAGACTGCAGAGTCCTGGTTAATTGTTCAAGATATTCGTTGTTCGTTCCGCCGATTATCAACCCTTCGCTGGAGTCGTTTCTCGTCGATCCCACGCTTTCCAGTCGTAAATCTCAGTAAACTGTCAAAGGTTTGTTTTCACGCTGTGCAGGGTGTACTGGCAGTATTCACTGAGTCTACGTTCTATTGTTTATCTGTTCGTTGAGATTGCTCTGTACTCCTTTGTAGCAGAGTGAAGCCTTTCATATTTGTGCTGGTTACAGCTCACCTCCACAGCAGGCGTTCCATTTCGTTTCCGCGTAACTCGGCAGCTGGACGAAGTCTTTGTTTTCGATTGCTGGGTTCTTTAAATTGTAACAAACTGCGAGCTGTCAACGACGCCCTCAAATTCTTATTGTGTGCTGTACACAGACGTTTTTTCTTTGTCTTCGCACTGGCGTCGGGTTTGACGTGTCCCTAATTCGTCATTATTTACGACCTGGGCTTGTGTCCGTCGACTCGAGTGTGGGAACGTGCCACTTGATCGAGGAATTAAAATTTTTTTTTAAATTTCGATCACTATATTGTCCCCAAATTGGATTGGATTTTGGGCTTCAGGAGACATCTGATCCAATTTCTGCGCTCTGTCCCAGTCGTGGACGTCTGCTTTGGAATGGACATGGTTGACTGAGATATATCTCTCATAGGAAGCAATTAATTGTTAATCCCCATCTTGATGTTTTATATGGTCATATGAATTTATTGCCGCTCATCTGAGTGAAATGAACGCATTTTCTACATTTTATCCGTCTACATGCGGACTATACAATACGATTTTATGTAAATAATTGAATTTAAGACATATACATCTGCCCATTTGACAGTTTGTTTAGTTATCGTTTACATTCTTTCGTTCTATCTATATAAAATGTAATAGATAAGCTGTAGATTAGCTATCAATTAGATTAATCGATCTTATGTCGATGACTTATATAACAATAAAATAATTTTCAAACTTGTTATTATTACCTCAAGACTATAGTTGCTACAAACAAATATATACATATTATTACTTTGTGACATATTATGAACGATTACATTGATAAATGAAATATACATATTAACTAAACAATTGAGGAATCAGCATACTTCATGATGCATACCCAAACGCTTACTCTTAAAGTTATAAAACAATTGTCCATTTTTGAATTATTAATTACATAAACAAATTATCCGAATCTCTACATTTTAACACGTTATTATTATTCACAATTATTAATGTCTTTAGTATCCTGTATCATAGTGTCATAATGTCCTTCTGACACATGGTACATTTCAACAAATCACTTTATGTATATATTGATGTTTACATGTGTGATTAACATAATGAATGACGAATATAGGATGATCATAAACACGATTAATATTGAAATACGAACTAAACACAATATAGTAAAATGCACATCATTATTTGGTTAGCTGGACTGGCCGCGCGAGCAAATTACCTAACCTACGTCTTCTGCTAGCCGCCGGAGTCGTTGCTACCCACTCGTGTTATCCATACTTCCTTTCGCTGGCTCATGATATGCTTTAATTTGCCGTATGTTAAATTTCCCTCTCATCTTTCCGCTATCGCACTCCACGAGCTCATATGTGGCCTCGCCGATGATGCGGTTGATCTTATACGGTCCTGCGAAAAGTTCGAAGAACTTGTCAATTCTCCTCAACGTAGCGTCGGATTGGTGGTATGCTCTCACCAGTACCTTGTCGCCAATCGTAAATTTTGTTATTTTCTTTCTCTCACTGCAGCGTTTCGCGTGCTTCTCCCTCTTCTCCTTTATCTTCACAAATATGTTGTTTTCGCGTTTCCCTTCACTGCTAATGACCCCTTTGTCCAAGCATTGCTCCCATGCTCGTGTAAGTCTCGTGCCGAGGTGTGCTTCATGAGGGGTAATTTCGATTGTCTCGTGGTACACCTCGTTTAGACACGCTTCAATCGTTTTTATGTACTGGGACCATTTAGTGTGTTGGTCACTTACGAAAATGCGGAACAAGTTTCCAAGTTGCCGGTTAATCCGCTCGGCAAGATTGGTACATGGATTACGTATTGCGGTAAACTTTGGTTGGATGTCCAACTCCTTTAAACCGTTGACCCATTTCCTGGAGGTGAACTGTGTCCCGTTGTCCGTCAAAATGGCCCTTGGACGTCCGAATAGTTCGCAATACGTTTTTATTCTCCGCAACGTCGTAGTGGTTGTTGCTCTTCGAAGGGTGAATAATTTGACATATTTTGTGAAATTATCCACTATGACTAATAAATATTTGACTCCACCTGTTCCTGTCGGTAGGGGTCCATAATAATCTGCGCTTACCAGATCTCCTTTGGCTGTAGGTATCACAGCGCGTGTGCCACCAAATAGCTCTTTGTTGTTGGTATCTTTGCACTTCTGGCAAACTTCACAGGTTTTAATATAAGTTTTTACTTTCTTTGACATCCGGTCGAATGTGAAATGTTTCTGGAGCATTTTAATACACTTTTTTGTTCCTAAATGTCCGAACATTTGATGGATTTCAGCAATTATGTCCCCAGATATGTTGCTAGGAACATATAGCTTCCATTCATTCCGCTGTCGCCTATATAACTTGTCGTTAACATATTGATAAAATTTATTTAATTTAGGGTCTGTATTTCCCTCCTTAATTTTAGTGATGATTGTTTTTAGCTTATCGTCTTCTATCTGGTGCTTTCCAATGTTTTGGATTAATTTCCGCACTTCACGTTTCATTTTCATGGTGATGTGGTTAACTAAATATTCATGTGTGTTGTCGTGAATCTTTTCTAATTTTGTATCGTGTGGGTACCTACTTAAGATGTCGGCTACGATGTTATCCTTGCCCTTGCAATGAATTATGTCGAACTTATACTCTTGCACTGCGAAAATCCATCGCGTAATCCGAGAATTATTTAGATGGCATTTGTTTAAGAATGTCAACGCCTTGTTGTCAGTGATGATTGTTAACGGTTGTCCTAGAACGTATATGCGGAATTTTTCTAAGCATCTGACGATACTTAAAAGCTCCTTTTCTGTAGTATAGTAGTTCCGCTCAGCACCCTTGAATGTTTTACTAGTGAAGGCGATTACGCCAATCTCCCCGTCTTCATCGAGCTGGTAAAGTTGTCCTCCGTATGCGTAATCACTAGCATCACATTGTATATAGTACCTCTGGTCTGGGCGCGGAAATCTCAAAACTACAGCGTCAATAAATAGGTTTTTGACTCTGACAAAGCAGTCGTTTAATTCAGCCGTCCATACAAATTTGTGATCCTTCTTCAATAATTCATGGAGGGGTTGCGTTGTCCCCGCATATTTACTTGTGAAGCGGTTATAGAAATTAGTGAGGCCTAAGAAACCCTTTAACTGTTTCTGATTCTTGGGCTTAGGGAACTCCATAATGGCTTTCACTTTCTCTTCCGTAGCTTGGATGCCGCGTGTTGTTAGTTGGTATCCAAGATACGATATTTCTTTTCTGAAAAACTGCGACTTATTTAGGTTGACGGTCAAGTTAGTTTCGTTTAGATTATTTAACAATGCTTCTAAATGTGCTAAGTGTGTCTGAACATCGTCAGAATAACATAGGCAATCGTCTACGTATATTAGTGTGTTTTTCTTAACATTTTCATTTAAAACTGTATCCAATCCGCGTGTTAGTGCCGCAGAACTGGTACTAAGGCCGAATGGTGTGACGGTGAATTGGTAGCACCTTCCCTCATACATGAACGCGGTATACCTTCTGCACTCTTCCTTCAGTGGCACTTGCCAAAAGCTGCTGGACAAATCGACGGTGGATAGATAGCGCATCTCGCTACATCTTGCCAAGATTTCGTTTATTGGGGAAACGCCTTCATAGTCGGGAACTGTAACGCCGTTTATCTTTCTTGCGTCCAGGCATAAACTGACCCTTCCATCTCTTTTGATGACTGTGACGAGTGGGTTTATGAACGGGCTCGTACATCGTTCAATCACTCCGTATCGCAGCATACTATCAATCTCGTCCTTTACTTTCTTTTGATAAGCAAGTGGTACAGGCCAACCCCGTTGAAAGTAGGGCGTACTGTCCGTAACTTGAAACTCATGCTCGTATCCTTCTATCCTCCCCGGGCATTCCCTAAACACTCTTCTATTCTTAATAAGTATTTCCCTCAATCGTTCTAATATTTCCTCGTCTTGACAGTCCATACTTGCTATCTTCTCGTCGATGTTCCTCAAGATTTCTTCTTCTTCTCCATTATCCATTAGTTCCATGTTCATGATGGGTACGGCGTGCACCTCTTCATCAGCCGCATTCACTATTTCTATTTTCTTATTACCGATGTCGATGCGACATCCCACCTCCTGTAAAAAACTTACCCCTAATATACATTGTTTAATAAGGTCAGGTATAATTAAAAAGACACACTCATTTTTGATCCCGTCAATTTCAATGTCGCATAGTATTTGTTTTCTAATTAACTTGGACTTGTTCCCAACGGCACTAATGATTAGAGAATTCGTCATGGGTAAAATTTCATATGGTTTAATGTCCCTTTTGTTTGCGTTGAACCACTCTTCTGATAACCCTTTAATAACCGAGCCGGTGTCGATAAGTGCCAAAACTTTAATGTTATTGTTAAATTTAATGAGTATTTCGGGACATTTTAATATCTGTTTAGTTATGTCCTCGTCGTATTCATGCAGTAGGTCATCCCTCAGGTCAGGTACTAGGATATTGACATTATTCGTGGGGTTGTTTTTGTTGTCAAAAACTATGTCGTTCGCTGTGTAGGGGTGTTTTTTTTTGCTATTCTGGTCATTATTCGACCTTGAATTGTTGTCGTCGGTAGCATGACTTGTGCTTGGCTTGGAGTTAATATACTCAACAGTGTTCACCATTCCGTGTTGTTTATTTTCGTAACGGTTTCCGCCATGCGGCCTTCCTTGCCAAACTGGTTTTCTCTCACCCTCGTTTTTGTTTACAAAGTTCCCAATGGGTCGTTCGCTAGTTCCGGTTTCCCTTTCGTTTGCTGCCCTATATTGCGTACGCCTGTTGCCTGTACTGTTTGACGGAATGCTCGTATATTCAGTGATCAAGGCTTCAAAATTGGGTATGGTGACGATCCCGCGTGTGATAACGGCGATCTGCAAGTCCCTCCCAAAGTGCCTCGAGATTTTTCTTATCAGTTGGCGGTCGGTCAATGCTGGAGTTAATTGCCGGCTTTCTAAAAGGATTCGTTCGATGTATTGGATAGCCGTAACCGGTCCATGCCATTCAAATTTTCCGTACTCGAGGTTGTCGCGGATAATGTCCTGTCGCTCCAACCCCCAATACTTCAATGTGAATGCCTCCTTGAATTCTTCGAAGGTGTTTATTTGGTCCCGGATCACACGCCACCATATACTTGCGTCCTTCTCTAGGTGCTTACCGATCCACTTGATGTCGCTGTTCGGGTAATATGTTTCTCGAAACTCCGACAATTCCTTCAGGAACTCCATCGGGAATCTGTCGGTTCCGTCATACTTCAGCTCCACCTGTACTTGTCCGTTGACTGTCCTGTGATGCCCAGACTCCCCATCGGTGATTTGTCGCCGCAGTCTCGCTACTTGACACCTGAGTTCCTGAATGTGGGTCGTCTTCTCTTTGACGTTTTCGTCAAGCTTCTGTTCGGTCGTCTTTTGTCGGCCGTCTACTTCATCGATTTTCTGTTGGAGTGTGTTGTTGGCTTCACCTATCTCTTGTTGCTGCTGTCGAAGTGTGTGATATATTTCGGTCTTCAGTTCTTCCTGTTTCTTCTGATTATTATTGATGTGTAGTTCTAGCTTATTGTGAACCTTCTTTATACTAGATTGTGTGGTCTGTGCAAGGTTTTTAAGTTCTTGGTGGTCCGACTCTCGGGCTTCCCACACTTCTTCAAACTTCTTAGTGGTGTCATCTTTTATTTCTCTTGTAGCGTCCTCCTGTTTCTTCAAGACTTCGCTTATCTTATCGTCGCAACTGGTCTTATGGTCACGCATTTCCGATCGTATAAGCGTGAGCTGTTCGGCCATCTGTTGCTTGACGTCTTCTTTATGATTATTAAAATTTTCGTTAATTTTATCGAATTTCTGATTGATTTCCTCCTTCTGTTGATCGAATTTCTGATTGATTTCCTCCTTCTGTTGATCGAGTTTCTGATTGATTTCCTCCTTGAGACTTTCATTTTGCGTCCGCATGAA
The DNA here is from genome assembly GCA_034769895.1 of Magicicada septendecula. Taxonomy (NCBI): domain Eukaryota; kingdom Metazoa; phylum Arthropoda; class Insecta; order Hemiptera; family Cicadidae; genus Magicicada; species Magicicada septendecula. The sequence goes on along the minus strand of CM068375.1, from coordinate 87,248,031 downwards.
GTCCATTAGCGAGCGCAATGTCACTTCTTCCTGTTGTTGGGACTCCTGTGGTCGCTGTGACTCCTGTCCCCGCGCTCTGACTTCTGACGTCTCCTCAGTCATATTTGGTTCGACTGAATTTTCTTCGCTGTTGTCGGGTGCGCCTAACTGGTTGTTAACGTCGAAGTCCATGCTGTCAGAACTACCACTAGCCATTTTAGCCTTGCTTCGCGTTATCATTTACCAGTCAAGCTAACCTTACACTTATTTAATATCTTATGTACTATTTTTTTTTATTAATCTAGATACTACTGCCTGCTCTCTTTTGCCATGCGATGGGCGCCATTTAATTTAATGTTATAAATGGGAGTGGCAATTAATTAAGTAATTAGGGTTGCTGTACCATTTATGTTTGAGCGAAATTATGCTAATTGTAAGTATTATTGGAATATCCAAATGTGAATTAGTAAATTGTATCTCATTAACTTCGTGTATTAATTAAGAGTTATGATGGACGTTAACTTGAATACATATATCAAAGTAGTTCATACTCGTCAGATTAGACTCAACACAGTTGTTAAATAAATATGATTTATGAGTCTGTTAATCGGACGTTTCAATGGTCGAGTTTGTTGTGTCCATTGATACTTAGCATAACTTTTGAGACTCTTTGTGAAATGCTTAGAATGAAATAAATTAATAATAAAGGTTAAATTTCAATAATGAACGCAAGATTAAATATAAAATAATTACTTATTTATTATATTTGTTATTCAAGTAAGTTACTATATCCTGCAAATACATACATAATATAAACACATAATAACAAAATACAATTTGTACGTTGTTTCCTGAAAACACAAACATATGTTACATCCAAATGCAGTAAATAATATACATATACAAAACATATACGAACAATAAACAATCAACAAATATATTTTATCCCTACCTAAATGCGTTCATTATTCTCAGATGATGAATTACGTTAATATTGCTTTATAAAATTTATGATTCATATGATTTATATATAATCTCTTGGGGTTTGTTCTTTGAAAAGAGGAAACAGTGCAGTAGTATATATTACTAAGATTTAATAGACATAAAAGCTTATCTTGTGAGAGTGTTTATCCAATATTCCGCCGGTGTGAGATGACGTTTGCTGGAGGACTCGTCGTGCATCTTACTCAGTGTTATGAAAAGCACTAATCACTTCACTTCACTAAATCTTCACTCCCGTTATGTGTACGGTGTTGTTGTACCCCGCTGATATCGGGTGTTTGGAGTTCAAATATTGAGATGTTAATATTGTCATTAAGCTGAATTGCTCTGAGAGTTTGCCGTGTTCGTGTACATGATTAACTGTTCCGTCTATCTGGATGTAGTGTATACTGTGTGCTTAATTGTTCGATATAGTTCATTCAGTTAATTGTTCAACGTAGTGACTCATTGTAATGTGAGAGTGTTTGAAATGTCACTCACTGTTATACTTTGGAATGTTAATTACTTGCGTTATTATGTTCGCATCGGTTGTAGTTTCAAGTCCCGTGCGCACTATAGTTTATCAGAACATATACGATTGTCGAACTGACTTGTGTGTAATTGAGACTATATCGTATGTCTAAGTTCACTTATGAATTCACCGAATTGTAAGTTCGGTAGGTCGCGCAAACTGTTTCTATCACTGAATGTATTACCGTTCCGACTATAATCAACCGTCTGACTGTCGTACGTACTGACTTATGAACTTATGACCGATTGACTTGTAGACTGTAGACTGTAGACTCTCGTTCCGCGTCTTCGCAAAACAGTTTTATTGAAACATCTTACCCATAAGTCTAAATTCTGGATTTCTACGCCCTCTCGGATCCGTGATTGGTTCTACAAATTCCTACTTCTCTGCAGATCTCACCCTCTGTTTCCCGATTCGTCGTCCGAACCCTTCTTACTCTCTCCACGAGCTCTTTTAGAAGATGCTTGATGCTGGTTGGTCGTCGTCATCCCCGGAGTATTCCATGTGACGAACGTGGTACGGATTCTAAGAAACTAGAGCAATTTTCCGGCTGTCTGTCAACCTTTGTTTAGACTTTGTCAAGGTTCTGACCGATCTTTTGTTAACAGACTGCAGAGTCCTGGTTAATTGTTCAAGATATTCGTTGTTCGTTCCGCCGATTATCAACCCTTCGCTGGAGTCGTTTCTCGTCGATCCCACGCTTTCCAGTCGTAAATCTCAGTAAACTGTCAAAGGTTTGTTTTCACGCTGTGCAGGGTGTACTGGCAGTATTCACTGAGTCTACGTTCTATTGTTTATCTGTTCGTTGAGATTGCTCTGTACTCCTTTGTAGCAGAGTGAAGCCTTTCATATTTGTGCTCGTTACAGCTCACCTCCACAGCAGGCGTTCCATTTCGTTTCCGCGTAACTCGGCAGCTGGACGAAGTCTTTGTTTTCGATTGCTGGGTGCTTTAAATTGTAACAAACTGCGAGCTGTCAACGACGCCCTCAAATTCTTATTGTGTGCTGTACACAGACGTTTTTTCTTTGTCTTCGCACTGGCGTCGGGTTTGACGTGTCCCTAATTCGTCATTATTTACGACCTGGGCTTGTGTCCGTCGACTCGAGTGTGGGAACGTGCCACTTGATCGAGGAATTAAAATTTTTTTTTAATTTCGATCACTATACAGTGAATGTATAAAAAAAACAAGAATCGGTCAGTCATATCTATAAGGTCACAATAGTACTCGGCTTGGAAGAAAGGTTTTACTATACTATTTGTAAGATCTATGATTTTCATAAGTAAAAGTCAACAAAGAGAGTCAAATCAGCTGATTTTCAAAGACGTCAAGGCCAAGAAACAGGGAAAAATAACAGTGAAAATCTTATTAAACAAATAAAAATACATGAAAAATAATAAACTAAAGAATAGTTTAACGAGAGGGACTTAAACTATCTGATACGTACACGTTTAACTGAAACATTCTGTTTTACAGACTGTTTATATTACTAGATCTGTACATGTAAACGTTACAACAACATTAATATTTTTTAGTATCCTTTATCAGAAAGTGTCCTATCATATGCGTCCTATGTGTGAGTATCGTATGTAGGAAAGTAGCCTATCCTCCTTAATCAATGTCAAAAGTATTGTTACAACATTACAGAACAATCTACATGTTTCTCAAATGTTTCAGTGGAATCCGGCTGTAATGTGTGTGCATTCTCAACGCGTTAGCCAGACTGTGTCAGATGTCGCGCGGCCGCGCGCGCTGAGTGCAAAGCCGCAACCAATTACGTTCTGGTGTTTTATAGTAGGGCTGTTTGGTGCGTAGTATGGATGTTTCTCGATTTTCGGCGGGGTATAAATACAAGTAGTCAGAGGCGTTTAGTTTCAGTTTGAGTTGCGATATATTTGAGTGAGATTCGCAGTATTGTGGTGAAGTGTAATGTGTTTTATAATTGTGCGGGACAATTGTAATACAATTGTGTTTTATATTAATAGACATTTTTATTGCGTGTGAACAATTTTATTTGATTTGTTGTAAGACCGTACCCTATCTTGTTGATTACAAACTGTTTAATTGTGATAATTAAAGCAGGTGAATAGTAACTTAAATGGTGTCTTGTATTTTGTTTTCCACTGTACCATACGACGATCAGTTAGACCGTCGTAACAGTATGTTAATAATACTTTGTTAACAATAGAATGTTTCTAAATCATTCTGTACAAAATGTTAAATTTTAATTCAAAATTATAAAATTTATCATTTTTAAAATTATGGTCAAATTTATGCGTTAAACTCTGTAAAATAGTAAAAGTAAACGTAGGATATTTAAAAAATTTGTTTTTAGCTTAAATTATCTACTTCTCAGTGGTGGCAAATATAAATTACATTCAAATTTGTTTTTTTTTTAACTAACTTCATATAGGCCTAAATAAATGTTTGCACCGGTAACATATTTTTTAAAGTTTTTGTTGATTATATGCTGACGTTTTAGGTTTACAAATCGAAATTCTAGGAATATATTTTGAAATAATTGTACTCTCGACCAAAGAGGCCAAATGTCTGCATACACTCTCTCATATATAGTGTACTGAGAAGAGTGTTTGAAAACACTCTTATCTCATATAAGAGTGGTTGAAAACAGACGCACTTTATGTGCAGAAACTTGCTTCCCTCGAGTTCGTAAGCTTTGCGCTCGAAGCTAAAGCTATAAAACAGTACTAACCAAAAGCGCGTCTATTGCAGAGTCGGTCTGTTTCTTTATTTTTCGAGTAGCAAATTAAGCGTTTGTAGGCAGGCATTTCATAACTGTGTAACGGCGTTAGGCCGTTACGCAAAATTTCAGACTAGGCTACTTAACCTAGAGGAAGCGAAAAGTGTGCTGGAGGCCAAACAGAGTGACAGGATTTGCAATCAACACTCTTTTAACAAGTAACAAATTTTATTAGTGTTTAACCTGTGACACAATGATCTAATCATGTTGCATTTTCTAAAAGATCATTAATTTATGTTGTTACAAAGTATTCAGTTAAAAAGTATGACCAGTTATAACCAGTTACAAAGTATTCAGTTACTATTTTTCTTTTTTTTTAACAACTTGAGTTCTTGATTTGAGGTATTGTGAGTTCTTAGCAAGATGTTTAACGTGAACACCAGGGGGCCAGTCTATTGAGTTGATGTTGACTGAAAGGTCAAAAGTTCCCACCTGTACTTTTGTGTTGAAGAACTCAAACGGTACCATGAGTGTTGCAGATTGTCCCTACATTGTGGTGATTCTCCAGTGGGTCTCGTTCCGGCAGATGTGGGTCCTTCGGTGTGTTCTGTGGATCAGTATTCCTGGGACTGACGGCTTCGGGGAGCATCCTGGTGCATTACTTTGCGGGTAGTCACAAGTGTTGGTGTGACTACCGCTCCTTTCCCTTTATCCTGGCTGGTGCAGGGACCCTATAACATTTTTATTTGGAGATTAGCCGGCAGTTAATACACCTACACATAACACTCTCTCGCCTCGGAACACAGACACCGCACTCACTTTCACAAACTTTTATCAACATTTTATTTGCTCTGATTAATTTAGCATTGCTTATTTTATTCAATTATAGTCATTACTTTTAATCAATTTTATTAAAAGACAATTGAATACAATATCACCACGTGTTTCCAGACCGGAAGTAACGTGTAAATCAATTTTACAATACAAAGGTTTTACAGAAGTCTGGGCCACACACACACTTACACAATCATGGCACATAATCCATAATTAAATGAACACAGAATAATATAATTAAGTCTAACCTGAAAGCTTTTACCAGATTACGAACTTGTGTGAAAAGATCTGCACTTAAACCCTGGGCCGTCAGACCATTGGACGTTGTCCTCGAAGGTTGCCAGAGGAATGGGGACTAGGCCAGAATTAGTTGGTCACTCACCTTGCATAAAACGACCTGTCCCAATTTGCAGAAAATAACCTTTGGTAACCTGCTTACTAACAACTTACAGCGAGCAGCTGACACGGTTGTCTAGGCCTACTAGACCGCGTCGCCGGAGCGTTGACACGGCCGTGGCAATCATATCTTAATGATCGAGGTGGCTGTGGTAAGCACAGCTGCCAAGTGCGCTGGCAGCACTGAATAGAAATAACCGCGCCGGTAAATTCAAACCCCGGCACAACTGTTAGTGGTATTCACTACGTGTTTTTGAACTGTCAGTGATGTTTTACAATGGTAATATTATTTGCAATAACAACAGTGCACAGTATTTATTTTTAAATAAAATTTTTATTATGGTTTTGTAACCACACAACAAATAATAAATTATTATACTACTTTGCCGAGTGATGTTTGTGGAATTTTTTGTGAAGATATTTGGGAGTTGAGTAAGCAGCAATAAAGCAGCTTTTGCACGCGCTACGGTGAGCTGCTTTTAAATGTCTTATAAACAGAACTGTTTGAGTATAGTTTCTTAGTACTTAGTGTAGCATAAAAAGTTCGTTATTACACAATAATCTAATATTAAGATTTATTTATATAATAAATCTAATTATTAATATTAGTCTAATACGGTATTAACTCGTATAAACTATTAGCTCGTATAAACTGTTTGCGTTAAACGTTAGTTTTGTTTTTTGTTAATTTTGAGGACGTATTGACTAAAGGTTTGCAAGAATATTGGCAAACCATATGGCTAAAATATATTTTATTCTAAAATGGACAGCTAAATACTGCAGTAACTAAATGGATAATGAATCTTAATTTTCACAGATACGTTAGAAAGCGATCGTTAACTAGTATGACTGGAAGGAATCATGTCTCTAAAATCAAGGAGTAACTAAGAAACACGCCTGAAGTTCTTCAACGTGGTGGCCCTCCCCACACTCTCTGTGGATCTGAGAATTGGATTTTAACGAAATCTCAGACCAGTCTCATTCAAGCGACTGAAATGAGATTTCTCAGACACGTGGTAAGATATACTTTTCAAGATCGCAGAAGAAATGTCAATGTATGACAGGAATATTATGAGTATACTTGACACAATTGCCAAAAATCGGCTAAAATGTTTGGAACATCTCAACTATATCCCCAAATAACTACTGAATTTTAAGCCGAAAGGATGAAAATGTGTGGGGGCCGAAGAAGAGTTGGAGCGACCAGTTCTAACCTATCTGATTCTTCCGGAACAAACCAATTTTGGTTTAATCGTTGCTCAAGATGATGATGACCGAAAAGAATCAACTGAACTTTTACTATACCTGTTACGTTTTAGAGTTACCGCGTACTACTGATGCTGTTAAGTAGACTCTACAACCAAATCATTCAAGAACAACTTTATATAACTTTTAAAACTTTTATTTTAACGCCCGTCAATACTGTCGCAGTTATTTGACGTTCGACATTTCTGCCCTGACGGTATCGGTTTTTGTCGGAAGCCTGGTCACTGCCCTGTTCCGATGAAGTCTTTCGGTGTCTCACCACTGACACTTCGTATTTTACTATCAATGTAGTCGGAGCGACCCTGCCCTCGGTCGGTACCAGGTCAATCGTTAAAGGACTGTAACAGTTGTCCTCTTCGCGTTAAGTAATACGCACAATAAATGTTACGGGACTGTAAGTGTTTATTTCTTTTCATTCTGATTCAGTTTATCTAAGAAATTTAGTGATCGCTCTTCGTTCATAGTTTCTTGTGTCTAGTGACTAGGAGGTTAATATACTTGTATGATACTTATTGTATTAACACTGATTCGCATAAAAGTGATAAATTTGTACATATTCTTACTGTCTATGGGGTTGAATTATTCTACCTGCTTAAGGCAGCTGTCTAAAAAAATCTGCATGGAGAACCATACATGACTTCCATGTTCTATGATTTATATTTAAAATCATTTACTTGAATTCGGTTCGCTAATTTCTAAAAAAATATCCCCCACCTTGAAACTATTTTTAAAATTTATACATATTTTTGTTATTATGGTGTAGTCGTTTAATATGATGTTATTTTCGAGCACTTAATGTATAAAAATGAGGTACTTTATTCTTATAAAGCAACTGAACTACGTTGATAATCACGCATTAATTACATTTTTATATAATTATGTGACCATAAATTATTTTGTGGCCTGTTGGGCCGTGGTTGCGGATCTTCACGCATAGATGATTTAAATTAAAATAAAGAAATTATAACTTTCTTGCCTTGCAACGAAATTATTTTATTTTTAACAATTACTATTGTTTGAAAAACATTAAATGCATTTTTCTTTAATTTCGTCAAACTCATCAATTAAATACCAAACGTGAAAAATTACTGCTTCCCCCTTTAAGTACACTTTTTATTTATAGATATTTCATCTATCTTTCTGCAGTGCATTATTATGCTTTTCTTTTGAGTATACTTTATTTATCAAAATTAACTACTTTATTCTTGTTAAAACGTAAAATGTTGCAGGTAAACTACCTCTCTTCCTTAACCGATCTTCACTAAAATCAGTAGGCCTTGAGTTCTCTATAACTCATTTACACATGTAAAAGTTATTTGATTCTGTATGAATTTGTGGCTGTTATCGTTTGCCATAGAAAAAATTCTACACACAGACATACAGACACAGAGACACTTTACGGAAAATGACTTTTCTTCACGTTTTGAGGGTAGTACAATAAGAATCAGCCCTTATCTCGAACAAGATTTTTTCTCCATCACCATACTTCTATTTCCTTACGAAACATGAAAGTAAAAACAATTTAAATATAACATTGAGAAACGTAATTACAACTGAGTGCGATGACAAAAACTGACAACAATTCTGATATTTTCGTACAAAACGTTACTGATAATGTGTCACGAGGTTGTAGGAGAAATGTCAAGGGACAAGAGATAGCGGCAAAGTTCAAATCGCAACTCATTAAGTGAAGCAGCTATGATAAATGTGTCATCTCCCTGGTTAGGGGTGGTTGGCTGTCTCCTTTGTTGTTAAAACAACCCCACAAGACGAATGGCTGTCTCTCACATCCTGTAATGCCTGTGCTTAACGTTAATTCATTTCCTGCCCTTGAATGTATTAAACGGTTTAGTCTTAGAAATTATATGTTTTATTAATCAAATAAAAAACTTTATTTTTTTAAATTATTATGTTTAATATTCAAAGTACTGAGAAATTTTGACTGAAACACAAATTAAAATTCAATTTTATTAAGTTTTTCTTATTTAGTTTTTCTGATTAGTTACTTCTAAATTTTGAATAGTTCTTAAAGCCATTGTTTAATTTAAAGTATTATTTTCTTTACATGATTCAATAAGTTTCTTTAAACTTGTAGTCACGGTTAAGAGTAACTTAATGGCACTAAGTGTTACGAGAACTTATACATCTTTTACCGCAAGCAAACAAACATCACTGCAAACAGCATTTGATGCATCACTGTAGTGAAAATTATAAAATGGATTAGTGTAATATAATTATAAAACTATTGTTTTATAAGTCAGTAGGTTGTACACAAGCCAATCTTCTCTGAACCAACGTAGGAACACTGCATTACACGAGACTTCTAGAATTTTCACTCAGATGTGTTACAGCATGCAGAACGTAGAAAGAGACCAAATTTAAAGTTTATTCTGCTACCGACCTTGGGACTAATTTGATGCAGAATAGCAATTGTGAATGTGAAGATATCGAAAGGGCTCCCCCGGAACAAAGCAGTCAAGACGGGGCGTCGAAGAGTAAATAACTACGGTATTAAGAGGAACGTTTGAAGTGCAGAACACTTACGAAAGGCCAAGGAAAATGTTTTTCAATCAATTGGCCACCGACGCTAGTTTTAAAGGCTACAGAGTTTTGATTTTAAGCAGAAAATGACCTGAGAACTTCAGAATATAGCTATATGTAGGCGAATGAACATTGTATATTTGACGAAGAATAATGTATTGAACTGCATTTCATTTTATAAAATGATATTGCTCCTATGTATTTATGATAACCATGGGTATGCTATAGATTATTAGAAAATAAACGCAGGCTCATAAGTAATTTACTGTAACATAATTATTTATTTTTATTAGTTCAAGTGTTTGAATTGTAATATTACTATTGCATGTAGTATAATAGCAGGAGTTTCAGTAGTCGGTAGTGCGTTGTTATACTGCTATCAGCTGTTTTAAGTTCTGTGAATTATTACTGGTACTTGTTTTGAAAACCTGTTAGAAGATTGGTGTAAATGATGAGATGGATTAACGGCAAAATAGTTTTGAAAACGCTACGAGGTGAAGAATAAATATTTTACTTAAAATTTGATTAAGAAATCTGAAGAAGAGTCAATATTATGGAACCTACTAAACTGACCCAAAAAACTTTGACTACAGAAGGAAACGAGGAAAATTATTTATTATTTTGGTAGACAGCCCTTATAATTCAATCGTACATTATCGCATGCCAAAGAGTTCAGTTCATCCTGCTGCGTGAATATAATAAGTTTGAAACCTTACATCATGAGTTCTGTTCATTGTTTAATTAAAATTAAGTCTGACCGGCACTTGTTCGTATTCAGATAAACTTCACTTTTGTATAAAATGTTTTTATCTGTCAATATTCGTCACTCTACAATTGACACTTTGTTGTTTGCGGACGATCAGGCTATTCTGTCGGACTTGAAAATAGATTGCAGACGAGGATACATTTTTTAAATTGAATCTGCAAAGACTCTGGATTGTAGATATCCACACGTAAGACCAAGGTGATGGCTTTTCGTGGAACTGATCCCGTACGGGCAAACATTTTTATAGATGGTACTGTCCTGGAACAAGTTAGCAATTTTGAATACCTAGGCTACAGTGAGTCTTATAATGCATGTAACGACATTGTGAATAACTTGCATAAGTTCAACTTATGTGTGGGACCATTAGGCGAACCCTTAAGTCGGCAAGTAAAGGAACACGCCTAAAATTCTACAAGGTGATGGCTCTCCCCACAATTCTTTATGGGTCTGAGAATTGGACTTTAACGAAAGGCTAGGCCAGTCGCATCCATGCGGATGAAATGAGATTTCTCAGGCACGTGGCAGGGTATACTCTCCATGATCATAGAAGAAACACGGCATTATCATATACAACAGAAACTGAATATTATAAGTATAGTCGACAGGCTCGCCCAGTATCGGCTGAATTGGTGGGAACATCTTTGCCGAATGGATGATTGCCGCATCCCCAAACAACTATGGAATATAAGCCGAGGGGACGGAGAGGTGTGGAACGTCTGAGGAAGCACAGGAGTGACCAGCTCTAATCTTTGCCTATTTGAGACCGGAACAAACCATCCTTGGTTTCATCCGTGAAGATTATAATGATGATGATGATGATGATGATGATGATGAAAATATTAGTGTCCAATCTTATGTTGGAAACTAGACTTGCACAGCCAGGAGTATGGATTTGTGTAGTCCTATAATTATTATTAAATAATTAGCTATTTGTTAATCTTTTTGATATACTGATATTTGTGACAATTAGTACAAAATGTTGCACAATTATCTCATTCCGGGGCTTAAGTTAGTACGTGGTGGAAGTAATCATGTAAATAATGACGTATTATGTAATTAATCACTTATATAATGATAGAATATATTATAACGTGGCTCCGCCAAATTATTTATTGTCTAGTAAGAAGAATTTCACGTGAAAATTATGTTTTTTAACTTGCATCTAATAGCAACGCGACTTTCGTTCGTTTGAAGTACTCGAATTTCTTCTATTTAATTAAATCTAATCGTAAATTATGTTATATTGTTGTTATAGTTTAAAGGTAGACTAATTAATTATCATGATAAAATGACTACAGACATACTAAATGTTGTACATATATTAATTTTTACGTTGTAGCAATAAATTTTTGTAACACTATTTCTTAATTAAATGAGCTGTATTGCCTTTGTACATTCAATGCGAAGGACTCTGTCTGTTTCTGTCCCTCTGTTTCTCTCTCTCTCTCTCTCTCTCTCTCTCTCTCTCCCTCTCTCTCTCCCTCCCTATCTTTCTGTTATTACGGAACACATACGCACACGGTGCAAATTACTTTGCAAAAACCAATATTAAATTATCAAATGATCAGTCTTTTATTTTTTAAGTACAGTACATTTGTAATCTTATAAGACGTTTCAGGTGTGGACAAAAAGTATTATATTTTCATTAAATATTTAATTTGTTACAAAAATTAAATTGGAAAATTTGTTGTTACAGCTCGAGTTAAAGTTGGAAAAAGGATATCCAGCAAGATAAGTATTAGTAAGGGCTTGAAACAGGGTTGTTGTATAGTTCCGATTTTGTTTAAGATCTATCTAAATGAAGCCCTAACATCATGGAGGAAAAAATGCCGTAATATGGGTGTACCACTTGGAAATGACAAGATGTTTACAATACGCTTTCCAGACGATCAGGCTATAATTGCAGAGGACGAAATTGATATAAGTTATATGCTTAGGAAACTAGTAGAAGAATATGCGAAATGGGGTCTCGAAATAAATACCTCAAAAACTGAGTACTTTATAGTAAGCGGTGAAGGTCAAGATCTAGAACTAGGAATAAAAGTGATAAAAAATATTAAAACTTCAAGTATTTGGGTGTAACAATGACATCGGATGGTGACACCAACCAAGAAATAAAAGTAAGAATAGGACAAGCTAAGGCAGCAACAAAACAATTAAACAGTCTGCTTTGGATTCCAAGAGAATAAAAAACCATAAAATCAGAATATATAAAACTATATTCGAAAGTATAGGCCTATGTAGAGCAGAACTGTGGGAAATTAATAAAAGAAATAAATCCAATATATGAGTTATGGAGATGGATTACTGGATTACTGGCGGAAGTGCTGCAGAGTAACTAGACTAGAGAGCGTGAGAAATGTAGACATAAGACAAGCAATGGGAATCGACCTTGACATTATAGAAACAATAATGTCGGGTAAGAGATGGCCAAGGAAGGTATGGAAATGGACTCCACCCTCTAGAAGAAAAAAAGGAAGACCTAACATTCATGGAAAATGGACGTCGAAGATTCAGTGACTGGAAGAGGACTTGCAGAACTGTTCAGACCGGCGCCAGTGGATGCTAGGATGCGAGAGGCGGCGCCAGCCGTAATTGAATCGCAATAAAAAAAACTATTCATAAGAAAAGTTACTTTAGATGTTTTTTTCGTATTTATAACTAATAATGAGAATATTTTTTACAAATGTAGTAAATATTTTAAAATTAAAACAACCAAAATTAAAGTAAATTTTCCACGTGGGGCAGAAACAAAACACGTATTTACATTATATTCATTTAGAAAACTTACTTTAACTTCGTAACGCTTCTGTCTAACTTGAATAAATGGTGAGAGCGTAAGGAGTTCAATCGGCGCGCCCCATCAAGAGCAGCACTCCAGTTAATGGGCCGTTAAGTGCAGAGGGCAGGTTAAAGTGAGGTTAGAGGGTTGAATTACATTAGAAGGAGAACTGATGTTATACGCCAACTACTTCAGGCTAACACTACGTGTATTTTATGGGATCAAAACTATGTAAAACGTTATTCACTTATAATAAGAGAACAATAAATGGATATCGAAAAGTTGTTTTCTGCTGAGTAGTACTTGAGTAATAGTGTGATGTAATATATTTAATGTGTTGACTAGTAATTAGTAAAGTAAATATTAATTCGGGGTTTATTTTTACCTACTGCAAATATAAATTCACCTACTACACTACTTTTATTATTATTGATATTATATTTAATATTTATAATAACTTTACCTGAAGATGTTTTTTCCTTATTTGGAACATGTTTCGGGACACTTAGTGTTCCCATCCTCAGCCTTTCTAATTTTGAATCTTGTGAAGAACTTATGTGATGGTTGGTTGTTATTATGGTTTCCTGTTGGCATTTGGTACTTTAAATTGGAATTATTGTGTATGACTGTGGTGCATATATAATAGTATTTTATGTATTTTCGATGTTGAGTGCTTTGAAAATTGTGACATGTTTTGTGTTGATTTATATTTGTTCAGGTATTAGTTTGTTTTGTGTTTTATGTTTGTACATTTGTAAATTTTCCCAAATGTTCATTATGGTGCCTTAGTGTGGTATGTGTTTTATTAGTGCCATGTTGGTTATGTCTGGGAATTCCTGTCCAGTGTTTACTGCATGTGTGGTCAAATTGGATTGATATTGTTACGACGGTCTCCTTCGTCGTCGTGTGGTACAGTGGAAAACTAAATACAAGACACCAATTAAGTCACTAATGACCAGCTTTAATTATCACAATTAAACAGTTTGTAATCAACAAGATAGTCTCTTACAAAAAATCAAATAAAAATTGTTCACACGCAATAAAAATGTCTACTAATATAACACACAACTGTATTAAAATTGTCCCGCATAATTATAAAACACGTAACACTTTGCCACAACACTACGAATCGTACTCCAATAAATAGTAACTTAAACTGAACTGAGCGTCGCTGAGTACTTGTATTTATACACCGCCGAAAATCCAGACCATTCCACATACTACGCATCAGCAATAAAGGAAAACATTAGAGCGTAATTCATTGCGGCCTTGACACAGTGCGCGCGGCCGCGCGACTTCTGACACAGTGTAGATAATAACGCGTTGAGAATCACGTACGCACACACATTACAGCCGGATTCCTCTGGAACATTCGAGAAACACGTAGATTGTTCTGTAATATCGTAACAATATATTTCTGGTTTATTGTATGCGTTTAGATGTGCGAAATAACGATTTTGCAGTTGTTTTTTGTTTGTCCTATGTAACATTTATTGCATTTTTGGTATTAAATATTGTATACACCATTGGTTGTTGTATTATCGTTGTTGTGTGGGTTATTTAGTTTTTGTAAATTATTTTTATTAGTTTTGCATGCTACTTTAATGTATGTGTTTTTAAATAATTTGTTAGCTTTGTCATTTTATTATTTATGTATGTGAATGTGGCCCATTTTTTATTGTTGTTATTATATATGTGTTGTTCATTTTGATTAATTCTTAATTGTTCAGTTTTTATTTTTATTATTTATATGTAAGACAACATATTTTGTTTGTAATTTTAACTAATGCTACTATTAATTTAAATTTTACAAAGGTAAAAGCTGCAATAATACTTCGTGTGATTCAGAATACACTGTCGCCTGAGCGCATGTGGCGCCGCTCGATTAAGCTCTTCTAACTCATTAACCTTGTAACGTTTGTAAGTCACACCACATCCCCTTCCTGCACATCTTTACAGAGAGAAGTTTTGTATTTTATAATATTTCAGTAGAGTCTAATTACGCCCTCCATTTCCCCTTATGTTTTGTTGTCACGTGCTTATTTAATCATTTTGTATATATAATTATAATCTACCTTATTTATGCTTAACATGAAATATTCTTTTCTTTTTTCAATAATTGTGTCTTAGTTTTTTAAGTACATATACTTCAATGATATAATTTTTAACTAATAATATGGCAGTTCTTTATAGAGTACATCATTTAATTATGTAGGCTTATATAACCCCCCTCTCTTCCATATTCCTATTAAGTAAATTTAACTTTTTTCTCCTTATCCGTTACTGGAACATATTGTTACTGCTTCGTATATTGCCACCCTTGTTTTCCTGCTATTTTCTTTACTTTTAACCTTTTAACGTAATTATCCTTTTTCTTACATTATTTCTTTATGCTATTGCGTACAAATGGTAATATGGTATAGTTTATTATGCTATTGGCTGCATGGTGAAATATGTTATAGTTTATTTTAGATATAAAAATATGTATTGCAGAAAGTGACCAGATCATAGTATATTAGTCCAGATTTCGCATAAATAGTTGATGAGCTATAGTTTATTTAGAACACTAGGAAGTGACCGTTTGGTAAAAGGGAAATTTTATCTAAACGGAACGTTTGTAACATAAAAACAAGTACTGTCATACTTTGAGCACAACAATGCAGGAAAGATGAAGACTACACGTCAAGTATATTTTACGTTATTGTTGCAGACATATCGCGTATTTTTTAGTTTCAGAGAGATAAATTAACTTTGAAGAGTATTAATAAATACAATGGTATTTGAAACCATTAAGATTTAGTTTTCATGGAAATATTTACAATGAAAGGTAAATTTATTTTATTATTTAAAAAACATATAACTTTTGTTTGTTCTGTGGTTCAAGATTATTTTAT
The DNA here is from genome assembly GCA_034769895.1 of Magicicada septendecula. Taxonomy (NCBI): domain Eukaryota; kingdom Metazoa; phylum Arthropoda; class Insecta; order Hemiptera; family Cicadidae; genus Magicicada; species Magicicada septendecula. Next base: position 87,232,360 of record CM068375.1, on the reverse strand, counting down.
GTAAAATACACAGGTGAGTACACTATTTTTAGTTAATGATTGAAGCAATCAGATAATCAAAATAATGACAGACTAAAGAAATAACGATTACTGTACAAAATATATTTTGTTTATTGTTGTTTATTAATGTGGGCATTTCTGTAGAAAGAAAGTGTATTGTTTCCAAAAATTGTTCTATTTTATTCTTACAAGGGTAATTGTTTTGATTTCATTAAAGAAATTTATTCTATACCGAGGACAATACTATTAACTATGCATTCTTCAGTAGAATTAAATATCTTGCATTCAAACGTACTTATCTTTTCAATATATAAAACAGAATAATTCTCCATAGTTCCTTATAATCCCCTATACGGAGCAGAGAACATGATAAGTACGGAAGGTATGAGTAGTATTTCTGGAAGGCAACAAAGCGTCAGACATGCAACAGAATCTTTCAGAAAACGAAATTAATGTATAAATATTTTTACATTCTCATGTAAATCAGTCAATGAACATGATTCTTAAAATGGAGAACAGACATTAAACATGTTTACTATAAGAAACGACAATAAATTAAAATGTAGCAGAAATGTTAAAAACAACAAATAAAACTAAACATTGTAACGTTAATTATTAGTGTTACTACTACTTATTTCGCCTCACACTGGAGTCGTCAATTTGTAACGATAATAAATAAATGAGATGAGGTCTCGCGAGTAAACAATATAACAATTTGTGTTGAGATACGAATTCTTATGCTCCACGTAGCATGCGTCAATTTTTAACAAATTTAATATATATGTGTAAAATTATTAAACCACACCGTTGTTGTTGTCAATCTGTAACAATTAATATGATATGTTGAACGGTAAGTAAATTATTTTGTATTCTGCCGCTCGCTCCCACTATGCATGCAGTTCCAATGACGTCACTCAGAGTTGCCAACAGTTGCTCCGTCCGCTGTGCTATGTTAACTTATTTCTTAAATGAAACAGTAATAATAATGACGCAAATATAACACCAAACATATATCTTCCTTTGAACGATCTTTATTCAATGAAGCATTGGTTAATTATTTCTCGTTTTCTTTTTACGGTAATTACAATTGTGACAAAATTATGCGTCTTCCTTTATCAGTTGGTACAGTAGCTAAAAAGATTGTCAGCCGGACCAAAGGAATGATGCAGATTGTTTTTATTTCTATTAAAATAAATTATCTCAGGGCGTATCTGGTTCGGGGAATACGTTAAACAAATAATACTATTCTTAAAATCAAAATACAAATTTCACAGTACAAGGATATTACCAGGTTTTGGTGTGTAAAGTGCAAACTGGCAGTCGTGTATTGGTTACTTATTATTAGAGGTTATGACCAGTTTATGTGCTTATTAGTTATCGTTAAAGTTTCTTATGGTGTTCAAAAAAGTGTAAAGCTCAATTCGTGTTATTTGTGAGTGTTCTTTAGTGTTGGTGTGATATAGTGTCTGTAGTTTTATTTTGTTTAATTCCTAGAAAGTCGTGTACACAAATGTTGGTTTTGACACATAAGATAATAAATTGTTCAAATTCACCAGATCCTCTTCTTTCTTCTTCCAGGACAAGATAGGGTCCACGTCTTCTTCGTTTCTTCTCCCCGGATCTCAATTCTTCTGTATTAAATTCTGGATGTTCCTTTCTATATTATTATATCTTGTATTAAGTATATCGATTTATTTTACTAAGTCTGGTACGTGTTTTCACTGTTTAAAATATAATTATATGAGACGTTTTATTAACGCGTCTGTATTCAATGACCGTTGTTAAAGAAGTTCTCCTTTATTTATCTGAAATTTTTGGTTGCTAAGGTAAAACTTGAAATCTGGTTGGTTGATTCAGATGTACATTGTCATACAAATTCATTATTTCAATGTCTGAATTTTGTCAAAACTTTTAAATTAGTATAACTTTTCTGTATTGATTGGGAATTTAAAACTACTAGCATCATTATTTTGGTCTTCACATTTGTGACATCGATCGTAGTCCTTCAGTCTTCGACTGGTTTGTACCCTCCCCGCATATACCCGTGGTGCGTGTGGTACTGATTCTCTCACAGGTATATGGGACCTACAGTTTAACACCGGATATTTGTGACATATAGACACTAAACATGCCTACTTTTACTTAAGAAATACTGATGTTACATTTTTGCTATTTGAATTTTTCTTAAATAACTTAAAACGGATTATTTTGATTCCAGATTTGTTGTGTATACCATTAACTATAAATCTATTCATCCTTCAACATTTGTTTTACAAAATTCTAACAGTATTTCCTAAAATTTACAAAAGTTGGTTTTACATGGCTTCATACAGTTTGCCATCCACAAAAACATTTGCTAATTCATTTATTTGTTCAAAAATGTGATTACCCTTATAGAACTACTGCCTGTTTTGTTAGTTTTACTATTTCTTATTAATTTATAATGGTTTGTTACTTTGCTGGCTATTCTGATAATAGTTTATTTATTTTAACATTGGCCTATGTCATGGTGATTCTTTCAACACCATGTCACATATTGTTTTATTATTTAGCCTGTTGGCTTGAACACTTATATTTAATTATAATCATTATATTGTACGTTAACCCATGAGATTTAAAAATACTCATCATCCTCTCATAATGTGAACACTTTAACAAAATTACAAACAGATTGACTTAAATATTATGCCCTCATGGCTGAGATTCTGATAAACATTAAACAAATAAATTAAATTCCAACAAACACAAACACTGTTTATCATCTAATAACATTAATTCTTTTCTTTTTTTTCATAATTATTTTATAGTTGGTCCACCATACTATATCAGTATTGGCCTATTTCTTTGTGTGTTTGGTACCATGTTCTAATTTTACAAATTCTATCTGGCCCATTGTTTTAAGACCTTCTGGTTAATCATATGGTTTTAACATCTTCATTGCATTCTAATAACATCATTACGTTAAACAACAACAAAACAATATACAATCATATCAACTTAATGTCATGCCCAGATGGCTATGACTCTAATGAACATTGAACAAATAAGCTAACCTTCATTAAACCCTAACAACTGTTTAACATATAATAATATCTCTCCTCAATCCATTTTGCTATATTATTTAATTAATTATTCGAAGTCAATTCACATTGTTCATATAATAATAATGTGAATAGGTTATTATTCATTATTCTCTTGACAACATTATGTCCACTATTAATTACAATTAGTTGCATGTTTCATGTATCTATAATAATTGATTGGTTATATTATTTCATTATATCATTCAAATTAATAATCTACTAATATATCATTTTACATTGTATTGTATGTTTGGGCCTATTATCCCTCAATTTGTATTTTGATTATTTTTATATCTTGATACATTTAATGAAACCATTAGTTTACTTATAGTATTGGCACATAAGCTGTCTGTCTTTATAAGTATTAATTCTTGTCATTATTTGAAATTCATGTCACCATCGGGGCATTTTACATCACTTTGCTTAAGTATTAATTTGGGTACGGTCAGTTGTAGTACAAGTCAGTCTAAAGTAGTTATTCGTTCATCTTCACTATCATTTTGAAAGATATTTTTCTTCTTGTTTAGTTTCTTCTCCATGGTCTTCATTAAATCTGGTACGATATCAAGCTATGCCAAATGTAATGTTACAACATATATGGATATTATTCAACCACCAAGAGAAAAAACGAATTTCAAAATTTAACAACGTTTTGTCTTTCATTAATTTTGTATTTATCAGTTTTTTTTAGAAAAGTCAGTTGATTTATTTACACTAACAACACTCTCGAGAATTTACTTTGCAATAAATCTTACACTAGAACACTTAGAAAGAATGTCAGATTCTGGACTTGCTATACAAGTCTGGAAATACAAAACTATAGGAGACCCAGGAAGAGATGTCAGGAGGATCTTTGAAGGCGAACAGGCGAACAGGTAGCACCTTGCCTATGCCATGTTGTGAAGAAGAAACAGATGAAGGTTTTGCTGATAAGCGGTTCAAATTTCGTAGCAAATTGTGTTTTTCGTATTAAAATTTAGGTCTGTTACAGATTATACAAGAAAAAGTACGCTTTCGCAGCTCTTATTCACCAAACATAGTTTGATTTTTTGGCATCTGACGACCTTTCTCCAAAAATATATAGTTACAACAGTCGCACAACTATCGTCTCCGATGTAGTAAATAGTCGAAAAACAGAGAATTCGTCACTATCAACTGTAATAAATTTTTGTAAATTAAGATACTCGTATTACAAGTATTAATTGTAAAATTAATCCTAATGTTTAAAATTCTCCAACACACATTAGTATAACAAATAGTAAATACACCTAATTGACACGGTCGTAATGAATAATACAAGTCACCAGTTACATATATCCGTAGGCAACAATTCACAAGTAACACTTCATAGCAAATACCGCTATCCAATAATTCAGATTGAATTGCATCTCACAACTGATTAGCTGTTATTTATATCAGGCAAAGTTGCCTTTTGCGTTGTAGTAACGTTACCAGATTCTCCTATGTTGCCGGTTGAAGAATAATTGATCACTGAAGATGGTTCCAAAACTTTCTGGACCCGCGTACCACTTTGCCCTTTCGAGTTCAGTTCGCGTACCACCGGATATTAAAGAAAGGTTATTAGGGTTTTCTCCATAAAAAGCGTGATACAACATAAATAGTATAGCTTATTATTTTATATATGTATAATTTTTCGTTCAATAAATAGAATTTATAAATGGTTAATACATAGACTCTCAGGTTCTATGTTAAAATAAAGTATAAAGTTTTTTCAAAAGACATTTAATTACTTTAATTACAGATTTTATTGTTAGTACTAAAAAATAAAAACATTTTAAAAAGAAAATAATTAATGTGACACTTGTTGCAGTTATTTTGTTTTAATTTAAATCATGTCCGATGAAAACGTATTGTTGTTTTGAACATAACATTTTTATTTAAGTAAATACTTTTCCCTAGTAAATATAATCTTCTTACGTACTACCTTGGATCCCTCCGCGTATCACTAGTGCCATCGTTTGGGAACCACTGGTCTAGATGCACAGAAAGATAAAAACATGCAAGAGCATTGCGTCAAACTACTGCTCACATAATGAGCACAAAGCGTCATCTAGCCAGTGCGTTACTTCTATCCTTGGCGTAACACTATGAATAGTTAGTAATAATTCTTAAAAATTATTTATACCAACAAATTACTGTATTATCTGTACAGTGTAAACCTATAAGTAGTGAACTTCACATTGGGAAATTGATAACTAATTTCTCTAAATTTTGAAAGACAAGAAGTGAATTAAAATTTAATTCTGCAGAAAGTCCGTTTGTGACACACTGCATAGATTGCAATTTTAAGAAATTTAAGACATCTGTAAGTTAGGTCCTCATATTTCTAAAGGCCATTTTCCAATTCCTCAAGAGTGATGTTATCCACATTTCTACTCCTTTTACCACTAGTGGCTTCACCACCCACTTTTGGATGAAATTAAAGTTTTTATAATCTGGTTCTCACTGTTTGCTACATAAAATGCCAATACTGGCAGTATCCTTTTCATCTTCATTCAGGTGCCTTTAGATTCTATAAGCAGTTTTTTGCCTATAATATCACCTCCGATCCAGCTAATAGGCCTATCTCTCTCTCACGCCTCCTGATAGGCCTTCCGGACAAGTTGTGCTCTAGTTCTCTTCCGTATATAGTGTTATACACTCTGTGAGTCCCTTTACTTAAAAAGCTATTGTAGGCCTGATGATTCTTCTTAATGGCAAATTTAATCTCATTGAAATATTTAACCTCTTTTACCAGTAATTTTTCTTTTCCTTTCCCAAGGCTTAGCTTTACCCATTTGCCCATTCTTCTTCTATAGAGTCATAACAATTTACTAAACGCATAATACGTGGGACTTTCATGTCAATCCGGGACTTTTGTTTCGTGTGTTGTACCCGATGTGAGTTTTCATAATCCTATGATGGACGTCACGACACGCTTTGCAACGGACGTTAAAATCGCGCTCGTTTTGGCCCCAGCTAGATGTTATGTTCTCTTCTGCGTAACAACATAAACAATTGGGGGTCATATTATAACAAAAATTGTATAGTGTTACGTAATGCAGAAAAAGGGTTACGCAATTACGGAACGTTCTGGTATATTGGAGAAGGTTGCTGTACTCTATTCCGGCAGCTGTAATGCGTAGGTGACTGTTAACACGCTGGACAGTGTTACGTAATTGGAACAATCTCGTACATTCGATAGCGTTGTTCGAGATGTTTCTCAATTAGCCCAACGGTGCGTGTTTCTGCGAAGGTCGCGCTGAAGTGTCCTCTGGTATTTTCGATGGCTTGTTACAGACGCTTATTCTGGAACCATGCAGACTATAAACAGCCCATACCTGCTGCTTAGTTTTCAGTTATTGTCGGGCGATTACTCTGTGCGTTTAAGTGGTTATTAGTAAAAAGTAATTATTGTGGCGAAGTGTTATGTGTTTTATAATCGTGTGGGAAAATTGTAATACAATTGTGTCTTATATTAGTTGACATTTTATTGCGTGTGAACAATTTTTATTTGATTTATTGTAATAGACTCTCTTGTTGATTATAAACTATTGTATTGTGATAATTAAAGCTGGTGATTAGTGACTTAATTGGTGTCTTGTATTTTGTTTTCCACTGTACCATACGACGATCTCTGGACCATCGGAATAATATTAAAGCTTGTAATATATCATGAAGTTACATTTTATAAAGTTATTTTCCGCCACGGTTCTGGGTAGACTCTGTTCGTAAGCTGTGTACTATACAGAGTCAAACAAGGTAGCGCGTCTCACTGCTTGCTAACCACCAACAATGTGAAATATAGACGATAGCTTCACGAAAGCTGTGGGTTCCAGGATCACCATTCCATATCCGCTACTATGTAATGGCGTGTTTTCTCTCGCACAATATTTAATGCTGCACAATCTTTGTGTTTTTGTTTCTACAACGTTAAAAGGATTATACGATATTGTAGTAAAATAGTAGACTCTGAAATCCATTATGCGCGCTCGGCCGGGTCTATGTTCCGCAACTCTAAAAATAATATTTAGTTTATCCACAGGTTCATTAAATATTAATCGCAGATACAAAAGCCGTGGAAAATAATGTCGAGTGAAAACAAAGGGAAAGTGAATAATAATCCGTTTAGTTCGAGGCACACAGTAAAGCAACCACGATAAACCCGCCGCAATTTACACCATTTATCTATGTTGAGTTACGACAACAAATACACTACATAAGCTTAAGTGTACAGCTGTTTCGTAATTATTTATCTTTATTTTGATACCGTAGTACTGAAAATATATTGTATTAAAGAGGTGGCTTTTTTATTTTTTATATCTTTATTCCCATTATTAAAGTTTACAATGTTCATTACATTCACAGACCTAGGAATTACCTTCTCACCACATACTGTGAGCAGTGACAAGTTAATGTCCTTGCTGTACTCTTAATTAAAAAAAAAAAAAAAAAAACAGTCTTCCGTAGATTCAATTAGCTCTTATCGCCAACACTTTTGTCACATATTTACTGTGCAGTCACTGAAATCTTATACAGATTGTACTAAATCTTAACATATACTAAAAAAATATATCCTTAACATTTCAAAATTAAGTCTAATCGAAATAATCCTTATTAACCTTAAGCCACATCAATGATTATAACAAGCATTTATAATCTTATACTTGATAGTATACTATTAAGTTTACTATTAACAATATAAAATAATAAACCTAATATTTGGCAGTTACGGCAATATTCAACATAAAATCAACACTTTCGCATTCAACTAAATCTGATATGATCTTTGCAACTTAAATGAAATTATTGTCATAATTGTTTACAATTTTTATTAATAAACTAACCATGAAAACTTTTAGATTACAACTAAATTTAGTTATCCTCTTTACAATTAAAATACAATGACGAAATAAATTTCTTTTGTTAGTGATAACATCTGAACTATATTAACATTCTATTATTAACATAATATAGGCCTATTAACATTCGGTTAATGATATTTCAGTCAACCATAAGCATTCACATATATATGACTCTGTGTGTGTGTGTGTGTGTGTGTGTGTGTGTGTGTGTGTGTGTGTGTGTGTGTGTGTGTGTGTGTGTGTGTGTGTGTGTGAGAGAGAGAGAGAGAGAGAGCGAGAGCGAGAGCGAGAGAGAGAGAGAGAGAGAGAGAGAGAGAGAGAGAGAGAGAGAGAGAGAGAGAGAGAGAGAGAGAGAGCCGTGTGTTACTTAACGTATGGAAACCGATTTTAGGGGACCAGTTATTAATCTAATTCTAAACTTGATTAAAATCTAAACTTCGGTCAACGACATCTATTCTTGGTTCCGATATAAATGTAAAACAGATTAACTGTTTTAAGTCTTTAATTACAACAAATGTATCTCTAACAATTTCTGTAACAGTGCAGTGGGTTAATTAAAACACGTCATGATTAACATAATATGAGAATCAAGGGAAACGGACGTGCGGCAGTACGCAGCGCTACCGCTGAAGTACATTTGCACGATTCGCTCAATAATTTGGAAACCAATAAAAATAGATGATTAGGAGTTTTATCAGAATTAAATTTGAATCTTTCTGTACAATTCACTTGCTTAATGTGTTAGTCTAACTTGAACAGTAAAAACGTTTCTTGTACTATCAGCTACTTTTTATGCCTCACGGCATTTTAATTTGATATGCAATTTTATTTTTTATTTTATAAGTAAAAGGATATTATCAAATTTTAATGACATGTATACAATGTGGACTACATGAAAAAAATTATTGTTAAGCTGCAAGAAGATCTTGCGTAACGATAGTTTATATTTTAATACGTACTAAATCGAGTGTGCAATGGTTTTATTACGTTTTTTTATATTTACCTACTCAGTTTCTAAGATAAATACGTAAAATATACCAAAATATGGAAAATTAAAATACTGTTATTATTGTGTACTTTTTGTAGACTTATTTAGTACTTCATTTTTATCGGTCGAGGTTTTCAAGTCGCGAATCGTAGCAAACGAAAATCCCATAAACGCAATGTATATTCCAATCTCGCCCACTGTTTCATCCGACTGTGGACCAAGAATAGTTTCGTTTAGAGGTGGGCCGATATACCTGTAATAGGTATTTTGGAACGATATTTTTGTGGAACGGATGTAACAGTGACTGAAATGTTGAAATACCTGTTATTCGCGGCGACGCTGTTCCGAGTCGAGACACGCCGCCCTCGCTGTTCCGAGTCGAGGCACACCCCCTACGCACCTACACACACACACACACACACACACACACACACACAAAGTACGCAAGCTCACGTAAACGAATATGCCAAGGCCAAATACTAGGCGTACAAAAATATCGCTGGAATGCAAGGAACAGCCAGTAATGCGTGTTTAAAATACTAGGTATTTCAAATACTAGTGGTATCACCGATACACAAGGAACAACGCGTTCCAGAGGAACAGTAGTATTTTAGTAACACCTAGTATTTTAGGAACAGGTAGTATCAAGCATATTTCGAGTAGGAACTAGTACAATTTTTCGTCCTGTATACTTCATTCTGCGCAAAGAGCGGAGCTGTTTTTAATAAAGGAAAAAATTCATCCTGATGTTACATTTATTCTCGTGTGATATGCAGATATATAATACAGAAGATTATATGCTAATAAATTATATATTATACTAATCACCAACTTGGTAAGTTTTGAAATAACGAATTATATTGTGTTATAACTTATAGAGTGGCTGATGTTGATAGGTTATACTTTTTATTAATGTGATTTTAACTGCACTACACATCTGATCTCACGTAAATGACGAGATTGTTGTAATGGACGTTTATGCACTTTATCAAGTCCTGTTCCTTAAATCTAATTCCTTAAGGGAGTAACTACCCGTGATTATTCCCCTCTGTTGTGAGCGCTAATCTATTACCCTTCAGGACTTACAGGTTCTTTATGCCTCAACTTGGATGTGTCAAATTACCACAAGACGGGTTTTAAATTAATTTATTCCTCTCTTTGTGTAGATCCATTAGTAAACCTTGTTAATTCTATATAAATAAAAACACATGGAATAGTATCTGGTAATAATAATAATATTGTATTTTTATTCAAAAAAATTTCTATAGTCCATTCAGTGTAACTAATAATATAATTTATAAATCTCAGGGTCGATTCTCTTCTCTTTGTTTATATTATCTTTAGGTTCTTTTGGCTGATATAAAGGTTCAGTAATTATAAAGAAAAAACAAGTATAGAAAGTACATTACATTACAAACAATAACAATAATGAGTAATATAAATTGAGTATTAATTATAATAATATATATATACGTTACACAATGTATCAGTTCAGTTCAGTTCACACAGCCTTCTGGTATCCGTGATGGAAATTTCCAATATCAGTTTGTTTATGTTGTCCAGATGACGGAATCCACTTCTTTTGGTGTTCAATAAATGTTTATTTTCTCCTTTTCGTTGTCCGAAGCCTTATGGTGGAATATTAGGATTGAAGTCCAGTGTCCTGTTATTAAGTTGATCCAAGTGTAGTTGTTCCTTCTGGTTGTTGGATCAGTAATGTTTTAAAGGTGATTTGTTTATGATATTTCTTTATCTGCTCCAATTTTATATTCTGTTATAGTTTTATATAAGGTTTTTTTACTTTCTATTATATTATTTTTTAATAATATTCATATGTTTTGTATAAATAATTAGCTTGTTTTCAGAATTTACACTCAACTCTCCTTCTTGGCTTATTATTTTCTAATAATAATCAACAACATTCTTTTTCTCTCTTTTGGTTTCCTGGATACACATAAATACTCTGGTCATATCTGTTCAAATTGAGATTTAGTTGTCATAGGATATTATTTTTATAAAATACATTATTTTACCTTCTACATACAAGTTGCTTTTTAGTTATTACATCATAATACTTAATACAATTTACATATTATTTTATCTGACAAAACTATGAACAATTTTAATATCAAATATTATAGTTATTTGTAATTTGACAAATATTTTTGAATAATTTATTATTTACTGAACATAATCATCTAGGCCTATGTTGACTGGATATATTTTTATATTGGAAGACTCATAATCGATCCTGCTTACATTGTTTTATATTAATTAATTTCTTTAAATATAAACAAACTGTTAATTAACAATTATAGTCTAATTACTATAATTCCCTTTAGGGCTTAACTGAATGCACACTTTTAAACCATTGTCTGTGTGATCAATATCTATTAAACTTTAATAACTCAAACACTAATAAAGAAAAAACTAAATGTTAATGTTAGTATCATCTGGTACTATGGATTAGTAATTCATTTCATTAAATAATTGTTTATAATTACTATCCACTCACAGTTCTTCTTAATTGACTATCACTGTATTTCACATCCTCTTACCAATTAATTACACTTGTTTATATTACATTTGTAGCACATCTTAATTACATTTTACATTTACTTCTAAATTTGTATTGTACTTTATATGACTTTCTAATCGATTCACTCATTATTCATCAAATTTATTATCATCATTTATTTGTTTATGGACTACTCCAAATCTAACTAGGTACTGTTTATATAGTATAGTAATCTGTCACAGTAATGTCTGTTGTAGGACTTTTGGTTTGTTAATAGGTTCACACTTTTATTTATTATTGTTTCTTCCTTCAAATTATTTTGATTTCGATTTGTTTAGATAACTTGTTGTTCTTGCTTGTTGATGTCTTCAACAGTTGAAGTGTATGATATTATGGTATTAATATTGCTTGGTGATAAGATTGACATTTATTAAACAAATTCTTCATTATTATAGGCAAATTGAAACCTACCTTTCTTATCGATACCAATTATTTTCTTCTTTATCTCTGGAGTTTATTTATTTGTATTGGTGGCTTTAACGAATTGTAATTCTTGAGTTTTCTCTTGGTTCATTGTATATTTTATTTATATATTCCATTCTTTTATTCACATTGATTCCATACTAATGTTAAATGATTCCCCCCTATATTAATATGGTATTATGAATGAATATCGGCGTTGAGTGGCCCTTTTACGTCCAATTGCTCATCCGAACATTCAATACCTGGTACAGTGCACATTGGCTGCTGTCCATAAAATAATTCTAAAGTGGCGCCTTAGCTTTCACAGTCTATAAATAAAATAATTATAAATCTTATCATTATACACATCATTGGAATCTTTTATCTTCTGAATATTTTTTCTTATTCTACATTGCCTTCCAATAACTCCATTTATTTATTATATTCAATATTACTGTTGGTATATTTCTTAAGTAGATTTCTTTCTCTTTTATATAACTTCACTTCAGAGTTCAATGATTTATTAGCCTTAATGTCATTCACCTTTGTTATTCAGTACCTCTTGCAATATAGTAGTTTTAATTATCCTTCTATTATTCTATCTCTTTTTATACTGCAACTCTTCTTCAGCAAGTTCATTTTCTAATTAGTTTATTAAATTTCTCTTAGGCTTTTGTCATTAATATTGTGCTCCATTATTATTATTATATTACTATATATATTATTTAAGCTTGATTTAAATAGATGCGCTTATTTCTTTTAGAATTTTGGTGTCGTTACAAGGGTAATCGGTTTAAATTATGTCCGATGAAAATTTATTATTGTTTTGAACATAAATTTGTATTTATTAATTTTTTTAAGTAATATTTTTTTCCTAGCTAGGTCTTCTTGCTTACCACTAGTGGTATGCCTACCAAGGGTCGGGAACCCCTGTACTATGGGGGAAGGCCTTTTTAAGTATTGCTGTCCAGTGGAATGTGTTGACTGTGACTGTTGTTGGTTTTGCTTGGTGGCATGGATCGAAGAAGAGAAACAAGTTATGTGTGGAGCTTTTTTGAATCAGTCGGTAACTGTGTTGCATTGTGCAACATTTGCAAAACAAAACTATCATATAAAAGTACAGTTAGTAATTTAAAAAAACATTTACAAAGAAGCCATCCAACAGTTGCTCTTCCTACTATATCCACCCAAACTGCTGTGCAATCTTTGCCAAGAACAGAAACTTCTTCAGGTGATATATTGCAAATAGGACCAGATGTGCAAGAAAACTTAGTAGTAGAATCTTCCTCCCATTTTTTTAGTCCAGAGAGACCAATCACTTCAAGAGCTGCTACTGACACCTTCCAAAATCAACCATCTTCATTTCAGTCGCCTGTTCCAACAAGTAAAAAACAAATGTCAATATCAACTTACATACCCAAAAAATAAGCAGTATCTGATAAAAACAAAATTGATGAGGCCCTAATGAATCTTTTTATTTGGGATCTTCAACCATTTACAGTTGTTGAAGACAGAGGTTTCCGAAATTTGATGAATACTTGTGCCCCTAGTTATCAAATTCCTTCTAGAAAGTATTTTGCTAACACACGTTACCAGCTTATTATGAAACAAAGGTAAATGAAAACAAAAAGAATCTATTAAAAAAGATGCACCAAGTGTTTGCTTAACAACTGACACATGGTCTTCTTCAACAAATGAAACTTTTAATGCAATTACTGCACATTACATTAATCAGGATTTTGAAATGAAATATATACTATTAGACTGTTCAGTTATCAAAATAAATAAAACATCTCAAAATTTAGTAGATGAAATTTTGCGTATTATAAATGAATGGGACTTGTCTGGAAAAATTTCAATTGTTATTACTGATAATGCCATAAATATTACTAGTGCTATACAAAGCATACTTAAGTGGAAGCATTTTGGATATTATGCTCACACATTAAATTTAATTGTTCAAGACAGCCTGTTAATTGTAAATGACATAATCAAAAAAGTAAAAACAATTGTAACATTTTTTAAGAGAAGTAATTTTGCACATTTAAAAATCACAAAATATCAAGAACAGATAGGTGTTCAGCAACCTAAAAAACTTCTGCAAGATGTTGTAACACGCTGGAATTCTGTTTACTATATGCTTAAACGATTTGTTGAACTGGAAGATGCTGTAAAACACTCTCTGGCATTACTAACAACAGACATAGAAACATTAACAGCTGAAGAATGGGGAATTTGTAAAGAACTGTGTGCTATTCTGCGACCTTGTGAGGAGGTAACAAAAGAAATGAGTGGAGAGAAATATATCACCGCCAGCCAGATAATACCTATAACCCAAGGATTAAAATTATCAATACAAAAGGTAAGTGTGAAATTAACTAAACCACTTGTCAGAGAAATTGCACTTAAACTTCTAGAAGGAATTTCTGTAAGGTTTGCTAATTTGGAAAAAAGCAAAACAATTTCACTTTGCATGATGCTTGACCCCAGGTACAATCACTACTGTTTTGAAGACAATACTTCTCTAGAAAATACAAAAAAATATGCAGCTGAACTAGTATCTTCACACATTACATAACATTCAAGAACCAATACAAGCATTGAAACCAAAGTAAATCTACAACCTGACATAACAGAGGAGGAAACAGTTTCAATTTGGGACCATTATAAAAACCAGATAAGCAAAATTAAACAAATAGGGACATCTTTATCAATGGCTGTAAAAGAAGTAGATTAATATCTTCAAGACACACCAATAGAGAGAAGCGAAAATCCCTTACTGTGGTGGAAAGATCACCAACGTGTATACGCTAATCTTGCATATTTGGTCAGAACTAGATGTAACATGGTTGCAACATCCGTTCCCTGTGAAAGGATATTTTCCAGGGCAGGAATAATTTTATCTGAACGAAGAACACGATTAACTTCGAGGAAAGTGCAACAGCTGATATTTTTAAATACAAATTTGAAATAGTGTCTGAATAACTGAGATTCTAGTATTTTAAAAACCATTCAGTAGTTTAATTTTACCTATAATGTGTTATTTGAGTGAAGCAAATTGTAATGTGAATAGGTGTGACAAAGATTAGTTCATGACTTGTGTATTCTGTGTACACTGGTGAATGGATCTGAAGATTTCGAGGTATGTAATGTATTTAATTTACTTTTGTTGTTGCTTATTATTTATAAGTTTTTATTTATTTATTTATATTTATTTTATTACAGTTGTTTTTATTATTTTTATTTGTAAAATTTTGTTTATTCACTCTTGTGGCTTACTGTTATGTTTTTATTATATGTTTCTGATGTTTTTTTCACATTATTTGTTGTGGTATTACGTGTACTCTAAATTATTTCATTGCCTTGAGTTTCGCAACTGATTTGTCTAACCAATGGTAGTTTGTTCACTCCTAGTAAAAACTTAAATTGGTATTCCCAAAGGGAGTTAGGCCTATAAATTCTCTTGTTTCTTATTTTCTTTTAAACAGTAATAGTTTAATAAAGTCACAGTGTAAAGTAACACTGTTAATACTTTTAGTTTCAATTTATTTCTTATAACAAATTATATAGTATAGGTTATATAATATCTTCAAATAAATACACTGCAAGTAGGTTTATTAATATATTAATAGGTTTATCTAGGTGAAAATAAACCTACTTGCAGTGTATTTATTTGAAGATATTACATAGGAGACCTGCAGGAAACTCAAAACGAGTTACTTACAAATGATAATATAGGTTATGTATATATAGTATATAATAACAGGTATTTGTACCTGTTATTCTTTTGGAACGGTATTTTTATACCTAGTATTTTAAAATAACATTTTAGCCCACCTCTAGTTTCGTTGTCTCGTTGATGCTGTACAATGATTTAATGAACTCTGATTCTTATACTACACGAATTCAAGCTATTGGTTCCTTCTAAACGACTTCTTGTTAGATATAGTTGCCTGGTAACTACGTCATCACGACACGACGTAAACATTTTGTTACAGAAATGAGACCCTTGTTGTGTACTCCTATGACATGGCATGTATGCGTAGCATTGATTCAGCAGAATAACAGAATGTCCTTGTGTTGCCTGGCAACGTCTATCTGCCGCACATTCAGAAGCATCCGAGTCAACGACAATTCCCTCACCAACAAAACACCGTATTGTTACGCCGGTCTCACCGGTCGTCGTATTATACAGTGCAAACAATATACTGCAAGGTGAAACTTGCATATAAAATGATAATTTAACTTTTGGCGTACGACAGATTGTTGCAATGAGAATTTGTTTTAAGTAATGACTGCATGTTGAAACATTGTAAAATAGACAATAAGATACGTGTCAATTTTGTTAGTTTAAGTTGATTTTTGACAATAAAAAAATAATTAGTGTTGTGAAGTAGTGCGAACATATGCATAGGCATATGGCAAGTACGCGTGTGTACCCACACACATGAATAACCATGCTACAAAATAATAATAAAAAAGAGATTAAATTAAGTAACTTGTGTAAATAAAGTTTTTGGCATGAGACTTACATCAGAATGTGCATAAAAAAAACCTATCTAGCGGTAATATTTGTTAAAAATTTAAAGAAGAAAATATATGGGCTTTTTTATGAAAGAAGTTTTATGACCTTTAAGAAAAGCAATAAAATTAGACAGATTTTATTTGCACGTTTTACTTTACTCATAAACAGTATTTTATAAGAAGAACTTTGTCTGGACTAAATCCGTAAGTGTGAGGTAGATATATCGGCCAATGAAATTGGCTGAAACATTAGTTGATTTTATTCTTCATAGGATATAATTCAGTCTCGCTTTGAACTCAAGAACGCGTAGTCGTTGCCTCTAGTTTATGACGATAGGTCTACCAAAATGATACGAGCACAATTAGAAAATTCGCGAAAAATTAACACTGAGTACTATTACGATCTAGTACAAGATTGTCCGCATAGGGATTGAAAGAACACTTCAAGTTAGCCGGAGTAGTGTGTAGTTACATACACAATACAAATCACTAATAATTATTAATTCATCACTGTTTATAGAAGTACCCAACCCGAGAAGGACCCTGAACTCCGGAAGGCAGGAGGAAATCCATGACAGTATCGGGAACGTCTTACAGAAGGAACACGGTAAAAGCTTATCAGGAACGGAGGATCGACATCGCAGCGTCTATCAAAAAGGAAAGTAAAATTATTATATGAGTTCTATTAAAAAACAGTCATAAATTAAATGACAAAGGAGCTTGTAGAAATTAAAACTGTATGTAATTAGAATATAGGAGAGAATTATTTTAAGTTTTTAAAGAATAGGTCAACAGAAACAGTTGATTAATTTATTTCTAACAAAACAGTTAATTAAGTTTATTTGTATCAGGAACAGTTAACAAACTTTGTTTGTTATCATAAATAATAGTAAAATATTCGTACAATTTAAAAAAATATGAAAATCTTTAACAAAACTGAAGCATTCCACTATCTGAATATCGACTACTTATTCTATGCGACCTTGTACATCGCAATAAAGACACCAATAAAGTCAATAATAACCACATTTAATTAGCTACAAATAACAACTTGAACCAGGTACTCACATACAATAAACCCGTAAAACTTGACCATACGCAATAATAATGTTAATTATTAAAGTTCCGCATTATTATAACACAATAATAAACTTTTCACTAATCAGCAACAACCATCTGATCCGCACTCTACAATTTCGCCAGGTGTAACTGACTTCTAAGCCGGCCGCTGTTGCTTATATAGCTCCTGAAGCTTATATGTAGCTCCTGAAGCTTATATTATAGCTTATATGTTCCAGAAAATTTTTCCATTCTTTTGGCGGCGTTACAGTATAATTTGCGTAGTTACAAATGCTCTTCAACAGTTTGGAGTCCCTAAGTGAGTGGACGACCTTGACACAGACACCACACTCTGGGATAGTCGAGAATGACCACTCATCGTTTTGAGAAGGTTCTGTGATTGTCGTAGCAATGTAGTGGATACACCAACAAAATCAATTTAGATGTTTGTAAATACTCATGCTAAGGACAGCTGTCGTTCAGTGGTCAAGTTTTCCACGAAGTGGATACACATTCTGTTTAATACGAGAGTGTTATTAAAAGGTCAGTATTAATTAAAGTGTCAAGTATTTAATTGTTATTTTGTACTGCAGACTATTATAATTATTTAACTAGTTGACTTTTGTTACTGGTTGTGTTTACTGCTTGCTGACATAAAACGAATGTCACACAAGAATGGTTGTAATCCGACTGTTATTGTTTCGTAGAAGTGCTAATAAAAGTTGTGGGTGTCGATTTATCTGCCGTGTAGTAATTTAAACCGCTGTCTCAAATCACGATCCCTGCAACCCTTAGCAACGCTGATGATGAACTATCGTTTTATGATTCAAAGAGAAATTTGCAATAATCGCGAGTCTAAAGACTCGCACGATTCTTTACATTGTTTGAAGTTTGTGGCCCCTTTATTTCTGATAAAACATGGACACAATGATCGTAAACGGTCATAAGGTATGTTAATCAATTTTTCTACATTATGCTTAATACAAAACTTCTTCTTCACCAACAACATACAGTTATCAAACAGTAATATTCACTGTGAAAAGTAAAAATTTTTAAATTTAAAATTCTCCAAGTAAGCCGTAGTTAACCCAAATAAACTACATATTCATTGCAATGTAGCAACCACATTAGCAACAACGGGAAACGCTGTAACGCAAATAGAATCTTGAGTGCTGCAACATATTTATATTAAATTATTCTATGTATTAGTTACAAGTAAAAACTACTTTGGAATGATAACTCTTATTCTATGTAGTAGAACGTTTGCTAATGTGCTATATAGAGTTCTTTATGAGTAAAATTGTCCTAGGTCTAACCAGATATTATAGAAAATTACATTCTTGTAATTCAGTTCAACTGTTTTATATTTCGTTTTGTTGTCTACGTGGCACATATTAGTGTAAGACAATTACTTTTTCCATATTTTGCTTACACTAGAATATTATATTAATAAGTGCTCATGATTCCGGTAATTTTCTCGAATGGTTATTTCAAAGAAAATATACGGATATATATAAAATAAATCGTTAATCGGATGAAGGATCTGTACTCTGCCTTAAAGGAGTTTCATAAAGAACAGATTGACACTGAGATTAGTCTTGCAGAGCTAAGCTTAGGCAAAAAAATCAAAATCGCACCAAAGAAGAAATGGATAGAACTGGAAAGAAGGCTGCAAACCATAAGTGAAAGTTACGAAAATCATAAAGACGAAAGGCGTGACACTGATTTTTTGTACCGAATAGCGCACAATATTAATTTATAACAGTTTACAGATGTGATTTTATGTGTTTTGATTCTTGTTTCCTTTAATTTTTATAAATAAAATAAAAGGTTTGTATATGAGGTTTATATTAATTAAATGAATTATTACTCGGGAAAAAGACGTTTGAGTGAATGGATTCGGGAAAAAGGGTATTCGGGCAAAATTATTTCGGGTATCTTTTCATTCGGAAAAATGTCCATTCGGGAAAGTGGATTCGAGTAATGGTCCGGGTACCTATGCATACTCATGCGTGGTTCGTTAAGATTTTATTATAAGATTCCTCATGAACTCTTGAGCACAATTAAAGAAGTGAAGTGAGAGATTGAGAATGAGTATGTGAGGCACTAAGACAAATAGGTAGGCAGACAGACAGAGACAGAACAAAAGTCTCGTAGGCATATAAAAAGAAATATTTTAGATATAGTGAAATATAAGAAAGGTTTTTTCTTCATCTCTTCTATTCATTTTGTTGGTTAATGTTTATTATCACGGTATTTACATAATTATTATCTTAGCACAAATTACTTTTAACTTGTTATTTTACCTAACGAGTTATATAGTGAAAAGAATAGTAGAACAATGATGTCAAAAGCTTGAAAGTCTTTACAACCAATAACAAAAAGTTTTTCAACTGTACATTACAGTAGTGTTCAGTTGGCCCCTAAGTTACAGCGCTAGCTGAACAGACATTGATTGCAATCATCGTGTTGTAACAGACATTCTTTCACTGCCCCCCTCTCGAAGACCAGTTTCCTTCTTATTGCTCTCAGATAATATCACACAAGATTGCACCAGAAGATTAAAGACCACAGGAGGAGATGATGTGGACACTTGAACCGCATGCCTTACATCCGTCTACCCGTGGCTGCCTTGGATAAATCACCCTACTGGGAAGAGAGATCTCGGTAGGCCGAGGAGGAGATGGGTTCCGGAACAGATCTAGGACCTAATCCTCAGAGTAGTCATGATGATGATGATGATATCGTGTTTTATACTCACTACAACAGGGTAGTCAAAAACGTTAGATTACAATGTGTTGAGAATTAAACCGTCGCTCATGGTTGTTTTGCATTTAACGTTTAATGTTCCAAATAAATTTTGTTGTTTCAAATACTTTTATTTTATTGTTGTTTTTTATTTTAAAATATTTTTACGTTTTTACTATACGAGCATTTTTATTCTTGCGTTTCTAATGTTGGGGTTATTTTTATCTGAATGAGTATACGAAAAGTTATTAAATTAATACTTATAGAGTTAATTATAGTGTATATAGATCAAGTACATAAAGTCTAGATCTGTCGAGAAGACGTTTGCAGAGTGCATAAGACTACATCTGGAAAAGGGATCTTGAAAAAATAAACAGAAACGACAGTTAGACTTTGATAGACGAAACAGACGATTTCATCTAAATATCGAGTAAGAAAAAAATAGAGGATTTTGTTTTCGCGTGCAATCATGGTTTTCCCTTAATTCTTAATATCTTCAAAAACAAAAATATAACAAGAAAGATTATAATTTATAAACAAAAAGTGTGAACTCATAAATTACGATATAAGCATAAAGCAGTAGGTACGATAGGTTATATCTACGTTTTCTAAAGTTTTTGAATAAATCAAAAGCAATTTCTATTATAATTGTTTAATACGAAACGACTCAGTTATGACAGTCATGTGGTTAAAGTATTGTGACCCCATTAGCAAAGTATGGTGACACCTATAAAGCCAAGACGATCTTAGAAGATGGAACACTCAAACAAATAATTCTCTTTACTTCTTCAATTCCAATATCTTCTTGTTTGGAAGTAGATAAAGAATTAACTATAATTAGTGGCGTATCTAGAATTTTGCCTTGGAGGGGTTCAGGATAGAATCGGCTTTATACAAAAGAAAAAAAAGTTGTGACTAATCAACATTATTATCTTTAATAAAGTGGAGGAAATCAGTCCAATTACAGGAAATAAGACTACTTATTGATTGAATTGATTTTCCTATACTTCATATTTCAAACGCATACGCTAATGCTGTATAATTAACTTTTTTGTATAGGTTAAAAATAGTTCTTATTATATTAGCGTACACATCTGAAAAAAAATAATAAAATAGCCTAAAAATTGAGAGACAACAAAATTCGTCAACCTTTACGGTACTGTCCCGTTCATCCGGTAAATACGCTTCTGATTATAACGCTGCTTTTTTTCACAAACACATGGTAATCTTAACCAATTTTAAAAAAATACAAAGAGACGATACACTAATACAAAGATTAGGGAACACTCGCATCCATTTAAACAACGAAACATAAGTTGGTACGAGAGTTAAAGAGAAAAGGCTCTAATCAGACGATGTAACGTGTGTAAGAAAAGTACAATGTGAACTCCAGAAATCATGACGAATTAAAGTAATATCGAAAGAGAATGATTATTTTTACTGAATTAAAAAATTGAGTCAAATCTTATGAAACGGCATGGAAGTTGAAAACGATACAGGGAATTGGGTGCTTCTGATGGTAAAAAATTGTAATCTTAATGCCCGGGAAATCTAATACATAAAGCGTGTATAGTGGTGACGAGAATGATGGGGCCAGAGAAGTTGTAATTTATTGGGAAAGAGGATGTCTGCAGTGGCGTATCTGAAATTTGGCTTCGAGGGTGGTCCGGGGCCGGGTCGGCTTCATGCAACAACAAAAATAAGTTAAGACTAATCAACATTGTTACATTTAAAATGGCTAAAAAACGCGTGAAAACATCCTCAAATCAGGCCCTTAAAGTAGACTTTAATAACACAATAAAAATACGCGTTATTGAAAAATTGTTAAACGATGCTTAGTGACTGAATTGCTTTTCTTATATTTCGTTTTTCAAATGTATATCCTAATGCTCTGTAATAAACCTGCTTTTATATACACAGCTGAAAAAGTTTAAAACAGCGTAAAACTTCAGAAATTAACAAAATTCGTCAACTTTCTTAACCCTCTGGGGCGGCCTGGTTCCGTCCCTCCCCTCGTAAATACGCCCTTGGATATTTAGCCCAATTGTAAGATAAAGCTGGGCCTTTAGGCTGTATTAAGACATTTTTGTGTCGCAATATTTTACATTACCTTTTTAAAGTACTGACAGAGTTTACAGTCTATGGGGGTAACCAATCTATGTCATTTTAGATTGGAAAGACGAATGCAATGTGGCTAACACTATGCACCTTGAATTTTCCCAGTAAACAAGGCATTGCCGGATTTAAGATTTTTGAGGCCTTAGGCCAAGTTTCTGAGAGAGAGAGAGAGCCCCCCCCCCCGGCCCTACACCTTTTCGGAAGGTTGGAACAGCTTACAGGGAACACAACAGAAACAGCCCTTAGAATTAGAGTACATATAACACGCTCGTTTTTTCAACTCTCCGTTTGGCAAACGAGTAAATAACATATGTTCTTTCTCTACTCTTACTTTGTCCGCGTATTCACGTTTAGATTTAGAAAAATCGCAGTTCTTGACGTTTAAAACACGTCTGGGTAAGTTTCTTATAATATAATCAGTAAAATCTGATGTTATAGTACCCCATGTATTCGGATCTAATAAATTAAACCGTGGAATACAAGCGATACTTTTTAAATTATTTTGATTCCCTTCAGTGTTTAAATTATCCACGGGCTTATTAATGGTCTGATCTTCTGCTACCTCTGCTGCAGAAGTACTTGGAACATTGAAGTCAGTTTCTGACACACATTTAACTGCAGGGCTATCATTAAAAACTGGCGTAGTTTTAAAAAATTGATCCAGTTTTTGAGTTTTTTTTTATTGTTTCCAAATGACCTTCCTCTTTAATTTTGTTTAGCTTACGTTTGTAGGCTCCACTTGCCGTGTAAATGTTTATGTTCATTTCATGATGAATACGTTTAGTGTACGGATTCAATTCTATGTTCATAAAGTTTTCACAGTAGTAAATATTAATGAAACAACACACTGGCCACCGCACAAAGCTAAACACCTTCTTTATATTCAAAACAAAATAAAAACATAACCTCAAATCGCAAACTGTTCACTCACAACGCAGATAAACAATGATAACAAACAAGGGTGGTACCACGGTCGTGTAAATTCGGGGGCAATATAGCGGACTTTCAAAATTTGCATGCGCAGATTAGTTTTCAAGGATGTCAACGCCTTAAAAATAAGCGCGCAATATTTAAATAAGAACAGCCTTCCATTTGTAATATTAACAAAAATTTATTATTTAATTTCAAAAAATCATACTTAAATAAATCAAAGTGCCACGTACTTTTATAAATACTTCTGTTAAAAAAAAATCTGTAGCTTGCGGCAACCTCTGAGTCCGCGGCCCGGTCGGCCTAGTGGTAAATCCGGGACTGAAATAAGGGTAGGTGAAATCCTACTTCATGAAACCTACTTTGGACACACTGTGTCAACCGAGCTCAATGTTTTAATATTAGATAACAGTTTAAATTACTTAATTGTTTCTTAATTTTATTACTTAATTTATTTGAATCGCTAGAAAATAAAAGTAAAAGTTTTTACACAAGTCATACAGTGTTAGGAACAATAAAAGTCAGAGTGCTTCGTTTTTCTATTAGGGCACATAGCCAATAAGTTATTCTTGAACGTTTCTTGTCGCGTACATTCACACTTGTATTGGAAAAGAATATGGGGAGACAATTTCTACTCGTCGCTGTGCATTTCTCTTCTTTAATAGTTCTCTAAAATTGCGCCATTCAGAAGTTTCACAGTTTTATTGTGACACGTCTCGATAAACGGTAATGGGTACAGAGCGCAATGTTCAATAACCGTAAGTTTTATATTCATATTTACCTCCACTATTGCCAGTTCACTTCCATTATCATTTTCCTTGTATCGATATTTCTCCGTACCCTTATATAACATTATTTTGTCAATCGTATTCTTGTGTCATTTGCAAACCATATTTGTTCCTAACATTTGAAACCCAATATTACTTGATAATAAAATGTTATATCGCCTTGTATTGAATGATCAGAAAATATTAAGATTTGTATAGAAAATGTTATTAATAGGCCGCTCTTAATTTTCGACAAAAATTAATCGACATTACAACTGGTGTCTTACAATTTATTATGAGGACGCACTTTATATCCGACTTACTATTTTAGCAAAACGTTTTCTATTTTAATAATTACTTAAATGAATAGTATGATCAAAGTTATACGGAATTCGTACGCAAACAGTAAATTAGTATTGTTTAAAGTCATATCTTGCTGTAGGGTAGGTTCTTCTAGCAACGTTTCGCTTTATTTCATTTCTTCGTCAAGGTCAAAAATATAAGAGTACATATTACGACTTCGTCACAGCTGGTGTGATGTATTGTAGTATATCAGATTTATTATTCCTTTGTAAATAACTCGTTAAGTTTCCTGCAGGTCTCCCATGTAATATCTTCTAATAAATAAACCTACTTACATTGTATTTATTTGAAGATATTATATTGGATTTGGATCGGAAAGGAAATAAGAACTAGTAGGTGAGTGACCAATTTGTATGGCGATGAAGAGGTGATCGGAAAACCTATCTTCGAGGAAAGGCTCTTGTTTGTCATCATCATCATCTGCAAGGATAGTGAAGGCTAAGCAAAGTCTAGAGCTGGTCACTCCAGCGCTTCTTCAGATGTCCCACACCGCTCCGTCCTTTCGGTTTATAGTTCCATAGTTGTTTGGGGATGCGGCAGTCATCCATTCGGAAGAGGTGTTCCGACCAATTCAGCCGATACTAAGCAATCCTGTCGAATATACTCATTATATTCAGTTCCTGCCATATAGACTCTTGTTTGTTCTGGAGATAAAGGAAAAGACCGGGGGAGAAGTCACTGAAAACGAATTACGCAAGAGGTTGTTGGCAAGAACCAAACTGAGTGGGAAGGCCCTCTCATTGTGAAAAAGGGAATCAATGTTCTCCACCTAGATCGCCTGGTTAAGTATTACTGCAAGGACGGTTTGCCAATTCAAGACGAACAGGTTTAATGAGGGAGCAGTGGTACGCTAAGAAAATAGTTAGTAACGCGTTACTGAATGACTGCACGACTTCTTCCACGTATATTTCTCAGAATTAAGTAACGCTCTGGATTGATCTAGATCAAGCGACATACCCCCTCCAGACGTTAATCGATTATCCTTTCGACGCCCGATATCTCACTACAACGCAATACAGCGGAGGTATACATTCTTGATTTCGAGCGGTTCAGTTAAGATCTCTATCGATATTACAGTGCGTTCGCAGTTATTGATGCCGAAAGTGATTATTGTGTTATTCAGTGCAAATTTGTAATAAGGTGGCATTTATTGCTGTGTGTTGGACAGATTTAATTTGAATTATTATATTAGAGTGCTTTTGTAGGTTTACAACCGCTGTTCATGCCTAATTAAAGTTTATAATTAGTGACCTCATTGGTGTCATTATTCTGTTTCCACCGTACAATACGAAAATCAGACCGTCGTAACAATATTTTGATTTCATCGCATTTGCATGTTGGATACATTTTTAGCCATTCGTTTCCCTTACATCTGGGTTGGCTCCTTCTTTAGTGACAGTCTTGACCATTTCCATGGTGAATTCACTAACTTTCTATAGTAGCTGGTTCTAAGGCTGAAGCTAGAGCGCTCCATATTACTACATAGGTCAAGACACTTACAGATCTGTTAGCAGTAGCAGGCTGAATGAGATACCAATCAACGGATTACACTGTTAACATTGAGAAAACAACAATAAATACGAGGTTAATTTATAATTGACAAAATTTACTGAACCCATTTTAATTCCAATGCTAAATGGCTACTGAAGGTTTTTAGCTATTTACAACAGTAGTTACTAACCCCCTTACTAGGGGGACAAAGACGTCTTAAAGAGCACTTGATAAACTGTGACTCTTATAACGTATCTTGTATATTTCAATTACAGTAGAAAAACGATAATTCTTCACGTTTTTGGAAAGAGGGGTGATGAATTGGAAAAACAGACGACTTACAGAACAACAAAAAACAGGATTACACGCGCTTAAAAATAAATTGATTAATTACAGTAAAATGCAGTATAAACTTATGCACGTAATTACAAAGTTAGGAAAGTATAAGTATTCAGTACTTACGTTAATGAATCGGAATTTACTCGTTAAATGTGATGCTATTGAACCACGTTTTCGGTATCGGTTTTTCAAAACTCTGATTTACTTTCCAACAACCAGTGGGCCGTTCTCAGGTTTTTATCGCTACCTAGGCGGCAGCAACCTAAATCGTCTCTAAGACCCTTTAACAACGTTAGATTTCTAGTAATCGCTGTAAATTAACACGAGCTTCACCGAGGATTATTTACACTGAGCAAATTGTACACAATATATGGGGTAAGATATATCCAGAAAAAAGAAGCCCATTGGCCTTTGTTAGTGGGTTAGAGTCAGTCAGAAAAAAATATTTGTGAATAATGAACAAGTGAAATATTGCAAGTATGGAGCATGTTACACGGCGTATGGAGCATGTTACACGGCGTATGGGGCATGTTACACGGCGTATGGGGCATGTTACACGGCGTATGGGGCATGTTACACGGCGTATGGAGCATGTTACACGGCGTATGGAGCATGTTACACGGCATATGGGGCATGTTACACGGCGTATGGAGCATGTGACACGGCGTATGGAGCATGTTACACGGCGTATGGAGCATGTGACACGGCGTATGGAGCATGTTACACGGCGTATGGGGCATGTTACAACGATGCAAAATATATAATAGGTTTGACTTTTGTCTTGAGCTCACACGGCCGGTGTCAGTATACTATAACTATTAATAAGTACTGGATTGTAAGGCCGTGGTCGGTCGTTGTATAATCTGGACATCGCCGGCAACTGTTTCATAACACTGTGTCGCTTTTTGTGAGCTGAAGAAGATCGTTGAGAGTGGAATACGAAACGTTGCCGACGATGTCAAGATTACACAGCAACCTACTGCGGCCTAACAATCCAGTACTTCTTAATAGTTTTGAGTATATAATAGGTTTGCTCACATCAATGGAGCAACCAGTAGACACAAAAACAGAAGACGAGTCAGGAAACTTGGATAAAATGCTATGAAACAACGGTTATCCTGATAATAGTGTGTGAAAGAAAAAGTAGGTACTATAAAGAAACACGGTCGCGAGAGTAGGATACGAACGCAGGAAGTCAAGTTTCTCAGAAGAGTGAAGAAACGTATTAAAAATGGCGAAACACGAAACGAAACAATACGGGGAAAGCATGTGTACTTTTGACTGCGGTAATGATTATTTTGATTACAATGATGACGACTACGACGATGACGATGATGAAGACAACACAACTGTGGACATTAACTACAACATGTAAATAAGAAATACCGTTTTCAAACTATTTTAAGCCACATTAAATTTACATTTTACCTGATATAGACCAAGAGCTGGCGACGAAAATGCTTACGGTATTTTAGTACTCCTGATATTTTGTATAGAAATTTAACTTGACTTGCTAGAAACGGAGTTGGGAGTCTGGCGACTTGCTACCGGTTCCCTTGCCTCCCTCAAGTCCTCAAATGGCTAAAAAATTAATAATTAAAACGTTGTAGCAATATGTCTAAAATTTTAAAATATTCAATCTGACAATGTAATAAATTAAGAAATAAAATTTCCAGACACTTTATTTTGGTTTCAAGTTGCTGACAGACAATTTTAAAGTACTGAAATAAGTGTATTATTAACTTTACAGCAGTAAAGCTATCCCGATTAGAACTAGGCGAATGAGTGTTGATTTACTCGTGTCGCAGACCTGATGGCTCGCAACAGATTTAAGCAGTTACTGGAGGTTATTTCAAAAACGTCTGTTGGGTTTTTGAAATACAACTATACACTGGATAAACTCATAAATTATTTACTTATTTATTAATTATTTATTCATGTATTTATCAGTAAACGAATAAATGCTCTCTGTCACAACCACAGAAGCACATAATATTCTGACACGCTCTGCCAGTCTTTCACATGGTCTGACTGAATGTTGGAACCAAAATATTTATCTGGCTACTTGGAAGAAGTTATAAAAAAAAAAATATATATATATATATAAAATTCTGCGTACTGAAATACCGTAAGCATTTTTGTTTGTAGTTTAAAAGGCAGGTGAAATAAGATTCACGCAAACAGTTCACTAAGTAAGAACACTATATTGTTCACAGTACAATTTTGGTTATAAAGTATACAAGTTTAAAAGTTTAGCCTATATATACAGTAGTTTAACAAGTTTAAAAGTTTACATAGTTTAACTGCTTGCTGCTGGCGCGCAGAATCGGCACTGCCTGTCTCCAGACTCCCCACCCTCACCGCTGCTGGATTTGTAGTGGGACAGTCTCCCCACTTATGACAGACGTTGAACATGCCGCCCCCGTTGAAGGCGCAGACTTCAATCATCTGGAAGAGGACAAAGCTTGACGAGAGCTCGTTTAGTCAAACCTCGAGAAGTTCGGATCGTAGCAACACGAGCTTTTCCGTCCGACCCAATGTGAAGTTCAACGACACGGCCAATTTCCCAGTGTAGTGGTGGTCTAAAATCTTCTCGAATGACCACTAGAGAGCCTGGTTGGGGAGGGGGAAAGTCCTTGGTCCATTTATTTCTCTGTTGTAATGTAACTAAGTATTCGTTTGACCAGCGTTTTCAAAAATTCTGATACATTTGTTGAACGTGTTGCCAGTAATCTAATCTATTCATTTTTAAATGCGTCAAGTCAGGTACAGGGAAAGATGATAAGGTTTCACCTATAAGAAAATGAGCGGGCGTTAAAGGGTATAAGTCATTAGGATCAGTGGATAAAGGTGTCAAAGGTCGAGAATTTACGCAAGCTTCAATCTTAATGAGTAATGTTTCTAATTCGTCATAAGACAGAATACGTGTTCCCAGTACTCGTTTAAGATGACCTTTAACTGATTTAACTCCCGCTTCCCACAAGCCACCGAAGTGTGGTGAGTGAGGTGGAATGAAATGCCAGTTTATAGATGCAGACGCACAAAATGACTGGAGTTGATATTGATGGTTTTCAGTCTTAAATAGCTGACGAAGTTCGATGAGTTCATTCTTCGCTCCGACAAAGTTAGTGCCATTATCTGAGTAGATGTTTTTGATCTTCCCGCGTCGTGCCATCATTCTATCAAGAGCTTCTAGGAATTTTTTCGTTGTTAAATCTGGTACCAATTCGAGATGAATAGCTTTGGTAGACATGCAAACGAAGAGCCCTACATATGCCTTTACAGGATGAGATTTTCGTTGTAAAACTCTCCGGTAGTAGAAAGGGCCGCAGAAATCGACACCACAATTTTCAAAAGGACGAGAAGGTTGAACTCGGCAAGCAGGTAGGTCGCCCATTAAATATTTAGCTGCTCTTGGCATTGACCTACTACATTTAAAGCATTTCCTTACGATGGATCGAGCTAACACCTTCCCATTAATAGGCCAATATTTTGTCCTTACTGCTGCAAGAAGTGCTTGAGGACCCGTATGAAGTGTGGTAGTATGAGTTTCATGAAATATCAATTTTGTAATTTGATGATCAGGTGGAAGCAGAATTGGGTTTTTGCAATCTGAAGATATTGAAGCATGTTTTAGTCTACCACCAACACGAAGAATGCCTATCTCATCCACATATGGTGCAAGTGATTTTATGTTATTGCTTACGGTCTTCTTTTTCTGAAGTCTATCTATGTCGTCAGAGAATGTACGTTGGGCTGATTTTATCCATACTAATTCTGCATTATGCAAGTCCTCCGGTGTGAGATGTCCTATGGTTCGGTTTGAAGGATTTTTACAGTTTAATAAAACGTCGGCATAAAGCAGTAATTCTTAGAAGTTTCGTCCAAGATGAAAATTTCTCAATCAATTCAAATGATGAAGAATTAGTAAATGTATGTTAATTTTCTTTTTTCTTTCTTCAAATTCTGAATCAACAGGAGTAGTTAGAATTGTCTTGGGCCAATTGCACTCTGTGCTTGTCAGCCACTGAGGTCCGTGCCACCATAGCTTATTTTTTATGAGCGTTTGAGGAGACGTACTTCTAGATATTAAATCAGCTGGGTTGTCTTGAGATCTAACGTGCTTCCAAGTACAGTTGTTTGTTAGTTCCTGAATCTGGTAAACTCTGTTCGCTACAAAGGTCTGCCAAGTTTTTGGAGATGAGTTTAACCAATGCAACACTATGGTTGAGTCAGTCCACAGAGTGATGCTCCTAATTTGTATCCTTTCCAAGGAACTCAAAGTTTTGTTTAATAGCTGAGACAACAGAAGTGCTGCACATAATTCTAATCTGGGCAAAGTTAGTTGCTTAAGTGGTGCAACACGAGACTTGGAACATAATAGTTTAACTCTAATATCACTATTTTCTTGGATAGTCCTTATATACAAACATGATCCGTACGCCCTCTCAGATGCATCAGCAAAACCATGTATCTCATATTCTTGATTGGAAGTGCCACTTAATACTCTTCTCTCCACGGCTAGTTGGTTTAGATCTTGCAATGAATTTCTGTAAACGTTCCACTTCTTCAGTATTTTGGCGGGAACTGGTTCATCCCATCCAAAGTCCTTTATAGACCATATTTCTTGCATAAATAATTTTGCTGTGATGACTACTGGTGAGATAAGGCCAATAGGATCAAAAATTTTGGAAATGTCAGAAAGTATTACTCGTTTAGTTACAAGCTTAGGTGCTTCAGAAAGACTAACAGGAAACTGAAATGTGTCATTTGAAGGCTGCCATAAAATACCTAGGGCCTTGGTTGACTTGTTTTCAGATTCTCCAATGAGGAATCCTGCTTCAACATATTCACTTGGGATATTGTTTAAGATCATAGGGTGATTCGCACACCATTTTTGTAGTTCAAAACCTCCTCTTTCTAAGAGATTTATCAGTTGTCTTTGCACTTCAATAATTTGATCAAGCGAATCAGTTCCTGTCAATACATCGTCTACATAGAAATCATGTTTTAAAGTCTCTGAAGCTACAGGGAAAATGTGCTTTTCGTCTTCAGCAAGCTGAAATAGAGTTCTTATTGCGAGAAATGGAGCTGACGCGATACCGTAAGTGACTGTCTTGAGTCGATATGTAGAAATTGGATCAGTTGTGTTGTCACGCCAAAGAATTCGTTGATAGTCTCGTTGAGTTTCATCTAGTAACACCTTACGGTACATTTGTTTGATATCTGCAGTGAAAACGTACATATGAGTACGGAATGACAACAATATTGAGATTAAATCGCGTTGTATTGTAGGACCAACCATGAGAACATCGTTGAGTGATTTATTTGTAGACGTCTTCGATGAGGCGTCGAAAACCACACGTAGTTTGGTTGTAGAGCTTGACTCTTTCAGGACAGGATGATGAGGCAAGTAGTATACTTTGTCAGGTTCGGATTTCTCAGATATCTTCTCCATTTCCTCGTTCTCTAGGCACTCATTTAGAAATAAAGTATAATTTTCCTTGAGTTCAGGATTTCTGTTGAGTTTACGTTCCAGGGCTAGAAAACGCCTGAAAGCTTGATCCTTTGACTCACCGAGAGAAGATGTTGGATCAGTCGAAAACGGAAGCTTAACAACATATCTGCCATCTGGCTGACGTTTTATGTTCGCCTCATAATGATTTTCACATGCTTCCTCTTCATAGGATTGTTTCTTCTTATTTGGAATTTCTTCTATCTTCCAAAAGGATGAGATAAGATTTTCTAGATTTGCTGATACAGAGGTAAAACACACCGTGTTCATAGTTGAATAAAGTTTATTTGTAGACTCATCAGATGCTAGCTTGCCACTAACAATCCAACCAAAGGCTGTATTCTGTATAACAGGTAGGTTATCTCCGAGTTTAATGTGGCCCTTTCGTAAAGTGTTATAAAAGACACTTGCGCCAAGTAAAACGTCAATTCCTCTCGATTTGTAAAAGTGATCATCAGCGAGATTCACTCCGCCAGGGATACTTAAAGTCGGGAGATTTGAAGAGGTTGGTAGATCATTAGTGATTTTTCCTAGAACCAGAAAGTCAATTTCTTCTTCATAATTACTGAATCTTGACTTGACTTTAGTGCGTACAAATGAATTGGTCGAAACACCTGTATTTCCAATACAGTTGACTGACACATTTGTTTTGGAGGTTTTCAGGCCTAAAGAAGATATAAGTGATTGACTTATAATATTAGACTGACTGCCGCTGTCTAACAATGCACGGCAAGGATAGGCGTCACCTTGATTATCAAAAATAAGAATAATAGCAGTGGCAAGAAGTACTTCACCGCTGATGCTTGAACATGCAGAAATGGTATGGTTTTGATTTGAAGGGTTAACCTTTTCCTTTTGTCCGTCATTATGAAGTACAGTATGATGACGTCCTTCGCAATGTTTGCAATTATGCGGACTTTTGCATTGTATGGTTTTGTGTCCTACTCTTAAACAGTTTATACAAAGATTCAGTTTCTTTATTTTGTCGAGTCGTTGAGATAAGTTAAGACTCAACAACTGTTTGCAGGTGAACGTGGTATGGCCTTCTTTACAAACAGCGCAAGCAGGTTTAGATATGCTAACTGTATGGAATGAAGGTTTGTTTACTGGAGAAGGGTGTTGAAATTTGTGTTTGTTTTCCTTTGGGCGAACTTTCATATCGGTAGAGTAGCTTTCTTCTCTGACTTCTTGTATCATGCACTGTTCATAAATAAACTGCATTAACATCTTGAATGAATATGGTTTGGAGTTATTATTAGGGATCTGTGAACCACTAATTTTGTTACCGACATCTAATTCTTCATACTCATCACTAACATATTTTGCATGGTAAGATTCCCAGCGGTCTCTTGTTTCAGAATCCAATTTTTCTGTAATTAAAAACACTAGAAGTGTACCCCATTGATCTGTTGGTTCGCCTAAATTATTTAATGCAGTTAAATGGTTCGTAACAGTATCGTATAAATGTTTCAGTTTTAACGCAGGCGGTTTGTCAAGACGTTTGAAGTTTAAAATACCCTGTACGTGGGCCTTAATACTGAGTCTATTATTCTTGAATCGTCGTTTAAGAGTTGTCCAAGCTATGTCATAATTGTCCGCGGTAACCTTTAATTCTTTAATGGTTCTTAAAGCTTCACCAGAAAGACAAGAGCGTAAGTAGTAGAATTTTTGTATTTTTGGTAATTTGGTAGAATTGTGTATCATCGATTCAAAGACATCGTGGAAATCGGTCCAGTCTTCGTATTTTCCGGAGAACGAAGGTAAAGGCATATCGGGAAGTTTAATATTATCAGATACATCCAGTTGTTGTGTAGGAGGGTGTGAGTTAATCGACATATTACTGTTTTCATGTGATGATAAAATGTCTTCAATCTTGTCTCTAATCTCAAAGTAATCGTTCTCAAATTCGGAGTATTCATCATCTTGATAATTACTATCGTCACTAGGAAATGCATCAATTTCTGCTTGAACCGCATTGAAATCTGACCAACATTCTTCTAGCTTTTCGCGTCTAGATTTTAAAGATGACAATGAATGACTTTCAAGACTGAAGGATAAAACGAAATTTCTTATTCGAGTTACTCGCGCCTTTATCTGTCCACGTTTACGTGTTAAAGTTTTCATATTAGCATCCATCTTAAACGAGTATAGGGATTACAAAGTACAATAATAATAAACTTAATAATAAAATAAGTAATAATACAAGTACTGGTAACATGAACTAAGAATAAGAACGTAAATAATACTACTGATAACTAATAACTTAGATACAAGTAAAATATTAATAATTTGCCTTAACTGCTAATGATACTGATAATCTATTAATAATATATTGTGTTCAAAAATAGATTGTGTAATATCTTTACATGAGTTGAGTTGAACTGCAACACAATTAAGAGTTTATCGCGTACAAAGAATAAAAATATCAACAAGAATACAAAGAATGTTCATTAACTACGAATGTCATTACAAAAACTGTCATTAAGCAATCAGTAACATTTAGTTAGCATTGACAAAGAGGTCTTTGTTCTCTGAGCTACGCCACCGCTGGCTAGAACCATTAAAAGGGTGACGTGCTACGCACATAAAAACTTTTACGACCCAACACTTGAAAAAAATGACGCCACACAAGCTGTGGCGTAATAGGTTTTTTTATAGCAAGGGTTAGCGTTAAGTGGAAACTAGACCTTAACTTAAACGTTTAAATCAAGTGTTTTTTTTTTGTTTTTTAATAATAAATCTATATTTGTGAAATTGTGATGATATTTAATTAAATAAATATGTGATATTGTGAAACTCATCTGGTCAAACGTTGACGAACTGTTGAGTGTCGTCGTTATTGCAGTAATGCCTTAAACTGTTTACACTTCCACACACTGGCGTATTTCTTACACTGTTTTTACACTTTACATTGTTTCACTACACTTTACACTGTTTCGTTTATGTTATTAAATCACGTCGGGGTCACCAATGTTTGTAGTTTAAAAGGCAGGTGAAATAAGATTCACGCAAAAAGTTCACTAAGTAAGAACACTATATTGTTCACAGTACAATTTTGTTTATAAAGTATACAAGTTTAAAAGTTTAGCCTATATATACAGTAGTTTAACAAGTTTAAAAGTTTACATAGTTTAACTGCTTGCTGCTGGCGCGCAGAATCGGCACTGTCTGTCTCCAGACTCCCCACCCTCACCGCTGCTGGATTTGTAGTGGGACAGTCTCCCCACTTATGACAGACGTTGAACAATTTTCGTTGGCAGCAATTGCTGTATGCTCTGCGTATAGGGGACGCAGATATCTCGAAAACAACTGTTAAATTGGTTTTTAATAATGCCATTTATATGTAAATTGAGCACTGCCGACAGATGAAATTCTATCTGATGGTTACAAATTGACCGATGCGGTTCGTTTTAATTAGTCTGCCGTTGTTAGAGCATCAGATATATTATACAACGACAAGATTGTCGAAAAAGGAAAATTTGTAATTCAAAGAGCGTGTAGGTGTCAAGGGTAGGTAGCTCATCGACTACTGCTGTACA
The DNA here is from genome assembly GCA_034769895.1 of Magicicada septendecula. Lineage (NCBI taxonomy): Eukaryota > Metazoa > Arthropoda > Insecta > Hemiptera > Cicadidae > Magicicada > Magicicada septendecula. Next base: position 87,197,051 of record CM068375.1, on the reverse strand, counting down.
GGGATATACTGCTATTTCTTACTGGAGGAGGAGTTGAGTTGCCGTGGCCTTGAGGCGAACTCACAATAGATTTGCAGTGTATTCACATTATGTGCGTCGAGCCTTCCTCCTCCTCCTCCTATGGCGCTACAGCCAGAAGTCGAGTCTTGGCCTCCTCTGCTTTATCTTCCACCTCCCTTTATCGGTAACAAAGGACTTCCACCCTCGCACTCTGAACATCTCTCATGCACCCACAGCGACAGCATCTTCCCATCTTTTCCTTGGACGTCCTTCTGGTCTTTTGCCGTCCATACTCCCCATAAGGACTCTGTTAGGTGTTTGTTTGTCGTTCATTCTTACCAGCTCATTGCAGCCTTCTCAGTTTTACGTACACGTCTGCGGTTGGTTCGTTGAAGTGACAATATATCTCATACTATGCCGTATCCTCCTTTCTCCATTTCTATACATGGCATGTCCAGCACTACCACTGCGCTAATCTGCCGTTTCATGAGAATACTAATATAATTGCTTACTTCACAGTGAAGCAACTGGCTTTATGAAAGTAATTAAATGGTCATCTATACATTGCTTTTTTATTAGAAGTATATACTATTTCCCACCCTAGTGCGTCTTTTGCAGAAACTTTCACTAGGGAAATTGCGCACAAGTATGTATCAAGTATGTGTCAAGTATTTCGTGAATCGAGAAATTTCCCCGAAATTTTACATAGAAAATCTCACCCAACGTTAACAACCCAAGTTTATAAGCTGACTGTGTAAAGGCGGTCTTTTCAAAGCCAGAAATACTTTAAAAAAGGATGGAGGAGAAGCGATGCCCAAAGAAAGCATTCACTTACACATCACAAAACAGGAGAAGAAAAGGAAGACTGACAACACAATGCAGAACAGCAATTAGGAAAAGTATGAGAGATAGAGCTATTGAAGATGATGACTGGAAGGATAGGGAGAAATGGCAATCGAAATGCGGGATGCGGCATAGTCTGTAGGACCCCTGCTAATACAAAAATCTTTAAAAAAAAGCGTGTACACTCACAAAGTTAAAAATTAAACAAGAATATAGAAGTTATTATTCCCGTTTGTATAAGCTGAATATTCTAGATTTACTTGAGTTACTGTAATAAAGATTGACGGAAAAAATTAAAAATATTTTGAAGTGTGGTGACTCGGTGTTTTCGGATGACTGATTTCGCACCGCATGGAAGAAAGGGCCCGAGGCAAATCCCTTTTAGTCTATTCTCACAGCAAAGGAAAGGTAAAAGTATTCCAGAGTTTGCCATAGACGGATAAGTTGTTCAAGAATTGCCTTTATTGCCAAGCGTTTCAACAATTTCCCTTTAATAATGTTGTTTATTAAAACTAAAAATCAAAGGCTTCTAAGGCAAAGTTTTACTAAATGCTTAGAAAACTATACATTATAAAGACGCTACAAAAAGAAAATACTTCTCACGTTGAGTATATCGTAATTAGTTTTTGTTCTTGTCCAATGATACAACGAAATAGCTGAAATTGACTTACATGTGTAAAGGGTCTTACTGCTTGTTTGTTTCTGCATATTTATTTAAAAAGCTTGATTTACCTGTTAGGAATGGCTTCTATTGACCTCTGCAAACCGAACTTAATGCAACAATTGGAAGAGACTGAAGGTAAGTAATTTGTGGTTTTGACTAAGGTCACTTCAGTTAGAACTTGATGGCCACACATATCGTAGGGTTAGTGATAAAGTTACACAAGTCCACTTAGATGAATTTTCAGAAAACTGAATATAAGGTCTACAAGTGCAACGATAAATCATAAAATAATTTAACTGATTTTTAAGGTTAATTTTTATTATTAATAGAGTTTTCGTTGATTAAATAGGGTTTTAAAAATAAAAATAAAAAGAAAACTTGTTAAAATATAAATAAAACGTGATTTTGAAAGATGTGATTTTGATCGGAGGACTTGGATAGTTTTACACTGACCCCATGACATAAGTTTACCAGATTCTCTACGTTAGAGCTTATGCGACAGACTTGTTTTAATAAATATTGTCACAATAAAGAAACGATTTGTTTATTCGACAAGATAATTCCTTACTTAATATTTCTAAATAAAAATAAATAAAATGTAAAGTTTAGTGTACTTATGACAAACTCTTAGATTTAAAATAAGTATTATTCTAGACTACGCCAATATTTCTCATTAGCTTAAGAACAGACTAAATTCCAGAAAGTATTATTGATTCGCGTTAATTCATATATTCTAAAATAACTGCAAGAAATTAGAAGGTAAGCAAATTTTGTTCGTACAGTCGAAAACGCACAGATTTGTTAATAATCGTATTATTATATGTTTAAAACGTCTCCTTAAAATTAAATTTCACGTAATTTGAAAACCGTTTTAATTTAATGTACTAACTTGTAGTGAAGATCCTTATTACTGTTTCAATTATTATATATTTTATTTGTTCTTACATATTTTATTATTTATTATTACATATACAGTTACCATTTTCTATATAAGTAACTCAACGTTTCTTATATCGTATAGGTGTTAAAAAGCATACACGAATTATACTACTTGTAGAAGAAACAAATTGAATAACATCACAAATTATATACAGTTATATAGGTTATTAATTTATAATTATATATTTCCATGTTATGTATTTATATTATTTGTCTTTATATATAGAACATATTTATCTTTTTTTGTATTTTAATACTATTTATTTGCTAATCAGTAATAATGTCAAAAGTACTGTTTAAATCCTGTTAATTCCTGAGTATACGTATTATTTCAATGTTCAGTGTTAATTTTTGCTTAACAAAGATTAAATACTATTAAATTGTAGTTTAATATGAAATTTTATTGTATTTATATAAGCATTTTGTATGACTTATAAATTCTTTATTATACTTTTTTTGTGGTCGCTAATGACCGACGCTGTTGCAGCGACCTGATAAACAAATAAATAATTTAAAAAACAAAAAGACCTGTCTGTTTTGTCAACCACGCAATTCGCCTGTTGTTCCTTATAGCACCACACTTTTCTGTTATTTTTCTCTCTATTTTATGCGATTTCCAATGATTTTTTTTAAACTTAAAGATTATAGGTTTGTGACTGCTTTTAATTATTTAAGTTAGATTTTACCCAATCTTTTTATTTACCTTTTTAATTAACGAGCTTGTCATTTATATCGTAACAGGCGTAGAAAGCAAAATGAATAGAAGAAAGTGTTTGTAAGGGAAAACGTACAATGAGAGTAAAATACACAAGTTTTTCGATCTTTAAGATACTGTTACAACGGCCTCACGGATCGTCGTATTGTACAGTGGAAACAAAATGCAGACACCAATGAAGTCACTAATTACCAACTTCAATTAGTCAAAAATAACAATTTGTAATTAACAAGGTACTCTTGTATAATAATTCAAGTTACAATTGTCCACACGCAATAATAATGTCACCTATAAGAGTTCCGCACTAATCATAACAACCAATCACTTTTCACTAATCCGCAAGAATAACTTGATCCGCATTCTGCAATATCGCCAGATGTAACTAACTAACTAAGCCGACCGTAGACACTTATATTTACCCCGCAGACATTCCAGAATAATTTACAAATTTTCAAGTTCGCGGACTTGACAGACTAGCTAGACTAGCGCAGTTCAGCTAGCCGAGTAACGTGTTAGTCAAAAGTCGAGACCGTTACGTAATTCTCGTAGCAATACAAATGAGTAATCTGTTGCGATGTAACAGACTACAGGCGAGTTCATACGATTTACGAAGCAAAGTGATTTTGCTTTCAAAGAATGCCATTTACCGAAACAAGTTGTGTCTTGTTCTACGTGAAGTAAGCTAGTCTGTCACGTTCATTTGCTGTTCAAACCATCACCAACACCGGTGATTCTGTTAGAAACAGGTTAAATCTAAACTGTTCGTGACACGTGCGCCGTACCTGCGCTGCTCTGTACTTTCAGCCCATCGTCAAATACCTTACCAAACCTTATCTTCTTCCTTTGTTCCCTTCAAACGTTCTTCCTATTATTAAATTAATTTAATTAAGAAAGTTGTGTTAATGGTTATAATCATAAACAGAATTATCACTGTTGCACACCACTATAGAAAAATTATTCCAATTAGCGCTTTCAAGATTCTCAGCTCATCGTCAGATCGGGAAAAGATTTTCCCGGGACAAAACACAGACACCAAGTGAAGTCACTAATAACCAGCTTTAATTGACCGCAACTGTGATATCGATTGTCGACACAACCGTAATTTATACAAACAAAAAGATAACACAAAAATATAATATTGATCGACAAATGTAGTATCAAATACACGCACTAGCTCCATAACTAACTAGCCGAACTCTCAGTGAAGATTGTACTCTTTCTCTCTGTCTCTACGGTCTCATATCTAGTTGGTAATGACGTCATTCACAAGCATTCGTCACTTCAGTGTGTACCACACTATTATAGCCTACGTTGTTCCAGGCGTATATTCTAGAATCTGGTAGAACAAAATATGTTTATCTATGAATATATTTATCATTCACATAGAACGTTTTAGTGTATTCTATAAATAGTGTCTATCAATATACGTAAGTGATATAAATCAATTACGGATAATGTAGATACACGTGAGTTACATAACCTGTGCACTTAACTTATGTATTATGACAAATAGTTTTAATAATATCAATCAATATTTGTAATATTACTTTGAACGTGGGTTGAGGGTTCTCTAGTGTAGAACAAAAGTTAGAAAGCTGACATCGATTTAATACCTGTGGGATCGCAGTATTGAATTTTACTTTCCATCGTTAAGTTGCTTCGTTTAATTTGCGCTCTACTTAAATCACTTAATAGTTACATAATTCATGTTTCTTCTAATTTTAAAAAAAATATACTTTAATAAGAATAACCTCTTTTGCCTTTATCTCGCCCTAGAATGTTATACGGGATTTTCGAGTATCTTACTACCGTTAAAACTTATCATCAATAGTCTAGCCACAACAGACAAATCATGATCAGTAAGCCTTCATGGATAATCCTAGTTACGTTAGTGAATCGGTTTAGAATTCTTCCTTTGCTCTGTTTAGCGGGAAATTTGTCAGCTGTATTTCTAAGCTAGAAACTTCATTTATACAATTTTTTCATCTGCATCGCTCAATTCGAACATACAAGAATAACCCGTAATAAAAACAATGAAACAGTTCGATGAATTGTGGTAATTAGCCAGGCTATTACAATTGCAAATTGTTGTAGGAGGTACAACGAACAGAATGTATTTACTAAAATATATTACTATTGCTGTTGTTTCGCAGTAATGACACTTTGACTAGAGAGGGTAGCCAACATAATCAGACTCCGTTCATCACTGGAATATATTACAAACACACAGAGCAACATTAAGAACACAATAGTAGTAATAAAAGGTTGGTTCTGGGACAGCCACGCCCCCCTCGTTTGTTTATGTTTACATTTTTTCACTCCCTCCACCCCCGTCTTCACCTACATACCGCCCACGCGGTCACTCAACTCCGCTCGTTTGTTTACGTTTTTTTCGGTTTGTTTACATTTTTTCTCTCTCGCCACGCCCCCCACTCCTCTGTTTATGTTTACATTTTTCCTTCCTCCCCACCCCCGCCCTACCCCGCACCCACCGCGCGGTCATCGACCTCTTCGTGTTTATGTTTACGTTTTTTTCTCCACCGCGTGTCCCAGCTTTGCGTTGTTTACGTTCTCTCCTCTGTTTATGTTTACATTTTTTCCTTCCTCCCCACCCCCGCCCTACCCCGCACCCACCGCGCGGTCATCGACCTCCTCGTGTTTATGTTTACGTTTTTCGTGTCCCAGCTTTGCGTTGTTTACGTTCTCTCCTCTGTTTATGTTTACATTTTTTCCTTCCTCCCCACCCCCGCCCTACCCCGCACCCACCGCGCGGTCATCGACCTCTTCGTGTTTATGTTTACGTTTTTCGTGTCCCAGCTTTGCGTTGTTTACGTTTGTCGGAATGTTTATGTTTACGTTTTTTCTCTCTCGCCGACGCGGCGGCTATCACCACGTGCTCGTTGTTTTCTTTGGCCGCCGATCGACGGCACGCTGACCCAGTAACAAACGTAAACATAAACATTCCGACAAACGTAAACAACGCAAAGCTGGGACACGAAAAACGTAAACGTAAACATTCGGAGTTCGGCGACCGCCGCCGGAGCGCGTCTGTTTGTAAACAAATGTTTAGGAGAAGGGATAATAGCGTGATATATTTTTTTTATTAATAACGTTATTTGGTATTTGTCATTGTACAGTACAATCGGAAACTATGACGCCGCTTAAATCTGTAATATTTTTTTTAACATTATGGGCAAAATGCGATCAAATATTACTAGCAAATTCTTCGGCCGATAATACAACACAGATTGAAATGGATAAAGTTAAGCGATATTTATATGACTATGGTTATCTTAAAACATATGATGAATTTTCGTTCCAAGCGGTAAATGAATCAGATATTGCTAACGCGTTACTTATATTTCAAGAATACTATAAATTGCCTACTGATGGCGAATTAAATAATGAAACTATAAACTTAATGTCGAAAACTAGGTGCGGTAACAGTGATATTATCGATTATCGAGTATCTAGTTTCAAATGGAACAAGCCCGAAGTAACATGGCATTATTATTTAGCGAATCAAGAGGTGTTAGAATTGACTAAACAATCTTTCGCAGTATGGGAGGAAAAGTCTGGTATACGTTTCAAACATGATAGAGTGAATACAGATATTTTAATTTCTAATAAACGATTGAAACATATGATGCAAAAAGAATCATGGCAATGTACGAGAATGTTTGACGGCAAAGGCGGAACATTAGCGCACGCATATTTTCCTGATTATAATAATTCAAGACGAGAAATTCATATTGATGAAGATGAAAATTGGTCATATTCGACTGGTAAAGTCGTTCCTCTTGGCCAATCAAGTTTGTATGCAACTTTAATACACGAAATCGGTCATGCTATAGGTTTATCACATTCAGATGTATCAGATTCTGTAATGTATGCTTATTACAACGGTAAAATCGAGTTAGGTGATGATGATATTTTAGCTATTCAAAATTTGTATGGTAAGACACAAAACACTTTTATGACGTCTTTCATGCCGATGTCACCATCTTCTTCAATACCAGAGACGGAAGACGAGCGTCCTATAGATACAAATAAAATTGATCTTTGTAATTTTAAAAATATTAATTTATTTTTAATTGCCGATAAACGATTATATATATTACATGAAAAATGGCTGTGGATATTAAATCCGACAGAGATGATGTACACCAAACCGCTTATAATAAAGCATTGGTTAACGTTTCTTCCAAGAAATTTCACAAAAATTTTAGCTGTATATCAACGGCCATCTGGCGAGATAGTTATGTTTATAGATTCTTTGGTATTCATGTTTGATTTAATGAGTCTTAAATTAAGTCATGGTTATCCGAAGCATATCCAGTCTTTATTTAACATACAACCGAATAATTTGCATGCGGTATTTAACAGTTATACAGGTAAAACTTATATATTTCATGATGATAATTATTATAGAGAAGTCAATGAGTGTATGTTCACTACTAAATCATGGGGTTATATATCCGATACATTTCCTGGAATACCGCCTAAAATCGATTCATCATTTAGATTTTCTGATGGCAATTTATACTTTTTTAAGAATAACACTGTGTATGTCTTTAATGAATTTACGGGCGGATTAGTTAGAACAGAACAAAATAATCTATCGATATTCGGATTGAAATGTGCAAATGATGATGTACTATACAAATTGAAAGAATTAATATTACAATTGATAATTCAAAAGAAAGACCAATCGATTTCACACAATAATTGATAGTAATATCGATGAAGAAGAATAAAAGTTCAGTTTGTAAATAAAATTTATAAAAATAGAGTTGATATGTATTATTGTCGACGCTTGTTTACGTTACAGTCGATGGACAACCTATAACCTTCAAATTGATATGACTCGAATTTTTGTATTGAGAAATATTTCATTGTTGTAAAGAGTGTAATAAATTGTATTGTTAACAAAACACTGGTTTTATTTTAATTATTCCTACGAAATAATAATAACAAATCAAAGCAGATCACAATATTTATTATCATACCATTAAATACATATATAATGATCGGATTATATCAACAAATACATACAAAATGATTATTTGAATAGTTACAAATTTTGTGATAACAAAATAATTGAGATTATATTAACAAGTACATACAAACTAACTATTTGAACAGTTACAAATTTTATGACGACAAAATAATTGAGATTATATTAACAAGTACATACAAAATAACTATGTACATACAAAATGACTAACAAATTTTGTGATAACAAAATAATTGAGATTACATTAACTATAAAGTACATACAAAATAACTATTTGAACTATGATAACAAAATAATTAAGATTATATTAACATATTATTTTTTATTTTTTTTTATTATTTTTTTTTTTTTGTCAGCAGTTGGAAGTTAGTCCTCCCCAACCTATAACAAACAAAAATAATAATTTGTTAATTAAACGCACCAAGAATCCTTTGAAAAAAAAGTCATATTTTTTTAAAAATTGAACAAAAGATAAACTAAACTTTTAAGAACTAAAAATTGAATCCTATTAACTAAAGATAAAAAAAGTAATAGAGAAACGTACAGAATACATTATATATTTTAATAATTACATATTTAAAAAAAATGATATAGGAAAGACTTATAAGACAAAATTTTTGGAATAGAGAAATGTAAAAACGACATATGAAGAACCTACTTATTTTACAGGTAACGAATTAAATTATATTGTGAAACTAATATAATCACCTATTTTTTTAAAATAGTAAAAATTATTTAAAAAAAAAAAATACCTTAAAGATGATAATGATCACATCCAAGTTGTGTTATCACAAACTGGCATTGCGGCATTCTTTTCTTATGTAATGCTATAGGGCAATCCTCCGCCGTCCATTCCATAAATCTGATTCTACATGTCAGACATCGAACGGTGTCGCCATCGCCTTCATAAACAAATCCAGCGGCTGCCAGATTGTGAGGATTTTGATTTCTATTAGGATAAAATCTATGATAATGTTTTTTTCGTCCAGCTTTTTAAATTTTATAAAACGTCTTTAAGCGTTTCAAAAATTCTGTGTGATTATACATTACAACAGTTGGTATGCTTCTGGATGCTGAGCCACAATTTTTAATCGGTTTATATAGACAGAAAACGCATTATCGTCAGTACGTGTTATAAGTAGAAGGTCAAAAGATTAATTTATTATTGGTTTCATTGCAATTAACACAATCACGTTTCCAGTATGCGTTTCAATGAACATTTTTTTGTGTAGGAAATTATTTGAATATTGTCGATATCGTTTTTTTTGTTCAGGTATTAAAAATATATACATAAAATGTCATGGTAAATTAAAATATGTTAAAATAATTGAGATATAGTATTCCAAAGTTGAGTAACACGTTGATCGCATTTTAAATGATTATTACAACAAGTATTTTGATACACATCAAACTTTGTACAATTTTTAACACACTCCACATTATTATCATATTCTTCTACTTTTTCACGAAGAAATTTAAATATTTTAGAATAACAGATATTAAAATTTTTAAGTCCCATAGTCTGAGTATCGTAAATATTAAAAACGATGTTTTTACGTTGATTGTGTTTATTTTGCAACATAAAAAGACGATTCATAGTTCGACTATAAAGTATCAACTTGAATGGCTTAATGAATAATGACCGTACGGGATTGTATTTATCCCGTTATCACATAATACTCTCTTATCATCATTATTGCTTAACGCTAATTTATTAATTGATACCGATTCTACTATATGTTTTTTCGATCTTATTAATTTCATAATTCTACGTTTTTCTGTTTCCGAAAGAGTATTATGAAGACAATTTTTGAAATCGTTAAACGCGATCTCGTTATTAATTACACATTTTTTAATTCCTTTCGCTTTCTTTTGAATATTATTGTCACGCGTAGTATAGGTATATAATTTTGATCGTAAACCAATAAATTCCTTAATCGGAATACCGTTACATTCGTCTTTAAATTTGCCAATTACTTTTTTATTTATAGTAGAATAACATTTATGATCAGGAGGATAATCGCTAGTATCAAAAAACATTTTCAAATCTGGATCTAACATATCTTCATAAAAATCATTTGTCAATATTTCATAAAACAAACTGTCAGTATCAGTATATAATAACGAAATTTTGTTTCCATATTTTTTTTCATTATATCATAATGAAATTCATACATTAAGGTTTTGCTCAATTCTAATACCGCGAAACCTACATAAATTGGTTTATTAAAATAAATAGACGTTTTGTTTGATAATACAGCACAAAGTGATTTATCATATATAATTCTGTCTTTGAAAGTCGGCTTAGAAATAAGTTTTAATAATTTTTTATTTTCACTTACAAGATCTAATTTCATTCTTTTTCTTACATTTTCCATACACTTACCAAAGACAGAATTATTTAACAATTTAAAAAAATCTTTTTCAAACTCGTTTGTTGCAATTCGTCGTTTTTCCGTATTTAAATCGATATACGGTTTTAACCATGGTTTTTGATAAAATTTTAACGTTCTGTGAATTTTAGTTACTTTCAACCCGTGATTGACAGCTTGTTTTAAATTGATATAATGGCAAATATAATGTTCTTTTGGTTCTAATGTAGTTAGTAATTTTGTTTGTTTTGTGTGATTTATACTTTTATTAATTGGAAGAAATGGTAGATCCATATGGTTATCGTGTAAACTTTCAGGGTATTCTATATCGACTTCTAATATATACCCTGTTTTAGAATTATTAGGGGTATTTAATATATCTGTAATAGTAATTTTATCAGTCCATACAAAGTTAGAATACGGAATATATTCACTCATCGCCCACCCGTATAGATTATTCGCGTCTAAATATGCTAAAAATGTTTTAGGATAATTTGGATTATATGTTTCTTTTATATATTCGTTATTGGCTTTTGAATGTTTTTTAATACATGACGATATTCCTCCTTTTACAGCGGCCTCAAAAAACATATACATTTCGTATTCGTTAAGCAACTCAAGTTCAATACCAGTACAAAATAGCATCGCATCAAAAGCAAACCCTGGAACGGTTAAATAGTGCGCGCAATCTAAATTATGTGAAGATAAACAAAGCAAACGAAAACTTTCAAAAACGTCGCATAAAAGCAATACGTCAATTTTCAAATATAAATCACTGTAGTCGCCTAACGATTTAATTTTAAAATGATTCCAAACTTGAACCGCGTGATTATAATCTTCATCGCTTATATGTTTCGCATTTAATTTACTATAAAATTCGACTTTAGGAGGTAGTTCTTGTACTTCCAATTTTTCCCACGAATCGGTATATTCATAAGGATATACACCTTTTCGAGTGACTAAATCCATATCATTATTTGAAAAAAATTTGCTAGTATGAAAAAATTGATTTTTTGGTAGATTATTACTTAGTTCCGCTAAGGATCTATTTAGAAAACGAAAAGTATCAACAAATTTAATAGTTATTCCGTTACACGTTTTTTTTGAAAATGATATATATTTTTCAGTCGAATTTGGAATAACAATTATTTGCCTAATATCATACCCTAATTGGCGGACGATAAAATGAGAATCATAATTTGAACTAGCGTGAATAAAAACGGGAACAAATTTTTGATTTTGTCTCCTCAGATTACAATTATTACATAATGCGGAACGGTAACGACCGGTAATATGACAATGATCTCTAACGGGTCTGTAAAATAACGTGAATTCGCGTTTACACATTTCGAAATGTGTAGTAGATTTATATTTGATTTTATCTTGTTTTGTCATTTTTAACGGTATAATATTATTAAGAAGCAAACCTAATAAATTTATGTTTTCAACGAGATATGATACGAATTTTTCCGCAGCATTTTTACCTCTATATAAGAACGGTTCTGATGGCAAATGTTTTTTAATATTAGCGGGAATTGAATTATCTACAACGAAATAAACGCAAAAACTCATAGGTTCGTGTAGTTCATTCGCGACTGTAAAAGAATATTTCCGATCAGGGTAACAAGTACTTATCGGTTTTAATATACATTCAAAATCCGCGTAAACTACTATTGGAAGTTTATATTGGTATTGGAAATTTTGAAATTTTAAATTATCAGTCGGCATTATCACTCGTGTAGGTGTATTTTTTTGACAGTTTCGTTTATGTATTTTTAACTTTTTAGATTTAACAGTGAAGTAGGTTAGACATCGTTTACAAAATTCTATATCATTAAAACTTTTAGTTACTTGCGATCTAATTAATTTGGCGAAATTTTTAATATAACAATAATGGGTCGTATTATTTTTATTTAATAATAAAAGATCGAAATGGTTTGATTTTTCATTATCACATACTTTTAACGGGTAAATTGTGATATCGTTTTCAACACCATACACGTTAATCGAAACGTTATTATTTTTTTCAAAAATTTTTATTTGTGTTAACGGAGTAGGAAAATCGATATTATTAAAAGTAAATTTATTTTCTAAATCCTTATAACGAAAATTTATGCGTTCCGGGTGTGAACCATTTACGAATTTACAAAGAATCGCCCATTTAAAACAATAATTATCTGTATTTTTAGGATTAATTATGCTTTTTTTAGCAGTCAGTTTTGGTGAAAGCGGAATATACGAACTACCTCTTAAAGGCTTAAAACGATTAATTCGAATTAATATCCCGTCAATTGAATGTAACGACCATCCAGAGCCTTTTTGTACATATATGTCTTCTTCATTACAAATACTGTTTATCATACTGTCTATTTCAGATGGTATAGACGAACTATGAAGTAAAATAATATTTTTGGTTTTAAATGTTCTGTCCTGATATTCATTAATATTATTTTTAACGTATGTACATTCAACTAAAATATTGAATTTTATAGCGTTATATATTACAATCATATTACTTAAAATGTTTAATATTTCTAATTTTAAATAAATTAATAATAGACATATGTCTTTAATTACGTTATTATTATTTTTATAAAAATACGTTCTTAAATTACCCTTAAACGCATTTTCTATTTCTATAAATTTATTTTCTAAAATTATATGTTTTAATCTATTATTTTTTAAATGTAAATTATTATTAGATGATGATGATGATGATGATGATGATGATGTGGAAGAATAACTTGGATGTTGTATATAAGATGGCCCAGGCTGAGGATCTTGTCTGGATGAAGATCCCGGTTCAGGTGTGCGAGTATTTGCGTCATTATCGGTTCTCACAGACAATCTCTTTTTGAATGGGAGTTGTTTGTCCATTATAATCTAAAAAAAGTAAAATCATTCATTTTTTAAAAAGTAAATATTTACTATTGAATTAGTCTAACAGTAAAATAAATAATTCCAATACCTATAGGTTGCTGTTGTTCAATAAAGCTGAGTAATAGTTTTGAAGGTACACAAAATTCGTTGATTTTGTTATGAAGCGATTGTATCTCTCTATCTGTCCTGTAACGAATTTGATGAATTTGTCTTCATACTGATGTAGAGAAATAAAATCATAGTATTTAAATGTTTTGCGTCTATAACAGTAAAATACAAATTGAGAAAAAAAATATTTACGTCATTTCAGTTAATTGGCGCCGTACATAAATGGAAAAACCAATTTGCGATAATTCCGGGTTGTTTAATCGACAGTACTCTTAATTATATTATTTTTTGTTTTGTTTTTTATATTACAATCTGTAAATAACAAGTTTCACGTGTATATCACACGATTATTAATTACAGTTATTAAAATAATTGGTTCGATAACGAAATCCGGGTTCAGAGTTTTAATTATTATTCTCTCTACTGTATTCTTACATATTATTTTTTTTTTGTTTTGACATTACAACCTATAAATAACAAGTTTCACGTGTATGCCACATGATTATTAATTGCAGTTGTTTGTACAATTACGTAAATGGAATTAGCTTGATAACGAAAACAGTAAACAAAATCTGGATACAAAGTCCTAATTATTATTCTTTTTACAGTATTTTTATTTCTTTATATTATTTTGTTGTTGTTTTGACATTACAATCTGTAAATAACAAGTTTCACGCGTATATCACATGATTATTAATCACAGTTTTTTTGTATAATTACGTAAATGGAAGTGGCTTGATAACGGAAAACAGTAAACAAGTCTCTGTACAGAGGTCATAATTGGTATTCTCAAAAAATGTATATAAAGTAAATTGAATTTTACTGATCTATGTACAATTCTTCGTTCGACTCGACGTGTTGTACTGCTGCTATCTCAGGTAAGAGACAATTTTTTGTATACACTAACATTGTTGATGGTGATAGATTTTAAATAGATAATGTTAAGTTGTGAAATTAATACTTTTTTTATTTTTATACAGATATCATCTGCTTACTACTACTACTACTACTACTATTTTTGGTAAGCGGATATTTTTATTTAATATAAAAACATTAGCGCTGTTGATAGTAATAGATTTTAAGTTGTAAAATTAATACAGATATTATCAGCTTGTTTCGTCTCCCTTCGTACGTTTTTATCAATCGACTACCGTCACTTTTGGTAAATGATTATTTATATTATAAACACTAACGCTACTGGTGATTATGTTAAGTTATAAAACTAATACTTTATTTTGTTTTATACAGATATTATCAGCTTGTATTTATATCAGCTTTCGTCTCCCTTCGTACGTTTTTATCAAGCGACTGACTACCGTCACTTTTGGTAAATGATTATTTTTATTAAAAAATACTAACGCTACTGGTGATTATGTTAAGTTATAAAACTAATATTTGATTTTGTTTTATACAGATATTATCAACTTGTTCTTCTTCTCTTTTTTGTACAACAACTTCATACATCAATTCAGTAAGTAATTGTTTAAAATTGTTTTTTAATATATGTTAATATTATCCGATAATGTAATTGTTTTTGTATATAGATATTATCATCGCTGAAGGCAGTATAATTTGTTTTTTGTGTTGCAGGCATAATGGCAGTTCCAACTCTGTTTTTTGTCAAGTTATCTGATAATGCTTATCCTCCAGTCAAAATGAGCGCATATGCTGCGGGTTTCGATCTCAGAAGCGCGTATGATTGTATGATCGCTCCTCATGACAATGCGTTAGTTAAAACTGATTTGGCTGTTAAAATTCCAGAGAAATGTTACGGACGAATTGCACCACGTTCTGGGTTAGCGTTAAAACACCATATCGCCGTCGGTGCAGGCGTTATTGACAGAGACTATCGCGGAAATGTTGGTGTAATTTTATTTAACCATTCTTCTGAAATTTTTTACATTCGAAAAGGAGATCGTATAGCGCAGTTAATATGCGAACAAATAGCTGAGCCAAAATTACAAGAATTAGCGAGTTTAGATTCAACAGCTCGCGGCTCTTGTGGTTTTGGTTCGACAGGAGGAACAAGCGTTGCAGATAACTATGATGATGATGAAAACTTATTGCTAGAAATAGAAAAATTTTTAACAGATTTCTAAATTTTCTTTTTTTCTAACAATATTATTTATTTTTTTAAAAATGTTGTTAGAAATTAATTATGTTATTTTTTTTCTGTTTCTAGTAATGGAACGCGAAGCATCCAATACTTCTCCTTCAGCATCCGCCGGCCCATCGACGTATTTTTCAATTAAAGACGTGATTCAATGTCTTTACATAACGGGGCTGGTAAAAATAGTGCTGTGGGAGGAGGCATTAGAAAATTTGAAAGCGATTGTACTGGACCAACCTTCAATTATTATTAATTTATATTTAATTATTCAGAATGCGGTCATGCATATATTTGATGATGAACCGTCAGAAATCGATATTTTCCGTAGGAAACAAAAAGAAATGACCTTAGCGGAAATTATCGATTATTTTAATTCTCAGATTGATGACGAACTTTACAATAGCAAAAATTTAGATCATGATAGTATTAAATTGTTTCGTGAATTAATTAGTATAAAGAAATCGGCCGAGACGATTGAACTCAATAAAAACAGCGATAGTAGTACCGATACTCAATCAGATAGCGAAGACGATTTTGATAAAATTTTTAACTCTTTTTCCAAATCTAAAAAATCTAAAAAATCTGAAAAATCAAAAAAAATCAAAAACACTAAATTTGAACAAAAGTTTGAGATATTAAAAGACGGTATGAAGAAATGGGTTAAAACACCAGGTGAGGAAGGTCCATATTTGATCGAGGTAAAATTAACGCAGACGGCTGACATCAAACGTGTACCTTCCGACAGCTGGTGGCAAAAAGTATCCCGTAAAGTGACTGTTTTAGCATCGTCACAACAAGACCCGCTGTTCGTGGCAACAGCCGATTTATTTAAATCAGCTTTAAACAAAATTAAAAATGTTAAAGATGTAGCACACGGCTCGTACAAGACGCGGTATAAGCCGTATTAAAATAATTTAAGGTTGGTCTGTTAGTTGATTGATTGATTGATGTATGTAAATATGTATATATTATAAATAAGTATTTAATTTTAATTGTATGTATATATATATATATAAATAATTTAATTTTAATATATATAATAAAAATAATATGTTTTACACAAGAACGTGTATAATAATTCTTGTTTTTTTTGGTCACCTGTAAAATAAGTGTGTTCTTTTTATATCATTTTTAATATATGTATTATTACAAGGTATAACGTGTTTTACATTTCTCTATTCAAAAAATTAATTTGTTTTTGTTATAAGACTTTCCTATGTTATTTTTAAACCGTATTTAATTTTACATAGAACACATTTACAGCTGTTTTTGACCTACTTCTATTTGCGTCTTTGATGGAAATGAACACGTCATCAAAACAGGAGGAGGAGAGTCGTCTTCTCCATAAATGGTTTTTTTCGCCAAAAAGATTAACACCTGGAGAAATTGTGAAATTGAAAGCGATAGTCGACAGACCAGGCTCGACTATACAACCGTTTATAAAAGAATTAATAAAAAAATTATAGAATTTTTGTAATTTTATATATATATATATGTATAAATAAATAGCATATAAAAAAAATTTAGTGTTGGTGTTTAATACTTTCACAAAATCCTTTCCTTTGTTTGGTATTTATCATGGATTCCCGGATTAATAATAATGTGATGTTCTAGCATAGTAATAGTGAAGAAAAAAAATATGTTTATACAGACTGTTTTAAGACACTTAATGAGGGACACTTCAACCGACTTGTAGTCGATCATAGATTAATAATAGTGAAGGAAAAAGATGTGAAATAAATACATTAAAAAAATACATTTTAAATTTTATTATTCAATATCCAATTTGCTATATGAAATACATTATTTAGCGCACAATGATCAAGATTATGTTTATATGGACAATCGACACGTGCCACAGTCTGCTGTTGTAAGACACTTAATGATGGACACTTAAGCGCTTCGAGATCTATTACTTCAACCGACTTGTAGTCGATCATGTCCTGGATGAGTCTCTGTTTTTCTGCTCCTTTAGTGTACACATATTCACCTTCAGTAACGATGCTGTTTAAAATATTGTAAAGTTCGTCATAGCTGTGAATTCCACAATTCCAGCTGAAACCATGAAAAAATCTTTTCAACCACTCTACTTGTTTTTTTCTATTTTTTGATAAATAACGATAATCGAATGGTGGTAAAAACAAAAAATGTTCTCTCACACCGGTACAGTTGTGATTTTCTATTCTTTGTACACACAATTCTTTAACAATATAATTTTTAGCGTCGTCGAAAAAACATTGAACATCAACAATAAAACCGATCATTATTATAAAGCGCTAACACTACAAGTGATTATAAAATGTGTATGACAAGCGAATAAATATAATGTTAACAATCGATTCATTCTATCGATTTTCTTATAACACCAGATAAAGGTAAATATACAAGCAAATTATCAGATATCAGTAAGCAATATGCGGTCGTTTTCGACGGAAAATTCTGCGCTGATTCTATTTCTAAACGAACATCAACAGAACCGGTTTTTAAAAGGTCGCTCTGATGAGAGCAGTCAATAACAATTATCGGCGCGTATAATAAATAATCGGTCCTGTCCAGAACAGGTTCGTTCTCGCTACCATCATAATACGATGATTGAAACCCTTTATACATTTCGTATAACGTCTCTTTACTTCCGTTTAAATTATCATACGGATAGTATTGCGAATTCAAATATAATTTAATATTATGCAAGTTGCATAAATCAAAATGAGAGGCATTTTTTGTTATGTTATTTTTTCTATCTGTTTGAAAACCTACAATTATATAACGCGGTTTATCAGTCTGTGCTACAGTTTTTATCGTCCACGTCAACTGTTTAGTTTCTGGTAAAGTCGGGTATTCTTGCAACTCCCATCTACGAAACGCTAATTTTATTGGCGTATCTCAATCAACAATACTCAATAATCTGTGTCTATACTCATCGCTAACATAAATATAAGGAATTCGCCAATTGATTTTTGTTAATTGTAATTTATATTTATCGATAGCGTTTAAAACTACAGCGTTATTATCAGATGATGATCGTATTAAAATCAGTTCTTGTTTCACATTTAAAATTATGCGTTTGTATTGTTCAGCAAAACCGAGTAATAATTTTAAAGGAATACAAAACACGAAATTCGTTGAATCTGTTGTGAAGCAACTTTTTACATCTCCCGTCCATCCTGCATTAGTTATTTTCTTCATATCACTGGGTTTGAATTTAAAATATTCTTCATTACTGATGTGATACCAACATTTTTAACACGATCTACTTCCGTAGCACATATTTCGTACCGTATTTCATCGAATAAAAACGCTAATCCGTTACTAATTAATTGAATATTTTCGTTTTTCTGATTGTTTTCACCCATTAATTTACCTTCGATATGTAGATAACTCTCGCAGGGAAGTGTATAATGATCTTGTTGATGAACAGGAATACGTATCTCATCATTATTATTTAATGTAGTAGATGCGTAAGGAGTGTGTGTATGATACGCACGTCGATGATACTATCGTCATCATAGACAGCGCTATTTAACACGTCCAATATACTCATTGTTAATAAGTACTTTATACCCTAACGATTTTAAAAATTTTCTATTAAGAGATGTTAACTGATTAGCATCCCGTATTTTACTAACACTATTTACGGGCTTAACTATTGTTTTATTTTGCCCATATGGAAAAATTAGCCTCATCTCGTCTTTTTCTTATATGTAATCGCAAAGAAATCGTTTCTTCTCTAAAATTTATTAACTTTCCGTCTTGATCTTCTAATCGTATTGTAATATTATCTAATCTATTTGTATTCACTGGTAAATAGATAACGTTTGTCGGTGATTCTACTAATTTATACCCCGGTCCGACTGTCGGATAAAATTCGTGTAATATATGAGATTCTCGGCCGTTCTTCAATGATCCAACCACAGCACTGCAGACAAGTCTCACAACATCTGTCTTTACAATGTTGATTGTCGACTGTGATGAATGCCATATAAGCGGTTCGAGTTTGGCAGTATTAGCGAATCCGAGAAGAGAAGCCAAAGAATTCGGTTTAGTGAAATCTATCGTTTCACTCGAATAGATTTCGCTTTTCAAAGTATTATTATTAGCACGTATTAATAATTTAATAATTTTCTTTTTATTACTTTTTGGTAATTTTTGATTTATATAAGTGTTTATATCCTCGATTTCATAAGAGCCTGTAGGTAATGCAATCACTCCATCGTCACCGAAATAAAACATATTATTTACATTTTCTTCAACATTCGGTATGGAATTGTATGTCATGAAATTAATCAATCCGAGTTCCCAATTTCCTTCGAGTTCGATGGGAGGAAATATATCACAACTAAGTGACGATCCTACTCCGTTTAAGCTAAACATTATTACTAAGAAACTGTAAACACAAACGTCCACAATTAACTGTATTCGATCGCTGATAACGTTTATAATTATAGTTTATATTGACGGGTTGTTGCTCCGATGTTTGAAAGTAACGAACTAATTCAATCGGCGGTCTTAAATTACCAAAACTATCGAAATAGTTTATTGTCTTATTTTGTTTACGGTAACATACCCAATGCGTACCTAACCCGCGTATACTATCTAAATTAACAATACCGGTTTCATTTTTCTGAATTTTTAACGGTAAAGTATCTTTCATAAAAACACCTCTAAAATTAGATACATTCAAGAGTTTAGCGTAGGAAAACAATTCATTATTGGTGAGAGCGTGTGAAGGAATCTTTATTTCTTTCGATGTTTTTTTTTTTATTCCCACCACCGCCACCACCACCAGATTTTTTATACGGTCGTAAGTATAATCCCCTTCCCCTCCTTTTTCTTTTTTTTGATTTAGAAATTCGCTTATTTTTTTATTTTTTTTCTTTTTAATACCGCCGCCGAATTTACTTTTCGCTTTCATAATATTAGTTAACGCCCAAGCAGCAGCTTTTTCACCGATAGACGAGTCTCGTGCTTTTACACGTTGCCAAGCTTTTTCCGCTAATTCACGATCGGCTTTAGAACGATTTTCAGTATCTCGATATTTCGAGTATATTATATCGTGTTCCTTACAAGCCGCGTCTAATTTATTAATACCCGAATCTCCGCGCTGTAATCGTTTACTTAATTTCGTACCCGGTCCGCAGTATTGATAACCAGGAACATGTAGTTCGATAGGTAAAATATCGACCGCTTTATTCAGTAAATTTCCGATTAATCCTCGACCGCGACGGACATCTTCTGCACTCTTCTGATATACACGCATTTGTGACGGCGATAAATAATAATTTACAAATATATATTTTTTTTCCAATCTTCTATATCTCTGACAGGATTATCTTTCGTTGTTTTTACATAAACATTATATAATATACTATACACGTGATTGTTTAATATATTAACAAAATTGTCTAATCTGTCTTCAACTCTCTGTTGAACTATATTAACTGTATCGAGTATAAACTGTTTGCTTACAGCATCTGTCGGAACCGATGGATAACCTATGTTATTTAACCTATAACCTTCGAAGTTACAAATTCCATTTGATACGGTCGGAATTTTTGTATCTACATACGATTTAGTCGCTGCGTCAGTAAGTAATTTCGGATCGGCTAAATTAATTATATTTTTCAAAGCAACGTCGTACTGATTATCAATTTGATATAAACAATTTTCTTTTAAAATTTTAAAAGTAACAGCATCTTCTTCCGAAACAGCGTTACCGACATTACAGAGTCTTTTATTATCTATATCATAATCACCCTCATCTGTTAAACGAAAACCTTCACCAGTAGGACCGCGAACAACGTTTATCCGCATATGTCTATTGTAACGTCCGAATTTATCGATACTCATTTTGTAAATGACAAAATTAACGTTACTACACGTTATTTTATTATATTCGCTTCTCGCAATTCTTCGATAATTGATATGATTTCATTTTCATGACCGGAATGACCGGTATTCTTAGATGCTATTAATAAACGTAATCTGTCGCATAACTCGTTCGGATCATCCCAATATACATAATTCGGCTTATCATCGTTAGTTAACGATAAAACACCGCGTCCTTCAATACGTTTCAGTTTCGATTTAGTAGACGTTGACTCTGATACCAGATTTTTAATTATATTATTATATTTATGCCCTTTGTTACTCTTAACTCGATCAGAGTGACTCTGTTTATGAGCATTTGTCGCTTTTAGTATCAAACCGTACGTATGCAGATCCTCTTCTGAATATATATAATCGTCAGGTATTTTCATAAAAAGAAGTTCATAAAGTCCAGGCGTACCTTCATACGTTACATTATCGATAATAATATTATCGCCCTCGAAATTAATAGTTGAATTGCCTATCTTTATCGAATCATCGTCTCCAAAATAAACACCGTAAGTATGATCGATTTCCTTATTTTTATCGTTAAACAATTTACGTAAATATAGTCTAGGCAATTTTCCTGTGACAGCGTTATCAATCCAATAATTTGCTCTACTAAGACCAGTAGATGTTGATAGTACTTCTTGTAATGTCGGCGGTGTTTCATATATTTCCGTAGCACCTTCGTTAACATCCATTTCAGGTGTACTAGTTATCGATCCAATTTTTCTCATTTTAATCGGCGTAATTCCTACTTCTTTTTGTTCTTCTATTTTATTTCCACGACGTTTATGTTTTTTTAAACGCGTTTCTACATCATCCATTTTTTCATCCGTATCGTAAAGCACATCACGTAAATTTATTAACTTTTTTAAAGGTTGAACTATCGGTTCTAATTGTTTCTCTAATTCCTGTTGTTCGCTGATAGCACTTTGAGTCAAATTAGCGTGTTTCCGTCTAATATCTTTCCTAATTTGTTTAATCTCTTTCGCAAGTTGTTCACGTTTCGCTCGCGACGTCATCTTGTACAATAATTTATCAATCCTTATGTATCTATATAAATATCGAATCCAATACGATAACGACCGCGACGCATATCACTCTCTTTGTCTATTACTAAAAAATGATGTTTACCACGTATCCATGCTTTATTACAAATTTCTTTAAAACAATCAAAACTCATATCCGTGTTAACATGATCGGCAAAAACATGTTTTAAATTTAGTTCATCTTGCCGAAATAAAACTATTAAATTTGCGTTATCTCGTATCAGTTGTTTTGGAATTTTACTATACGACTGGCACAAATAAAAAACATCAATATTATTATGTCTCCCCATTGTAAAATAATTTCGTATATTATACTGCCGTTCACAAGCTATATCGTCGAAAATTATTACAGAATTAGGTTTAGCTTCATTCGGATGTATAACCTCGTCATTATCTGTAAACGTATGATAACCTATAAACGGTATTTTTGAAAACACTCTATTTAAAAACTTGTATTTAGGCTGATACAACGATTTTGAAAACACATATATATTTTCAAAGCATAATCCGTTCGGATCGAATAACAAATTAAGCATTAAATTAGTCTTCCCCATGTCTGATGAGCCTGTAATTAAACATCTAATATTATCTGGTAATAATTTACTATGTTTTTTTCTCTTTTTCTTCAGATCACTACAATTACACACAATCGTATCAATATCGCGAATATTTATTTTATGTTTCTGCCGTTTAAGCTTCATCACTGACGTCTATTTTTTTACACACGTTATTATATAATATTATTTCTATTAATCCAACTGTCGTGTGATTTATCATAACCCAACCAACGTACAAGTACTTTCTCGCCTTTACGTTTTAAAATTTTTTCAATTAAATATACGTCACCAAATTTTGTTTTACTTATTTCTTGTTCATAAAAACCACCTTCTAATATATTACCTTTATCGTCCTTCAGAATATACGTTCTCGGCGCTGTAGATTTAACGTTATAAATAGTAAATAACTCGTTTGTCCAGTTGGGAAGATAACCTTTAGCAAACACCTTTTTATATTTGCTAATTCTTACTCTATCGCCGATTTTAAATTTTGGAGGTTTCTTATTGAACGTTAATTGTTTTATTTTATTTATTCGTAACAATACTTCTTTTTCGTTATTCTTGTTTACATCTACAGGTTTCATTTTAATTGTTCTGTGCACAGTATTATTGTAGTCTCTCAATAAATCAGGAAGGACATTCAACCACGTATACTTACCGTTAGTTGTAAACCATTTCCACATTTTATTTTTCAAAGTACGGTTGAACCGTTCGATAATAGAAGCTTTTTTATCTGAATGTGTAGAATAATGATTTATATTGTATTGCTTCAACAAATTACGCACACGTTCGTTGTACCATTCTTTACCTTTATCTGTTTGTAAATGATTCATTTTATTATTTTGTAATAAAATTTTAAGTACTCGCGCAACATTTTCAGACGATTTTGTTTTTATTGGAACAGCGAATGCGTATTTACTGAAGCAATTTATCATCGTTAATATATACTTATAACCTCTATTCAACTTTGCATATGGAATCATTTCTACAAGATCGGCTTGATATAAATCATCAAGACCTTTGAGCTCAACACTACGAGTTAAAAAATTTTTTCTAACTTGTTTATGTAATTCGTTACTGATATTCTCTCTTACACTCATTATATATATGTTGATGGATTCTCTCTTACACTCATTATATATATGTTGATGGTTCTAACTACGATAAGAAAATAAATAAAAAACAACAAACACAAATACATCAATACTATTTTTTAATAATAATAATAATAATAATAATAATAATAATAATAATAATAATAATAATTAATTACATACAATCTTCACCTTTGTGAATTTTCACCAAAAAACAGTGTGGTGATACTTTTTCATGAACAGTCCAAGGATCGTCAGAACATTTCCAACCGTTTAAAATGACTCTACACTCTATACATGATAATTTACTACCAACGCCGGTATAATAAAATCCGGCGTTAACCAGTTTTTTAAAATTGGGCTCGAGTGTAGGCCAACTTTTAAATGATAATAACATCACTTTTTTAGTCTCTGCAATACATCTTTTCGCATTCCTGTAATTATTGAAATTATACATTATACATTGCTCCATCTCGCAATTCGGCTTCGATAATTTATGCATAAACTGAATATGTTCGATAGGTAAAGTTCCTCTTGTCTGAAACCCGCACAAAGAACACTGAACACTATCTAAATATCGTTTAAAAACAAAACCGGATTCTAACAATTCGTTTATCGAATGATTGATTAATCTTTCACACAGCAGCGCTTGTTTTGACATTGTTTTTTAACCGACGTCTTCACAGCGACTGGTGACGCACGAACTGATTTTACTTTATACAATTTTTCTTCTTCTTCATGATCGATACTCAGTAGTGTTTGACGACTACAGTTTTTTAATTTTTTCAATACAGCACCGTACGTATAAGTAATCGGTAAACTGATTTTAATAATCTGCTTATTCCTTTCAATTTTAACAACATTTGCTCGTGTAAATTCGTTCACTATCAAACAACAAATTTCGTTAAAATTTAATTCTCCATCGAGCGGCGGGCCGAAATAATATATTTGCCAATTAAATGCGGAAATACTGTTTTCAAATTTATCAGTCATTTTGTTTTTAAAAATCGAAGATATCTATCTACAAAAAATAATTTAATTTCTGAATCATCATGACTTTCAATCAACTGTAAACAACACAGTAATTTATTTTTATTTCTTTCAAAAATAGCGCACGGGCACGGACCGTCTATAACGTCAGTAAACTTATCACTACAACAACACCCGTCTTCAGATAACTTTTTTACTTCACAATAAAAAATAATTTCTTTTAAGCAATCATATATTCCCTTCAGTTGGCACGTTCGAAAATGATCTATCACCAAATCGTCTAAACTCGTTACTTTAATAATATTTGATAACCTTAATACAACGTCTTCTGAAAATTCGCGTTTTAATAAGTCGATTATACTTCTACCGTCCATTCTTTCGTTAACATGTTCTCACAGAGACTGTAAACTGAACACTGACAATAAAATTGAACGTATACTAAATATTCGGTTAGGTGGGGATAGAAAATAATTCTTTATATATTCTAACTAATAAACAATATGGCGAGGCTTTCGCATGCTCAATCCAAGGATCGTCAGTCTCCTCCCACTCACAAAGAACCGCTTTGCATTCCACACACATTACGTCATCTTCAATTCCGGTATAATAAAATCCCGCTGATCTGAGTCTATCGGCTGACGGTGAACGTTTTGGCCATGTATAAAATGTCAACTTCATCATTTCTTCTGCTTCTTCAACACATTTTATCGCATTCTGATAATTAGCAATACACTCTTTTGATTTAGCGAGTAACATTTGTCTCAGAAAATTCATTATTTACAAAATAAATCTGACGAAAAATCTGCGCTCGTAAAAACACAATGTTGCCGCTAAGACCGCAAGCTATTTACTGACAGAGAATAAACATTTGTTTAATCGGGAACTGAAAATTGTTCTTTATATATTTTAATTAATAAAAAAAAAAATATGATTTGGTAATGCGAGGGATCGAACCTACGAACTAATAATACTGATAAAACCGTTATAGGATACAATTAACGCACACGACCAAATCATATTTGATAAATAATAATTTTAAAACGATACTAAACGAATAATTCAAAATAAAAAAAGCGCATACATTTCCAGATAAAACTTGTTTATTACTACTACTATTTTTCCGCACACTGTCTCTTGTGCAATTTAATTAATACACAGTCTGGTGAAGCTTTCGCGTGTTCGAGCCAAGGATCGTCAGTCTCCTTCCAATCACAAAGTACTATTCCGCATTCAACACATATTACGTCGTCTTCCGTTCCGGTGTAATAAAATCCCGCTGATACCAGTCTCTCGACTGACGGGTAACGTTTTCGCCATCGAGGAAACGCAAATGATGCTTCCATCTGTTTCCGCGCTTCTCGAACACATTTCACAGCGATTGGATAATTTGTAATACACTCTCTCGATTTAGCGTAATCTTCAAATTTATAATACCTATCGCGAATCATTCCGCATTTCGGATATAAAAGTTTATGCATGAACTGGATATGCGCGATTGTCAGATATACTTTTGTTTTAAAACCGCACTTGCTGCATTTAATATTATCTGAATTAGTTATAAAAACAAAACCTTCGTTGACAAAAAAATCTAGCACAATCTGGACGGGTGTAACACGCGTTACAGACATCATAAACGAAAATCTCGTATTAACTGAAAAAATTGATACGTAAACAATACCACATTAATAAAAAAATATATCACGCCATTAGCCCTTCTCCTAAACATTTGTTTACAAACAGACGCGCTCCGGCGGCGGTCGCCGAACTCCGAATGTTTACGTTTACGTTTTTCGTGTCCCAGCTTTGCGTTGTTTACGTTTGTCGGAATGTTTATGTTTACGTTTGTTACTGGGTCAGCGTGCCGTCGACGCGGCGGCCAAAGAAAACAACGAGCACGTGGTGATAGCCGCCGCGTCGGCGAGAGAGAAAAAAACGTAAACATAAACATTCCGACAAACGTAAACAACGCAAAGCTGGGACACGAAAAACGTAAACATAAACACGAGGAGGTCGATGACCGCGCGGGTGCGGGGTAGGGCGGGGGTGGGGAGGAAGGAAAAAATGTAAACATAAACAGAGGAGAGAACGTAAACAACGCAAAGCTGGGACACGCGGTGGAGAAAAAAACGTAAACATAAACACGAAGAGGTCGATGACCGCGCGGTGGGTGCGGGGCGAGGCGGGGGTGGGGAGGAAGGAAAAAATGTAAACATAAACAGAGGAGAGAACGTAAACAACGCAAAGCTGGGACACGCGGTGGAGAAAAAAACGTAAACATAAACACGAAGAGGTCGATGACCGCGCGGTGGGTGCGGGGTAGGGCGGGGGTGGGGAGGAAGGAAAAATGTAAACATAAACAGAGGAGTGGGGGGCGTGGTGAGAGAGAAAAAATGTAAACAAACCGGAAAAAACGTAAACAAACGAGCGGAGTTGAGTGACCGCGCGGGCGGTATGTAGGTGAAGACGGGGGTGGAGGGAGTGAAAAAATGTAAACATAAACAAACGAGGGGGGCGTGGCTGTCCCAGAACCAACCTTTTATTACTACTCACAATAACCCCAATACAGTGTGCACCGTACAGCAGAAACAAGGTAAATAGTTGTTTGCCGTTATTCACGGTCTAAAGTGTTCTGTTTGAGTACCGCCGGTTTATAACGGAATAAAACTTAACCGGTCTTCGTTGTAAACTCGAGTTTCGACGTTCACTACACATGAACCCGGATTTATTAATTACGAAGTAATTTTTAAAGAAAATGTAGCTGCTTTCTTTGTACAACATTTAAAAGACTGGACAAAATTTGTTAGTTCATTTACCGCAAAATAAAGTTTTTATAAAATAAAAACGAAGTAGCAGATGATGTTAATGTTTTAACAGTCACTGGACTGTTCAAAGTATTATAAGGATGTGAAGTAAGGTACAGATTTTTAGCTTTATTGAAGGTTTCCATTTCTTTAAAACGCATTTTTCTACACACACGAAAGAGAGATGCCGACTTGGATAAGTGTTAAATTCGACGTCGCTTTAAATGTTTTCATCTCTGCGTTTATACCGACCTGTTTTTAGAAGCTTATAATGAGGTATGACTTTTAATTGGTTCCGAATATCTCCAGAAATGATGAAAAAACATTCTACAGAAAAAAATATTTTTAAGTATAGATTCAAGTAGTTAACTTATAATGCGTAACCAAAACACTTACCGCAATTAATTAATTTAATTATTATTATTACATATTATTATATCTCGGACATTATTCATCGTTTCTAGACACAAAACAGCGTTTTGATCTATAAAAGTTGTAGGTCGTCTTCAGGCGTATAATACGTTTTACATCATATATATCAATACAAAGAGATATATCGTCACAGCTTACCAAGAAAGGATTATTAAGTATCAGAAAGAATCATTTTTCACTTGCCAAGTAACCCGTCTTAGGAGGATTTTACTTCTGTTCACAAAAGAAAAGGAAACGACAAACTTATTAGGACAGTCCTAGACATTTTTTTATAATATTTAATAACCCTTTAATGGTAAGCGTAGATATTTGTAACGATATCTTTTTTGTATTGATAGATTTGATGTTGTAAAAAATTATTTTACACCTAAGGACACCTCCAATTTTTAGAGATTGAAACTTTGTAATTAGAATTGTTTCTAACAAGGATGTCTAATGTCAGAAATATTATAATATGTACGCGTAGCGTAATAATGACAACAACAGGCGATCGAGCTCTATTTTTAAGACTCGTACTGAATTAAATGTTGTAACGATGGGTCAACGCTATTTAACTTAACAAATGTCCTAGCTTCCACTTTATAAAACGAAAAACCTAAATCCGGAATCTTATTTCGATCCGCGATAATGAACAAAAAAAACGACAGTGTTGTATAAAAAGATTTCAAATATCACCCATAATCGCAAAAAGGAGCACAACTAATTGATGATGTAACTGATGAGGGCCGTTGAGAAAGTAATACACGTTCCCGCGTACAGAGCGCGCTGGTGTTCCGTCTATGTTCATAGTTGTTCAGCAGTCTCGGTGTGGTGTCTGTTTAGTCTGTGTAAGTTCCAACAGCGTTGCTAACATCTGTGTTGTTTCTGTGTGTGTTGAAAATGATTAAAATCATGGAAAGTTAGATCCGTACTTCTTTCTTTTTTTTACGTACGAAGTATGCTGCCTTGGCCTACTAGATTTACTATCAAATCAGTGAAGTGTACGGTAATGTAATGGATGATTCATCAATAAGACGACGGTGTTACAACTTTTACAAAGGGAGAGAAAACATTCTTGATAACGAACGATATGGCCGTCCTTCCGTCATTACTGCGTTTGCTGCGTAGGGTTGACGAATTCAACTAACAGAATCGGCGTGGTAACAGAGGACACATATCGTAACTGAGGATGAAGCCTGCGTTTCTTACGCTACGCCAGAGATTAGCTGTCAAGTTCAAGTAGGCAGTATTAACTCGGAAGGTTGTGGCTACAGTCTTCTAGGACCGAAAAGGTCCACGTCTTGTTGAATTTATGCCCTGTGGAGTCACAGTAAATACTGACACATGTTGTGAAATATTTTTAAAATTTTGACAGGCCATTGAAATTGCCGGAGGGGCTTGCTGTCTACCGGCTAGAGATTTGAGAATGCACGGCCTCACGCTGGGGATAAAACAAAACTGTATATATGTTACAGTGAATGCTGAAGTTTCAGTTAAGGTTGACATTCCCTAGTGAAAGTCGACATTCACTGAACGGTTTAGTGAAAGTTAAATACTCCTATTACAATATCTTTCATAATCAACTTCCACTAGTGAATGTCGACTTTTACTAGGAAAAATCAACCTACTCTACTACACCTTATGGAAAGTGTATCAACATTAAAAATACTAAAGGAATAAATTAGCAATTACTGTCGGAATAAACAAAAATATATTTTATTTAAGGTTGACTTATACAAGTATAACTATGTACTTTAAAATAAAACAGCAATATTACAATATTTTAACACATCTAAACTCTTCATTTACAATTTTATTTTATTTACTACAGCATGGTAATGCATTATGACACTTAGAATTACAAAGTACATTATTTTTCTTGCAGGCACATTTTTTTGATTGACATTTAGTTCGGCAAATGCCCTTAAAGAATCCTTGGCCACTTCCAGTTGGTTGCCTGTTGCAATGGTCCGTAAAGAAAGTGTCTTGTCCAGTGGTACTTCACTTTCATTAACAATGTTTGTAGGACAAGCACTAAATTGTGATCTGGAAAATTGAAATTATCTGTAGATTATAAATTGATTAATTAAGTTCAGTATTTGTATGAGTGTGCATGTGGTGTGGCTGTGCTGTATTTTTAACCCCTTTCCATCCCCTGTCTACTTATATCCCTAACAATCTCGTTATTTTAAAAGACTTACCTAGCATAAAAACTATTTTTACTAGAATAAAAACTTATCTAGCATACAGCTGCTTCAGCACACCATCTCTGGTTCCAAGTCGATAAAATGTATCATCCACTGTGTCCAAGACGATACCGAGAACTGATCTGGAATCTCCTCTTCCACGGTCTACATCGGGAACTGGAATTCGAACAGTACAACTTTTATCCACCTGTGGTAGATACTGGTCTGATGTACGTTTCATCCGGTTTGCTTGGTTTGTTAAGCAGTTGAATGCCTCCTCTTCTCTTTGTCTTTTTATTTCTAGTGTTGATTAATCGAGGTCGGTTAAGCTGTATGAAGTATCTTCTAGCCTATTTTCATGTTCTAAAAGCAAACTCTCATCTTGTTCCATCCTATCGGGGCTCTTATCTTGTTCCATCCTATCGGGGGTCTTATCTTGTTCCATCACATCGGGGGTCTTATCTTGTTCCATCCTATCGGGGCTCTCATCTTGTTCCATCACATCGGGGCTCTCATCTTGTTCCATCACATCAGGGCTCTCATCTTCTCCTACCTTAGTTTCTTCTGTTTCATGTTCACCGCCAACATTAATTTGCTTAAATACAGCTTCCAGGTCCTCTTCAGATTCCACGTTAGATAAGGATTCAATAGGTATGTTCAAAGAAGCTAATCCATGCCTAGGTGGACAACCAAACATCGCTTCGTATAGTGATCTTTTTATACCACTGTGTAGTGCAGTATTTTTCATGAGTTGATGAATTTCAAACCATGGCTCCAGAGGGATGTTTTGTGATCTTGAATCCACGTAGTAAGCATGTTTTCGACGTCTTGATTAGCTCTCTCGACACTTCCTTGGCTTTGACAGTACCTAGGTTTGCCGTGGACAATTTTAAAATTAGGCCACAAAACAACCGATTTATTCATAATTTTGTTTACAAACTTCCCGCTATTATCAGACTGTAATACTTAAGGTGTACCAAGCAATGTAAAAATATCTATTATATTTTTACATTTTTACCAAGCCGACTTGGACTTGAGCGGTCTAAGTACAATAAATTTTGTTAGGTGATCTTGGTATACTAATATAAATTTATAATCACAATCCGATTGCGACTGAAAATCAATTAAATCAACTTGGCATCTATGATTCGAATCCTTAAATAGCATTGGCTTTACT
Source organism: Magicicada septendecula (assembly GCA_034769895.1). NCBI lineage: Eukaryota > Metazoa > Arthropoda > Insecta > Hemiptera > Cicadidae > Magicicada > Magicicada septendecula. The sequence goes on along the minus strand of CM068375.1, from coordinate 87,165,267 downwards.
ACAATTCCTTTTATCTGGCTCTTTTGCTTCTGCAAGCAAGGCTCACAAATATTTAAATAAATCAATATATCTTTGTAGGTGATATTTTCGTATTTAGTTTTTAAATGTTTTAGTATACGGTCGCGACCACCATGACCAGTAGTAATATGAGCGTCATTCAACACTTAAAAAGTTCTTTATCATATACAAAATACTTGATACTATTTTCTTCTGTAACTGGTGATTTTAATTTTGTGAATCCATTTACTTCAATAATATCGTACCTTTTCAAAAATATATAATCATTCCATTCCTTATTAGGTTTTGATTTTACGCTTTTAGCCTTATTAATTAGAAATTCATACTTAACCCTATCCGTGGACACAGAATTCACTTTGGACAAGTTACGTTCACTTTTAAGTTGTTCATAAAATTGCACGGATTTAGACATAGTTACAAAATTACACACTATACACACTTTGAACAATAAAAAACACAAGCTCAACAACTCAACGAACAATAACCTACAGCAATTGCATCAAAACAATAAATGGGCGGGAAACAATCTTCAGTCGTCAGATGGTGGGGATGGAGACCGATGACGCACACAACCAATCTGTTGTTAACATTCCCTGTAAACAGCTGGTGAAGGTCGACACTTACTAGTGAGAGTTGACAGCTCAATTTTACTATCAACTTCCACTGACCAGTTTAGTGAATGTTGACAATCCCTAGTCATTGTTAACCTTTACTAGTTTTCAACATTCACTGTAACATATACACACCGCCTATGATATTTGTTGCACTCCACGTCACACTCACAACCGCCAGTAACTTCTGTCTTCCTAGTCCGTTTCTTCCAGATTTCCTCCATGTCGGCGTAGCATTACGATTTTGTAATTTTCTTACTTGTCCTGGCTTTTCTTATCATAATAATTTAACAGCATGGCCGGATTCTTTGTAGAATATATAGTAAACTATGTGTTTGTAAATTTTCCGTTGTGCTTATGGACAGTCTTACGAAATAAGTTTTGTAAATGCAAATCTCAAAAAAAATGTAATATAATCAAATAAATAAATCGAAAGAGAGGAGAGCTCATGGAATTTGGGTATTGCGTTCAGCATACTATGTGGTAAGAAAAATTAAATAATAAAAAATTAAACATCATACTAATTGTTAAATTGAGTTAACCCGGCCCGGACGGTCCGGGCACCCGGGTCCGGGGTCCGGGGTCCGGGTGGGGGTGGGGGTGGGGTTTGGCCGTGGTACAATGCTAAAATCCATAGCAGACGTTTGGTGTTTACGTTAGAGCAGTACTGTAGTCTGTAACGTGAACACCCCACGTTAGCGCAAACTCAAATTTTGCACTGATGATGGCCGTCGGTGGCACGACCGAAATGTCTGCTATCGATTTTAGCATTGGACCACGGACAAAGGGCCTGGGACTCCGGCCGTGCAAACCTACGAAGTAATCTATCGACCTAATTAATTTATAATTTATTAATTATAAAACCTCTTCACTTCAAACAGTATCAGCCTAAAAATAAGGAAGAATCTAGTAAACACATACGTGTGGAGTGTGGCCCTATACGGGAGTGAATCTTGGACAATTACACAAAGTGACAAGAAAAAACTCCAAGCATTTGAGACGTGGTGCTACAGAAGAATATTCAAGATAAGTGGAAGGGAGAAGATAACGAATGAGGAAGTCTTAAGAAAAGCTCACGAGGAGAAGAGCTTTCTACGAAATTTGAAAGGCAGAAGAGCTAAGTTTATAGGGCATATACTACGACACAATGGGTTGGTTAAAGAATAATACAAGGAACAATTGAAGGGAAGAATCACAGAGGACAAACCCGTTTAAACAACATGAAACGGCTTATGGTCTATATGAACTGCACATCATATTGTGAGTTGAAAAGAAAAGCAGAGAAGCGTGAAGAATGGCGAGCTGCTGCCAACCAGCCTATGGGCTGCTAACTTAGAAGAAGAAGAAGAAGAAGAAGAAGAACTGCTAGGCCTACCTGTCTTGATGAATATACATTCATAATATTGAAAGGAATACTCTTTCTCTAGAACTTTAAACATTGTTATATACAATATCAGGGTGATTTGAGAAAGTTTTTCTTTAAATTCAGGGGATTGTAAGGCCTGCCAGCTTCAAAGTGATCTGCGTATGTGTTTGTACATTGTGTACTTTATTTTACACATAAAATATGTTTCAGTTAAATTACCTGAACTACAACCTCAAACAGTTGGCACATTATATAGATTTATTCAAGAGGCTATTGGAATTTCATGCTATTACCGGCGTGTAAAAATGTATGTATACAAATCATTTAATTAGGACTGTTACATTACTTGGTAAACTAGGAATTTTTTTTTTAATTGGCCATCTAGGGACCACATACCAATTTGAATTCTTTACTATTTGTTCTTTTTCTCCAATATTCTTTCATCTTTTTACTGTGTCTCTTCTTCCTGCCTTCAGTCCACTTCGATCCTGAGTTTTTCTCTCTCTTACCTTGGACTCCTTCCATTTTTAACACTTTTGCCCGAAAAACGTCTCCTTCAATTGCTTCTTCTGCGTGTATATTATTTTTTTCTAACTCCTTTTGAACTTCTTTAATCCAACTTGATGTTGACTTCTTCCCCCACATATATTTGAAGATTTGCTTTGTCAACCTATTGTCGTCCATTATATATAAATGTCCAAAAAATTATAGTCTTTTTCTCATTGTTCCTGTTATATTTTCTATACTTTGATATATTTCATCATTACTTCTCAATTTCCAACCTTCTGAAGTTTTTCATGGGCCTAATATTTTCCTAATAATTCGTCTTTTTAATATTTTTAGTTTGTCTAAATTATAATTCAATGCTAGATATGCACTTGTATATAGGCAAGTTTATATATAGGAAACTTCACTACTGTACTGTAATGCCTTATTTTCGCATTTTTAGATATGCACTCTTAATTGTAATATCTCTAGTTATACCATATGCCCTTTCCATCTTATGAATCCTTTCTCCTATAGCAAATTTTTCTAAACCATTCTCTTGAATTATTTCTCCTAGATACTTAAATTTTCGAACCCTCTCTATTCGACTAATAACTCTCACCAGGAATTTTGGCGCATTTCTAATGTTCGTGAGAAATTTGTTTTTTCTGCAGAAAGTCTTAAGCCTGTTCTACTGGTTATGTCCTCTAAAAAATTAACTTGTGTTACTGCAGATGTAAGACTTTATTACATCAGACTACGAAACTTTATTAAAAATAACTGATTTATATAAAAAAGAAAGATTTTTATTATTTTAATAATGTATGTTACAAAACGTTATATAAACAACATATGCCCATACATGCGAGAATGCACACACACACACACACACACACACACACACACACACACACACACACACACACACACACACACACACACACACACACACACACACACACACACACACACACACACACACACACACACAACGTATATTAAATCCAAATATAAATGGATGTATTTATTTTTTTATAATGTCGTTTGCTTACGGGGTGATGGTAACACTATCTCTGTTCTAATAAAAGTGTAAACACTACACTAGTGTTCTAGTGTTTGTCCCTGTTCTATTGACAAACATTTACATTATTCATTTTTATTTAAAAATTCCCGATTTAGATACTTGTTACTCCACTAGAATTGTCACTCAACTCAATCTTTCTGCATAACAACGTTCCAAAATATATTTCTTTAGCAATCGTTTTGAAAGTATTCCTCTCGTTTGATTATGTTCACCGTCAGTAAATTCAGGCCACTCGATATGAACACCGCAAATAGGACTCAGCCCGTCTACAAAGACACGTAATCTGGAACTTTGGCGGCAGTTAGCCTTATCAGAGTGCGAGTGACTGAGAGCCGTAATCGCATTATACAAACTCTAGAGACGACGCTATGACATGGCGAGTAAGTGAAACTATTAACTAATTAATATTCCACTGCCTTGTAATGTTGTTATAGTTTAGGACTGCACAAGTTAGGAGAAGACACTCCGAAATAAATCAAGAGGCGGAACAGGTTCTCCAACTGTAAGGAAAGGGACTAGCTCGAAAGAAGAATTTTTTAATTCACTAGGCTGAGCACTGAGAATATGAGCTTGCTCCTCATTCCAAGGACCTAATTACGATAAGCGTAAAACAATTAATAAATTTAATGTTATGTAGCATTTGGTGAGACAAAGACATGTAGAGGGAAACGTTGTTTATCCTTTAAAAGAAACGTAATTAAAAATAGAAAACAATGCATAAATAAAAAGGAGTAAAAACATATTCGTCAGCAGTGAAAAGCATATAATGTTCGAGTATGTTGAAAGCGGGTTATTTTTAATAGATGAACATTAGCCTACGTAAGGTTAACATATATTCTGAGCACTATTCCACAGTGAACAGAGCGGAGAGGGAATTTATTACGGTCACATGTGCCACTTCGTTTACAACCCGTTTTAATAGTGAAACTGTACGTGACATGGTTAATATAATGACTCTTTCATATAACGACAGCTTTTATAAATTATTACCTCCAGTGGACAGTGGACGATGTAATGAGTTCAGCCGTAAATATGGAAAGGCGCTGAAAATGTGAGGCGGCAATAGCAGACAGGAATTTTATATATAGGTGTGTAGGAGAGGATGCACACGGTCTTAAATGGTCAACCTGTGGAGGTCAATGGCAAATTGGAGGTCAGCCTATTGTAAATTGGGAAACATCTTTAAGAGAGATAAGCAAACATAGCTAAAAGTAGGCGTAAATTTAATCCACTTTGATCCGTAAGTTGTTTTTCGCAGAAAGAAAATTTGTTAAGTTAACAAGCTCACTATTAGGATTCAAAAAGAAAGAACCAATAAAGTGTGATTTGCTGAGACAAAACACTAACAAAAGACAAAATGCTAGTTTATGACGACAGACACCAGTAACATAAAGAGGAAGTAGGTCCCCTCTAAGTAAGCTGATTGTAGTGGTACAGATCTCCTAAAAGAACTAGAGACATTGGAAAATGCCTTAAGGATCTTGGAGTCGATGAAGTGAAAAGCCTGGCATTCACAAACTGCCTGACAACGTTAAAAAGTTGATTAAAACTGTATGTCGCGTATACGGAATGTGCGCATAACACATACACACACACAGCCAGTCTGTCGGTACATGCGATTTATTGCAGTCATCGGCGACGGTCACAGGGGAAATCTGTGACGTCACAGCGGACAGTTGTCCGGCAATGTACGTATGCATTATTCTGTTGGCAAACTGGTTTATTCATGACTTTCCCTCATGTCAACGGCGAAGCACAGTTGTTGCGGTCATACGTCCATTGTTGTTGACGAGTTTTACTTTTAACTGAACGCATTTCACGGCAACGTGTAAATTATAAATAAAAATGTACAATCAAACAAACAAAATCCGGTTAAAGGTACAATACCAAACATTGTTGTAGTCTGATAGGACATTTCTTTTTCATACAACATACTCTACGGTACTTTTTGGTAAACCACAAATTTTTATAATGCATTCGGTATTCAGTTATGTTACAACCAACTTTTAAGACTGCATTTTATGTTTTTATCTAGCATAAAGTATTGTTTAACTTTTGTTTATGACAACCAATTCTGATCTAAGTGGATTACGTAATATTGATATCAGAATCCCTCAGGATCAAGGCGAGGTCAAAGGAAGTAATTTTATTCCTAATATTTCTCGAAACTTACTAATGTGCAGTATTAGAATTGACAAAATTGGTGAGAACGGCCCAGCCTTGTAAGACCAGCATTTATTCTCTTAGTTGTTAGGATCTCAGGTTTTTTTCCGATCATATACCGCTCGAATAGTTACGTTTCTGAATATTCTAAATGAGAATTCTTGATTGAAATACTGAAAAGACGTAATTTGTTTGATCTTTTTCTTGAAAGTTAAACTTATTTTATGACATTCTCATGACTCTGAGATTAGAAATTTTGATTTGCATTGCAACTGCAACGTTTTTCATTCCCCCATCATTTCACCCTTTTATCATATGTCCTTCATTTTCTGGTTAATAGTTTTGCACACTTCCTAAAACTGGAAGTGTGTGTGGGCAGTTCTTTCTTCCTACTTCTGTACCCCAATAAAATTAAAATTTTCTTTTAAGAGTTTGCCACTGTACGGCAATCGAACAATGCACTCTGTACCCACACTCCACACTTTAGCTGGTACTTATCTGTTGCGCTTCTTCTTTTGAATTTTTACGACTTTTTAGTCTTCTTTATATAAAATATTTTATTCATGAAACTCCTATATTTTCTAATTTATGCGTATCACTTTCAGCAGCTAAACAGTATTATAATATAGAGAATTTATAGCTTAGAAACTCTCTGAATTTTCAATATTCTATTATATGTCACTGAAAGGACTATAGCAGATGCTAATGTTATCGTTGTTTCTCGTTAGTCATCAGTCACTAAGATTAGTAACATAGATACCATACTCTCACAAATGTTGTCGTATTAATGTTGTATCTTCACCGTACTCTTAGTTTATGATGGACAATATTAACAATAAAAAGTAAAACATCACTTAAAATTTGCACAAGTAGTTAGGTCTGTTGTACAAACATTGTTACGAGTACCTTACAAGTGTTTTCTTACAAACATTTCTGTCTATAATACAAGAAATAGGCCTACATTCTTCGCTGTCTTCTTCCATCTAATATAATCTCCTTTCTTACCCTTGTTATGCGACGCGATACTTTCATAATAGAATAACCTAATGTCTGCTGGTTTCGAGACATACTTGACAACACTATTTTTGAGAATAAAAGTAAAATCAAATGCCACTATGTACCATGAGCCGTACTGTAAGTTCCATTAAAGTTCTTCCCACACAATTATCATTCTAGTAGCACTCAAAGTATTCTCATTTACTTCTTCCGTAAGTAGTTCTGAAGTACTTTCAGTCACGAATAGTAGGCCTATATAGTTATTGTAATTCGTATTTTCCAAAATTATATGGGGCTAAAATAACTCGATCGTTTGACATTTATCTAACTGTCAATCTAGTTATTTGTGGTATGTCTCACAATAACTTTTGAATGCATAAATCGACTTCCATAAAACGTGGCATACGTGTCCACACTTTAACCCACAGAACACTGTTGTTTTTTAGATTAATCGCCCTGAAGATGTGGGCAGATAGCAAAAATATATAAGGTGTCACAATTTTAGAAAAATTCCTAAATTTCTTGTTAGGTATTAAATCAAGAAAAGATTTTAATCTTACTCTGAATGGAGTGTTTATTTTTAAAAAGTTTAGGATATTTGTACACTTTGGACCAAAAATAGATTAACCATTTGGAAAAATTGTAAGAAGCCATGTTGATACTTGACTAAAGGAAGTTTTAACCCAAATCCATAACTTTTTAAATTCAAGGCAGCACGGGGTAAAATGAGAGTTAAGAGGTTAAGAAAACTGTAAATGCCTCATATGTTGGAAATCGAAGTATGAGAAATTATATTTTGAGGGGAACTTGTGGGAATTTCCTACAATAGATTATCAAGTCGAAATTGACCTACACTCTAGGAAGAAGACAAGTTGTCGAAAGAACAAGAAAGCAGTAGAAGGATTTTTAAAACCGGAACGGGCGGAAGCGTAACACAAAGAAGAAATTATCGATTCTCGTAACAACGAGTTGATTGTGTTTTCTTGTAAATGTAAGTTGACCATCTGATTCTAGTCCAGCGAGGAGACTTACAGCTAAGTGAGAAAGCAAATAATGAATAATAAATCTCTTGTAAACGCAAAGAAAAAAAAAGAAAAAATTGATTATTCACTTCCCTCAGTTTTTGCTAAAAGAAAAAATAGAATAAAAATTACGTCTTCAAGAAAGAAACGCTTGCAATCAAGATGCTTGTACAGTAAGTATAAAAGGTAAAGTTGAAAAACTTGTAATACTCAAAATGTATAATTTACATAGTTAACACTTTAATTTACTACGTTATACGTTATGTTAGTTCATACGTTTACATGCGGGGTAATTAATGTGTGTTTGTCAACAGGTTGAAGTAAAACGCCGGAGAACGTAGTGTGTTAGTTTGGCACCACTGTGTGTGTGTGTGTGTGTGTGTGTGTGTGTGTGTGTGTGTGTGTGTGTGTGTGTGTGTGTGTGTGTGTGTGTGTGTGTGTGTGAAACTTAACTAAATTGAGACAAGTGTAACAATTTACGGCCTCAGGTCTGCAGACACTGAGATAATAAACTTTCGGAGAGCATGGACAGAACAGAAGTTCTTGCTACCAACTGCAACAGTAGTTAAATTTGCTAGGTAGCAAAAATCATGTTCAAAGACGATCAATTCAACTCAGTGGTTTTTGTTATCTTAAACATTTGTTATTAAAAACTAAATTATTTTAACCTTTAAAAGTATGTTAATTTTAAACTATAAAAAACCCTAAGTTAAAAAAACAAATAAATTTTAGTTGTGAGCTGTAAACCTGATCTTTATAGTTTCGTAAATCAGAATGTCGTCTCCAAAGAAAGTGGAGTTTATGTTAGGAACGTTAAAATTTAAATTTACGAAATATGGAAGCCTTGAACATAAGGCTACTTATGTTTACAATCTTTTCATCATCGCCTATGGATGTGTATTGACAAAATATATATTGATAAGTATATTACAGTAACACTATAGGTTGAGTTTCTAAGGAAATTGCACAAGTTTGTTAAAAAAACATATGAATGTGTAAAATATTAGATTTTGCTAATGTAGATTATGTTATAATTAGAGTCTTCTATGCTGTTCATTAATATGTGACGTTACATTTAGTAAAAATATCTTTAAAAGTGTATAAATTTAAAATATTTTTATAAACATTTTGCGGGTGACGATCTTGAATTTGCGATCTCCCGTTCTGCGTTCCTGTTGCTCCAAAGTCGTTAATGGGATATCCTTCTTTTTAAATGATCTCACTCGACTGATTCACGACTTTCTTAATCGATTTCTAAATCGAAACTGTAGTTCATGTGTCATTAAGCATAATTAGTGCTGTACGATCTAATGACATTGCTGCAACAAATTGCAGTCTGCAATTGCAAACTGCAATCTGGTTGCCCAATAAATCTCTGTAATACTTTCAAACCCAAAATTTTCAAAAAGTCATTGCAAAACACAAGTTAAAATCTTCAATTTTCCAATAATCCAGAGCATTCATTACCGCTAAAACTATTAATTTTTATTTCATCCAATTAAATCTACAAAAAATTATTAATAATTTTCATTTTATTAAAGTACTATTATTCATCTATATTCCTATTTGCCGTTCTGCGGGCTTAAAAATAACTTAGTAACGTGTCCATTAATGGGTACAATGTTATTACTCCTAAACACGTCGTTTTGCCGACACGCTCAAACACAATCATTATTTCAATGACACACATTTTTTCGGACACAACACTATAGTTTATGGCAATAGTGTCTTAATGCTGTGCTATAAATACCCTAATTGAATAACGTTAGGTTCTTAATAATTCTTTAAATTAATCATAACAATTGAAGTCACATCAACATACATCTAATGAAATGCGTGTGATATTAGAATATGTGTGTGCGCGCGCGCACAAAGTGTTCCCAAAAGAAAAGGCACTGTTTCAGAAGGAGGTTCTAGAGGTAAAAGTAAGAAAATTGTGTTATATAAACATAGGTCCGGAAGTGCTTTGTTTCGAGTTACGGCCAGATATAAAGTTTTCTTTTCCGAATGTTTTTGTCTTGAAATATTAAAAGTAATAGATTGCAGAGCACTTTCTCAGTGTTTTTTTTTTCAAACAAATTGGTAAAAAGTACAAAATGTGAGATATAAAAGATAATTTTTCAGGTTTTTCGTACTATATCTTTTGTTAGTTCCCAGAAAACAATAGAAATACATGAATAAAATTTGTAGATAATGGTATTTTGAAAAATTGATCTTATGTGTGGGGCCATAAGGTGAACTCCTAAGTCAACAAGTAAAGGAACACGCCTAAAATTCTACAAGGCGATGGCCCTTCCCACATTTCTTTATGGGCCTGAGAATTGGACTCTAACGAAAGGCCAGCCCAGTCGTATCCAAGCGGCTGAAATGAGGTTTCTCAGGTACGTGGCAGGGTATAGCCCTCTCCATGATCATAGAAGAAACACAGATATACGACAGGAACTGAATATTATGAGTTTACTCGGCTGGATTGTCAGTATCGGCTGAATTGGTGGTAGCATCTTTGCCGAATGGATGACTGCCGCACCCCCAAACAACTATGGAACTATAAGCCAATGGGACGAAGAAGGTGGGACGTCCGAGGAAGCGCTGGAGTGACCAGTTCTAATCTTTGCCTGTTTAAGACCAGAACAAACCATCCTTGGTTTAATCCTTGAAAATGATGACGATGAAAAAATGTATGTATATATGTGTAAGAATTTATGTAATACACATTTTTACAAAAATGCATACGGCGACCGTTTTGTCGATTATTTTACATATTTTTACCGTTTTGTACTTATTTATAAACGTTAGGTATTCACATATACACGTCGTAATCGTTTTAATTACATATTTTGATGAGAATTTATAAAACATAAATAATTGCGAACTTTAAAATTTCGGCATATTTTGACTGAAGTGCTCACACAAATTACTGTATAACTTAATGTAAGTAGGTGAGCCTCCAGGTGGTCTAGTGGCTAGCACGCGGGTATCAGTTTCCGACGGAGCCTCAGTACAGCGTGCACTCAGCGTGGTGATAGAAAACTGAGTAGCCGTTGAGATAAAAGTGGCGCCTTCTGGCTGTGAATTCCGCATCTAGCGGCTGTCGGCGCTTTGTACTAGCCATGCAATCGTCCCAGTAAACAGAAAAGCCGTGCGGTATGCCTTGGTCCCTTTTGAGTAGAGGTTTATTTTTTTGTTTTTTATTGTAAGTAGGTAAAAATAACATATATTGCTTGTCTTTATCCTTCAAGTTAGTAATTACACACGTAATTGACAGTAAGAGACGATTTTCCCCCTGGTTACTCCCGCGCAGAAGACATTCGCATGTGGTTATTCTCGACGTGATGATGCTTCACATGTACCCGTCGGGTTTTCAGTTTTATTCCATGGCAGTCTGGTCACATAAATATCCTAACGCTAGTGACAAGCTCCGCTCATGTATGATACACTCATCCTGTGACGGGATCAGAAGCTTCAGAGACTGTTTAAAGTTTATCGTTGTTAAAAAATAAGTCACATTTCATGCAATCTTAATAAAAAAAGATAAAACGTTCCACACATTAGTAATAAACAAGGCATAGCGTAAAAACATGTTCGTCAGAAGTAAAAACATACTGTATAATGTTCGAGTATGTTGAAAACGCGTTAGTTTTAATAGATGAGCATTATCCTGCATAAGGTTAACATATATTCTGAGTATTATTCCACAGTGAACAGAGGGGAGAGGGAATTTATTGCGGTCACATGTGCCACTTCGTTTACAACCAGTTTTATTAGTGAAACTGTACGTGACGTGGTTTATATAATGACCCTTTTATATAATGAAAGATTTTATAAATAATTACCTCTAGTGGACGATGTAATGAGTTCAGCTGTAAATAGGAAAAGACATTGAAAGTGTGAAACGGTAACGGCAGACAGGAATTTTATGGACAGATGTGTGTGTGTGCGCGCGGGGGGGGGAGGGTGTACAATGTCTTAGACGGTCAACCTATGGAAATGCAAGTTGAAGGTCAGCCTATTGTAAATTAGGAAACATCTTTAAGAAAGATAACCCAACATGGCTAAAAAGTAGGTGTAAATTTAATCCTCATTGACCCGTAAGTTGTTTTTCGCAGAAAGAAAATATGTAAAATTAAAAAAAAACACTCACTTATTAGTCCCCGAAAAGCAAGAATCAACAAAGTGTGACTTGATGGACAAACACTAAGAGACGGACACAAATTAGTGAAATCATTGATAGTCTAGGCTAACAAACTCTCACAAACGTTTGTGTATATACAAACGTTGTATACTAAACGTTGCTGCATTGTGAATATACGTACAAATTTCTTTCAATGGATCGTTTATAGTAAATGTCGTTTTCCCACACTCAATACGTCTAGCATTCCTGTCTCGTGTATCGCCATCGGTTAATTGTCTGATAATAGAATATACAAATTTCTTGTTAAAACTGTCTAGTGTCTTGGGACATTTGTTATTTGCAATAGTTGTCACACAGATAACATTACGTGTTGTAGCTATTGCTATTTGTTTCTCGTGTTTTTTACAGCCCTTTTACATCATACGTTTGTTTAATCGCTTTATCGTTGCTTGTTTTATTATTTTCCCCAAAAATTCCTCGCTTCTCTCCCCTAACACGACGGCATAACAGTTTCTAAACATTTTCTGATTTTTCCCAAATACTCTATGCTATAATTCGCCGAACAAACTGAAGTCTGTTTCACACGAAAAAACATAATGAAATTTTTTCACGTTTTGCTGAAGTTTAGTAATTTATTTTTGTAACTGTTTTTGCTAGTCTTATCGCATTGTCACGACGGTCTCGCTAATCGTCGTATTGTAGCCTACAGTGGAAAACAAAATACGAGACACCAATTACGTCACTAATAACCAGCTTTAACTAATCACAAATAACAATTTTGTAATCAACTCGTACAGTAATTTAAGTTAAATTTGTCCAGACGAAATAATAATATCAAACAATAGATTTCCACTCTAATTATAACACAGTAACATTTGTCACAATATCTGACAAACACTCGATGTGCGCTGAGGAAAATCGCTCAACACAGCTGATTAACATTATGCTTTTATAAGTCGTGCAGAGTTCTAGAATTAGCATTCCATCCTTATCGGCACGCCACTTAATGCGTAATTCAAGTGTTCTCTAGAGTCCTACTCTGACCGTAGTTGAGCGCGGCCTCGACTGAGGTTACACCTGACCGAATAGTGGAGACGGGTGGAGGACGATCTCGGCTGTTCGAGACGGTTCAAGCGTTTCAATAAATTTAATTTTTCTCCGAGCTCTAGAAACTGATAAAATTTGCGTCTTACTTAATTTTTAATATATGTGGGAGAATAACCGGGTCACACATATATAAGGCACCTAATAACTTTCCAGTTATTTAAATTTATTGATATTTTACTTGGAATAATGGCATTTGTATCTGACCAGAGGCCGGACCTAACATTAAGCACAGACAAACAGCTCATTCACTTTATAGGTACATTACGGTATATTGATGTAATCCCACTGCGCAATGGGATTTGTAATCCCCAGAGTACGAGAAGGTTGAGTGAATCGATACAGCTCTACGTATTAAAGCTCAAGTACATAGTGTCACCCACTTACACACCCGCTAACATACACTCATTTTCAAAAAGGCACTGAAAAAAGGTCTACTAATTAGCATTAAAAACTCCCAAATTATTAAAACTTCTGTTAAATATTTGATTTGAACAACTGATTTATAAAATAATATTTATATGACACATCGTCAAGCGTTATATTATTAAAACAAATCAAATGAATCTGCTTGCTAGTCTCCAAAACAACAAAACTGTGTATAAACAGTTAATTTCCCTTGTGTCAGCATCCGTGGAGTTGCCAGTATCCACTGGACCAGACTTTCTGGTAGTCGCTAGAAAGATTTTCAGGCTGATACTGACTGGGGATACCTGTGCTCGAAATGACCGTAGTTTCACACAAGGTGTTGAGATGTTATTTTGATTGCTTTACGAATTATGTTTCAGTTACAACCCGAATTATTCGTAATTAAATATGTTGTCAAAATTTGAATATTTTCATGCTATGCATGTAGAGTTAGAAAAAACCTGGTATTAAACAATTGTCCTTACCAAAGGTTATAGTTGTGTACTGAAGTTTTATTGGTAGTAATATACAGAACACAGAGTAGAAAATTAACGGAAACAGTTTCTTGTAGAAAACCTAAAGTAAGCAGTAATAAAAATGTTGAATTATAATTTATAAAGAAAACACATATGTATTCATCTTTTATATTAGTGTATACAGCGGGGTTACGAAAACGGAAACGGATAATAAAACAAGAGAGGGCAACGCAACTGTGGCGGAAAGAACGTAACGGAAACGCAGTTTATTAAAGATGAAATCTAGGAGGCGGTGTGCAGCGGAGGGAAAAATTATGTACGCAGGAAGAGTAGTAACAAGCAACGATAAAAATATAATATGGACTGTATACGAGTGAACGTTCGTTTTTACTGCCGCAATAGTTTTGTGGCGGAACGAATAGAGCCCAGTGTCACCGATCGTAAATAGTAAATAAATTGTAAATGAATAAATTGTAACCGCTTCAACTGGTCGTTACATTAAAATTTTTAAACTAGACGTTTGGTCTAGATGGAAGAAAAATTGTGCCGAGGCCCATGGTGACAGGACTTGCAAATAAAACACTCGTATAACAATAACAAGCTTCTTTCTTTTATTGGTGTTTCTACCTTCATAATTTTTAACATTATCATTACATGTTTTATAACAGTTCGGACCAAATTGAATTATTGCTCTTATTGTTTCTTAATTTTCTTAATCATTTAAAAAGAATAATTATTAGATTATTTGATATACATATATATTTCTCTACAGCAATTCTCATCTTAACCTTTCTGGAAACACACACACACACACACACACACACACACACACACACACACACACACATATATATATTGTAACCACCTTGATTATGATGTTAATAGAAGATGATGATGCCCCACTGTTGTGAGGACCAATTTGCAACGTTACCAGTCGTTAACTTCAAGATCAATAAGATTTATTTTAGGTTTCAGGGTTTAATCAAGCTCCACGTTGGTTTGCGCCAATCTGTAACCACCCGCCGATGTTACGTGTTTTTAATCAATCTGTTATTAAGGAAATGTTTATTATGTAGTCTTATAGGTGACCTCCTGTAACTCAAATTTAATAGACAAATATATTTACTATTGTGTTATTATAACTTTTATGTATACTATAACACGGGTTTACCTAATTACTCAACGTTTACGCAATATCAATGATATACTTCATGTATTTAATTAATGAATTAAGAATTCTCTCCAACCCTAGTCAGTCCGTATTGTGTAATTCAATTCAAATATTGTGCAGGAAACACGCTAGTTCGGTAATCTCACGTTCTACCAGCTGTTGACCATGAGCGCTGTTATTCGTAATTGGCTTGTTCCTAGGTTAACTGGTTCGCCAGATTTTTATCACCCTTTTACCTGTAAATTACTCCACCCACAACATATAATACCTATTCTACAATAACATAAAACATCATCATATACAAGAAGGATTCTTTATTTATTTGGTACTTTAATTCAAACTAACAGTGCTCTTCATGATTATAATAGAGTGATATCGATTATACAATGATGGATCGATTGTTTAGTTGACCATGCTCCTTTTATTTTATACAAATTAAATATAATAATAACTATCTCTTATCCCAGGGTACGTGTGATTCTATTAACGATTAGTAAGGCCAGGTAATGCAAAATTAAGGTTACTTAGTATTACAAAATGTTATTAGTTCTTAATATATTAAAATTAAAAATAAGCTGGTGTTACCGGGTTGATGATTCTCAAGGCAGCATTCTACGTCTGCAAACAGTTGAAGATTGACAATTTAGGTTACTTCCATCCAGAAAAAGTGTTCCGATTCTTAATCAAAATTGACGGTGTGATGTACTGGAAAGCCCCGGGAACTCTTCTGATCTTCGTTCTTCTCTTGCGATCCTTGTGGTTGGCGGTCTCGGTGGAATTGTAGTCGTATTATAACTTCCTTCTTGAAAGTAAGGTTTATTTCTTCATAAACAAGGTCCTTGTATATTTTTCCTATAATTCCATTAATTTAGGCTTTTTTCTTCCATCAATTAGTCTCCTGGTTAGATGGGAAATCGGGTTTAATACTAAATCCAACGGAATATCTTGATGAGTGTAATAAGAATTTCTCGACCTTTTTGGAAGTATATGGTTATATTTTGAAAGCTAATTTATTTTATTATTCATCGGTTTGTTTTATAGGAATAGGTTTTGACTTTAATTTATTAATTTTGATTCATTTTTCGTTAATTTGTGTCATCCTTTCTAAATTTGTCTCCTCATCTGAACTCAACAGCATATAACAATTGAATAATTATTAGTTTTTTATAAATTCTTTTCCGTATTTATTTAACTTCACCCATCAGCATATAGAAATTGAATTATATTGGGTTTTTATAAATTCTTTTATGGATTCGTCTTATTTCAAGTTAACCCATGAGCATATAACAATCGAATAATTGAAAATCAACAAGATTTTTTACATTTTAGTTACCCTAACAACCACTACTTTCTGTCATTGGATGATATTTGATATCCTAGAGCCAGAATTATAAAACATTACTACTCCTTTTTAATAAAATACTCCATGCTTGGAATTATACCAAATTACCTAAAACTATCACCCAATCTACCTTATTAAACCGTATATATTTTACTATAGTTTCATTTGACTGGACTTATTAAAAAGGTATTAATTTCTTTTTACAAATATTAAATTTAGGCCTATAAGTTTTCTTACAACTGTTATAATAATTTTGCTTTTAACTTAATTTTCTTTACCTGACCTACTGTACAGATAGTCATTGGTTTATGGCTACTTACATTAATTTATATTTCCTGGTTTTAATTCCTTATATTAATTAGTTCATCCTGGAATCTTTCATTATTTTATAACATAATTATAAGAACTACTTGTCAACTTTTACACACTTATTGCCATCCTGGCCAAGTTTACAAACATTAATTCAAAACAACTTCATTAATAAATTTCAGTCAATACATTTAACATAATATAATACCTAACACATGTATTTATACTTAATTTTCAAAAGACAATTTTAACATAAATGAAAGGAGTACCACTGACTAAGTACTTCTATAAAACAACAGTTCCCTCTTACTATCCACAAAACATAAAATAAATATCCTGTAAACACTACCATGCTACAGCATAACAACAAGTACAATTTGCAACACATTAAACATTAATTGGAATAGTATTTTATACTTCAGTACATATGTACTGAAGTACATATTATGTATTATGTACATATTAAACTCCTCCCATTTGATACAATGTTTATATTTTACACTCCATAGTATTTATTACATCTTTTAAATTTATGTACACCTCAGATGTATTAATTGCTTCGTAACCTTAATATTTGGGTGTTGTTCTAAACCATAGTTACTTCATTTTTTATGTAACGTTGGGGACCTCAAATCTGTTACGTTACATAACATACGTACATGCATACAATTATTTTAATTCGAGTGAACAACAATTAACATCACTACCAACCACAAAAGAATCAAATGGGTTCACAAGTGGTAAACTCTAACACAACACATGATAACAGCAAAATATAATTTTACAAGGGGTATTCTAGAAAAGTTAATAGTTACAATTATGAAACACTATTTTTGTGTATGCCCTTACTCTGATTAGCATCACCAATGCCATCAGGAACAAATTTACTGAAACAATCTGAAGAGTGGATGATTTCACCCAATTGACAATATAATCGTCATACATATAGCTTTTTACAGGACTTGTTCTAACCAATCATTACTTGTTATAATGTAAGCAAATTTCGTTTAATTTAGTTTCATCTCTTATATATATATATATATATATATATATATATATGTGTTCCTTTGCATTAATAACATCAAAATAGAAAACTATTTCAACAATGTAACTTAATCGGGCAATACAAGAATGGGATCCCCTTTTACACAGTCAATAATGAATCACTCCTGTACATGCGTTGGACATGTTCGAACAAAATTTACAAGTTTTACAATTACAAGTATTACAAATTTACAAGTTTATGTACACATGTCTTCCTGCTTGTAAACTGGAGAAATGTTGAGGGTGTCGAAAGTTAATAATAGAAAGATCCCACCTGTGTTCTGAAGACTGGAGGTTTGAGTTTGAGCCTGTTATTAAGATGGTTAGCAGTGGTGCCTGTAATGATGACTTGATGTTTCTTCTAGTTCGGTCTTGTTGGTGCACTTGACCCTGTGCGTGGCTGGCGGCGTGGAGGAGCCTTTACTGCTTGATCTCTGCCGATGATGACGGTTGGACAGTCATCAGCACGTTCACACCCCATCTCTAGGCTGCTCGAGAACCCTGTAAAATATTTTATTTGTACCGGGTGTCAGGAAATGCAACCAGCTCAACTCTCTCTCTCTCTCTCTCTCTCTCTCTCTCTCTCTCTCTCTCTCTCTCTCTCTCTCTCTCTCTCTCTCTCTCTCTCTCCCTCTCTCTCTCTCTCTCTCTCGCCCCGGAACACATACACCACTCTGTGACACTTTTATTGAAACCATCAATTTGTCAACTTAAGAATTCACCCTTGGACTTTCTTCAAGCTTGTCAAAATTAAATATTCACTTAAATTACTTAACACTCTTGTTTTGCACTCTCAAACTAAATTTAGCTTTCTATTTTTTTTTTTACATTTAATTCTTCATAGTTAAGTGCAAGATTTTTAGGGCTCGCAAACACATGAGTTAACGTGTGGAACACACACAGACACACCAATCAATACACATTCTCATTATTAATTAATAAGAATAACCCCCAATTATTAAATTGAATTAACGGCGAATAGGTAAAGCTGCTTATCTGAGACACTTTTAAACTACTCGTGCATAGTAGATGAGAATATTACGCACATAACCAGGCCGCCAGACCACGAACCGAGCACCCGAAGTGTTGAGAAAGAAACGAGGAAGAAAGATGGTGTCTGCGAAACCACGAGGGTTCAGAAAAAACGTGTCGGGAATGGTCGTAGTCAGCTGTCATTAAGCCGGCCACGCAAATATCGTTGCCGGTCAAGGTCACTGCAGACTGGTTTACTCTATATCGACAACGCTCTCTGCAGCGACGCAGCGATCAAGTTCGCCCATCTCAATCAGTTAGCCGGTGTTATTCCGAAAGCCGTGGCTTTGGCGATCCATTATCTCGCCGGGAATTTCGAATCTCGGCACAAAATGAAAACAAATCCCTAAAGTTTGTTAAAAATATGATTTAAAATCTAATTCATGAAACTGAACGACAATAAATTTGCACGATACTAAACGTTTTGACGAGAGATCAGTAAAGGTATTACGAAAGTTTGTAAAACTAGCTGCGGTAATCATGTGGGTGCTATTGTTTTGAAAAATAACTATAATCATCCATTATTTGAATTAAAGTTTTCTAAATTTTAGTGCGTTATATTCTTTAAAAATATCTTATGTCTAATATAAAAAATTGAATATATTTATTTTACTTTTATTGTCTTCTTCTTTTCTTCTTCTATTTGTGACTTGACGAATCACCTGTTCCAGTCCCAAAGCAATATATCCCCTTCACCAATGGTTCCTAGGTCTTCCTGTACTTCGATGTCCAATAGGCATGTATTGCCAAACATGCTTAGGCAACCTGCCATCTAGCGTCCTATCATATGAGCAACCCATCTCTCTTTGTTCTCTGCAATACGATCTTGGATATTAAAAATGTTCAACGCCTTACGAATGTCTTCATTCTACAGTCTATCCCTTCTTTTGCAGCCTTTAACAGATTGCAAGAATCTCATTCTGCGATGCCTGTGATCTACTAAGTTGTTTTTTCTCTGGAACCCAAGTTTCAGAACCATACAATAACACTGGCACAGCTATTGTCTTACAAAGGTTTAGTTGACTCTTTTTCCTTGTTTTTCTTGACAGCGCTCGATGAACTGTATCACATATTAACTGAACCAGCTAACTTATCATAAGTGATGTCTCAACCAAGATAGCGGAAATGTGACACAATGTGACATGCTCTATACTCTTATTAGTCAATACCGTCTTAGTCCGTAAGGGGTATTTGCCCATAAATGCCGTAGTGTTTGTCTTCTGCACAGAAACGTCTATGTTGTAATTTGAACAGACTTGCTGTAACTGGAACAGTGATCACTGGAGTTCTCATTAGTTCTTTAGGATGGTTACTTGATCATACGCAAACAGCATTGTATTCATGTATGCTCTAATATATAGACCTACTTTTATTGTAAATTTATATAAATATAAATACCTTATAGTCCGTCTTGCGGTCTTGCAGTTTTTCAATATGTATCACTACGTGTTTCGAAAGTAAACTTTCATCATCCGGTATATTGTAAACTTCCTCCTATTTTCTAGGGCTCGTTAGTGAAAGTAAAAAAACAATAATTAATTAAACAACATAACACAAATGTACTAGTCAATACGATTAACACGGACATAGTATCTCGTAGCAGTGCGCACTGTACTATTGTCAACACACAACTGAGTGGGCTTCAAAGTTCATTATTTCTCTTCATTACTGTGTCGTATAATATATTGGATTTAAAAAGGAGTTGGTCATTGAGTAAACACTTGTTATTAATTTTGGAAGCTCTGTAAATTTCGAATTCTTCTAGAGCATCCATGAGTCTGCCTTTGCTACATATGTGTAAGGGTACTAAATTACCTGTGAAACTAGTGTAACTATGGTTTTCATTTACAAGGTGCATGGCGAATGTCGACTTGAAATTTCTAATGTCCCTTTTCGGCATATGTTCTTTGAATCTTTCCAAAAATGTACGTCCAGTTTGGCCGTTATATAACTTGCCGAGGTATTTATATTTATATAAATTTACAATTATTAATGCGGTCTGGAGACTATACATACATAACTACTTTTATTTCCGGAGCCGCTCGTAATTTCCACTCTCTAACTTTGTCATCAATAAAGATATGCATTTATATTAATAGAACAATATCTGTTGTAGAGTATCCGCAAACACACACCACAAGTGGTAAGTCTATATGCAGAGTAGTAACTAACAACAAGTCCGACTCATGATCATAGAGGTAACTTAGTTGCTGTTGGACGACTAATGTACCGGTTTTCATTTGTATTTGACTTAGTCATTGTAATACACTCAGTCACTCATTGTTTCTTTAGTTGGATATGTAACATGGTAGTTAGATTTGTAACATGACAGGGAATCATAATAAAATTATTTAAAATTCTACATTATTTACCTGCAATCTTGTTGAAAACTGCTAAATTTGTAAGGGAAATACGCGTTCAAGTGGAAAGACAGAAAGGTCTAAATAATAATATTAATATTTTCGAGTTCATGTTTGAAAAGGTCAGTGTAATATCTGCAGAGTAAGCACTGAGCATTTGTAACATGAAATACTCGATTGCTTCTTGGGATACGTTGAGATAATGAAAGAAACTTGCAGTATGGATTTCGTTTCTTGGTTTCCAGTCACGCTGATTATGATACAGTAGTCGCCGACCAAGTCGTCTGTCAGGCGGATGGAACGATTATAAACGTGACCAGCTGTCTACGCTCACTGGCGTACTGCAGGTTGCGATAAATAGAAGGACGCTTCCCCCAAGACTCGTGCTGAGTGCGTTTGATAATTGTTCCTCGTGACACATTCAAAGCAGCTGATATGTACAGCCGACTCGTCGTCTCTCATCTACGTCCTTGCTGCAGGCTATACATTTCCTCAGTACGGGATCAGTTTCGATACCGCCCTAGCATGCCTTTAGACAGTGTACATTTGTGTTGACAATGATCAGCTTAGTTCACGTGCCGGTCACATCGCTGTGCATGTAGAACATCTCTTCGATTTCCACGCGTTTATAATCGATTATCTGCTTGTATGGTCGCGGTACTGCAACCGTAGCCGTCATTGAATTTTAATCGTTATTCTCATAGACAACTCCAAGTACAAGGCTTGGAGTGTATGACACGGCTAAGAGCCACTTACACGAGTTAATTCTGCTGGGTCTAGTCATACTTGTAGACAATTTTTGTAAAATTGTGTAGCCCTGCGGCTTTAAATTGTGATGGCGCACGCAAACACTGGATTCGCGTACACTTTACAGTTTTTGTTAGGGCGATGTTTACCAAGCTACGTTTGTTAGGGTTTGTTGAGTTAGTGTGGTCTACACTGTAATACTGACTGCTATGGGCCTATCTCATCTCGAAGTCTTGTCGGGGTTGAACGACAGATACTTCTACTATTTCGTTTCCGGAACATTTCATTGGTGTATCTGCGGCTGTTTCATCTTCGGGGTTTAGGAGCAAATGCTTCCACACTGATCGTCGGTAGGTCGAGAGCACGCACCTGTTGTACCTCCTTCTAACTCTTAGCTTTTTTAACTCAAGTATTTTGTACCTTTCTAGATTTTGCAGGGTCCGAACTATCAAGTCGTCTTCGTTTCATCGATTTTGTTTGTATTGTCTTAACATGTAGCTGGACATTTCAAAATTTTGACAGACATTTTTTCAGCACTTTCTACACTTTTATTTACGCAGGCTGAGATCCTACGCAGTTTCTACAATATGACAGGTTTAGTATTTTATTTCATTAAGTGTATTATGTGAAAATTTTTGCGTTGATTGAAACTCAGTTCAATGTGACGCGACCTTGCGTCTAGAAAATATTACCGCTCTATATTACTGTCGTTTCGATTTCAACCTTAAACAATCTAGCGACGCCTGCGGTGGAACGCGTAAGGGGAGGATCGCTGAAACTGCGCGCAACAAGCTTTCATCCTTGTTCTATCCAACGATATTTAACGTACCCGGATCCAAACTATGATCATGGACATTTTTAGATGCAAATTGGAATCGATTTCGGGACGCTCGAGTTTTAAAACATGCGATGTATCTGGTATCCATTGTAAAGACGTATTCACGTCAAAAGTATTTCTCTGGTAACAAAAACAATTTTACATACGTTTGGCAATCACATTTTGATCAATTTGTCTCGTCGAAGTGGGGTATGTTGTTTTATATTACTGGTTCATGAGGGCTCATTTAAGAAGTGATCATTTCATCCCGTCTTGTCAGTGAATGTACAGCATTCTGGTATTCTTTTTTCATTGATTTCCTTGGAGAGCGGAGCACATTTGGGGCATTTTCTAAATCGTTTTACACACACACGCACTGACATTATTGCGTAGAGTTGAAAGTGGTAAGAAAATTAAAAAAACGCAAGATAAAACCAAGATGAAAAGAATCGTTATATAAGAATTATAAGTACAAGAGATTGCAAATAAGAGCTCAGGTGGCTTAAAAGCAGAGGAGACTACAGAAGAGAAGCAATTCGAGTGGTACGAGGAAAAGAAAAGAATGCAGAAAATAGGTGGCATCAGAATGTACTGAACTGGTAGCCAGTGGGAAACATTAAGAAAATCCTATGGATATGAACGGAAGTATGCACTGGAAGGCACTGATCAAAGGTAGAAGCTTGGAGAATTAGACAAAAAGTAGCAAGAAACGTCTGACGGTATTCTCTAACACTCAGACATAACACAAGAATAATAATTGATCGTTTTTGGCAGAAACCCAGAGTCACAAATTTCAGTTTATCCTAAACCTTATCTGATGATGACATCTAAAGTTTCCTTACATATAGCTTTTCATTCGTGAAGTGACATACATTTGATCTTCTAGTATCTCAGTATAGCTCCATCGATATTGCTCACTTTTCAAAATTTGTTCTACCTGTTGCGTGATCGCACATAACTTTTTATAGCCATGCTGTCTTATCAGGTAGCAAAAACGTTCATGATATTCTCGTATTTGAACTCAAGAGAAGTGTTGAATATTTTGAGAGATAATCTTGTACTTAGGAAAAGGATTTCTCTCATTTTTTAAGGCAGAATATTCTATGGACACTATTGTGTGCATGTGTGCTGGACGTGCGGGTTTCTCACTGCCTGATTTCTCCTTTTCGCCACTAGTATGCCCTACAACTATTAGATATGAGCACATGAATAATCCATCTTGTCACTTCCTTTCGTTACTCATCCATTCCCTGCTGCCTACGTTTACTATCACACATACTATTGTATTGTATTGCTTGTTGCAGTCTTACTTTCTGCTTACTTTTTGTGAATTATCGTCTAATTGAGTACCATGTGCTCAGTTGTTATATCGTGATCTAGAAGTAAGTGGTTAGTGTAGTTTTTCCTACTTGTTTATTCAGTTACTGTGTGTTGAAACGTTGGTTTGTCCAGACTGTAGCAGTTTTGTTCTGTCATTAAACATTTAGTTTAATATGATTAAAATACCATTGACTCTAAAGCAATGAAATGGATGAGTAACATGTAAATGCAAGTATTATTGTGCAATACGACCAGTAGTTCTGCAGCTCTACAGTACTCAATCCTAGTAAAGCCGCCTCTGCTCCTCCATTGTCTTTACAGTATATCTGTGTGTCACTCTCCAATTTCTCTGCATTCCTCGTGCAAGTCTTAAAAACCTAGCATTGTTTAATAGTAGATAATATCAGACGCGTCAGTTCTGTCTTGCTAGTCAATATTCAGAATCTACGTTTGCATCAATCGCAAAATATCCCTTACAATTATTTGTACTTGGCCCTCATGTCTTGTTTAGTAAACTTTGTAAAGCTAATTCGGTTATCCCCTGCTTCTCTCTCTATTTCGCGCCACGGTGTTTGTTGCGATAAGTACAAGGAAGCATTATATGTCAAGGTTCAAGTGTTAAAAACTGACAAGTTACAAAGTCTGTTGGTTTTCCGGCGACTGAAAAGCAACACGTGAAACAGTACATCTCTACAAATAATTACTGTATAAATAATGCATACATATGGAGAGTTAAGTCCAACCCCGAAGATACTAATATAGGTGACAACGACGTCACAGTTTTGGTACGTAACGAAATACAGTACGTACTTGTGAGCTGTTGTTCACAACGTGTGAAGCTGTATGTTTCATTTTTCAACAAGATTTTAATTATTCGTACGTAATGTAAATACATTTCTAACTTATAAAACGACTAAGGAGCCAATTTTTTTCGTCGTCGTCATCCTTTACGGCTCCGCCACTCCGTTTTGTACCGGAAGATTTTCTCATTTAAGCTTTCACCTAGCTCCATTCTAATATGATAATTTCTGATATGATTTCTCCTGGTACAACAGTAGAGGGAAAATGACAGTTCAAACTCACTTTCACTTTCTATCAGCTGGACCACAGCATCCGCGACTTTTTCGCTGATCTGTGTCAAGATCCGCGACTTTTTCGCGTATCTGGACCACAGCATCCGCGTTATTTTTTTATATGCTGCCTTTCGCGAGCCTAGATCACTTTCACTTTCTATCAGCTGGACCCGCAGCATCCCAAAGGTGGTGGGTGGGTGGGGGGTTCCGACTTGATGCATTATAGTGTATATATTAAATATATGATCAGGGTTACCAACCTTGCATGAGTTCAAATTTGTTGTGTGTTATAATGTATATTAAATCTATATGATCAGGTTTACCAACCTATGCATGGGTTTAAACTTGACATGTGTGTGTATTATAGTGTATATTAAAATATATGATCAGGGTTACCAATCCTGCATTATTGTGTGTATAGAACAGATCTGCCAACATTTTTCTTCGGTGGGAAATTCAAACTATATTAGCAGACGCATTATAGTGTATAGTAAATTGTTGACGACTTCGATATCAACTCTCTCTCTCTCTCCCCTCCTCTCTTTTTGTCTCTAGACACAGTTATCGATCACGATATAAACTCTCTCTCTCACACACTCTCTCTCTCTCTCTCTTTATGTCATCGGTTTTACATAAGCGTCGTGCTACTTATGGATTATTGTAAGTAGCGATACTAAAATGTAATCACCAGGAAATATATTTATCACCTACCTCGTTGCGTCCTACTTCTAATTTTGACACATGACAGTCATTGACCACGATTTAGAAATTAATATACTGCCAAGTCTGTGTGTGGTAAAGTGTTACGCATAAAAAAATCTCCTTGAAATAAGGTATTTTCAAAAGTTTTGTGTACACATACACATACACACATTGTGTATGTCTCTCTCTCGCTGCAACGTTGACAAGAATTCCCTTATTCAAAGCGATTTGTATGTGTACACGAACTTAAATATGGTTTACAGACCATTGTAATTTTAAAAATTCATTTTTGCATTAATTAAATATATATATCGTAAACAATGAAATAATAATAATATTTCGTCATTAGAAAGTTATATTCAGTGTGGTAATTAGTGATAGAAAGATTAACTATGCACACACACACACACACACACACACACACACACACACACACACACACACACACACACACACACACACACACACACACACACACACACACACACACACACACAAACTTAAATATGGTTTACAGACCATTGTAATTTTAGAAATTCATTTTTGCATTAATTAAATATATATCGTAAACAATGAAATAATAATAATATTTCGTCATTGTAAGATTTTAATAAAACAATTATCAGTTTAAATAATAATAATTTTCGTGATTGTAAGATACAACCTGCAAATTATTAAAATGTCTCTCTCTCTCTCACACACATTTCTGATTACTATACAAATAATTGCATGCATATTCGGAGGTTTATAATGAAATAAATTAAAATAAACCATAATTTGTTTTAAATAATTAAATACGGGGTTTTGACGAACAGACCAATCTGCTCGTACGCAAGGGGGTACCCCCTTACGAGTACGTTGACAGCATTGATCGGTTCAACGAAACAAGTCTATGCACACACACACACACACACACACACACACACACACACACACACACACACACACACACACACACACACACAACGATACAGAATTAGATATAGTTATTATTATTTGCTAACTTAAACCAGAGGTCATTAACCTTATGTACGTCGTCTAAATCGGGCGTCCTACTTTCTAATTTGACACCTGACAATCATTAGCAGCGTTGACAGTAATTAGGATTAATTATGGATTAGAAAGTATTTACTTTAAAAACGGACATGCAAGCTTTCTCCCACTACCAGTGTACAATATATACGCACAGAAAATTAGCAACAATTTCTCATTTGACTGTCTGCGTGTACTGATACATCGTGAAATCTATCTCTGCATCTTTTTTAATAGTTGAAAGACTGTTTGTACGTCTTCAGTATACACAACTTTCATCATTAAGGGTGTGTAGACAACACATACTAGTTTTGGTAAGTGTACAGATTTTATTTAATTTTAATGTATGTGTAGATTTTATTTAAACGTAAAAATTATTCACATTAAAACATTATCAAGCGCATTATTTATTGAATTTAATACATGACTCATTCAAATAAGTAAGTGTACTTGAAACATTTTGAATACGTTAATAACTGAGCATAATTTTTATTGTATGTACAGATTTTATTTAAACGTAAAAATTATTTGCATTAAAACATTATCAAGCGCATTATTTATTGAATTTAATACATACGCGTGTGTGTGTGTGTGTGTGTGTGTGTGTGTGTGTGTGTGTGTGTGTGTGTACGTGTGTGTATGATCAAATTACAATTTCTGAAAATATATTATTACCGTATTTTTATAGGGGCAATTTCTCATTTGATCGCCCGCGTGTGCTGATACATCGTGAAATCTATCTCTGCATCTTTTTTAATAGTTGAAAGACTGTTTGTACGTCTTCAGTATACACACAACTTTCATAATTAAGGGTGTGTAGACAACACATACTAGTTTTGGTAAGTGTACAGATTTTATTTAATTTTAATATTATAACGAAAAGAAATTGGGTGAAAAGTAATGTGTATGTGTTGTAATATGTCGGGCGTTACCTCCGCGCACTTTTATTACTTACCCTGTTGACTGGATCCTCTGCAGTGATGTAGTCCTGTAATACAACTTAAAACTATGCTTTTGTGGGCGCCACTTGGAAACGTTTGTTCCAAGAAAAAATTAAATGTGATTGATAAAATTTTTAAATCTACAAAAAAATTTAAACAAGTCAGTTTAGCTTTGAAAAAATCAGTTATGTTTAATGATTCTTTAAAAACAACAAACAAATCGTCTGAAGGACTATCATTCATAAAAATTATAAAATTGCAGAGAAAAAATTTTACAAGTTATTATTATTGACAATTTTTTATATGTCCAATCAAGTATCGGCTAGTATTTCAGATTCTGACTCAGTTGACAAGCATGAGTTTAATATGTGAAAAAACTTTAATCTCAGGACGTGACTCCTTTGAACTACCAAGACATATCAATTAGATGCCTTACAAGAAAAAAACTAAGTGATTTGAAGATGTATGTGTGGCGTGTAAAGTACAACTGTGTGATAATTGTAACCAGGTAACAAAGGATTTTAATTTTGGTAACTCACGTTCCAATGGTCGTTTATTCTCTCACTGGACACTTCCTTCGGGTAGTTTCTCGATCTCGCCTCTTCGGGTGTACACTGAATCTATTTAAAGTCAATTTTTTCGATCGTTACTTTTTCCGCACTTTTTGTCAAAACGTTTGGCAGTAAAATCTCGTTCAAACGCCGCCACTACGAATCATCTGTTTAGCGTTGATTCAGAAATCTGCCACCGCAGCGCTGATCCCCATGCAGTTTTGAGGAAGGCTCAGTGTATTGTTTGTTTACGTTCGGGGGAATTATTTGTCACGTTAGTCAGTCAATGCGAACACAGCAGAATTCGTTCTCTATTAAATGTTTGGGACCCTCCTGGGCCGTCGACGTTCTGGCTGCGTGCTTTCTATTAGAATTTGCCGTATCGCTGCTCTATTTCAGCGATATTTTTTGGCGTCTACTCTCGTTGAGGTTAAGTCAGTCGGGTATGTCTATGTATGGGAAAAGCCTTCCTGCCGTGTCTTGTCGATTTCTCGCCTCTCGGTTTCGCCTTAGCTGCGTTGATCAGTGTTGTGTGAGATGCATCAGTTCTGGCGTTCAGTTTTCAAGTGTTTCTCGGTCAAATTTTGTCTCGCTTTTATACTAAATCGGGATGACTGTTTTCGTCGACTTCCGGTATATTTGTGTAAAAATTCTTTCTAGATTGTTCGAGAATAAACGAAATGGAATGTCATAGAACAATTTTCACTTCCGTAGAAGCTTTTAGAACGAATTTCTTATTCTTCATACAATGGATATTTCAAAATTTACACTGGTATTTATCAAACAGTTTCACATTAGTACTTACAATTTGTATGCCATTAATGTATTTAGATTCCTTGTTTTTTACTGAATCTAGCGATACTAAATATGATTGGTATCTAATTAACTTAAGTCTAAAAAACATTACAATATACAACCTTCACCTTGAGTTGTAGTCATTAAAAACTCAATATTTATAATAAAAATTGTTGTGGAGTTATAAAGTTCCCTTCACAAGCTGGACATCTACTACTACTACTCTCCTACAACAAAATAAACAAATTTTAACATCAATAAAACACAAATAAATACAATTTTATATGGCCTCTGCTCATGGCCTAGGTTCTTGCCAGTTTTCTAATACAGTGATTAGTCTTTTTCCTTAATATATGTATTATTTCACCACTATACACACAGAGTTTATTATTTTGTCTATCTTTTGTGATACCTGGTTACTTTGTACATGTATTATATTTATCACAAGATGACATAGCATCATTGATTGTCTTGAGATGTCATTTTTTATGGTGTGACAAATCTCACTCTAAATAGTTAAATTCTTTTAGAATTGATTTTACTTTCAACTGAGTTTATTTCTTATTAAGGTATTCTGATGTATTGTACCTTTCTATCTTATTTTTGTTAGTATTCTGTAAGTATTTTAGCCAGATATGATTCTTTTTGTACTGGATAATTGGCTTCAGCCATACATGGTATAAGTAAATATTTTGCTGACTTGACTATTACAATGTTAAAGTTGGTCAGGTATATTAGTATAGTTGCTTTATATCATATTACAGCTTTCTAATACAGTTTGGTTGCGTTTTGGCAACATTAAATTCATAAATTATACAATATTAGATGCCTATTACATGTTTTTAGTTAACACAGTTTTTGGCTATTTTGGCTGCTTTTTATTCATTTGACAGCTTCCTTTATTTAAGATAAATTGTTCACTATTGTCTGCTTGACAATTACATATAGTTTTTATTTAAATCTGATAATAATTAATTTTTTCATGAAATCTTGGTGTATGGTCTCAAATCCAACACATTAATATTTTTTGTCATTGCAAATATACAATTTTTATTTTAACTTAAACTCTTTCTAATAATGTATTTAAGTCATTTAATACATTTATTTTATTTACATCACATAATATAATGATGGATCATGTCCATTTATTCACAAAAAATAGTTTTTAATACTATATTCATAGTTATAAAACTTAATAATTATTGACTTTATTCTGGTGGATTATGACATTATTTCTCTCTCTTATAGTGTCTTATGTTTTTTTCACTCTTATTCACTTTCATAATATATATGGGGTTTTGTCTTAGTCATAGTTTGGTCGTTTTTTCAAGTTGATAGAAATAATTATTATACAAAATTACACAATTTTTTGGGACTACTTGGGTTCGATACTGTTCACTTCACTTTCCTCCTATGCTAACTTACTATATAAATGATTTCTTTTTATGGAACGTTCTGTGACGCTACAATATATGTGCAAATTTTATTTAAACGTAAAAATTATTTGCATTAAAACATTATCAAGCGCATTATTGAAACATTTTGAATACGTTAATAACTGAGCATAATTTTTATTGTATGTACAGATTTTATTTAAACGTAAAAATTATTTGCATTAAAACATTATCAGGCGCATTATTTATTGAATTTAATACATACGTGTGTGTGTGTGTGTGTGTGTGTGTGTGTGTGTGTGTGTGTGTATGATCAAATTACAATTTCTGAAAATATATTCTTACCGTATTTTTATAGTGGCAATTTCTCATTGACCGCCTGCGTGTGCTGATACATCGTGAAATCTATCTCCGCATCTTTTTAATAGTTGAAAGACTGTTTGTACGTCTTCAGTATACACACAACTTTCATCATTAAGGGTGTGTAGACAACACATACTAGTTTTGGTAAGTGTACAGATTTTATTTAATTTTAATGTATGTGCAGATTTTATTTAAACGTAAAAATTATTTGCATTAAAACATTATCAAGCGCATTATTTATTTATTTATTGAATTTAATACATGTGTGTGTGTGTGTGTATGATCAAATTATTATGTCTGTTACAATTTTTCTGAAAAATTGCTTTAAACAAACATTTTTAATGTAACAAATTTAGAAAGTAGGTCATAGTGTATGATGACATTTATATCTCTCTAATTCTGTTGTGGACATGCATAGCTGTAAGCGATGACTATTTCCTTATGAAAGTGGAATGTAGACTTTCCTAAAATTATTTGCATTAAAACATTATCAAGCGCATTATTATTTATTGAATTTAATACATGTGTGTGTGTGTGTGTGTGTGTGTGTGTGTGTGTGTGTGTGCGCGCGCGCGTATGTGTATGATCAAATTATTATGCCTCACTTCTAATTGAAGATATATTTTAGGTATAGCTGAATTTTAAGCGTGCATACAACGTCCGTCATTTAAGGGTTCGTGTGTGTGTGTGGACAACGCTCGCTAGTTTGTTGCAAGTAAGTATACATTATGGAGTGGGTTATACAAATAATAATAATAATAAAGTGTGTGTAATATATACATTTATTAAGATACATACACACAGCTCCAAGATTATATTAAACAGTTTTTCCAATTAAAAATACATACACAGCTCCAAGATTATATTGTTACAAGTATGAAAATATATCTAAACTATTATATTGTTACAAGTATAAAAATATATCTAAACTAGTATTTACAATTTTTTTTTAAAAACATACACAGTTCCAAGATTATATTGTTACAAGTATTAAAATATATCTAAACTAGTTTTACAATTAAAATACATACACACACAGCTCCAATATTATAATGTTACAAATATGAAAATATATTTAAAACTAGTATTTACAAAATATGTATAAAATAAGACTTAAACACGTCTATGTACTGTGTTGGACAATGGTGTATATTCTAAAAGCGAATCATGTAGTATCATACAGTAGGCAGTCGTCTGTGTAGGAAAATTCATTGACGATTCAAATTCTAAACGTACATCAACTGCTGAAGACTTAAGTGCATCGTCTTGTCTGCTACAATCGAATACAAACAGCGGGGCTTTTGATTTGAATAATTCTGGTGTCAGTACTGGGCTGACGTCTAAACGGTGGTAATACGAACTTTGAAAACTGGCGTACATATTGTACAATAATGCAAAACGGTCTTTCCCAATATCAAAGTTTAAATTATCGTAAGGATAATACTTGTCGTTTAGAAACAGTCTCGCATTGATCACGTTACAATGATCAAATTCATCGGCATGTGCCGCCAGTACATTCTTTCTTGCTGTCTGAAACGTTAACACAACAAAGCGTGGTTTTTCTAGCTGACTCGAGGTCTTGACAAACCAATTCTGCCTTTCAGTCTGTGGTAAGGCAGGATACTCGTGCAACTCCCAGGCCCTAAAAGGCATAGTTATCGGGTGGTCTTTCTCTATGAGTCGTAACAGTGGTAATCTGTACGCATTAGCTACATGTACATAAGGCATTTTCCAGTAAACTTTATCTAGTTCAAGAACACAATTAGCAGTCGTTTGTCCGCTTGCTAAAACCATGGCGTTTATGTCGGTAGATGTGCGTAGGAGTATAAGTTCTTGTTTCACGTTCAGCACGATGCGTGTATAGTCTTCTGTGAATCCCATTAGCATTTTCAGTGGTATACAAAAGTTGAATTCACCGTTATCATTCACTTTTAATACGTTCGTGGTCGGCGCCACCCAACCTGCGTTTTCCATTGCGTCACGTGTGTTGTTGTTGAGTGATAGAAAAGTTTTAATAGTTGACGTAACACCAACGTTTCTGGTATGGTCCACTACCACTCCGGCCAACTCGTAACGAATCTCTTCAAAGAGAAATGCTATAGCATTGTTCACCAGTTCCACATTCAGTGCAGTATCTGCAGCCACACTAGGGTTTTTAACCAACTTGCCTTCGATGTAGAGGAAACTTTCTGACGGCAGTGTAAAGACGTCCTGTTGTTGTATTGGCACACGTATTTCATCATTGTTTCCATATCTTGTTGTTGCGTACGGTGCGTGTGAGTGAAATGAAAAGTGTGTGATACTGTCTTCACAGAACGGTTGCTGCTCCACAGATAATATTCCACTCGCCATGTTACTTGTTTACAACAACAAAACCCAGTGAAATCAGGAAACGACGGTTGTAACCCCTACTTCATCTTGAGTAGTTAAAACAAAAAGAATATTTCTTTTTGTAAAGAGGGGCCACAAGTTAATTAAAACTAGGCTAAGGCCTAGAGAAGCTAAAAATTGCGCTGGATCCAGTGAGACGGGACTTGCAATGAAAACTCAAGAATTAAATAATAAACAAATCCCTTTTTATTTATTCTATCTCATAGCCAGTTAATAATAAATAAATAACAGTGATCTATAATTCCCCTTTAAATAGTTAAATAAAGAAGTATACTCTCTCAACAAGGCCACCTGAAAAATATTAATTGAATCCAAGAAAATAATTGCTATGTCACACCATCAAAGAATTAAAAATTTAAAATAATCATAATCTTGAAATAAAGCTTCCATTAAACTATTTAATAAAATATAAAATTTATATTATGTGTTCCTTTTAAAATACTGTATATAAATTAATGAAGATAAATGATTTCATTCCTTTAATGATAAAAATAATTACTCAACAAATTAAATAAATTTTAAAGGTGACAATTCCTATACTTGCTATAAGGTTAAAGAAAATAAATAATTTCCTTAAAGAAATGATCAGCAACGATTATTGAGATAGAATACCTCCCTTAAAAAAAAACTAAAAAGGGTATATCCACATGACTACATGTGTTAACTTTCTGTTGTAAAAGACCTTGAATAATAAATCCCTATATTCCAAGTTCCCACCAAAAGTACAGTAAATGTATAATATATATATCCCCCAAAATGTACACAGAAATATACACACATAACATGTTCCACAAGACAAAAATACATTATACAATAGTATACATAAAATACATAAAGGTCTCTTGCCACGCCCTTTTTTATATTACCCTTCTGGTGTATATAAATTCTAACTTTTCCTTTTATAATAATCCGAATTAGGATTAGAAATTTAAATTTATAATAGTACCCACATGGTGTGGGTTAATTGCACGTCATGTGTATAAGAGAATGGTAAAGCCCACAGTGCTCCCCAGGACATAAAAATTTAAAAGTAAGTGCCTAAGTGGCTAAGTGCTAAAATACTTAATTACGGTGAGAAATAAAATTGTTTAAAATAATTAACGCCCCCCAGTTATCAGAATTAGTATAAAGAATTTCTATATACTTAAATAGGGCCAGTTAATGAAAAGAGAAAAATTGCACAATATTAGCACCTTATAAAAAAATACACTTGGGTCAGAGACGGACATGTTCATTCAACTTTCGGCTTGTCTCAACAAACAAGTCTCGACAAACAAGTTGAAAAGTGTTTCGACATGCATAGCTTGGTTGAAACTAGTTAAAAATTCGCATACCTCCCCAGTAATCTTTTTATACAAATGAAATAAACTGATATTTTAAATTAAGAGAATATATATGTTTTTATGCATAGTGAATTGAACATGTGAAATTACTAATAGCAAAACTGACTTTAACTCTGTAGAGAAACCCCTATAATGAAATGAGTGGAAATCTATGTTGGATGCTGTCTTGTAACCATATCAGTCTCTGAACTGACAATCTACTATAAATATTGAAATTTTACAATTAATTCTTTTCTTAGTGTACACACTAAACTGTCCCATCAATTGGGAATCCTAATGAATGTTTAACTTGAAAGGTAGAAACTGATGGTTATGTATATCTGGTGGTGCCATGTTGACTCTACGTGTTAATTATAAATGGTTGTTTTTCACCTGATTATGGGTCCAGAAGGGTGGTCTTTTATTGGTAATGTGGCGATCTCATGATTGGCATTTGGTGTTGTTGTTGTCGTGATCTACTTCTCTTCGGTGGCGAGTGTGGAGCTTTTAAGATGGAATTCGTTCAGTCATGTAGCAGGACTTTGTCTCTGGTCGGCGAACCCTGCTCACACATTATATTTTTAGTGAGAGACCACACACAAATGCCCCCACTGTTTGGACACCCTCCAAAATACATATATAAATACAACACCTAGTTATGTGCTACATAATGAAACTTGGTAAAATTATTTTGGCCAACATGCCTTATTTAAAAAACTCTCTAACAATGATTCTTTAAATACTGAACCTCACCTAATGTGAGTTACTTTTTGCAATATAAAAAATTTATTTTGGCTCTGTAACATCTTATAAACTTATTACTTAGAGTGAATATATATAGTTACCACGTGGTGAAGGATTTGTTTAAAACACATAGTTTTTTACTACACATAATTTGATAGGGACATAATTTATATTTAACGTGCCTGAGTAAGTTCCCATACATATGTATAAGGTTTTACTGCTATTCTTAGCAAAACCTTATACCACTTAATAACGACGCATTGTGCAATAGGTTAAGTGCTCAACACAATCTCGTTACATCGGTGTTAATGAAAGTTTAAACTTAATAATTTTGTTGTTAATGTACTTTAGGTTTTAGGGCCGAGATTCTGATACTCCAATAATCTAGTTTTATTAGCTTATAAAAACTTTACGAACAAATTACGTATCGCACAATGCATGATTCAACAGGTGAACAGAACTCAAGCTTACTTAAAAAAACCGTTTTCTCCCGTGAAATATAGTATTTAATAAATATAATGTAATTAAGACTCACCGCAGTCGTTTAAGAACTATTTTTCCATAGCTGTTAGATGATGTAGATGGAATTAATTCTTCTCTCCACCGAAGGAATATACCACGAGGCAATCACTTAGACTTCCATGTAGAGACAAGAAAAAAGGAACGCCGTCCTTCAAGTATCGCCCGTTATCAGTATTTAGCGACAGGGAGCACCACCTGGCTTTTATAATGCCTCAGCAAGCCGACAGATGGCGACAGCGATCGGGCACTGTAATAAGTCTCTCTTATTTCGATACAAGAGCGCAGCACGAATTATTGCTTTAATTCCGTACTGCCCTTAACTATCAACGGTAGATACATTAATTTCGCATCGTTTTACCACTAGGTATCGGTTCACTCTCCGATTGTAAAAATGACTGACATAGCTGAACGACAAAGTTCAGCACACCCTCACCCCAAAAGGGCAACATAGTTGCCCCAACGTTAAAGGCAAGGAGGGTACCCTGCATTGTACCTCTCCCCAAAAGATACCGGTGGACGTCGTGGTTGGGTTGGCTCAGCTGAGCTTGCTCTCAGGAGAACAGAATTCAAAAAGGAAAATGAAAGACACGAAAGAAGATATGTATTATGTAAGTGTGCGGGTGCTGCATGCTGACCTGATCAGAGTCCGCATACAGCACAAGAGAGAGAGGCAGCTAAAGACCAAAGAAAGATTCCTAGCTATAGATCTTCTGACCTCCTGAGGCTCCCCCCCTTCTGAGACCCAACTTGATACCTACTCAGGGCAACAACTACCCCCCCTTTTCTTACTGGATTGGAAATCTCAACGCAAATGCAACCATCCCCATGCGACCCTCTCCGCCAGACCAACCCACAGGACCGCCCCAATACGTCACACTCTCTGGTGACCACCACCTACTCCTCCTGCTGCCACTCACATACGCGTCCGAAGACCAAAACAAGGTAACTAATACCTTTATATGTGAGCGCCCATAACTTCTGTCCACATATGGACTGACCAGCCATATGCTAAAACAAGGCATCACATATCCTTGACATATCTAACTGGTCATTAAAAAAAACATCCCTATACTAGGGCGGACGGCCCCTATTAGCCGGACAGAGAAAACCGCATAGAGGGCACGCGACCATCAATCCCTTCACTTGGTCTTCAATACTGCAGAACTAACGAGGGGGGTTTTACTTCAGTACGACCACGTGGAACAACCTACACTTAATCAAAAATAAACTACCACGGAAAGCAGCTAGGGAATGCGGCATGGCCAGGACTCTACAAAATCAAAGACAAACTACAACAAAGAAAAATGAAAACGACACTAAACTCACTACCCACGTAGTCACAACTCTTCCAACTAACTTCTCTCTGACTCCTCTCGGATATTTTTTTTTCTTTTTCCTTTTCTAATTTTTATTTGTTTTTTGGTTTTTACTTTGTTTTCTGAGGGGAGGGGTAGGAAAATTGGGAAGATGATAAGGGCAAGGATCATTGAAAGTTCAACCGCTAGGACTAAGGTAATGGACATGGTTCCCTCCGAAAATGAGGATGGGTGGAGAAAACCAAGGCTCGCGGAGGCAGGGGCGCAACCCTGAAGTAGATGGACACCACTGGGATTGTGGGGAACATCTACCCGCTACCCGTCAACCGCTTTGTCTCACCCTTTTATGACGAACTTTAGGAACCCGTTCCTTGTGGACATCACTCTCTGAGAACTATCTTGTGTAGAGCAATACTGATTTATTTCATCTGAATTATAATCAAGGTAACTTACCTTTCTACATTTACCCCGATTTGGATTATCCTCAACCTCTAACTCCTCTGCTTCTATCTTCTTCTCTTCTACAATTTCCCCTGTTTCTATGTCTTCCACCTCTTCCTTTTTCTCCTCTATATAATTCAAATCACCATCACGACACTGCACATCTTCATCTTCTAGTTGCTCACCTGGTCCAGCTGAAACTTCTTTCCATTCCTCAGAATCCTCAACAATAATTACAGAAAGCGTCTGCACATCTTCACACACTACATCATTCTCACCCACAAACTCTACAACGCTGCCACCCAGTTTCTCCCCAACTTCTACCACACTTGCAGACTGGACATCCCCTAGTCCATCCGCGACCTCAGAAACACTTGCAGCCTCCCTAACACTTACACTTATACTTCCCTGCGTAGCATGTGCAGACCACTCTTCTGCCTCCTCCTTCGATTCCTCTTCTTCACCACTCTCAGCAACTACAACTTCCTCAACATACTCAACCTGGAATCCAGCTGTCCAGGTCCATGTGCAATGTCTAAATTAATTTCTCCTGACGATGGTAAAGCTCCACCATCAAGTGACTTCTCATCTTCCGGCGTAGGCGATGATGATGTTATCGGCTCTGGATCCACCTTGGGCAGAAATGGATTTACCGGAACAATTACTGCGACCTTTGGTCGGACAGTATTTGAAGCAACACAACACCGGGCCATCTCCACGAAACAACGTGGACGTTTCCCAAACCTTAAACGGGAACTGTCTTGGGAATTCAGTCCTCCCATAATTATATCTAGGACTTCGGTGTCGGTCAACCCTAATCTTAATACCCGGGCAGCTTCTCGTATGTCCTGCACGTAGTCCCCCAACGCCTCTCCGTCGGCCTGATAACGATAGAATAAATCCAACCTAAGCTGGGAACGTCGTGGAGGATATATGAAGTAATCCAACACTTCCCCATGAAAAGTGTCGACCGTGCCGCCCCGACGCCAAGTGTTGGTGACCTTCTCTGCCAACGTACCCCGGCAATACGGGTATATAAGGCACAAGACCTCCCCATCGGATATACCCGGATAGGCTGCCAACTGCAGGACAAGGTCCAAGAAAACCAGCAGCTGGTCCTCCTTAAATGCATCTACCACCGAAAATTTCTGGAGAACTGGGGTGAGAGGGTGGGGCAATTTCTGTTTCTCCCGGTGGTCGGGGGACGACAATTTCTGAAAGCATAGCGCCGCCAGAATTACACAATTCGCAAAACACTATCAACAAAACACAACACCCTACAAATACCTAACACCTACAAACATATTGACAATAATAAGATTGGAATAAGAAAAACTCACGTACTGTACTTCCAAAGAGTAGACTGCGGGTCCACCTAACGATGCGAGAAACTAGCCCACTACCTGAACTGCTCACACTCGATTACCAGACAAAAGGAACGCGACACACACACAACACACACAACACGAAAACAAAACACCGACCAACGAAAATTTATTTTAACCATTTCTTATGTTACCTACGGCTACCATTTATCGGAAGAAACCGACTGCCGATCGGGCCATACCGCATAATCACAAAAAAAAACAGCAACACCTCCCCAAACATGGGCAAGGTAACTCAAACTAACCAAGCACCGAACTGCGATAAGTCTTGCCCAGGGATTTCCCCTTCTAAAATTTCCTACCACGTGGCACTATTCACTATGCAAGGCGGGCAAGTACATATACATATATTTCAAACCTTAAAACTAACAAAATATTTTCAACTTTGGGATATAGGGCCTTTAAAATTTTTCTAAGTTCTATTTGAACTTAACATTGTGAAAGTTCCAAAATATTTCCTAAGTTTGCAAGCCCCGTCACACCCACAGGACCCTCGGGTTGACCCTCATCGTAAGCGCGCTCTGCTACCAAATGTAACCCCTATAATGAAATGAGTGGAAATCTATGTTGGATGCTGTCTTGTAACCATATCAGTCTCTGAACTGACAATCTACTATAAATATTGAAATTTTACAATTAATTCTTTTCTTAGTGTACACACCAAACTGTCCCATCAATTGGGAATCCTAATGAATGTTTAACTTGAAAGGTAGAAACTGATGGTTATGTATAACTGGTGGTGCCATGTTGACTCTACGTGTTAATTATAAATTGTTGTTTTTCACCTGGTTATGGGTCCAGAAGGGTGGTCTTTTATTGGTAATGTGGCGATCTCATGATTGGCATTTGGTGTTGTTGTTGTCGTGATCTACTTCTCTTCGGTGGCGAGTGTGGAGCTTTTAAGATGGAATTCGTTCAGTCATGTAGCAGGACTTTGTCTCTGGTCGGCGAACCCTGCTCACACATTATATTTTTAGTGAGAGACCACACACAAATGCCCCCACTGTTTGGACACCCTCCAAAATACATATATAAATACAACACCTAGTTATGTGCTACATAATGAAACTTGGTAAAATTATTTTGGCCAACATGCCTTATTTAAAAAACTCTCTAACAATGATTCTTTAAATACTGAACCTCACCTAATGTGAGTTACTTTTTGCAATATAAAAAATTTATTTTGGCTCTGTAACATCTTATAAACTTATTACTTAGAGTGAATATATATAGTTACCACGTGGTGAAGGTTTTGTTTAAAACACATAGTTTTTTACTACACATAATTTGATAGGGACATCATTTATATTTAACGTGCCTGAGTAAGTTCCCATACATATGTATAAGGTTTTACTGCTATTCTTAGCAAAACCTTATACCACTTAATAACGACGCATTGTGCAATAGGTTAAGTGCTCAACACAATCTCGTTACATCGGTGTTAATGAAAGTTTAAACTTAATAATTTTGTTGTTAATGTACTTTAGGTTTTAGGGCCGAGATTCTGATACTCCAATAATCTAGTTTTATTAGCTTATAAAAACTTTACGAACAAATTACGTATCGCACAATGCATGATTCAACAGGTGAACAGAACTCAAGCTTACTTAAAAAAACCGTTTTCTCCCGTGAAATATAGTATTTAATAAATATAATGTAATTAAGACTCACCGCAGTCGTTTAAGAACTATTTTTCCATAGCTGTTAGAAGATGTAGATGGAATTAATTCTTCTCTCCACCGAAGGAATATACCACGAGGCAATCACTTAGACTTCCATGTAGAGACAAGAAAAAAGGAACGCCGTCCTTCAAGTATCGCCCGTTATCAGTATTTAGTGACAGGGAGCACCACCTGGCTTTTATAATGCCTCAGCAAGCCGACAGATGGCGACAGCGATCGGGCACTGTAATAAGTCTCTCTTATTTCGATACAAGA
Organism: Magicicada septendecula; assembly: GCA_034769895.1. Taxonomy (NCBI): domain Eukaryota; kingdom Metazoa; phylum Arthropoda; class Insecta; order Hemiptera; family Cicadidae; genus Magicicada; species Magicicada septendecula. The sequence continues at coordinate 87,124,350 of CM068375.1, read as the reverse complement.
GCGCAGCACGAATTATTGCTTTAATTCCGTACTGCCCTTAACTATCAACGGTAGATACATTAATTTCGCATCGTTTTACCACTAGGTATCGGTTCACTCTCCGATTGTAAAAATGACTGACATAGCTGAACGACAAAGTTCAGCACACGGTTAACTGATGTTAATCGTTTCAGTTTCGAACGAGTACTGATGCGTTTCCTAACTGATCTTTCTTCTTCTTCTTTTTTTTTATTACTGACGACTGTGGTAGCAGCGGTGGCGAAGAAACAAAGTACAAGCCCATGTCTATAGTCGTTTTAGATGTAAACGCACAGTGATGACTTCTCCGCGAAAATCTATTACGTCACCGTCCTGATCGTGTAAAGATAATGTTATGTTGTCCAAACGACTCACATTCACAGGTAGGTATATGACGTTTGTAGGTGATTCAATTATTTTGAATCCTGGTTTGACTGACGGATAGAACGAGTGCAGTGTGTGCTCGTTTTTAGAGTTCTTGTATGATCCTTGCGCTATATTACACCTTATCAGTATACTGTTCACTTTTATAATGTTAACTGTGGCGTCAGACGTGTGAGTTTTATTCGCTTCAAGCAGACGCTTTTCCTTGAAACCCAACATATCACCGATACCGTACACTGTTTGTTGAAAGTCAATATCCAGTGCACAAGTCAGCTCACATTTCAGTGTATTGTCGTTAGGACGTAGACTAATCTTTGAGTCTCCTAACTGCTTTTTGAGGAAGGCTTCTATGTCACCGATTTCATAAGCACCTGTAGGTAACGTTATCAAGTCCCACGTTGTTCCGTCCCGTAGTACTGGAAACACATTGTTTTTTCCCTCAATCACGTTCGGTATACTGTTGTATGTAGTAAAGTCCAATAGACCTACATACCATTCGCCGTTTGTTAGTTCGAGAGGCGGGAAAATGTCACATACAAGAGCAGCAGCATTCGTGCCTGTTAAGGTGACCGACAGCGAAGACATCTTGTCGCTTACTGATCACTCACGCGTTAAGAAGTCCAAACATAAATGCCCACAGATGACTGTGTGTGATGGCTGTTCACGCTCGTAATTGTAGTAAATGTCAGTGTCGGTTCCAAAATACTGTGTCAGCTCAAGAGGTGGCTGCATATTACCATACGCATCATAGTAGTAAACTTGTTTGTTTCGCTTCTTGTAGCAAACCCAATGCGTACCAGGTCCTTCTGCACTGTCCAGATTAACAACTGCACTCTCATTCTTCCATGGTTGTGTGTGTGGTAAAGTGTTACGCATAAAAACTCCTCTGAAATAAGGTATTTTCAAAAGTTTTGCGTACACATACAAATCACTGTCAGACAATGCACGCACTGGTATACAAATTAGTTTTTTTGTCTGTAAGGACGTAGGTATAGACCTGACGCTATTTTTTTTTTATTGTTACGTTTATGCCTTGGGACTGTTTTGCGTTTGCAGATCGTTTTGCGTTTGTTCGCGGATTGACGTTTAATTCCTGAACCCTTCTTCTTTTTTCTGCAACCACTACGCGAGCTCCCTCCACCCACTGCCGATTTCGCTTTCATTGCGGCGGCTACAGCAGCAGCATACGCTCTTTCACTAACACCGGAATTCCAATCTTTCACTCGTTCCCACGCTTTGTCGGCAAGAACGCGATCAGCTATACGTCTTCGACTGTTGTCTTTGTACCTTGCGTAGGCGATATCGTGTTTGCGACAGGCTTCGTCCAACTCGTTGATTCCGCGCTCGCCACGTGCCAATCTCTCTTTGAGTTTTGTTCCAGGTCCATAGAATCGGTAGCCGGGTAGGTGTAATTCTACTGGTAATGCGTCCACCGCTCGATTAATCAAAGTAGGTACTGACGAAACGATAGCGGGCAAAGTGTTTTTAAGTATTTTTCCAATTACACCACGCCCCATTCTTTTCTTACGAAGTACGTGCATTCTTGTAAACAGATCTCCAATCCTTGATTTCCGTTTCCGTATCGAGAACGTCTATTAAACGCCCCACCTCTTCAATATATTCAGACAGGACTGAACGCTGTGTCGCGCTGTCTTGATATTTATAGGCAAACTTTATTAGATTGATTATATGAGCGTGAAATACCTGAGTGACCTTGTACAATTCGGTCTTTATATGTAATTTTAATTCGTGCATTTGTCGTACAGTGACTGCGTCTTTGTCATTGACACCGTTCGCTATATTCGTAATTTTTCTTCCGGCAGCGTAGAAAGCATCGTTTTGCAAACTGATTGTGTGTGCGTGTAAAAATTCTAAATTCACTGCGTCTTTGAAGTCAACAGGTGCTTGCACGCGCGTTAGTCGACAGTCATTAACGATTACGTTACCTGCACGATCTTTTTTCAAACGCTTCTCGTCTACGTATCGTTTTGTGGCTGCATCTCTTGATTTAAGCGGATCGTTTAGCATTATTATTCGATGATCTTTTGCGTCTACGGTAGCGTCGTCGTTCTTGTACTGTAAGCATGCGTCCTTTACGTACTGTAAAGAAACAACATCGTGCAACTCTTCAGGATCACCCAAGTTGCGTATCTTTTGGTTTTTCACATCAAAGTGACCGTCGTTAGTCACTCCTAAACCGATATCCTCACGCAGACTTCGATGAGTTTCTTTTCGCACTCTTACAGCGCTGTCGTGTCTACCGAACTTGTCTACACTCATATTTATGAAGAAGGACTGATGGTTATAGAACGGTGCGTCTGCTTTTATATGATAATGCCGACTTCACGTAATACTTCCAATATCGAAACGATTTCATTCCTATGACCAGTATGGCCGCTATTTTGAGACGCCATTAACAGTCTCAATCTATTAACCAACTCGTTAGGATCATCCCAATGCACGTAATCGATTACAATGTTCGGTTTCATCTCCATATAGCCACTCCCTGTACGTTTTCGTGCAAACAATTTAGATATTACTAGTCGGTACTTGACGCCACTGTTACTGTTTATTCGCGTATTGTGTTTATATTTTTGTTTGTGTCCGTTGGTTGCTAGTAGTATGGACTTATATTTCCTCATATCGTCCTTATTGTATTTTTTCGGTAGTTTCATAAACAAAAGTTCATACAGACCAGGTGTACCCTCGTAAATTTTTCCTTTGACATGAAAGTTGTCGTTATCATCGATTTTTACATTTGAATCACCTATCATAAATTTACCACCTTCGTATCGAACACCATACATACGATATATAATCCGTTTACAGTCCGCCGATTCGCACAAACGCACATATTTGTTTGCTAACGAATCGTCACTGAACTGTGAAGTGTTAGGGTTCCAGACGTCCTCGTCACTGAAATGAGAAGCGTTATGACTTTGCATACCACTTTCGTTTTCTGTTATTACGTGTTGTGTAGGCTCTTCTTGTTTTATCTGCTGCTTCTCCTCCTCCTCCTCCTCCTCCTCCTCCTCCTCCATCATATCACCACTTAACTTTCGTGAAATAGCTTCTAACGGTTCCAGAATCGGTCTGTAATTTTTTCTAAACTTCTCGTCACCTTCTCTGATACCGTGTTGTAATGCATGATATTTTTTCCTTATGTTGTCGCTTATCGTATCTATATCATACGCAAGTCGTTCCTCCTTATTCATCGCCATCACGTGTTAGCAAGAGGACTGATTACATTACTACAGTGCAACCACTTTTATACTTCGTCGGAAACAATTATGAATCGATCAAAGCCGATTCTATATCTACCTTCATTTATTGACGAGTCTTTGTCTATGACTAGAAATCCATAACGATCCTTCCACGCTTCCATGCAGACGTCTTTGAAAGCATCATATTTCATATCTATGTTAACGTGATCATTGTATGCATGTCGTAAATTTAGATCGTCTTGTTTGAACAATATCAACAAGTTAGCGTTGTCACGTACCAATTGTTTCGGTATCTGGCTATATGTCTGGCATAGATAGAATGTGTCCACACCGCTATGTCTCCCCATAGCAAAATACTTTCGAATATTGTTTTGTCTTTCACACGATACGTCATCGAATACGATAACAGAGTCGAGACCAGTGATTTCACTCGGTAGCGGGACTTCTTCGTTCTCGCTGTATGCATGATAACCTAAACCTTCATCAGCGAGTGATTTCATCACTGTTTCTAGCATTCTGTATTTTGGTTGAAATAATGATTTTGAAAACACGTATACGTTGCGGAAACGTAGTCCGTTGGCATCAAACAGTAGGTTGAAAGCACATTTGATTTCCCACAGGAACTTGGGCCTGTAACGATACAGCGAATACTGTTCGGTAATAGCGGGCCATGTTTACGTTTAGCACTGTCTTCGTCACCAGCCAAAAAGTCCATATCCTTTATTGGTAATTTGTTTGCTTGCTGTACAATCTTCATCTTTGTGAATACCGAAAGCATACTGTTTTCAGCACGTGCTGTCACCTTTTTTATATTAGATCTTTCTTATGTATCCATCCATCGTGTTTACCATCGAAACCGAGCCAACGAACACGCACTCTGTCACCTTTGCGTTGTAACACCTTTTCCACTAGGTATACGTCGCCGACTTTGGACTTACTAATCTCGTGCTCGTAAAAACCACCTTTCAACACTCTGTTTAGATGATCTTTTAGCAGATAAGTGACTGGGATGGTAGTGGATTGTACTTTATCCACAGTGAATATTTGGTTAGTCCAATTTGGCGTATTACCTTTGGCGAACGTCATTTTGTGCTTACTTATACGAACACGGTCACCGACTTTAAATTTGGGTGGTTTCGTTGGACTGATTTTAGGCGCTGTGTTCTTCCTTATTCGTTCCAACACTATATGTTCGTTGGCGTCATTCACTTCACTAGGTTTCATACAAATGGTTCTGTGTGTTGTATTGTTGTACGATTTCAGTAATGTAGGTAGTAGATCCAACCAGCGGTAGTGTCCTTGTTCGCTGAAAGCTCGATACATGTGTGTCTTCAGTGTGCGATTAAAACGTTCCACTATGGAAGCTTTTTTCTCACTGTAGGTTGAGTAATGTTTCACATTATACTTTTTTAGCAACGCTTGTACTGTGCTGTTGTAATACTCCTTCCCGTTGTCCGTCTGTAAATATTTCATTCGATTAGCAGTTAGTATAGGCTCTAGTGCGTGCTTTACTTCTTTTCCTGTCTTTGTTTTCAATGGTACAGCGTACGCGTACTTGCTAAACGCATTGATCACTGTCATCATGTACTTGTACCCTTTGTTCACTCGAGCGTATGGTATCATCTCCACAAGATCCGCCTGGTACAAGTCGTGTAGACCCTTCAATTCAACCGCGCGCCTAACGAAATTCCTTCTCGCTGCTCTGTGTAGCTCTAGAGCTATAGTCTTGCGTGCGTTGTTCATGGTTTAAGATACACTAACATAATACCAGCGTTAAAAATACTATATATATCTATAACAGTTTCTTTGTTTTTCAGTATTCATTCTCCCGTCTGAATATCATCATGTCCGACCTTCAACAGAATCCAGAACAACAACAACATCAGCAGGAACAGGAACATCCTCAACAAGGTAAACATTTTTTTAAATACCAATTGTCTCTCTCTCTATAATTATGTAGCAAACCAAATTTGTTTGATGTGAATTAACTCTGTCTAACCTGTATAAGATAGTCTCTTGACGTTGTTTAGAAATTGATATGGCGAAGAAAATTTTTTATGTTCTGACATAGGTTTGTTACCTTCTCCCCAATGTATTGTCTCTTGACATCGTTTAGAAATTGACATGACGGAGAAAATTTTTCATGTTCCACCATAGGTATGTCACCATCTCTCCAATGAACTAATTCAATTCCGCAACAAAAGCATTTAACTCTATCGTCTATGAATGACATACTATGTCCACAAACATCATAATTTAGCGGATAGTAGTAAAACCCAGCAAACGCTAACTCGTCGGGGCTGACAAACGTCACTTCCCAATACTTGAACGATTTTCTTCTTTCACTTTCAATGCTAAAATCAGGAGTAGCTGCCATCTTCACAGTTTGCAATAAACTAACGTATTACTAACGTGTACTATATATTTATTTACCACAAACATGAATGTGTGTGTGTATGTTATTCATCATTCCTATTAGCTAATACATGTGTTTCTATTGTTTCAGTTATGACACGATTTTATATTGTGCGATTTTTACTAGTATTAGAGGATCCCTCACAACTTTTAATTACCTGCCTGTGTACACGGACACAGAAGAAGAAGAAGATCAAGATATATTACCGATAATGACTGAGGTGCGACCTTTATTGTGCAAGGATATTCTGGCAGAACAAGCACGTTTACGCAGTATCAAATGGCATATTGCGTGCAGGATACGTTTCACTAAAACTGTGTTAGATGGTGACAGCGGCAAAGAAAAAGAGGTAACCAAAGACGCCGTCTTCCACGGACGTTGTCGTACGTTGCTCACGGACGACAACGACGAGTTGAACTGTCTACTCGATGAATCCTACGATAAAATCATGAATAGCATATCCAATTTTACCCGTGACGGAAGCGGATGGTCGGTGGATGCTGTACTGAGGCTGGAACTAGTTGTTGGACCGTACCGGCCTCTAGCAGCGTCCTCCTACCTTCCAACCCCGCGAAAACTTGCACTCACCAGGGCAGTAGTCAACATCAAGAACCCCCAAGATGAAATGTGTTTACTAGCTCACATACACCCTCAAGAACGTAATAAAGAACGTGCTTCAAAATACGCTCCCTTCAAAAACATCTTAAATATCTCCGGTATCGAGTACCCTGTTTCTATAAACTCACTTTCTAAATTTGAAGCACAGAATCCCAACATTTCTATAAACGTTTTCGGCTATGATATAGACGATAATATCAGAAACGAATCAAAAAATGAGGTTTATCCGTTAAGAATTACCCCCAATAAGGACAGATTACATCATGTTAATCTTTTACTTCTGTCCGATACAAATAGCCGAAAACACTACTGTCTTATCAGTAACATGAGTAGATTATTATCATCCCTTACAAAACACGACGGCCAATCATTTTACTGCGACTACTGCCTGCATCGTTTCTCCACAGAACATGGTCTGTCCGATCATCTCCCCTACTGCACACCTTACGGCGAGCAAAAAGCAAAATGCCCACAGAGGAGGAGAAGTTTATGTCACTTAAAAATTACGCGCACTGTCTTAAAGTACCCTTTACCGTCTACGCCGACTTCGAGTCCCTCATCACTCCGCTTCAATCGTGTTCACCTGGTAACAACGTCCCGACGACAGTGCACGAGTTAGGTGAATTCTACTCAGTTGATAGCAACGGTGCCCGTCAGAAAATAACTTCTCCTCCTGTATCGTCCACATCATACGAAGCGATGCATATTCCGTCAGGTTTCTCCTATGCTATCGTCGATCATACACACAGACTCTGGAGAGAGGCTAAAGTTTATCGGGGTGAAAACGTCGTAGACACTTTCTTCTCGTGGTTGATGAAGGACGCCGAGGATATGATGAAGGTAGTACGACATAACGTACAAATAATTATGTCCGATGATGACAATGTTGTGTTCACTAACGCCGCCGTTTGTCATTTGTGTGAGCGCCCTTTGACAGACGATGACAAGGTACGCAATCATTGTCATCTTACGGGGAAATTCTTGGGAGCAGCCCACAATAGCTGTAATCTAAACTACAAGATGCCTCGTCATATCCCCGTCTTCTTTCACAACCTTCGTGGCTACGACTGTCACCATTTAATGCAGGGTTTAGGAAAATATAAGGACCAACACGTATCCTGCATTGCAACATCTAGTGAGCGTTACGTGTCGTACTCCCTGGGTCCCTTGCGTTTCGTAGACTCCTTTCAATTTCTTAATCGCTCTCTGGACACACTCGTTACCAATCTGTCCACGTCCGGGAGCCAATTTCCTTTGCTCAGAGAGGAAATGCTTAGACGGGGTTTCGACGAACAGACCCAATCTGCTCGTACGCAAGGGGGTATACCCTTACGAGTACGTTGACAGCATTGATCGGTTCAACGAAACAAGTCTACCCGCTCGTGAACACTTTGATAACCGGTTGTTGGAATCGTCTATTTCGGACGCAGATTACGAGCACGCACGAAACGTGTGGAGTGCTTTCAATCTGCGTACGTTTGGAGATTACTACGATTTGTATTTGTTGACAGACGTAATGCTGCTGGCCGATGTCTTTGAAAGTTTCCGAGACATGGCCTTACGCGATTACTGCTTGGACCCGTGTCATTTTTACTCGCTTCCCGGACTCGCTTGGAACGCGATGCTAAAAATGACAGGGGTCGAATTAGAGCTGTTAACAGAGATAAATCTACATCTGTTCGTCGAGTCTGGGATTCGCGGAGGCTGCGCGATGATATCCAACCGTCATGCAGTCGCTAACAATCCTTTGATTCCAGATCAGTACGATGTATCGAAACCGACCTCCTTCATTCTGTATACGGACTGTAATAATTTATACGGTGCAGCCATGTCGCAACCACTCCCTTACGCAGACTTCCGATGGCTCGATCGTAACGAAATCGAGTCCTTGGACGTACGTAATGTGAGTGATGATTCCGACATCGGGTACATCCTCGAAGTCGACCTACACTATCCTAATACCTTACACGACCTGCATTCCGACTACCGACTTGCACCTGTGCGCCAGCGTATAACACCCGATATCCTTTCTCCCTTTTCCAAACGTTTACACGAGAGTATATACAGATCATCGTATAACGAATCAGGGTCATCCGTAGAGAAGTTGTTAACAACTTTGGAGGACAAACAAAATTACGTTCTCCATTATCGAAATTTGAAATTGTATTTAAGTCTTGGCTTAGAGCTGAAAGCGACTCATAGGGTGTTTTAAGCAAAGCGCTTGGTTGAAACCGTTTATCGATTTCAACACCCGCAAGAGGCAAACAGCCGTCAACAGCTTTGAAAAAGACCTTTTCAAACTGATGAACAACGCCGTATACGGTAAGTCGCTGGAGAACGTACGGAAACATATAGACTTTGAACTAGTCTCGAATGAACGACGGCTTCAAAAACTAGTTTCCACACCTAGGCTAAAACGTATGATTCGTTATACGAATGATCTGGTGGGGCTCTCACTCCGTAAAAAATCCATTGTTCTTTCCCGTCCCGTGTATGTCGGCTTCACGGTGCTTGACGTTAGCAAAACGATAATGTACGACTTTCATTATCGTTATGCTGTCGCCAAGTACGGTTGCAACGTTAAATTGTTAATGACAGATACAGACAGTCTGATGTATAGTATTCAAACATCAGACTTGTATGCAGATATGAAGAAGGACCTACACGTTTTTGACACATCGGATTACCCTACGTCTCATCCTTGTTATAGCCTTAAGAACAAAAAGGTTGTCGGACTGTTCAAGGATGAAACGTGTGGTCGTCCTATTAGAGAATTCCTGGGTCTCCGAGCGAAATGTTATTCGTTCCTTGTGGCCCACGAAGATCCTACCAAAGAGTGTCAAAAACGTGTATGTAAAGGTGTGCCTCGAGTTGCGATTAAGAGGAGTCTACGACACGATATGTATCGCAAGTGTCTCACTGATCATTGTCAGTTTTCTACCAGTGCACTTTGTTTACGTAGCGATCATCATACGCTGTACACGATGCGCGTAAATAAGCAAGCGTTGTCACCGTATGATGATAAGCGCTATATACTAGACAATGGTCATGATACGCTTGCATTCGGTCATTATCGAATACGACGACGCATCAACATGGAGAACGACGACACCTCCCCACCTGCTAAAAAAATTTGTCTCCATGTATAGTAGCCCCCCTCAACACTTGTTTCTTTCGTCAGTTGACAACCCCCGGTGCTTCAGTCCAGACGTCTGTAAACGTAAGTTCGCATATTAATATCTCAACGATATTTGTATGTTTAAACATAATATATATATAGAGTTTGTAATGTGTGGTTTCTTTGTCTTACAGTATTATGGATAACACTGCGGTTATAATTGACTTCCAGTGCTTTTTCGATGACAACGGAAAATATATTGTGAAGGAACTGTCAATCATGGACGTTCTGAGATTTGCTGGTAGACATTGGATTTTGACTCCGCCTGCTACATGAGTTACGAATCCAAAATACGGTAGGACAAACCACTGGTTAACGTCAAATTATCATAGACTTAGATGGAGCGAAGGAGAGACACCGTACGACAATCTTGTTTCATTGTTAACATCACATACACGTATATATAAATATGTGTTTGTGAAGGGTTTTGAGAAAAAACGTTTTTTGCAATCAAAGATAATACACAATAATATCATCAATCTCGATGACTTTGGTTGTCCTAAAAACATACCGTATCTATTTCATGGAACAGAATGTCTTAGACATTTCAATTCTTCTGACCGATGTGCCAACTGTAAGGTGCATGCTATTCGGGAATGGATGATTCATGATTTTTGCTTTAAACAAACATTTTTAATGTAACAAATTTAGAAAGTAGGTCACAGCGAATGATGACATTTATATCTCTCTCATTCTGTTGTGGACATGTACTTACATGCATAGCTGTAAGCAGTGACTATTTCCTTATGAAAGTGGAATGTAGACTTTCCTAATGACATTGTTATATTGTGGTGTCTCTAATTTCGTCTGTGGGACATGTTCATACATGCAAAGCTGTAAATGAAAGTGGGACACCGACTTTTCTGATGACGACGTTACCACCACCACCACCACCACTATCACATTGTACTGTCCTTTTGTGTCGAATATTCTGTCATTGTTTGGTTCTCTCTCGCTTGATACAGACGCGTTCACTAGTGTCTTTCTCTCTCTTCTAATAATGTCATTTCTTGTAAAGTTTAATGCTGTAAGTGCTATCGAGTACAAACGATGTTCAGAATTGACAGTGAATAAAAAATATCCCATCATGGTCTTAACAAATGTGGACACAAAATATGGGAACTCTGTGCTTGCTACGTTGGAGGATGGCGACCACCAGTATCGTGTCTATCTTCCCAAGAGGTATGCAGGTGTCTTCACGAATGAGGAGCTCAGACATATCAAACCTAAATAACTACATTTAGTGTATCGAGGGACGAGAAATCAAACAACACAAGTAGAGATTGAGTCCTAACGTCGTAAGTAGCAATCGTGTTAACAAACAATTTATTGATGTGTGTATGTGTGTGTGTGTAGTTTCAACTCTCTGTACTTAACACTTTAATAATTGAATTTGTATGTACATGATAAATGTATCATTGATTCTATTTAGTTTTTTTTTACAAAGTTTCGTTGAATAATAGTTGGTTCGATTAGAAATTATTTGAAAGTACATTAACTTATGTGATAAATGTATCATTGATTCTAAGCAGTATTTACAAATTTCCGATGAATAATATTTGGTTTGATTAGAAATTATTTGAAAGTACATTAACTTATGAAAAAATGACACATACTTGAAAAAGTTTACTTACTTAACGCATTTGATTCTTTCCACTAACTGTGTGTGTGTGTGTGTGTGTGTGTGTGTGTGTGTGTGCATGTGATAATTGAATATTTATCGTATCAGTGATTCTCATATCGACTGTATTGTTATGTTACAGATAAACTTCCTTGTGAACTGTATCTACAGCCGTGAAATTATTATTTAAAAATCTTACAATGTCAAAAATTATTATTAATATTGTATTTATTTTATATAACAATGTTTGTTTGTGCTATATATATATTTAATCAATGTAAAATGTATTTTTGAATAATTGTATTATAACGGTTTGTAAACTATATTTTAAGTTTGTGTACAGTGCTGTAAATATATATTTAATCATTTAAAACAATATTATTATTAATATTGTATTTATTTTATATATAACAATGTTTGTTTGTGATATATGTATTTAATCAATGTAAAATGTATTTTTTGAATAATTGTATTATAGCGGTTTGTAAACTATATTTTAAGTTTGTGTACAGTGTTGTAAATATATATTTAATTATTTAAAACAAATTATGGTTTAATTTAATTTATTTCGTTATAAACCTCCGAATATGCATGCAATTATTTGTATAGTAATCAGAAATGTGTGTGTGAGAGAGAGAGACATTTTAATAATTTGTAGGTTGTATCTTACAATCACAAAAATTATTATTATTTAAACTGATAATTGTTTTATTAAAATCTTACAATGACGAAATATTATTATTATTTCATTGTTTACGATATATATTTAATTAATGAAAAAATGAATTTCTAAAATTACAATGGTCTGTAAACCATATTTAAGTGTGTGTGTGTGTGTGTGTGTGTGTGTGTGTGTGTGTGTGTGTGTGTGTGTGTGTGTGTGTGTGTGTGTGTGTGTGTGCGTGCATAGTTAATCTTTCTATCACTAATTACCACACTGAATATAACTTTCTAATGAGGAAATATTATTATTTCATTGTTTACGATATATATATTTAATTAATGCAAAAATGAATTTTTAAAATTACAATGGTCTGTAAACCATATTTAAGTTTGTGTACACATACAAATCGCTTTGAATAAGGGAATTCTTGTCAACGTTTGCAGTGAGAGAGAGACATACACGCACAGGTAATTACATTATAAACTAGGAATTGCTTCCGACGTCTGCGAGCGAGAGAGAGAGAGAGAGAGAGAGAGAGAGAGAGAGAGTGCTAGCACATATGTTGTGTATATTAATTTCTAAATCGTGGTCAATGACTGTCATGTGTCAAAATTAGAAGTAGGACGCAACGAGGTAGGTGATAAATATATTTCCTGGTGATTACATTTTAGTATCGCTACTTACAATAATCCATAAGTAGCACAACGCTTATGTAAAACCGGTGACATAAAGAGAGAGAGAGAGAGAGTGTGTGAGAGAGAGAGTTTATATCGTGATCGATAACTGTGTCTAGAGACAAAGAGAGAGGAGGGGAGAGAGAGAGAGTTGATATCGAAGTCGTCAACAGTCATATAATTTACTATACACTATAATGCGTCTGCTAATATAGTTTGAATTTCCCACCGAAGAAAAATGTTGGCAGATCTGTTCTATACACAATAATGCAGGATTGGTAACCCTGATCATATATTTTAATATACACTATAATACACACACATATCAAGTTTGAACCCATACATAGGTTGGTAAACCTGATCATATAGATTTAATATACATTATAACACACAACAAATTTGAACTCATGCAAGGTTGGTAACCCTGATCATATATTTAATATCTACACTATAATGCATCAAGTCGGAACCCCCCACCCACCACCTTTTGAACCCATACATAGGTTGGTAAACCTGATCATATAGATTTAATATACATTATAACACACAACAAATTTGAACTCATGCAAGGTTGGTAACCCTGATCATATATTTAATATATACACTATAATGCATCAAGTCGGAACCCCCCCACCCCCCACCTTTGGGATGCTGCGGGTCCAGCTGATAGAAAGTGAAAGTGATCTAGGCTCGCGAAAGGCAGCATATAAAAAAATAACGCGGGTGCTGTGGTCCAGATACGCGAAAAAGTCGCGGATCTTGACATAGATCAGCGAAAAAGTCGCGGATGCTGTGGTCCAGCTGATAGAAAGTGAAAGTGAGTTTGAACTGTCATTTTCCCTCTACTTACAACCCTTTATAACCCTCAAGAACCTCATTTCCGCTCCTTGTATTCTAGATATATCTTTGGTCTTTCTAATCCAAGTCTCAATACCATACAGTAGTGTGGTGTGGCCATTACATTATAATATTTCAATTGCGTGTCTTTCCTTGTTTTCTTCTTTAAATGTTTAATGGTACAGCCACAAAGTGACTGGAAGGGACTAATTTTTTCTTTCAACCTCTTTTATCATCTTGGTATGTGATGCTAAAGCCTAGATACTTGAAATCTGGCACCTGTTCTATCGCGATTCCTGTATGACAATCTTTGTTCTGATATGATTTGCTCCAGAAAAGAACATTGTTTTGGGTAAGGAATTGGTTTGATTGTAATCTGCCAAAACGTCAGTAAGGTAAAACATCGACCTTTGGAGGTCACTTTCATTCTTTTGGATGATCATAAGATCGTCCGCATACAGTAAAATATTTAAATCAAATCCTTACCCCAAGTATAATCCTTTGGAGGCATCCAATTTCCATTTCCTTATGGCATCTTCTAAATAGATGTTAAATAAAACAGGAGAAAAACTGTAACCCTGTCGAACGCTTTCGGTTATTCCAGTGAGCTTGTATCCGTATCTCCGTTCCATTATATAAACTTTTAATTACCTTTGTTAAATGAATAGGTAGGATATCCTCTTCTCTGTATTATCCTCCATAATGTTGCTCTATCCAACCTGTCAAATTCTTTTTCGAAGTCCACAAACGCAAGTCTCTCCATTAAATTCAATCCTATTTTTCACTGTTTGTTTCAACATAAAGATATTATCAATTGTAGACCTTCCCCTCCGAAACACACGTTGTTCTTCTAAGACAAACTCTCATGTTTGTTTTATACATGAAACAATTTTTTTTAGCTACAAATCCTTTACACTCTTCGAGGAAGACAAATTTAAAAAAATGTTGTAGGCTATAGTCTCTCTTTACTGTTCTCTCAAACTCTATAATGGGCATTGTTCTACTCTCGTTTTAATACGTGTTAACCTCAGCGAAGTAAAAGCCTATTTCATTCTTCGTATTGTTTAAATTAGCAGCCATCCTTACAATTTCTTTTATGAATTTGCTAACTGCTATAATTTTTTATTGTTCGACTAAGCTTTTCGTCATTACTGACATCTTCAGGTCTTAAACAAGGTTAGGTTAGGTTAGGTTAGGTTAGGACCTGAGGTTGTTTAAGACCTGAAGATGTCAGTAATGACGAAAAGCTTAGTCGAACAATAAAAAATTATAGCAGTTAGCAAATTCATAAAAGAAATTGGAAGTAAAAGCCGTTCATTGAATGACCTCTTTCTGTCTTCTCGGCGCCGTGTACAACCTTTATGTAATGTCTTTTTAATTTCCCCAGGGAGCTAACAGGGTTTTCACGGTAGTTCCGACTTTACACACGACAAACACACCCGCGCGCGCGCGCCTGGGGACTTGTACAGAATGAAGGCTTTTTCTGTCTAAAGCGACTTCATAATCACCACCGTATATACCATGTTTCAGTTCTACGCTGCCTCAAACATTCAGAACTATTTTCCTTCGCATATTTCTATATCAATTGTCAGAACTACTTTCGTTTTTGTTTACTGTTTTAACAAAGAATAGTTACTCTTTCATTATACACTACAGCCTGTATTCAATAACGCATAAGAACGTTAAAAAGTTAACCAGGTCTCAATTATATATATATTTATTTATACGTACCTGTTGCCTAATTGAAATTTTCTTTACTTACCGTAGGGAAAAAGCACATGAAATGTTTTACAAGTTACTAAAATATTACAGTATTCCTACTTAATTCAAGAAAGTAAATTTGCACTTTAATTTTGTGTATAGTTTTCATTTGCATTCTTTAATTTGGAATGGTTTAGCTTCATTTGTGATCACCCAATATTTCCTTACACCGTAGCGATCTTGCCTGCAATTTTCTATTCTCCTCTTTTGTTGTCAATCATAATTTTTTGTCTACTTTCTTATTGCTTTTGACTTTTACTCGGCTGTTTCAATCCGCTCTTCTAATTGTCTGCGTGCATGCTCAAACTATCTTGGCCTTGCGCCTAAACTAAACTAATGCTATCCTTCAATAGCTGATCTAATTTTGAATTCCTTAAACCTCTCTGTCATTTTCCGACTCTACTAAGAAAGCACACACTATTCTTAGAAACCGTAATTCAAAGTTTTTCCAGCACCTTTTATTCTTCTGTATTAATAAGGTGCACTACTACTGCTGCTACGATACTACTACTATTAAGTCAACTTTCTATATTCAAACTTTTGATATCCACTTGCGTGTCAATTGGATACTTTTCTCGTATCTTGAATACATTCTCTGAACTAGATCAGTTTATGTCTGGCTGACTAATTTCTCTAATATTTTCTGTTTTCCATGTCAAATTATACCCCCTTTCTTTTCTCCTTCAATACAGTCTCCTTCATCATCATCATTATCATGTTCAAGGATTACACCAACATGATTTATTCTGGTCTAATACAGGCAAATATGGTCACTCCAGCGCTTCCTTGGACGTCCCACACCACTCCGTCCCCTCGGCTTATGGTTCCAGAGTTGTTTGGGTATGCGGCAGTCATCCATTCGGCAAATATGTTTACACCAATTCAGCCGATAATGGGCGATTCTGTCGAGTATGCTCAGAATATTCAGTTCCTGCCGTATATCTGTGTTTCTTCTATGACCATGGTGAGTATTACCCTGCCACGTGCCTGAGAAATCTCATTTCATCCACTTGGATGCGACTGGCCTGGCCTTTCGTTAAAGTCAAATTCTCAGACCCATAAAGAAGTGTGGGAAGAACCGTCATTTTGTAGAATTTTAGGCGTGTTCCTTTACTTTCTGACTTAAGGGTTCGCCTAATGTTCCCGCACATAAGGTTGAACTTGTGCAACTTATTCACAACGTCGTTGCATGCATTATAAGACATCCTGTAGCCCAGGTATTCAAAATTGCTAACTTGTTTCAGGACAGTACTATCTATAACAATTTTGCCTGTACGGGGTCAGTTCCACGAAAAGCTATTGGTTTTACGTGTGGATATCTACAATCCAGAGTCTTTGTAGATTCAATTTAACAAATGTATCTCGATCTGGAATCTGTTTTCAGAGTCCGATAGAATAGCCTGACCGTCCGCAAACAACAAAGTTGTCAATTGTAGAGTGGTCGGTCAAAATAATACCGTAATAATACACAACCGCCCCATTCACTCCGTGCGCTTTCGTTATCCCAAGACTAAAAACTGTCATGAAAAACAATGTTTCGCCACTGTTAAAGTACCACTTTACCACAAAGTGCAATCCAGAAATGTTTTGAAGCCTGGATATAACTATGTCTTAAACGTGTTTCATCTAATGGAAATTACCTTGGACAGGGCAAATATTCTCTTGAGTAGCAAGAGAAGTACACAAGACACGGAATAATGTTGACAACTTTAATTCTTAGGCTTTCACGGTCCGCGTCATAATTAATAAAATTACTACTATCCGGGCTATAAAGCCGTGGTCTTCCAAATTCTTCATGCCGATAGGTGTTCATCACTTGGCCAGACGTTTTGGCCTCACCGCTGGAGGCCACCTTCAGTGTAAGAACTTTGAAAAAGCTGACAATATGTACGTCAGTAGAACCACAGTACTGTGACAAAGCTTTATGGCAAATTTCAACACAACTGTGATACGTGCGGCTTGAAATTGTGCCACGTAAATGGAATATTTAGTGACTTTTAAGACGCAAAACGTGTTGTGATATAGCAACCAATGACGTCACGTTTTCAATTTAAATTCCACAATCCAATGATGTCATTCGTCAGCTTCCGTTCTCTATCAGCTGCAACAAAAATTTCCACTGTACTGCCGGCTAAGAGAAACATTTCGCAATTATTTTTACTATTATTACTTTAAATAAAATTTATCTTAAATTGTACTTCTATGTTACCATGTATACACAGAACACACTTCACAGACATTGTCGTCTAGTTATGAGTAGGCCTATATTTTACTTAATTTTTAACTGTTTCATCTCCTGTAGGTCATCATCATCATCATCAAAATCACCACTCCACGGATTATGACCTAGACCTGTTCCGGAACCCATCTCCTCCTCAGTCTACCGACATCTCTCTTCCCAGTAGGGTGATAACCCATGGCAGCCACGGATAGACGGGTACTGGGCATGGGGTTCAATTGTTCACACCATCTCAATTGGTCTTTGTTCTGTGGTCTTCAATCTTCTGGTGCAACGATACAATGTTTAATTCGTGTCAAATATCCTTGTTCCTTTTCCGATCCAGGAGAGAACAACCTAGAATTTCAGCTGCCTGAATCCTCTGTACGTCCTTTTTACCAAGGGTTCATGTTTCACTAGCATACAGGAATGTAGGCACAGCCACAGTTTTCTAAAATTTTAATATGGTATCCTTCCTTGCTTTATTTTTAGGTACCTACGAATCATTCCAAAGATGCGTCTCGATTACCTTCTGAACGTAATAAGTAAAAAACAGAAATAAAGAATAATAAATAAAATAAAATAATATGAACTTTCTTACCTTAAATGTCTTCATATCTGAGAGTGGTACAATAGTGTTAGTTACTATCCTGGGCAACATGTTAGGTATCAGGGGTGTTCAGGATACATCTATTCTCAGTAACATTATTTCTTGGTTCAGAAAGTACTCCATCGCTTACTTAGTCCGTTCTCTTAGTTTACAAATCCTCCTTCCTTAATCCTCAATTCATTCATGTTAGTAGAGATCCGCCTTTTCTTTTGAACCCTATTTTACCTCTTATACCACAAGATTTTACCTTTGTTTTTAGTTTTATGTTGAATATTATATTTAGGGCTGTATAGGCGAGGAAGGCCAACTTTGTGAAAACAGATCTGGTTATCAGTAGACACAAGTTATTGAGAAGGCATCAGGTCTTAGAGAACTGAGCAGAAATGAATGGGCGGAAGACAGGCCTACATGTAAGGAATCATATTCCAGAACACATGAAATGAAGAGAGCAAATGAAGTGGCACGAACTACCGGATACAATATTAATCTGAGAAGCGTCGTGTCATTACGAAAGTCAGTTGCCTACTGATAGTGTATATGCCTACTGATGGCTACTGATATGGAGTCCATCAGCGTAAATGAATTTAAAATGTTATGGGTCTGGGGGATTATCGAGAGGACGACAAACAAACTCTAAGTTTAAAGGGAGATGAAAGAATTGATGACTGGAACTCTAAGATGTCAGTAGCTGTACAAAAATTGGCATATAATATGAAATGAATTTATTTAATATAAAATGTTATTATTTATAGAAAAAGTAACTGTAAATTAGTTAATGATACAGATATAACTTTCCTTATATTCGTAACAATAGTATATGAGGATTTATTTTGGAAAATTAAGTATTAAAAAATCATTGTGCCAGAACGCAATTAAACCGTTTATGGACCATATAGCTATTTAATTTTTGTTTTAATACTGACAACTGTATAAAATTTAATTTTCTTTATAAAATTTTGAAAGAAACTTTTCTATGTAATTATTTGTCTACTAAGTCAAAGTGAAATTTATGCGGCGTTTAAGCACAGGTGACAATGGTGGTGGTAATGATAATGATAATGATGATGATGATTTTGATGATGTAATTAGATACATTAACATGATGTTGTTTCTACATCTAATTAAGATTTATGTGATGTAACAAATGTCAGTTCTTGTCCCGATCAATTTGTAGTCTTTCTGTATGTAGGATGCAGAACCTTCTCGCTGAATCCACTCCTCCTTGTTCTTGTTTTTCATTCATTTTCTTTACGTTGTTAGAATGTAGTTTGCCTGATGCTGAAGTTTGGCAAATGTATTACAGTACTTTCTTTTTTGATGGTATTTTTCTTATCTCTTTTCCTCTTTGGTTTATGTTACGTATCATTTTTGCTAACATATTGTTACGACGGTCTACTGATCGTCGTATGGTACAGTGGAAAACAAAATACAAGACACCAATTAAGTCACTAATCGCCAGCTTTAATTATCACAATTAAACAGTTTGTAGTCAACAAGATAGTTTCTTACAACAAATAAAATAAAAATTGTTAACAACCAATAAAAATGTCAACTAACATAAAGCACAATTATATTACAGTTGTCCCGCACAATTATAAAACACGTAATACTTTGCCATAATACTTCGAACCGCACTGTGTAAATCGCCCGACAATAACTGAACTAAGCACCCGCAGGTATGGGCTATTTATAGTCTGCAGTGTTCCATAATATGCGTCTTTAACAAACACGTGACAATTCTAGAGAATACTTCAGCGCGGTCATGGCAGGAACACACGCCGTCAGGGTTAGTCAAGAAGCTGCTAGAACGACACCATCGAACGCACGAGACGTTCCGCATTACGTAATACTGCCTCGCATGTCAAGCGTCACGTACGCATTACAGCTGCGGGAATAGAGTAGAACAACGTTCTCCAATGTACCAGAACGTTCCGTAAAGGTGTAACACTTTTCCCGCATTACGTAACAGTATGCTCTCAGATTTTTCCTACTTTATCCCATCGCTTTATCTCTGATGAAGGTTAACCACCTTCGTGTAAAAATTATCTTCTAATTTTTTGATTACGGTGAGGGGACAGCCAGTAATTGATTTGTATTTAGTGTTCCACCAGCTTTGTTGGTGTTAATAGCTGCTTTATTTGGGACGATTGAGACGTAGTGTAAGATGCACTACACTACAATTGGTGGTACTACGCGCCTACATTTTTCACTTCGTTCCTCTACTAGCGTGTTTATGTTTTAACAACGTACGAGTGTATCAGTTAAGAAACCGGATTGTTTTCCAACCTTAAGTGTTTGCCATTTTACTTCCACAAACGGATTTCTTTTACTACTTAACATCGTCTCTCAGCTAGCCACATGGCAATAATTACTCTGTGACACTCCCTTCTACCGTATTTCCGGTTTGCAGGTTAATGTCATACTGTTTTAGCGGCATAGATTTTGTTTTTGTTTTATACAGTTTTACGTAATATCCTCTTACAGCCTCGACTCTTTTATAAATTATTTTTTAAACGGTGTTTTCAGTATCGGCTGCTTAATCCATATGACTGGGCAATACGTATCTTATGTTTGCTTTGGATGTGCCCAGTTTATGTCATACTGCTGACTATATTTCATCTCTTATTCAAACCACAAACACATTAAAAACAGTGTAGGACTTAAGTAAACCTACGTATATATTTTATAGCAGTGGTTCCCAAACTTTTCAGTCCGCGAACCCGCTGTAAATAAATTAAAAATTCACGGACCCCATCTGTGTTCTGAAATAAAACACACAGTAAATTGTGACAGAAACTCTTATGTGTTAATTAAAATGTATTAAAATCAAAATTATTTTAACTTGCAAAATTATAATATTAATGATATCAAACATAGTTTAATGTAAACAATGAAGGTGGTTTTGCACAGTTAGCTCTGCAATATTGTGTTTAATGTCTGATAATTTTAATACTAAGTCACTCTTGACATCAAGTTTATTTCTTAACTTTGCCAAACTCGGCCGTATCTTTCCAGCCACACGTGTCGAAATCCAGCTAGACGGAAAAACGTTATGCTTATATAGGTACAGTGCTTATACAAGAGATACAGTGCTTATACGCAAGATACAGTACTCATAAGCAAGATACAGAGGTTATACGTGTACTAAAACAGCGCGATCCGTTTTGCGTTGATGCGGCGCTCTAGTCACATCTGCTACACAACATGATTTAAAGACATTATCAAAGCCATTAGTTTGAAATTATTTTTACAATTACAATTAGTTTGAACAAAAACAAAGTACTGGTATCTTCTATTAATTGTTTTAAGATTCTAAAATTTAAATTTTAGAGCATTAAAAATTTAAGAAAATTACAGTAGGCAATTTTCTATTTTTTCTTAAAAGTGTCCGCTGACCCCATGAGACATTGTTGCGGACCCCCAGGGGTCCGACGACCCGACTTTGGGAACCACTGCTTTATGGTATTTACTGTCACTAGTCAATAGGCCTATCCTTTCTTCTAATATTGCCAGTAACCGTACAATCAGATCTAAGTTGGGACATCACTGATGATGTGGATTGCGATGTTGATCACAAATTAACTAAGTTTCCGTGAATATGTGGCACAATTCGTCAAGCACTTTCAAGGGGTAAACAAGTAAAGGGACCAAACTGAAATGTTATAAGGTAATGGCTGTCCCAGTGTTATTGTACGGTTATGAAAGTCGGGTTCCGACGACAAAACATCTGAGTAGAATACAGACATTGGAGATGAGATTCTTGAGATCTGCTAAAGGCTGCGCAAGTAGGGATAGACTCTACAACGAAGACTAGATTGTATTGCACACAGATGGATTGCTCATATGAATAGGATGCCTGATAGTAGGTTGCCTAAGCAAGTTTGGCAATACAAGCGCGTTGGACAATGAAGTATAGAAAGACCAAGGATGTGTAGTGAAGAGTGTATATTCTTTTGGGACAAGAACATGTGATTCGCCTAGTCCCTGATAGAAGAAAACCATACTATCAGAGGTGATAAATGCTTTGCAAACAATAATAAAACAGTAAAAGTGGCATCAAACGCTAATCTTTTTTAAACACAATGGTAATTTGGTATTTTTATATAAAATTGGATTGTAACAACCATTACTAGAATACACAACTATACATGTAGACATTTATTTATATGTGTTCAAATTCGATGAACTTGTTCACGTATATCGTCTCCACCCCCGCTCCTGCTTCCCACAAGACATTATAGTTGACAGATGGCCTGAAATGTTATAATAGTTCGTGTTTTTCGTATTAGACGGGTAGAAAGTAGAAACCTTCAAAGATTACAGATTTTTTTAAAAATAATAGTCATTGTTGTTGATAACATTGTGAGATGCTTTGAGCTATATAAGATTACGTAAATCCTGCGTATCTAAATATATTTTCCTAACTGATCTGATTTCAAGGTCGTGACCCGGTCAGTTACCTGTTTGTCTGTAACCATGGCAACAGCCGTTTCCTGATTAATAATCAATTTTATAGGATAATTCGTCCTGTTGACGTCATCGTCAAAGTGCCAATTGCAAAACATTAAGACGAGTGAAAAACACGAATTATAGTAAATCCAGGAATTAAATTTGTGTAATTTTTTTTGTGTACATCCTCTACATATTTACGTGAGCAGTTTCAGTTCTCTGCTTTCCTGGGTTGAGGCCTAAATTAAACCTGAGAGTCCTCCTCCGACTTCTTATGTAAATACAAATGTTTTGTATTAACCTATGCTTATGGCAGTGCCTTTTGAAACTTATCCAGTGGATATGATAATAGTACGGAATATATACGTACGAAATAGTAGGCCTACACAAAGATAAAGAAATGAACTAGTCTGAGAATAATAAGAATCTTAAGAAAACAATTGATTTTATATCTTTTACTAAACTTGTATTGCAACCGGTGACACACAATTATACTTTCCATAAGCGCTTTCAAGCCTCTCGGCTCAGCTTCAGATGGAACACAGCAACCTACCTAGAAACCTTCACCCATTTATATATCATATCTCCAATCTAGTCCAGGAAGAATCTTCGCATCCGCTCGGAAAAATATTTAGATTCGGTTTTTTTGCATAATCTTACTCTAAAAGGTCCCCTTTTAACAAATCTGCATGTTGCCAGGTCCAAAAGTGGGTCAACAAATTTTAAACAATTTTTTTTTTAAACAAATTGAAAACATTGGTTCTTTGCCCCGGACAAATTTGTTTTAAGTTTTCTGGGTCATTTTAAACAAAGAAGGTCTCTTGTGATTTTTCTCTAAAATTGATATTTTTCGATATATAAATTATTTAATTTTCGGAAAAACCCAAAAATGGCCATTTTCAGCCCTGAAAAACGATATGAAAAACCATAAATTTTAATGTTGCCAAAGTCCTTAAATATTCTTTAAACATCCCTTAACTAAATCCCGAAGAGTTTCAGGCGATTATGTTATTGCAACCCTTTGCTTTTTAATTGTTAATTAAGCGCGTGCATCATTATTCTCTGCCGCCGCCGACCGCCGCTCCTACTCTCTCCCACTCACGCGGAGTATACGTACCCTTGCTGGCGCTCATATGTAACTGGTAATATATATAATATATATAATAAATGCAACACTCTCCCCCCACCGTTAACATATGGTAACTAGACGATCTACAACAAAACGGTGCTAGTATTGTGCAAGATCGTGCCTGTAAGGTCGTTCAAAGTAGCTAATTGAAACTGTGCGCTTTTTGTCTGTGAATTATGTTGTTTAATTAAAATGTATTTTTCTACAGTTCCTCTTAAAAGAAAAAGTTTGGAAAATAGTTTAACATGTATTTTTTGCAAAGATCTTCGCACAGCAGGTTTCTATTTGTTAGCAGGTAAACCCTTGTTACGCCTTAGCCAGAAAATGATCAGCCGAGAACATTTATGTTCTACATTTCTCTCTTCCTTAATATGTCGTAAAAAGGTAAAAAGGTTAGTAGCAGTCTGATACTTAGTGGTTGTAAAAGTACCAGGTCATAATGGAAAGTTACGAGGCAGCAATTGAAAAGTATTGAGACAAGGGGTGATGACTCGGCTGATCGTTTGACGGAGGCGTAACAATGGGTGTTTACCTGCTATGTTTGTCTATAACAAGTTGACGCTTCCGGGTTGTAGATAAGATATACAAAGGGGTGAACGTTTCTAGGTAGGTTGTTGTGTTCCATCTGAAGATGAGCGAGAGGCTTGAAAGCGTTTAAATATAATTGGGTGTCAGTGGTTGAAATACAAGTTTAGAAAAAAGTAGACTTAACCACTAAATTGTGTTTATCTTTTAATGAATTTAATAAGTATATTGGAACAGATACTGTGATTGACAAAATTAAGAAAATAATATGCCCGTGTACGTGTCATTTCCCGTGTGGAAATGCTATAGTGACACATCAGGCGCCTTCCCATATGCCAGATTGGAGATTTGTTTGCACATATGGTTGATACCACAGACATGAAATACCAGGGGCGGACCAAACCTAGCACTGCAGCGCCTGTTCTAGAAAGCGAGGCTGCAAACAGCGTTTTATGGACGGCTGAAATTGAAATAAAACTTTCCAACCCGCGTAGCAGAGAGGCAAAAAATGGTCAGATTCTAATATGATTTTCAAGAATAACCAAGAGCCACAAGGATGAAAGATGTAATAAAACTATATTGACTTGGACACCATTAGCACAATGGGTAAACAAGGGAATAGAAAATAATCACAGATGAGATGGACGCACAGGCTTAGGATACAGTGAAGCGGAGAAGTGAAGAGGAGGCCAATGCCTAACACTGGATCTTTATTTAAGGCCTGGAGAAAAAGACAAAAACAGAAGAAAGATTACTAAATAACAAATGTTAACAGACCATAAATAAAAGAAGTAAAGAAACTACTCCAATGGCCATCTGAATGATTGGGAACACCTTATTAGCAGCCAGAGGGATATAAATGCCTCGGTGTGACATTTGGCCTAATTATTGTGTACATTTATTGGCCGTCCGAGGTTGGCTGAAGTAGTCGTTGATTTACAATAACAATTATCGCAGTTTCCAGAATGGGAACACGTCCTCAAGTGAAATTAATCGCTAATTTACAAAATTTACGAATTAATCGCTCCAAAATTTTACCGATATACGTGATATTTTTGCGTAAATTTAGGTACAACAATTTTGGGGAATATGTGATAACAGTCTGATCTTTGTGAGAAATTCTGTGACATATCGTTAGAAACCGTGATTAGTGATATGATTATCTTTACTAAAATCTTCAACCCTACTGTTGCTTTAATTTCCGTAAAGGAAAGCTGGATTAATACGAACACCGTAATTAATTATATTTTCGTTTGGTTCATGCTTTCCCATAGACAAGGCTGTCATCTTTAGACTGTTAGAACACAAATTTGTTACTAATTCAAAAACTAATATTACTATTATTATTAATTTATATTACCATTATTATTATTATTATTATATCTTTCTTCTGCACTACAAGTATTAGGCATTTGCCTGTTCAGTATTATTATTATTTTTATTATGAATAACATTTATTGCAATAACTATGATAACTACGATTTATCAATTATATAAATTACTAGTTTTAATAAGTGCAGTAGACTAAAGTCGAAAACTATTACAATAACAGTTTCACTTGTAGTCCACTTTTTCAGTAGGCTATATTTTACGTATTCTTCTCACATTCTCTGTATCCTTGCTGTCTGTACCTTTTTTAGTTTTTTCATACGCGTTATATACATATGTTCAATTGAATTTTGAATAGGTTTTCATTTGAATTTACTCTGTAGATTCTCAGAATACTCTGTTTTGGTTTAACTCAACTCATTTTTTCCTAGTCGTAACTATTATGATGATTCTTCCAAATCTCTTGCCACAATTTGAATATCCCTTACTTAATAACAAAAACCTACGTTGTAAGCATATTATGAATAATGTAAATGTTTATATTTTAGAGATCAGACGTGATTTACTTCATTTTTACTTTTTAAAGGTCGCTTTAATGAAGAGTTAGATAACTTTAAAAAAAAAATTTGTTATTATACCACTGGCAATCGAGTAGGCATTGGTCATTTACATCTTTTAACTGTTGCACAGGTGTTTTCAAATTATCATTCATAGAATTATACAGCATACATACAGGGTAAAACAAAAATTTACAATTAATTTTAAAATCCTAAAGTATCACTCTTATTAAGTAAATATCACGTTTACAAACATTTTATTGTTTAATAACTTTTGATCGGTGTAGGTAAACTTTTCTGGAACGATGTCTTAAATTGTTCAATTCCTGAGACAGTGACAACAAATATTGATAAAGAAATGTAAAAGTACAAATGATTAGATAAACACGTTTTATAAAAAGGAATTTCACAATCTGTTTCATAGATCTGTCATCAGTTTTAGGTGATTTCGTGAACCACTACTGTTTCATTCTCTGTTATCTCATTTATCAGATTTTTTTTTACAAGAGTCGATCTGTGCCCAATCAAACTCCTACATTAGTGACTGCAATTGCTACATTAGAGAGTTCACAGTGACGTCCCTATTATCGATAATCGACCGCTTTTCACCAAACTGTAATCTGAAATCACCCAATAAGAGACGTCCCAATGATGGGCCCCCTATTACGTTAAGCTGTTGGAAGCCAATTTCATCGTAATGACAGCTTACACTCTCTTCCACAGTAGACACCAACACTTTGAGCACAGTTATCTTTGTCGATTGGAACTTTACCGTTTATCTCAGGTCTAGTCTAGTTTCATCACATTTTCTCCATTCCAATCGTGTTACTTGTGTGTACTTTATCTTCAAAAAGGAATACTCGCAGTCGAGTACTAATATTTATTCACATTTATAAATTCTATGAATAATCTAAATTTTACTTTTCGTCTCCATTTATACTATAGCGTTCGCTATCTTCCAGTTGTCTCTCTTATACTATCCTATAATTTAATTTGTCGTTTCCATTCTATTAACGTCTAGATCTTTCTCTTTTCTAGATCCTTCTTCTCATCTCTACAGACGATTTCAATCTGTTACTACACTACCCAACGAGGGTTTCTGATATGTTATAACTACAATAGTCATTTTAATGTAACAAGTACGTAGTAGGTTACACTGAGTTATACAAAAGTAATAAGACCGATAAGAAAAATCCTTGAGGCAGTTCTTGAGGCCGGCGAAGGACGTCAGAGACCCGCTGTCGTCTTGTGGGGTCTACGGAGTTCCCTGCTCGTGCGGCAAACGTTACATTGGAATCACGAAGCGTAGTGTCCGCACTCATGTGGGTGAACATACACGCTATGTCGACTGAGGAAGCCGGAAAAGTCTGCCGTGACGGAGCACGCGCTCGGTAATGCCGACCATTGAATCGTCTTCGATGAGACGAAGCGTCTGTCGCCGGAGAGTGCATATTTCCCTCGCCTTCATGTGGAGTTCGTCGAGATCAGAAACATGCTGCGATCGCTGGGTGAAAGCTTGTCATTAAGTACTTATGGCAAGGTGCGTTGGGAGCCTCTAATAGACGTTCTCCTTTCTGATTGGCTGGTGGTTGATTTAATACTGAATCGTGGCACTTAGGATGTTTATAAGTAGCAGTGGTGTTCACGGGACTTGTGGCACGGGTACACCACATTACGTTAGCGTACTCGATTTTCACTGATGACGGCAGTCGATGGTACTGTCAAAACGTCTGTTTTAGTTAGAAACAATAGACCACGGTCAAACAACCTGGGAATGAATTTTAACAACATTGACTTCGACCGTGTAAGCCTACGACGTATATTGTTCTCCTTCTTTAAGTTAGCTGTGTATTTCAAGGAAGAAGAATGAGAGGTAATATGAGTATTTTAACATCATATCTTTAATGTAATATAATGATTTTAAATTATAAAATGGATTGCTCAATCGAAAAATAATATCACGTTTCCGATTTAAATTCTTTGTTTACGACACGTTTTTCCGTTCTCTAACAGCTGTAGTTAACCCTGCATTGCTTTCACTTCACACGTAACAGATCGCACTTATGTTTGCAATTGTTCTGAACAAAATTATTAAATCACTTAAATTTTTCTGCTAGCGTACTTTACAATAATATTTGTTATCGATTTAAACATTTTTACCACCTATGGTTTTGTGCTGGTGGTCTGTCGTTACAAGCCTTGCTGCAACTATTGTTATTAAAAATCCACCCTGAGATCAAATTGCGTCACTTTTGCGATAGACATCATAAACTGCTATTATTTTAACATGCGGAAACGGTCCAGAAACTGACAGCTCTTTTGTGAAGAAAATTCCGTAAAGCTTTACTGTTTTATATGCTGCGTGATTTTCAGCTTTTTATAAAAGTTGCTAAATCATTCATTGTTTGAAAGATCATTCATTGTTGTGTAACGAGTTCAAATAGTAGGCTCATGTGTGGCATAAATTGTGTCTGTTCGTTTAGGATGTTGTTTTCATGCCTTTTAGTGTTTCTGTATGTTTCTAGTTGTTTGAGTCTAGTTGCTCTAGAGCAGTGGTTCCCAAAGTAGGGTCCGCATACACTTTTAAGATAAATTAGGATATACCGTTTTTTACTACGTAATTTACTAAGATTTTTTAGCTCCGAAATTATTTTAAAATCTTAAAACAATTAGTAGAAAATTCCAGTTGGGGGGGGGTTCAAACTAAATTGTAATTGTAAAAGCAATTTAAAACTAATGACTTTAATAATGTCTTTAAATCATGTCGTGTAGCAGATCTGTTTGTCAGCCGAACTGACTAGAACTATCTCTTACAGTACAGAAAGAAGATTCATTGACAGAACTTTCAACTGACAGTTCATTAAAATTACAGTTTTTGCAATTACAGCTAGCTGACTTCTGGTTATATTGAATGACTGACTATCCTCAACTCGCAAAAAAAAGCTTTGAAGCGTTTAACTGTGTGAAACCGTATTCTCCCTGCTCACGTACTACTTGAAGTCAAAGTTAAGGAATAAACTTGGTGTCGAGAGTCACTTAATATTAAAATTATCAGACATTAAACCAAATATTGCAGAGCTAATTTTTCAAAAGCAGCTTCATTGTTTACATTAAACTATATTTGATATCATTAATATTATAATTTTGCAAGGT
Source organism: Magicicada septendecula (assembly GCA_034769895.1). Taxonomy (NCBI): domain Eukaryota; kingdom Metazoa; phylum Arthropoda; class Insecta; order Hemiptera; family Cicadidae; genus Magicicada; species Magicicada septendecula. The sequence continues at coordinate 87,094,985 of CM068375.1, read as the reverse complement.
AAGAGTATTTTGATTTTAATACACTTTAATTAAAATATAAGAGTTTCTATCATATATACTGTTTGTTTCATTTCAGAACTCAGACGGGGTCCGTGAAATTTAAATTATTTGGGGGGGGGGGTCCGCTTACTAAAACGTTTGGGAACCACTGCTCTAGAGTGTCTAGTTTTCGGCCTTACGTGAGTACGTGTAGAATTTCCACGTTGTTGTTAATGTTTGTGCATTTGTGGTCTGCATGAATGCTATGGTTTTCAAATCTAGACTCAGTGATGTAGTATAATGCTTTTATGAGAACAATGTATCTATGTTTGAAGCTGGGTTTAGTCTGGGCTCTGTAGAACTTGTTATATTCTAAGCAATTATTTAATTTGTAAATCTCAGGTAAGTCAAATTTGTTTAGCTACTTGCGTGTGTTTTTGACAATGATTGTTCTGTTTTGTTTGTATGCAATGGTGCACCCTGTTTTTTTTTTAATTTGCGGGCTATTTTTTCCGTGAGCTTATTGATATATGTGACTGTTATGAATTTGTGTTTTCTGTCTTTGCCTGTTATTTGTTTTTTGTTTTACATACACGTTTGTTATTATTTTATTGTTTTACTGTTTCCTTTGGCTATTGCTAAATATTTAACTGTGTTTAGTTCATCCTAATAGTCTGTCTTTTCTGGTGGAATGGTGTTCAGTCTGTGTATCGTGGTTCAGAAAGCTGATAGTTTGTGCTGCTCTGGGTGATTGGAGATGCTATGTCAGTGTGTCAGTTGTAGTGGGTTTCTGTATATACTCAGTTTTTTTCTGTGTTCCAGGTTTGTAATGGTAAGACGTAAGAAATTTGTGCTATTGTCGTTGTCGTTTTCAGCTGTGAAGGTTATGTTTTTGTCGGTTTTGTTAAAGGGGGGTAGTAGCTGTTCACATTGCCTTCTGTTACCTTAGTATGTAATAACAACAAATGCATTTTGTAAGTCAATATATTTGAGAGTATTCATATAGCGCAAGTCAATGTGCAGAGACATAGTAGCAATAGGGCGTTTTAAAATTTACCGCGCTGAAAGCAGTGATTCAAAATTGCCTCTACCTCGTCTGCGAAATTACAAGCAATGGCGAGGAGCGATCACATTCACCCGCCTCCTATGGATAATCTCAGTTCGTACTGTGGGTTTCGGCACAGCATCTGTATCGGCAATGACATCATTGCAATACCTTTACACATTATGTTAAACAGCCTACACGTAAAACTTAATTTTATTTTGTAAACTTAGTTTATCCCTGTCTTCTTAATTATTTTTAAACTAATTAAACACCAGCACAAGAATCAGATTTTATAAGACAATTGCATTATCCACGTTGATTTATGCAAGTTAGGAGTGGGTCATGACAAATAAGGAAAGCAGCAAGATTCAATTCCTTAAAATGCAGTTTCTTCGAAATACTTTAAATAATAGATTGAAAGATAGAAAAGGAATGAAGACATCAGAGCGTAACTCGAAGTAAAGGACATAAAAGAAATTATTTCAATTTACAGAAGACAATGGTAAGATCATCTGCAAAGGATGATAGAGGATTGATTGCCGAAAGCGCGACTGAACTATAAAGCCATTGTCAGGTGAGACGTGGTTCTTCCGAGGATGAGATTGGTGCCGGAACAGATTTATATAACCTAATCCTTGAAGAGGAAAAGAAGAAGAAGATGATTAAACATATTTAGTGTCTCTGGTTATTATTTGCGAAAAATCTTGTTGTTTTTGTAAACATTGACATTTAATAAGTGTTACGTTAGTCTATCATATTTTAATTATTTAAGGTAAATTCATTTAAATATTTACTTTTTGCCTTACTCTTTGCCTTACTTTGTGTCTTACCTTTTATTTTTTTAGTTTTATTAGCAGCCACCAACTTTGTCACTACTTATTGCCACACTGCTAAATACGTCGTTTAAGACGTGAAGATGGTGGAGACACCGAAAGGCCTCGTCAAGAACGAAGTATTTAGCAGTGTGGCAATAAGTAGTGACAAAGTTGGTTTTATTTTTTGTCTTGACAATATATGTAATACTCCATGCGACGGGGGAATTACGTAGCCTTTGACATTTGTATCCGTCGTTTATGTTTTCTGCTTTATCCTTTTTTTAAATACAAAGTGGCTCACAGAATAGACGCAAGTAGATGAAAAAAAAATAAGTAGGTTGTTTTCTCGCTTGCAAGTACTTATAACGCTCAAATAACCTGCAATAACTTATATTGAATTCAACCGCTTTGAAATCTGTTATTTATACATCGGCAGCGTTGCATTGTGTGACACAGGGGGTCTGTGGATGCCGGTAGAATGGATCAAGAAACACGTGAAAGGGGCATCTCTGTAGCGCAGAATGTTCTCCAAACGATTGGAACAGCTGCTTCTCGCGCCGCTTCGAGCCAAAAGTCACGAGATAGTTACGTTGGTTATTTTCTAGCTCAACGTAGCAGGATTATACAAACACACCTCCACTCGTTTGCGTAAGAACAAACAGTAAACACCCGTCTACGAAGAATAATAGAACGCAAAGTGAACGTGCGACCTTTGGACTCCGCACAATTTTGCAGGTCAAGAACGTAGACAGTCTAGTATCTTTTTGTGCACATTGAAAAATTAAGGGAAAAGAAATACGATACTTTAGTAAGTTGTCTATTTACAAAACTAGAAAAATGTCGGCCTTCATGTGTACGCTTTCTTGCTCAAACGAATGTAATTATAATTTTAAAATTCATACGCACAAACACCGCCTTCTAGTCTCTGTCTATTTACGTATGCACCGCATTAATTAAAACCATCCTTATTTTTTAATTAACACACCCGCGCGCGCACACACACAACATTCAAGTATTTTAGAAACAAGTTTGTTTGTTATTATACTCATTTCCAGTGGGTAAACAGAGGGTTCTTGCGTTTGCAGACAAGAAAAAGAAATAATTTTAAACAAATTATTACAATTTTAGAAAGAGTTGCCTATGCTCACTGCTGCATACTTTCAAAAAGGCGTCTCTAAAATTACAAAAGCGGCCTAAAAGTACAGGTTGCAAAAGTTGTCACAGCTTTTAGAAAACTAAAGGCACCGTAAGGATGAGCCACCGCTTCATTCTAAATGTTAGTTTCATTATCTTTTGTTTCAGTTTATTTGTGTGAACGAAACTATTGCTTCTCTAATTACTTAAAAAATTTATTCAAATTCTGTCTCACATGGAAATCACTCTCTGTCTCCACTCAACCCACTCCTCCTTCTTATCGTCCGTATACTTTTCTTTAGTTTTTGGCCTTCCTTTCAGCATACAAAAACATAGACTAACACGTGTGTTATTCTATCATTCTGTTTATTTCACCGTACTGCAAAACAATTCTACTGTTTTAGTGAGAAACAAAGAAATTGGCCATGACATATGACATACGTCAATATGCTTTTTTTCTTCTTCTGTCTTGTTTAAATTTATAAGAATGATAACGTTCCGTTGAAAGTAGAACTCGTAAGTTTCTTTGTAATTTCCTTTCACTTCCAGATACTGTTTCTAATAAAGTTTGCGAGTATTACGCAATCTGCAACCTAAAGCGTCTGAACTTTGTGTTATACAAAAAAGATAATTGTTTTACAAGGGCTCCGTGCTCAGAGCGCCCGTGCTCTGACCGCCGATACTGATAAGACCGTGTTCTGTGCGCCGAGCTTATCTGTGCATCAATAGCGCGGTAACACGTGGCTGCATATCTTTCTGTCCGTTGTTCTTTAACTCCGTAGCCAACATTAGCGATCCTCTGAAAATGTGTACAATTCATTGCTAAAAGTCACTACCACTCCACTAGTAAGCTCCCGGAGCAGCAGACCTCTCTAACCGTTTTGAACGAAATACATTTATTGTTAGGCAAGTTAAATTTCAATATTAGACAATTTCGTATATTACCAGAAAAATTATGAAACCCCAACTACGCTACTATTTTTTAGTAACATAACAATTTAAAGCAAACAATCATAAAATAAATACTAAAATTTCCGAAATTCTGCACTGGATTTTTAGTTAAATTTGTAACCATAATTTAGCCATATATGAAAAATAATTTAGTTATACATTTTCAGTTTATGTATGTTTCAATAGATATCTGTAGGCCTATATCTAACGTTATTCACAGATACTTATAACTGATAACAAAATATGAGGTTTTTTGAGACATAAAATGAGGTTTCTTGAAAACGATCCAACATAAATGATGAGACGTGCTAATTTTGTAATACTACACATACAAAATACAGAGATTACAGATACATATTTTGTATTTTAACTGAAATTCCTCATAACTTTAACCCCAAATAAACTTTTATATAATTTTTTTAAATTTTGAGTTCTATTTTCGGCCCTTGGTGCTTCTAAAGTATCGTTTTGGTTCACAACCCTCAAGCGATCTATTATCAAAGCTCTGGCCAGTGATGCACCAAGCCTGTGTTATCGCTGTTTATATTACACGTGTGCGTAACTTTTAAAAGTGATGTGTCAGTGTTGTTACTATTGTGAATAAGTGTCACAACAATTCACAGTATCGAAACACTTAAGACATGGCTGTACTACAGTACCGACTTTGTTAAGGTCCTGTGGGGTGTCGCGGCTCCAGTCCATTAGAAATGAAGACATCAGGAGGCAATTTCTGTGTGACAAAACAATTTTAGTCACCATAAATATGAAGCACCCGCATAGTATTGGGACGAGTGACGGATGCATGATGGAACTTACTATAAGTAGCCCTAATGGAATAGACACTGTTACAAACACAGTGAATATCCTACCAGTTACAAACTACCATAGAGTTTTACAAGAAAAATATTACTGAAAGAATAGTAAGTGCCTAAATGTGTTACTACTAATAACCACTTTGTAACCTGACTGAAAACAGTACTGCTAGCTGTAGCTCAGATGTAGGCAGTGGCGGATTATCCATGACACTAGTGTATACTGCACCACCGGGCACCAGGACCTCAACTGTCAGAGAGGGCACCATGCAGCCCTAAATTACAAAAACGTTTGGAAGATAATAAATGTGAAAAACAAAAAAACAAATGTCCTCAATCCAAAATCATAAAAAGATGTGTGCACACTTTTCTAATAGAATTGAGCTCTTTGTGCCACGAATAAAATTTCAAGAAAGAGGTTTTTTTATAGAGTGTTCGAATGAAGATATAGATTCTATGATACTACAGTTAAACTGGATTATTGATTGTAAAATGATTGGTGTATTTCCGAATTTATACATTGCTTACTGCCTGTTTTTTATGGTTCCAATAGCTAACTGGGAATCTGAAAAAGCATTTTCTGCATTAAAACGATTAAAGATATTCTTCGTATTGTTTAAATTAGCAGCCATCCTTACTTTTCTTTTATAAAATTGCTAAACTGCTATAATTGTTTTTATTATTTAGACAAAGCTTTTCGTCATTACTGACATCTTCAGGTCTTAAACAAATGGTTGTTTAAGACCTGAAGATGTCAGTAATGACGAAAAGCTTTGTCTAAATAATAAAAACAATTATAGCAGTTTAGCAATTTTATAAAAGAAAAGATTAAAGATATGTTGAGTTAAAGTACGGGAGATGAGAGATTATCTTCGTTAGTAAGGTTGAATATTGAAAGCGAGATACTTGAATCGTAGAAGAAATTATACAAGACTCCGTTAACGCAAAATCAAGGAAAAATGGATCGATTAGTATTTTCTAAGCTTAAGTACTACTGTGCTCATTGTAATCATTATTTAGCTAAATATTTGTTGTAATTTGCGACTTTCTTAAAATAATTTTTAACTTTCCAAATTGTGTATGCCATTTATCAGTATAAATAATGGATAAAAGTTTGAATTTAGAATCGGGGGGGGGGGGCACCATAGGACACCACGTGCTTCTAACCCGACCTTGGATGTAGGAGGACGACCACATGAAGAAACCCTATGTTCGTAACAATGGTAATAGTTCTCTTTTTTTTACAAACTCATAACTGGAAGAAAATAAGGAAAAATTCGTTGATAACCTTGATGTCTGCAAACGCTATAAAGGAAGGCGACATTTTGTTCATACAAGGCATGTTTGACCTGTTATCTGTGTGTCGTAGTGCAGCGATTCAGATAAGAGATAGTTTATGTTAAAGCGCAGACGACACAAACTGCTGCAACTGTGAGACGGTGTGGAGTTAAACTGTGTTTATAATAAGTCCACGAGGCGTCGTTAGCATAACCACTAGTTGGGACGCCTCAGAGAAATGTGCTACTTACGTCGTTTGCGAGTTAGCTTAACTACTCTCATCTAATGTAGAATTGAATGTACCCGAAGGAAGCAGCTTTTTATTAAGCAGCTTTTTATTTGTAAAGACTTTCAGATGACAAATACAATAAAAGTAAAGAATAAAGAATAAATAATACAAATAAATATTAAATAATAAATCAAAATAAATAATAAAGAATAAATAATACAAATAAAGAATATTCTCTTGGCCAGATAAATGTCTTGGTAGTTGTGTCTTTACAATAATCCAGTATAACAATTTAAATTTTATAAGATTTTAATAAACGAATTTTTGTTTTTCGTCCTAAAATCAACGAGAATTCGTGTATTATAGGTTTATGACCCTTTTTAACACACTTTACAGTGGCATAAAGGAAACAGTGATTTAATTTGAAGACAGAAAATTATTTAAAATACTAACAATAAGTTTTGATAGAATTGGACTAGAATGAATAAAGTCTTTTTAACAGAAAACTGCAACAAAAATACAATGGAACCGATCTGACAATTAATGTGGTCAATTCTCTGTACAGTTCGAAACATCAAGAAGGCTTATGATAGATAAGAGAAGTATCAATGTGTGATTAGATGTGAACCTTTAGAAACAACTATTGACAAACAAGGTAATAGTATTGACAATAAAATAACATATAAGCAAACAGAAGATTCAATAACATCAAAAATATTACTTTATTGCAAAGAGAAATTACTGTACAAGATGAAAACTTTATACTAATTGTAATTCTGAGACAGTCCTCACTGACATGTACGCGAATTTAGTTTCAAAAGCCCAGTATTAGATAGTATGAATAATCTTGTCTAACACGCAGTACTTACTGTAATGTTTGTCCCTGTCACTTTTTCTACACATTTATAGTTTACATCAAAAACCTTAAGTGAATTTTATCTTTAATATACAATTACCTTACTACAGCACCAACAAAGATTCAAACACTACTATCTTAAAATAAACAAAACAGTCTCGATAGTCGTATATTTTAACAATAAGTTCTGTGACAACGTACAGTATATTCAGTTATTGGAAAAGATTTTCCTACACAAATTAAAATGTTAATTAATACCTTGAAATCGAAGCAAAACAAATAGTTTTTATACTATTTTTTGCAGCTTTGCTTCAGCACCATATGAGTAGAATAGTATCACGGTATTCAACTCAACACATTTTATTTCAACAAAAACAACATAGTACTTTGCTTCACGGCTTGGTCCGATTAGTGTTACTTTAAAACCAAAATTTATCACATAAGTCTTCCTCTTTAGATAATTTTTTGTTTGATTTTATACCTTTGTAAACATTTGCGTGGAAGTCGTAGTATAAACTTACAAAATCGGTGTTCAATTATCAAGAAGAATAAAGTTTACTTCTTCTTCTACACTTACCCAACAGACGCACATATATTTACGAAGTTTGTGGCTTGCTCTTCTACTGCCCTTTATCTCTCTGGGTCCTGTGTCAGGTGGCTGTTTGCCTTATCCTGACTGTGAGCAAAGCCAAACCGTTCATAAATTGTATGTAATTTATTTCATTTTTGTTTTATTTCTAAAATTTAATTTATTACTTTACCTTCTGTAATTGTGGTTACCACTTTTCTATGAGATCTGTTTGGTAGATTACGACCAACGGAATTGGTGTGTGACGAGTAACAGCAAGAACAGTAAACATGTTATTAGCCAGTGAAGTGAGTACTAGAGAAAACTAGCCAGTAAAGCAATAAGAGAACAGTAAAGAAAATAGACAAAAATATAAAGTAAAGCAATAAAAGGGATGACAAGAGTAGCCGATAATACTGTAGATGTCATTAGAATCATCTAAAATTAATTTAGTACAGATATATACAAAGGATGACAGGCGATCGCTATCTAAACAAATATTAGAATGATGAAGAAAACTAGAAGGCTAAAGAGAAGTTAAAATATTTATGTTGAATCGTAGACATATTCTAAGGAAATCAGAGAGAGATGATCGCTGGGGTATCTGTAGAGCCAATTCGGAATATGTCTTAGAATGTTTCAAACCAGTGTACAGTGAAACATATTTGGTAGAACTTTAACTTTTTATGGGCTGTGTATCCTAGCTATAAATGGCATCCATTTGTTCTTACAATTCTCGCTACAAATTATAAGTGTTAAAATTCTGAGAATAATTGTACGGTTTTATTAAAGCACGTACTTCTTAAGACGTAATATTTATAATGGCGACGTATGCCTTCTTTCCAGCTGTTATTCGTCTCCGTGTCTCTGTATTTTAACTAAATCAAATTGTATCTCTTCATATATGTTATTCGGCAACCACCACCATATTATTGAGTGAACGTGTTTCAGGTCTCTAAAGACGACTGTGGACAGCGGGTAAAGGAATCCCAGGTAGGCCTACGGTGAAAATAAACACGGAATAAAACTAAGCGGTGTGGAGTCCTAAACTTTCTTCCTATGGATCACCTCACTTAACGGTGTGGAGTCCTAAAACTTGCTTCCTATGGATCACCTCATTTAAGCGGTGTGGAGTCCTAAAACTTGCTTCCTATGGATCACCTCATTTAAGCGGTGTGGAGTCCTAAAACTTGCTTCCTATGGATCACCTCATTTAAGCGGTGTGGAGTCCTAAACTTTCTTCCTATGGATCACCTCACTTAACGGTGTGGAGTCCTAAAACTTGCTTCCTATGGATCACCTCACTTAAGCGGTGTGGAGTCCTAAACTTCCTTCCTATGGATCACCTCACTTAAGCGGTGTGGAGTCCTAAAACTTCCTTCCTATGGATCACCTCATTTAAGCGGTGTGGAGTCCTAAAACTTGCTTCCTATGGATCACCTCATTTAAGATCCTCGTGACGAAGTAAATTTAATATGATTGAAATTCTCATAGTAGCAACAGCTAGGGATACTACTGTCAAGAGGCCAATATATTTTGTTATTCGTTTATTATATAAAAGCGTCAGTTAGGGTTATGGGAATGAATTTAGGAAAATTTTAAATATAAGTCAGGCGCCCTTACCTTTAGAACTGTTTAATCTTTATATAAGCAATGGAATTAGAAGATATGGGTGCTGGTTGTGTATTTAAATTAAATAATTTTAGATTATTAACTGTTTTTGTGCAGACGATAAATCCTATCATTCTGATCTAAAAATCCTCTACGACAAGCGTTTTAAGGTTGTGATAGAAACAGTTTTCAATAATTGTGTGACAGAACGACTAAAGGTCTTTAATAATTCAGAAAGTAATGTAAATGTAATTGCAATTATAATTTAGAAAAGGAAATATCCATGTTTCAAATTACGTGTGGTATAATTAAGCTATAACAATCATTGAATGGAAGTTCGAAGGAATACTTAATTAAATCTTTGTAGATAAATAGTGGTTATTGGTTTGTTAAACGAGTATATAGTGGCAAAATCTATATGAATAATAACGAAAAAGGATTTTAAACGTGTGAAGACTGCACAGATGAAATTTTTACGATCAGTGGCAGGATATATATACTAACAGAATACAAGAGGAACAATAATACCACGAAGGAATTCACCATATTTCTGTTTACAAATATGTTTATAAATGTTTATAAAAGTTTATATTTATATGTGTTTATTTATAAAAGTTTAATCATAAATGTTTATATGTGTATACATCTGTTTATAAATTAAACAGATACTAGAGCACTGTAACCAGTAGAAGAACGTTTAATTAGACAGTATATATAGTAAAAGGTAAAAGTTCTAGGACTCCTAAAGCAAGATAGGCACAACGAACCTGTGAGGCCGGAACAGGCAAAATCGGTTGTTCTGTAAGAGCAAGATAAAAAGGAGGAAAAGGAGGAGGTGGAGGTGAATGAATGAGTTGGAGGAGAAGGTGGATGATGATGATGAGTAGGAGAAGGGTGATGAGAGGCTAAGTGGGGAGGAGGAGGAGGAGGAGGTCGACGACGTCGACGAAATTTAAATTGTCGTCTTCAGCCTACCTTATCAAAATATGGATTGAATTAGTTGCTGAATTTTAAAATAACATCATTAATTTAGTTTATAATAAGCCCAATGACAATGCTTATAAGAGTGTGTAAAAGCAGACAAAATTTATAGAATCCGTTGGCATTCGTTTAAAATGTTTTTTGTATTGCAGATTTACATCCATTGTTTATCTATTGTTGGATTACTGTTTACGGTAGCTGTTGAGAAAATTTAGTGTAAAACTACTTGAAATGTATTGCATAATATATTATTATTAATCATCCTATTTCTTCCTAGTTACGCGTCAGAATTTTTAGTAACGACAGTTTCTTCTGTTAACATTCTATTGAATATTAGCCTATATCAACTATAAATCGGAGTAGCAATGTAAAATGTAGAAGCTCAAAGCGGACTTGAGTAGCAACTTTAGTACGGCGGAGATTACTATTTAAGATAATCTATAGTTTTATAATACAAGTATCATCATCATCATCTTCAAGGATTAAACCAAGGATGGTTTGTTCCGATCTCAAATAGGCAAAGATTAGAGCTGGTCACTCCAGCGCTTCCTCGAGCGTTCCACACCTCTCCGTCCATTCGGCTTATAGTTCCAGAGTTGTTTGGGGATGCGGCAGTCATCCATTCGGCAAAGATGTTCCCACCAATTCAGCCGATACTGGGTGATCCTGTCGAGTATACTCATAATATTCATGTCCTGCCGTATATCTGTGTTTCTTCTATGATCATGGAGAGTATACCATCCCACGTGCCTGAGAAATCTCATTTCAGCCGTTTGGATGCAACTGGCCTGGCCTTTCGTCAAAGTCCAATTGTCAGACCCATAAAGAAGTGTGGGAAGAGCAATCACCTTGTAGAATTTTAGGCGTGTTCCTTTACTTGCTGACTTAAGGGTTCGCCTAATGGTCCCACACATAAGGTTCAACTTACGCAACTTATTCACAACGTCGTTGCTGTCATTATAAGACACAGTGTAGCCCAGACACAATATAATACAATTAGCCTATAATATTTAATACTATCAACGGAAAACTATGGTGGGTGAGGTCGAAAACACGTTACGGATGAAACTTCAGAAGGAAATTTAATAGTTATCAGACGATAACAGGCAGGTTACAACAGCGAAAACCTGCGTAGTTCGGTGTGGTACTCCGTATGACGGTGTCCCCGTCTAGAAGAAGATAGGAGGTGTACAAGAAGTCATGAAATGGAAGAATGAGGAAAGCCATTGCTCAGGGATGTATTGAGATATCTCTGGATAGGAATATGGTGGATCTTAGACGTAGGGATGCTGCAATAACTGTAAGAATCTCCTGAACGTAGAGCCTGTCAACATGGGAAGTTAACGTAGAGAATTACGGGAAGTTTTTTCCCCATTCATAATTAGACGTTTTAGTACCGGTACTAGCAATGCAACATGTCGAATAGGGGAAACGTTTGGCTTATTCACAATACGGAACAGAACGAGTTCAACAAAAAGGCTGTCATTATTAATAGATCGTTCGAAACATGAACTATACTTTTTGTTTGACACATAAACTGGATACTGCCCTACTAGACTCCGGAGCTCATATAAAGGCAAGAGCATAGTATCACGTGTTGTATCAGCCAATAAGAGCCAGTCAATCGTTTCGCTTATTGGCTGTCGCAGTGTTACATTGTTTCTCTGCGCAATGGGCTTTCACTCTTCGCCTTTGTATGTGCTCCCGAGTATAGTAACGCTGTCGAGGTATTGTCTACCTGGATTGTCTTGTCCATTTCGTGTCTGACTACCGATAATATGGTACCGGTACTGAACGTTTTGGAGGGGAACAATAAATTTTATTTACAAATGTTTGTTAAAACTTTACTTTTTCCTAAGTCACGTGTGCTCAAATGACAAGCTTTGTCAGAGGCGGGCTTTAGGAACGCTGTCAATTCCGGAAGTATGAAACGGTTCCAAGCCTTTGTTTTGTGCATGATGTGTGATATGTTCATACAGTGTTCCTGTTCAGTATTACGGTACTCATTTCTTATACACATGATTCTGTGATCACTACCAACTACGGCACTTTATTATTCACTCATAAAATAAGATGAAAGAAAAGTATACATTTCTTTTTGTAATTATTTAAATCTTTTAAAAGCTTATTTGTATTAGACTATGACGTATTTGTGAGAGACAGCTTTTTTTTTAATTTTGTAAATCAGATTTTCTGAACTAATAAAAAAACATTTGCCAATACTTGCTCTGCTTCCTGGCTTGCTTCTGCGTGCGAGTAATTCACAGTTACATATTATGTATGTGGAATATACGCGTATGAAAGCGTTTTACATAAGCGTTGACATTACACTTGGTTGCACAAAACGGCGTTTCTCTCAGTCTGTAATACTGTATTTATTATGCCAGTCACGTACTCTGGCGCCAGACAACCTAACTACAGACTTAAGCTTCAATTAATTTTCCCCGAGTGCTGTTTCAGCACGTTACAGGGGATGAGGAGTAGTTTTTTTACAATTCCGCTCCCTATAACAGAGGTCAGAGTCCCTAAAGTTTACTCGTGTTACAGATAAAAACATTATATTTTTATCTTTTAAGGGACATTTTACACAGAAATGGATACCCTAATCACCTTATTTCAGCAGTAAAGAGTCTCTATGTGGACACACAGATACTTCTGCAAAGAGGGAGAGAGCAGAAGGTTCTAAGTATAAATCATGGTGTAAGACAGGGCCGTAGTCCAACGCTGTTTATTTTACATTTGTACGATATCACTCGTAGGTGGCAGAGTGTTTATACATCTACTGGTATTTCTCTAGGACAAAGCGAATTTGTTAATACACTGCTGTTTGCTGATGACTTACAATAAGTTTCTTTTCCATCTTTTTTTACACTTTTTCTGTTAGCCACACACATTTTAAGTTATTGTTTTCACCATAATCCGATTATGTTCGGCAACGAGTACCGTAAAATGCACGGGACATTAAGCCAAATTAACCTACAAGTGATCACATATTTAAATTGTTGCTATATGGGGACGCTCAATGTTTGTATAGTTTTTCTACATTTAAAATACGCTGATCGCGTACCGCGCTAGGAATTTAGGTTTTGTTATAGTTTGTTACTTGCTATTCTGTACACTGGAAACATTTATTGTGTTATAGTATTTGATGTCCTCTGTGACAACAAAGAACGTCAATTATAAGCTTCGCGGGACTGATTAATAAGAGTGTTTAAATGGTTCTGATAAATGGTATAAAATTGTTCACTAAACTGACGGAAAGCCGAGTTACTGGGAATAGATTATGAAAATTATATTGGATCCAAAAAAAAAGTTCCTCTTTGCTCGTTTTTAATACATGCCTATAGTACAAAATTATCATCATCATCTTCATCTTCTTAAGGGTTTAAAGCTTTAACGGCATGTTCCTATTCCACAGTCCATTTTTCTTAGGTCTACCAACATTCCTTCTGCCTCTAGGATTGTAATCTTTCGCCATCTTCGGTATTCTACTTTCTTCCATTCTGTTCCATTTTCTTCTGTATTCTTTAATCTTTTCATTAACTGTAAAAACATCTATATCGTTTCTTATCTCTTTATATCTTATATGATTTCGTCTATTACACCATTTAACTGATCTCAGAAATTTCACTTCTGCTGTTTGTATCTTCTGTTCATCTTTTTTCTTTATGATCCAAGTTTCAGAACCATACAGTAGTGTAGGTATTGCCATTTTTGTTGTATCGGCCATCTAAGGACCACATGCCAATTGAAATTCTTTATTCTTTGTTCTTTCCTTTATCTCCAATATTCTTTCATCTTTTCACTGTGTCTCTTCTTCCTGTCTTCAGTCCACTTTGAAACTGTGTTTTTCTCTCTCCTACCCTGCACTCCTTCTATTTTTAACAGTTTTGCCAGAAAAACTTCTCTTCCAATTGCTTCTTCTGCGTTTATATTATTTTTTTCTAAATCCTTTTGGACTTCTTTAATCCAACTTGACGTTGACTTCTTCCCTCATAGATATTTGAAGACCTGCTTTGTTAACCTATTGTCATCTATTCTATATAAACATAAAAAATAGTAGTCTTCTTTTTCTCATTGTTTCTGTTAGATTTTCTATACTCTGGTATATTTCATCATTACTTCTTAATTTCCAACCTTCTGAAGTTTTTCGTGAACCTAATATCTTCCTAATAATCCGTCTTTCCAATATTTCTAGTTTGCCTAAATTACAATTCCTAATACCTAATTTCTACTACCTAATTTCTAGTAGTTTAGGTATTGCCATTATTTTATAAAATAATTTGACTTTCTTTTCTATATTATTTCCCAGCGTTTTCCAAATCGTTCCATACATTCTTGTGAAATTCGTCACTTTATTTTCAATATCTCTATCTTGATCATACTTAATGTCACGTCCAAGGTAGCTGAAACGTCTTACTTGTTCTATGCACGTGTTGTCTATGCATATTTTGGACCGAACCGGTCCATCTCCTATAAAGGCCATTAGTTTTGTCTTTAATTCCGATATGTTAAATCTATATTATTTTTCTATTGTATGTAAGATGTAACTTATATAAGATGTAAGATATTTATGCAAGATAAATATTGTTGCGTAATACGGAACGTTCTACAAGTTTATCGAATGTTCCAGTGTAATCCGGGTGAAATGTGTGTGCGTACGTGATTGTCAGCGCATTTGCTAGACAGTACCAGAATTCGCGCGGCCGCACGCACTGTATCAAGGCCGCAATGAATTACGCTGTTATGTTTTCCTTTATTGCTGATGCATATTATGTGGAATGTTCTGGATCTTCGGCGGAGTATAAATACAGCCATTCACTTACAGTCAAGTTAGTTATTATAAGGCGATTGCACAGCGAGTTTGAGTTGCGAATTGTTACAGTGCGGTTCCACGTATTGTGGCGGTGTGTTACGTGTTTTATAATTGTGTGGTACGATTGTAATACAATTGTGTTTTATATCAGTTGACATTGTTTTTTGGGCGTGAACAATTTTTATTGATTCGTTGAAAGAGACTGTCTTGTTAATTACAAACAGTGTATTGTGATAATTAAAGCTGGTGATTAGTGACTTAATTGGTCTCTTGTATTATGTTTTCCACTGTACCATACGACGATCAGTAGACCGTCGTAACAATATGAAAAATATTTATGTTCGCTGGAGATCGTTTATTGAAGTGGCGGATATACTGTAGCTGGTCATCCGCGAAGTGACTGGTTTTCAAGCTTTTACTTCGTTTGATTTTAATACCAAATTTATTAATTGGTGGTACAAAATTATAGGATTCAAAATTCGTATGGAAACACCGTACATGATACACCGGAGCTACTGTATACATTAATAACGTTAGTAATATATACAGTATACCGTATAGGCGTTGAGAGCGGGGTTCAATAAACAGAGCAATTCGCCTTCCGTATTAATGTAACTACCGCCCTTGGTGTAATCTATTCAGATTCTGTTCACGTGGAGGAGAGACGCGCTGTTTAATAATATTTTATTAATTTCCGTTGTCGATGTAGAGCGTATAATTTCTGACGGTTTACTCTCAGTGTAATTTCAATGAAATTATATACCTCAAAACCTTGTCAAAACATCTCGTCGGACCGTATATCTGCGCCAGCTTCCCACAAGCGATATTACAAAAATTAACATATTATGAAACATGTACTATACAAAAGCACTTTTTGGGAAAACCTGTATTGGCTATACACAAGCAAAAAACGCAAAACAATTATTACCAAAAAAATGCAAACAATACAAAACATTTTTTTATTTTGAACATTTAAACGTTGGAAACAAATGCAAAACAAAAGTCTCCGTCCAAGTACAGAATGGGCTAAAAGCCATTTATTCCGAATACATATTTAAATTCTGTAAAATTCTGTAACAGACAGAAAATTTTGATTTTACAACTGGTAGTAATACCTGAAATAATTACTACGTAAGTAAAATATATATAGCAGAAGAGCTATGCGACCGAGGACAGTTCCCCGGTCCATTAATGCTAAGGGACAAATCCATTAATGCAGGGAACGTGTTTCTCTGATACATAAACAAAGTGACGAACCGAAAAGGGAGTGGTTACTGCAAAGACATTGTGTGAAGACTGTCTTTAGGCCAACATCGAGCATCCAACAATATCTGAAGTCAGTTAAGGATGTGAAAGAGACCCATTGGCTTCTGGTGGCATATACAGTATCTCGGGTTCGTGCGGACGAGTGTACATTGGCAAAACGAAGCTCAGCGCGAGGACACGCATCGCTGAACCCAGAAGAGCGAGTCGACAAGGACAGTCGGAGAAGTCAGCGCTTACTGAGCAGCTTGTGGTGTAAAAAATATGAATTTAATAATATAAAATTGTAAAAAACTTCAACCATTTTGCTTTGATGCAAAAAAGATAGTAATTTTTTCTAAAATAATTGTTTCTCGAGTCTTTAAAATGAAAACTATAGTAACAGACGACCATTAAAAGTCTCAACGTCTAGTCTTCTGCCACGATTTGGTGTTTTTCTCTGAGTGCAAAACATTTTTTTTCAGCTAACTTGACGGTAGAGAAAGGAAAAAGGGCGAAAGTACTGTAAGTTGATATCTTTTAATATCAAACATTAAGTGCAGCACTCCATG
Source organism: Magicicada septendecula (assembly GCA_034769895.1). NCBI lineage: Eukaryota > Metazoa > Arthropoda > Insecta > Hemiptera > Cicadidae > Magicicada > Magicicada septendecula. The sequence goes on along the minus strand of CM068375.1, from coordinate 87,078,096 downwards.
AAATGGGTCGTTAAGTGCAGGAAATAGGTAGCAGATTTGAGTGGCATTCCATCGGTTGGTTAGAGAGTCGAATTACATTTTAAGAAGTACTGCTGTAATTTGCACAACTTCTCTACAATGTAAGGTGTGCTTTCTGTGTTCATTTAAAACTGTTTCACTGTACTAATTGGTATAGTCTGACGGGAGAACTGTACATAATTAATCACTTCACTATGTATTGGCAATAGGCTAATACACTTCACTGATATATCTATATGTGCAACGGAATACATAATTGTTATTTTTAATAATATTATGTTAATATTAATAATATTAACATATTATTTTATTTTATTAATTACTAATTTAAAAATATTATTAATGGCGTCGATTAAAACCTAAAAATGCTTTAAAAATTTAATCGTCTCCTTATTCTCTCGACCATCAAACGTCTAATTTGCTGTGAGTTCTTGTGTTTAACAAACTGTAACGGCAACGCAAAAGACAACCTAGACAACGTAAAGTAAGTGGCTGATTCATCAATGGAATGGAAAGTGAGGACTCGTCAAATAACAAAGTGATTGGAATAATCGGAAATTTTCGACCTGTTGAACTTTGTCGATATTCGCCTGACAAGAATATGCATCACGCTTACCGCTCATGGCGGCCGTAGGCATGAATTTGACATCGCCATGTCTGCAGTTCATGAAAATCATACCTTTCCAAAGGGGATCGGTCAACCTAACGCCATACTAAGAGATATAAATCAGCAAGAAAATACTAACAGAATTATCACTGTTGCACACCACTATAGAAAAATTATTCCGATTAGCGCTTTCAAGCTTCTCAGCTCATCGTCAGATCGGAAATCCTATAGTGGTGTGCAACAGTGATAATTCTGTTTGTGAATTATAACCACTAACACAACTTTCTTAATTAAGCAAGAAAATAAATAAATTTCAAAGGATATATGGTACAGTTATAATAACTCTTAATAATAAGGCATTAAAAGACACGCAGCTAGCATTACAGCTAACTTTCATAACACCTAGAAAAAGAGATCTTAGACGGATGTAGTGATCAGAAATAAAGTTTCTTAGATTGGTGAAAGGCTGTGTTAGAGGAGACAGGATCGAAATGCAACCATTAGAAAGGAATTAAACATTCAATCGGTTGAAGTACAGGCATAAATGTATACAAAAAGATGGAAAGGGCGTGTATTCAAAATACTGAAAGACAGGATTCCAAGGCAGCCCTTAAATTATCATCCGATAGATAGAAGAACCGTGGGAAGACAAATGATTGGACGGTGAAGCCGAAACAGGCAGAATTGCTTAAACCTGAAAGGGCAGAAGAAGACTAAGAGGCATATAATTTACATAGCTAGTTACTTAAGCAGTTTTTTTATTAAAAAGACAACGACATCGGATTAGACAACTATTTTAATATTTAATTGATTTTACTACGATATTTAATTTATTTTTAAAGTCTTATTGTTACAAATTTCATGAGCTAGCTCGGAAACGTTTAACAATGAGCTTTGTTTTGCTGATAATATAATTTTGTTTTTGTTTGTTTTGCGCTTTGTTTTCAATACAACAAAAAGTTTATTGAAAAGCGTATCACGTTGTTCAAATAAAATAAATTAACTGTACTAACCTGTACTAACTTCGACAGTTAACGGGCTTTAAATATTTGTGCCTTTATTTTTTAACGAGCTCTCAATTGTTGTTAGCAGTATACGTTGCTATGACACTTGCATAACGCTCTCGAAAATTCGGCAGGTGCAGTTATGTAAAAGTTCTATAAGTTTCTCGGTTAGCCGAGAAGGTGCAGTGTCTCTGTCAAGGCCGTAGAGTCAAGTAGCACTCCAAACTGTTAGAGCACTTTTAACTAAGCAAATTATGATCACACGCCGCCAGGAGTATGGAAAATTATTCTGGAACATCTGCGGGACCAACATAAGCAACAGTGTCGGCTTAGAGTGCAGATCAACACCTGTGACCTTGTAGAGTGCGGATCAAGTGATTGTTGCGGATTAGTCAACGTGATTATTGAGTTATAGTTAGTGCTTTGACTTTGTTCGTTGACATTATTATTGGACGCTAACGTTTGGTCTGTTACAGCAGTGTCTGTGACTGTTGTATTCTCCTGCCTTGAAACCAGTAAAGGGAACATAACATTGTACGCTAGCGTTTGGTCAGTTACAGCAGTGTCTGTGACTGTTGTATTCTCCTGCCTTGAAACCAGTAAAGGGAACATAACATTGTACGCTAGCGTTTGGTCAGTTACAGCAGTGTCTGTGACTGTTGTATTCTCCTGCCTTGAAACCAGTAAAGGGAACATAACATTGTACGCTAGCGTTTGGTCAGTTACAGCAGTGTCTGTGACTGTTGTAGTCTCCTGCCTTGAAACCAGTAAAGTGAACATAACATTGTACGCTAGCGTTTGGTCAGTTACAGCAGTGTCTGTGACTGTTGTATTCTCCTGCCTTGAAACCAGTAAAGGGAAAATAACATTGTACGCTAGCGTTTGGTCAGCTACAGCAGTGTCTGTGACTGTTGTATTCTCCTGCCTTGAAACCAGTAAAGGGAACATAACATTGTACGCTAGCGTTTGGTCATTTACAGCAGTGTCTGTGACTGTTGTATTCTCCTGCCTTGAAACCAGTAAAGGGAACATAACATTGTACGCTAGCGTTTGGTCAGTTACAGCAGTGTCTGTGACTGTTGTATTCTCCTGCCTTGAAACCAGTAAAGGGAACATAACATTGTACGCTAGCGTTTGGTCAGTTACAGCAGTGTCTGTGACTGTTGTATTCTCCTGCCTTGAAACCAGTAAAACACTACTTGATACTGACACTTAACGGCCCATTTACTAAAGTGCTGCTATTAACACTGCGTATTCTTTAATTTACATTTACTTGTTATTTTATTTTTTCCGACATCGCATACATCACTTGTTGTCAGAAATGTCATTCGTGTTAATCAAAACAAACAAAATTTAAATATCGTAAAAACATATATTGGACTTTAACACAAACAAAATTTAGTCCCTTTTAATATCCTGTTATAATAACGAAAAATAATACAATCGTATTTACAAGCGTTAAGGTTTGACGCGTTATTGGATTCCAACAGACCAAGGTGTTGAGTGTCTATCCACTACATATTCGTTACATCTGTTCGAAAAGATTACCAACAAAGGAGTTGAAGTAGTCTCAGTTCACAATTTATTTAAAATAATACTGTTGCGACACTTACGGAACGCTCTCGAAGAGTCGAAAGCGTCCTTCCTCCCATTTCTCGGCTATCCGAGCAGGTGCAGCGTCTCGGTCAAGGCCGCACAGTACAGTACCCTCTGGACTGTTCGACTGCTTGTTAACTACGCAAATTATGCTGGCATTGAAAATTAGTCTGGAACAACTGCATGCTATACATAATCAACAGCGGCTGGCTTAGTGAGTTAGTTACACCTGGCGAGATTGTAGTTGTTATGGAAAGTGATTACTGTGTCATAATCAGTGATCAAACATAATTCATCAAAAATAATTCAATTCAATAGACAAACACGCTCACGCTCTTAAAATATTTGTAGTAATAGCACATGTTTTTGGCTACGTCTTGCAGTTTCGTCTCGAAGCCGTAAGTTTTACCAATCGTTTTCCCCACCTTAATTTCTCAGCTTTTTATATCTTGTTAGGTTCCGTAACTCCGCCAAGATTTCCGCGGCCTATTACTTGTGTTTATTAATTTTTGTTATTTAATTTTTATTAACTGTCGCTTATTTGTAAACACGCTACATCAATTAATAGGATTCTACACAATCAGTGCCACTGCCACTTGTAATATCATAGTCAATGTAGATGCAGACACCGCTGCCACTTGGGCTGTAGGGCTGTATGTGACAACTCGTATTTTTTTTTTTTTAAGATATGTTCGAAAAATTCAACATGCTTGTATTAAAAACCTCATTTCTACTCTAAATACACTTTTCTTTTTTCTTCTCTTCATACATTTCCAGTATTCTGTGCCATATGTGCTATTACGTAAGTATAAAACGACACACATTTAATTGGTACTGCCAATACTACTGCTAATGGTACTGCAAATGTTTTCTGATTTCTTCTTCTACCCTAAGTCAAAATATTGGTAGGCGACCATGTTGTAAAGTGATCTGATTCCTTGGTAGATTGCATTCTCCAAAAAACACCAATCCCCCCCCCCACAACCTTACTACTCCAGCTATTTTACCAAGGAACTTTCCTTTGATCGTCCCGTAGTAATTGTACCGTTAATTTCCCCTGCAAATATTGTAGTTATATAGCGTCTTGTAGTTTTTACGTCTTCTTCTTTAACTTCCTTGTTGTTCTATAACAACGGCCCTACATGCTGTCACTCCACCTCTTCCTTGGCCGACCAATGCTCCTCTTGGTATTTGGTTGGCTATCTTTTGCCTTTTCACTAGCCTTGTGTCATCCATTCTTGATATGCGTTCTTTTCATATCCGTCTTCTTTCCGCAATCCAAGAATTAGTATCTGCTCCATTACACGTTTCTCTTATACTATTGTTTGGGAACCTATCGTACTTTGTCTTTCCTAGTGCCCTTTGTAATATAGTCATTTCTATAGTTTTCCGTTTTTTTTTTAGTTGTTGCTGTATGTGACTTGGTCTGTGATGCATAGGATATTACTGAACTATTGTGCTTTTGTAAACCCTAGTTTTTGCTTTTTTGTGAGGTATTTATTATTCCGTATAAGGTTAATCATGCATCCAAAAATTCTTCTTGGTTTCATCAATTGATGTTCTATTACTTCATCTATTGTTACTTGTAAGTCTTGTTCCTAAGCAGTCTACCTGCATTATAATCATATAGCTACTATACGTAATTAAGACACCCAGTCATCGACGTTTCTCCTGATGATGCTTTTTATATAATCTTCGTATTTTACTTATCAATAAGTACCTCATCATTTTTTACTTTATTTCTCCATAAAACCCTTTTATGGTTTAGAGTTCCACACTAATTATAACACAATAACACTTTGCTACAATACTTCAACCGCTACTCGATCCGCACTAAGGAAAATCGCTCTCAACACAACTGACAAGCCGGCTGCTATGGCCTTTTATAGGTAGCGCACGTCTTCTAGAAATTTTCCATCCTTACTGTGGTGTGTCAGCTAATGCGTATTTCAAGTGTTCTCCAGAGTACTCTGGAACGTACTTTAGCGGGGCCTACACTGAGGTACACCTACTTGACTAGTCGAGGGCGTTCCTCCACCCGGAGGATGTTCTATTCTGTTCGATACAGTATCAACAAATAATTACAAAGTTTCTGATTGGCAATAAATAAGTGCCTAAAGTATTACATATTCCACAGACAATATCAACATATCGTATTTCTTCATGTACGACCTCATGAATCTAGATCTTCAAATTTTAGACAAAAAAAAAAAAATTGTTTATAGAATTAGAGGAAAATGCGGAATAACTTAGAAAGTAGATGCCAGATTACTTCTCCTACTGCATCGCTTTTGTTAGTAAGACGAACTATAACAGTAGACGGTAAAAAAAAAAAAAAAAAAAATGACACCAAGCTGTACTGTACGTAGTCTGTGATATGCGCGAACACACTAGTATATTATAAATTATTTACTTTTTAAATGTCTCTAATAATGGAGTTTTAGTAATCTGTTTTAAAAATTATATTTACTTTAATTACTTCATGAACTGTTACGCCAAGAACAGGGCAGAGCAAAGTTAATCGCATTTAATTACTACTCGTAGATACGAGTCTGTTACACGCAATTAATTAAATGTTGTGACATTGCATTATGGGTGCGGGGTGTCTTTGTACCCGTGGCTTGATTGCAGCAACTGGAGCGTGTCCAATGGCTGCCATTAGTATTATGACATATACCACAGTACGCTATTTCTTGCAGCTGAGCAAACAAGGTTCCCCGTGCCAAGTTAGCGCCGTCATATCTCCGTGGATTTCTATGGCCGTGTATGCTTATTAATCACACGAGAAATCCAAGTGAAAAGTGTTTATTTAAATTTCGTTTAGTTTTCCAGTGACGTGGCGTCCACGTAACCGCTGTTGCCGGCGGTGAAATATTTCATTGTACAATCAATGAAATAAAATAAAATTAGTTACACCAGAGAGTAAATACTTTGATTATTAATTAATTTTAAATTTGAACAACATTAGTCGAGAAACTTAAAGAAAAGCACAATATTGCTTTCGAACTGCTGGACGCTTGTACCCTCATTTTAATGTAGTGTTGCCGGCTCAGATACCGGCGACGTTCTACTGTGTACGGTAACTGATTCCTGTTAGTTGTCGGTGTAATACTAGGGAAGGAGATGTGTCCATCCGCCCGATGTGTTCATTCGCTGTGTAAACTTGTAAAACGCTCAGTTAGTCTCTGTTTTCGGAACCGACCCGTACCTGTTACTACGTGCACCTGTTTCTGTTTTGTTCCTTTCAATATGTGTTTCTTTACTAATTTTTATTTCGATTATTTGTGTTCGGATTTATTCTGTGTAAGTATAATGGAGTCAGATTACGTTGAACCGGGACCATCTTCTTCTGCCAGCGGATGATACGTAGAAAATACACTAAAATACGTAGTTTGGCTCTAAAAAAATATCTCGTACTAAAAAAAATTCAAATTAAGTTTTAGGCCTAACACAACCGACAAAAGCTGTTATCTACCCACGTCATGCCACTGAAGAGAATTCTGCATAATTGAAATATAATAAATGTGTCATGACATTCATATGAAAACAAATAGGAAACTAACCTCTAGTTATTAGAATGTCGACTATTAGTTGGTCGTGAATATCATGTTCCCACCAGGACCCGTTGTCCCCTTTATAGCCAGGCTACAAGTGACACCATATCAAAGCCAGGTAGGAATCCACTGTACATTTGACCACGTGGTGTAGTGGCGAGCAACGCTGTTATGACGGGTGTTGCATGTGAGTGTACATGTAGATTATTATTTTATCTCAGCCGACTGTAATTTTGTCTCAAATTAGGTAGGCGAGGTTAGATTACTGGCTGGGTAAAGTAGATGTTCTGTTTTAATTTAATGATAGTTTACATCAGTAGTCACAATTACATTAGAGCCTCAGTTATCCGACATAAACTGTCCGCGCCAACGTTGGATAAGTGAAAATTTCGGATAATAGACAAAAAACCATAAACACGTCTTTAGTGAAATTCAAAGCATTTATCACACGTATTTTTGTTTATAAACATATAAATTTACAATTTACCAACTTCAAGACAAAAACAGTTATGTCTAAAAACGTTATTCAGTACAATGCATTTATGAAAACGAAATATTGTACAATTGAAAAAAAAAAACTAAAATTGAAGCAGAAACAAAATTCATTTATTACACATGTATTCTTATTTGTAAACATATACATTTAAAGTAGGGCTATCTCAAGACAAAAACAGTATCTCTGGTAAAATTTGTAATTTATAACTGTTTTGCTGCTGCTCGCTGTTTTCTAGCCGCTAGGTCACGCCATCTCATTAGAAGCCTCACATCTTTGCTGCAGGCTTCCTTTTGTTACTAAATGTATTTTAAGGGTGCTTTAGTAGCACTGAAGCCGTCTGCATGAGCTATTTTAACACATTATCCTCAGTTGGTTGCTCATCATCGATTTCGTTTTTGTCGCAGTTAACAAGCTGAACTATTTCGTTATCTGTCACTTCAGTTTGCTGATCACTATTCGTTCATTCGTCAACATCTTCCATTGTAGCCCCTCCCATCAAGGAATTCGCTGTAGTAAGGGAAGAATACAGTCACCACCAGGTGCTGTTGTTTCAGAATTTTCGTTTTCATTACACTTATTCTCTGATGTTTCTGAACTATGTCGGTTAAAACGGAATGTCGGATAAGTTCATTTCGAATAACGGGACTCTACTGTTTCCAAAAATAACTGCAGTCACTTCTTTATAACTAAAATCTCTTTCACAGAGGATACGTAGAGTAAATCATTCGTTAGTCTTTGCAGAAAAAAAACTAAATCTAACATAGTTGTATGGTACCAGTAATAAAATTTTTTTTATATTAATATATAATTTGTGTGACCTTTTCTTTTCATAATAAATTCTGCATCTACCTGTCTGTGTTCACGATTACATCTATATTTATTACGACTGACAGTGACTTAAGAAAACTCAGTAGTAAAATACAGTACAGAATACACAGGCAGAAAACATTTTATGATTTGTCTCTTAAAACGATACGCAGTCTTATTTTCTGTCCTTCCTATATTCTCCTTTTATTTTACTTCTATTCATCCTTATCATTTTTCTCGCTCTTTTCTTCTTTAATATACAAATTATTTTGGGAAGTCTAAAAATTATCTTTCTGTAAGTATTCTTTAGTATTACAAAAACTCTATAAGACATGTAGAAATAATTATTCTATCGAAACAGGGGAAAATCAAAAAATGAACATACTACCAAATTAAATAGATGATAGCGTTACGGGAAAATAATATTGTTACGATAATTACGTAACGTTTCGAAAAGTTGAGAGCTTCGTTCTACACGTTTCTCGGCTAGCCGTGCAAGTGCGCTGTCTCGGTCAAAGCCGTGTACGCAAGTAGTTCTAGACTCTTCGAGCACATGTAACTAGGCAAATTTCCCCGGCACGTCGCCAAAAGATTGGAAAATTATTCTGTAGCATCTGCGAGATCTATATAAGCAACAAATGCCGGTTTAGTTAGTCAGCTACGTGGCCTCATCATAGAGTGCGGATAGAGTGACTATTGCGGATTTGAGAAAAGTGATTATTGTGTTATAATTAGTGTGGAACTCTAGCAGTTGACATTATTATTGCGTGTGGACAAATTTAACTTGAACTATTGTATGAGAGTACCTTGTTGATTTCAAATTGTTATTTGTGACTAATTAAAGATGATAATTAGTGACTTCATTGGTCTCTATATTGAATCGACGATTCGTGAGACCGTCGTAAAAATATCAACTCACACGTGTCGCTTGTCACGTAGAGCTCACTTAGCAGGTCAACACAATGTTCCCAGAATAGTCAAAGAGCTGTCCAGTTGGAGCTTACAAATACGTGCAGACGTAAAAACCTCGTAATATTTAGTCACGTGAGGAGCCTTCTAAATACCACTGCTCCGCACGGATGTCTTTGCTGCGTGTGTAGACACTCCAAGTGGCCCAGATAGTAGATAGTTCCGTGAATTCTACCTGAAAAAGCGAATTTTATTAGTGGTGGTTATTAGTGTGTCAAGTTTTTAATATTTTACTTTAGTTGAAAAAAGAGAATTTATTTAATTTTACGTCTTCATTTTTTGTGTGCATTGTATATTAGATATTTGTATATCTAGGGGATATTTTCTAATACGATTGTGATTGTTTAGATAAGTGTCAATAAAAGCCGTATTATCTAATGTTCTGACGTTCAGTACTTTATTCCTCTCAATTGTTGCCTTAGGCTTTCTCGGCTGGCGTCGTAGTTGTTAACATTTTGATTGTCCGTGCTGTAAGGCCGTGATCGGATGTTACAAACGTTTCAGACACTCCTGTACTGTGGCTATAGTCAGCCTTAGTGGCTGTGGTTTACTGACTGTAGACTTTTGTCAGTGTTTCAGTCCTTCAAGCACTGAAGATGGCCACCGATGGAGTGGCTGAAACGTTTGCTATTAATAACATCCGACCACAGCCTGATAGCTTGGAAAATGAAAATGTTAACAATTTTGTTTCCTCTGTTTTATGATCGCAACCCATGCGAGTCTCGTAACAATATGATTTTAAATCATTGACAATAAATATTTAAATTAACATATAATACTAAACTGAGAAATAAATTAAGAAACATTATACATGTAAATAAATTGAGAAATTGAATTTGTCTGGTAGATAAGAGGTCAGATCGCTAAGAATTTGCAAGATTGGAAGGAACGATTTTTGGTTAGAAACTAGGGTGAAGTTCTCAAAATCTTATTACCGCACATATTTCAATCTTATCACTGCACAATTTACTTGATCACTGCACATTTTGTGTCTGGCTGCACGTTAAAATATACATTGGAATGAAGATGGGTTACTGATACGAAACTGGTAACGGCAAACTGTACCAGTTGTCGGCGAGTATCTAAGCTAAGACTATTTATACATATAGTCAAAACTTTGACGAAGGACAAACGCTGAATATTCATTACACTGTATGGGCAGAATAAATTACAGCGCTGCGTTGTTTTACGTTCTTTGTTGCCTTGTATTTAGCTTGAAAGCTTAAAACATTAACCAAAACATCCCTTTGCTTCCTGTTGAAAATTTTCACGCTCTGCTTAGTCAAAACACATCACACACACAAACGTTAGTAGCATATCCTGTATACTCCGTCCCAACCTGCTCCTTGTTTATCTCTCTTTCAGATTTCCATTAAATTTCTTAATTGCCATACACAATATCTCATATGTTAATATGCTCACATATCCATTTACTTCCTATCTTCCTCTCGTTTTCACTCTCCCTCTTGCTTGCATTCACTATCCGTTCTATGTTTAGTCTGTAACGGCCGCGATTTTGGAATTCCATAAAACGGTTTAAGAAAACAAAAATCGATTAAAAAATTTTTAAGATAATTTGAGGTCAGTTTTTTAGTTTTCAGTATTTTGTTTATGTTCCATTGGCGATCTATCATGATCTCGTATGACAGTATCTACCAATCCGCTCTAATCTTTCTATTACAACGTGGTACACACAACACAAATAATAACCTACAGTAATATACGGTACAATGTTTCTTAACTTTGCAATCACGCTCTTCTTCGTTTGTATTGTATTATTTTTCCTGAACGTCGTGTTCGTCATTCTTATTTTCTCCTTTTTATTTTCTCCTTTTTCTTCTCTCTTCTTCTTCTTCTTCTTCTTCTTCTTCTTCTTCTTCTTCTTCTTCTTCTTCGTCGTCGTCGTCGTCGTCGTCGTCGTCGTCGTCGTCGTCTCCTTCTTCTTTTTCTTCTTCTTCTTCTTCTTCTTCTTCTTCTTCTTCTTCTTCTTCTTCTTCCTCCTCCTTCTCTCCCTCTACTGCTTCTTTTCCTTCTTTTTCTTTTTCTTCACCTCCCTTCATCAACCTCCTCCACTTTCCCTTACTTCGTCTTCTTCTTGTGCTTCTTTCTCTTCGTCTCCGTTTTCATCATCATCACCATGATCACAACTACCGCTTTCGTCTTCTCCGACTCTGCTGTGATTATCATTATCACAAACAACCCTTAGCGTCATCATCATCATCGTCATCAGTAAACCTTAGGTAACTGAATGTTCTTTGTGATTAGTGCATCAAAAATAACAATTATGATAGTTACATCAATAAAAGATACTGTAAGAAATTAATATATACATTATATATGATAGGCTACTAAAATTTTCTGATGATAAAATCCAATACATTAAAAATGAAACACAGAAACGTCATTACATATGGAGCTGATGATTCTAATTATGTAACCAATTTATTATGGTCTTCCTTAATTATAAAAAAATCTTTTAACTATAAACGATATTCTATTGGTCATTGAATAGTTAGGCCTACGTTTCGTAGGACTAGTCTTCCTTATTATCAACTTTATTCCTGTCTGACCGTCTATCTCTTTGCTCTGTCTCTGATCCCACTCTCCCTTTATAGTTTAATTATGTCTCAGATTCAAAAATCAATAAATTTAAATGCAAGGTTACAAAGACTCCCTATCAACTTTCAATTTAAATTTTTATTAATTAGCTAACAAAAATGTTTTACAAAGGTTTTGTAAAATAAATAAAAACACTCGGTAAGTTTCACAAATTTTTTAATTAACTCTGACAGCTGTTTCGACTAACTAAGCCATTGTCAAAGAGGCGAATGAATGAAAATTACTAAACACAGGCTGTGAGTGGAGTGAAGGTGGTGAACATCTGTTTAGGGCGTATCTGGAACATCTGTGTTGAGATGGTGAGGGGGGTGCAAGAGACAAAGAAAGGTCAGGTGTCTTTAAAAACTAAATACAATCATGAATGAAAAATATAAAATTAACTAAACTAAATATAATCTGAATGTAAAATATAAAATTAACTGAACTATATATAAACTGAATGCAAAATTTAAAATAATGATAAACACTCAAAATAATATAAAATAAACTAAACTAAATAACAGATTTTAATAAAGGGGATAAACAAAATTCAGTCTGTTCATTGGTTAAATTGTTGTTATTTTTTATTGCTTTTTTAATTTCTAAAATTTTTAACAAATCCATTGTTTTACCTTTTTGTATGTTGTGGAGTAGTGTTATGTTTTTTGTGTCTATGAAGTGATTGTGTTGTAAGCAATGATCTGCAATCACTTCATAGAGATTGATAGACATTGATTCATAGAGATAATATTTAGTTTTTAAAGACAGGTCACCTTCCTTTGTCTCTTGCACCCGCCCCCCTCACCATCCCAACACAGATGTTCCAGATACGCCCTAAACAGATGTTCACCACCTTCACGCCACTCACACCCTATGTTTAGTAATTTACATTCATTCGCCTCTTTGACAATGGCTTAGTTAGTCGAAACAGCTGTCAGAGTTAATTAAAAAATTTGTGAAACTTACCAAGTGTTTTTGTTTTTATATATTTTACAAAACCTTTGTATTAATATGTTTCACCAAGTGCCCAACGATTCATCAATTAATATCGTAAAATATTTTACTCCTTGGCCATGATAATTACACGGTAATTGGAAAGTTACAGTGTCCTGACTGTTTCACAGTAACAGAAGAAAGACTGTTTACTCATGGAAAACGGTACATCATTATCTAAATCTATTATCTTTTTGTGACCTTTGTTTGAGTTACACACTCGAGCGCCGTTGAATAAAATCTCTCTGTATCTGGTTTTGTAGTAAACTTCTCTCATTTAATTCGCTTACAATTAAATCTTTCTAGTAACCATTAGTCTTATATTTTCTAAAAGCTCTTATAATGTAATTCGTTGTATACATCTTTTTGAAGTTTGCTCTGGTACTAACAGTCCGTAATAACCTGAATGTTGCTTTGTGTAGAGGAAGCTCTTAAATGTGTCACAGCTGAAAAAGGATCTTTCGGAAACCAACATACTGTTACGCCGGTCTTCTTGATCGTCGTATGGTACAGTGGAAAGCAAAATACAAGTCACCAATTAAGTCACTAATCACCAGCTTTAATTATCACCATTAATCTGTTTGGAATCAAGAAGATAGTCTCTTACAACAATCAAATAAAAATTTTTCACACGCAATAAAAATGTTAACTTATATAAAACACAATTGTATTACAACTGTTCCGCACAATTATAAAACACATAACGCTTTGCTACAGTACTTCGAAACGCACTGTGTACATCGCCCAACAATAACTGACTTGACCATCGCTGACTGTCTATATTTATACCCCTATGATGTTCCAGACTAATCTGTTACTTTTGATGACGTGATAAACAAACAGGCGCTCTCGAGAATCCACTAGAAACAGTGTCCTTGAACACAGTGCGCTGACCGGTACGGTCTGGTATAGACTCGATAGTTGACGCGTAATTGTCTTTCATCGCAAAGTAGCAGCAATGTGTACGCACACACACATTACAGCTGGTATAGTCGCGATACTTGTAGGATGTTCCATATTACGTAAAATTTTGTCCGCATTACGTAACAATACTTAATATAGGCTACACAGTTAGAACCAACAGTATTGTTTCAACGATGTGTAGAGTAATCGTATTAAATTGGTGTTCATAACTGCTGTTATGTTTTCACAAAATATAAAGTTCATAGTGCTGGATACGCGAATTTGTTGTAAAAGACTGTCAGTCATACAAATTTTGTCACTTCTTACAGTGATTTAGCGTTTAGTGTACTGCAAAATATAGCCTACTAAAGTATGTACGCACAAAGCAAACAAGTACAGTTTTATAAAATAAAGTTGTTTTTATGGAGAAAATGCGAGTACCAAATTAATATATTATTAATTAAATTATAAGTCAAATCTTTAAAAATTTTAAAGTTATATTTACGCTTGCGCCGTATGTTTGGTGGGCTGTTACATACATTTGACGAAATGGTTGGCCTTGAAGAAATCTGTTGGAACGTTTCTATGTGCCATCTTCTGGACTGATGCGAAAAGTTACAACAGAAGTGGTTCATTTCGAAGAACGGCAAACACTTGCAATCAGCCGTAAAATGAAAAACTCCCGCTAAAACCTTCAGACAAACGTCATACAGACTGCGACGACGATGGTATGGATCGTGATCTTAGCACATTGGGAAAAATTGTTGAACACCAGAGAAATCGATACTTACTAAATTCATCACACTGCTATGAAACGATGCTAATCTTAATAGATCTCGTAGTTACACAAATCTCCGACGCGAAACAATCAGGAACAGTGGAAAAGAAGAAAAATAAAGTAAAATCAAGAAACCATAAGATTGAAAAATGGTCGTAGACAGATTAAGGAAAGAGACATAAGAATGGTGAACGAGGAAAGAGAGAGAGCATGAGGAAAGATAACAAAAGGAAAGAGGGACAAGGAAAAGTACGGATGGATCTATAGTCGGTAATCACGACAAAGCAAGGTAGTTTGTTAGTCGCCTATCAAATTACGTCCCCGTTCACTGATTGTGTAACCCTTGAATTTGTATTAGTGTTTGTTTCAATTGCCGTTTTCTTCGCTTTAATCGGTACTTTTTGCTATACCTCTACCTTAATATTTTTGTAATAATCTCTACCTTATTTAATGTAACTCCTTGACAACATGTGTTATCGAGAGGGGTCATACCTTACCAGACCCAGATAAGCAAGTATAAAATAATATTAAACATCCACGTCGTTACAGCATTTACTTTGTATAACACAAAACAAGCGTCTGCAAGAAACGTTGGGGTCGCAAATTATCAACGCATACATGCTAAAATTTGTCCAAACTAGGTCTTTGCAAACCATTAAAAGTTGGAATCAAAATTAGAAATTTAAAATTTATATTCATAAATCATTGTTTAACACATTACGAAATTTTTTAATATAACTAGTTCTATTCACAAGACTAAGATTATGGCTTTTCAATCTTTCAGACAGATTAAATATTATTGTATGAAAATTTCTTAAAATATAACTATTTCTGCAAGTAAAATTATATTGTATTATCATCTTACGCACGTTTCACTGATTAAATCAATATCATCAACGATTAATATATGAAAAAACAATATACGCGTATATTTGGTTTTTTTTTTTCATATATTAACCTCTGATGATGCTGATTTAGTCAGTGAAACGTGCGTAAGGTGAAAATACATTGTAATTTTACTTTCAGAAATAGTTAATATTTGAAGAATCGTTACCTTTAAGAAATAGTTAAGAGTTACTTCCAACATAAAGATGAATTATAGAGGAAAAACATAAAATTGGGACTTGACGAAAACGTATAGCAGCAGAATTAAAATGTAGAATTAGCATTGCTTTGGTGCATGGAAAGGACGTCATATTCGAAATGTGCAAATAAAACGGGTCTTGATAACTTAATACATAAAAAGTTAATTGGTGCTTAATATATTACTACTACTTCATTATAATACTACCAAGTCGATAGACCATGTGTACAGAATGCATGACCATAAATCAGAATGCTAAGGTAGGTTTTGGTTTGCGCACACGTACACACACACACACACACACACACACACACACACACACAAGCTCACTCACACACAGCGAAAAATACGGAAAGAAGAAGAAGAAAGGTAAAAGGAACGAGAAAAAAGAAGTATAAGAAAAGAAAAAAGAATGAAAGGACGATAAAGAAACTTATGAAGGTAATAACGTAGATAATCATATGACGTTAGAAAAATTTACCCATGTAGATTGAGGATCGACGTCTAGCGGCCAACTCGCGTGAGAGAAAACTCAAAACACGGCCTGTAAAAACAGCTACTAGATCTCGACGAAAACTATCATTAATTAATAATCAGTTGACTGTAGAATATCGTTATTCTGAATAACGTGAAGAAAATTTAATAGGTTTTTGGCAGTGCGGTTCTAAATGGGGACGAAAAGTTTACGTTGCACTTAAAACATAACAACACGGGGGAAGAACAACGTTTCGCTTCTCAATATGCGTAACAAAGTATGTTGTTTCCATTGTTTGACAGCCAATGTCAGTTTGTATATTCTCTCCAGTAATTGTAGTGTTCTATGGGGAAGCAACAGTGGTTACATACGTCATTGTCCGGGTTGCAAACAATGACAGAATACACAGTTGAGTGGCAGATGCCCACTCCACAACAGTGTGTACGTACGCTACAATTATTCATTGATATGAGCAGTGCCCATAGACCCACATTAATGTTGTACTGAGCAGTGTACGCACTCACGTATACACATTTAAACATTATCACAAGATATTAAATTAAATTCGTTGTGTTGTTTTTGTGACACAAAAATATTCTTCCATAGGTACAAAAATATACGTTTACACACGTTGTTCAGTGTGTACAATTTCCTATAAAATTTCAGAAAACGTGTATCTTCCATATACACACACATTTCGGAATCAATACATTAATTTATATAATTTATATAAGCTTAGTTTAAATAATTTATATAATTTAAGCCTTCTTTTGTGTGTATGCTTCTGTGTGGCTGGAGCCGCCAAAACAACTCTACTGCTATACAAATAAACGGTTTGTAGTCGAGAAGGAAAAATTGTTGATCCATCATCATTTTGCATATACATAAACTCCCATAATAATAGTCGCACTTTTTCAATGGTCAAAGGCAGATCCAGACAATACGGACAACCCCTAATTGGCTACATTTTTCAGTCCTTGTACTTGTTGTTGTACTTTATAAATAATATTAAATAATATGGTAAACATATAAGTTAAACACGTTTTAAGAATAATATGCTATACTTAGAAAACGGTTGCGAAGGGTTACACAAGCACAAAAGTTTGAGATACGCTGCTCCAGAGAGTACGAATGCCACAGTCAAGTAATCTGACCCTAAACCGTCCACCTGAAGACATAAAGCTGATACTGAGAGAAGGATGTAAACAAAGTAAAAAAGCCTTACTTACGTATAGTTAGATAAAGGAAAAAGCATCAAGCGAATAAAAGGTAGAAGTAGATAAAACGGAATATGAAGAGTAAAAAGTAGACATAGAACAAAAGAAGTTCCAATATTACTGTTTAAATTAAACCTACATTTTACGTATATAAATAAGTAGGTAACCAAAAATTAATGTATTTATTTCACATCAGATTTTATTAAAAGTTTTGACAGTATTAATGCATTTAAATTTCCAAGCATTTGGTTGCCTAAACTAGTTATAATAATTATTTTGGAAACCTTGCAGTCGTATGCAGAAACGTGTTGAAGTAATTTTAGTTGGAACAATCATTCAACAATGCAAAACAATTGAGTAACAAATGAAACTTCCATCTGAAACAACATATAGTCATCTACGTGACTGCGACTTTCTGTTGCCTAGCGACCGCAGGAAGAGCTATATAACAGGATAACCAGTATTACCCACATTTCGGGAAATGTTATCGAAAATATTTCTTATTTTGTTTAAGAACATGAGTTAATAATTCAACATATCATATACACCCGTTCGCGCGTGAGGGAGAAAAGAAGAAAGAATAGATAGACTGAAGCAGAAGGGGGCTGGCAGAGAGGGGGGAGAGAAGAGAACAAGAGAATGAGATTGTAAGAGCGGGCAAGAAACCTTTGTTTTGAAATATAGCCCCTGTTCTTAAATTTCTATTTATCTATATGTAAGTCTGTTATCACTGAGAAGCATCGCAAGGTCAACAAAGAAACACATATAGCTTCATTTACGAGGGTCATTCAATAAGTAAACAGAAAAACAGTTTTATTCTTCGTATTGTTTAAATTAGCAGCCATCCTTACTATTTCTTTTATGAATTTGCTAACTGCTATAATTTTTTATTGTTCGACTAAGCTTTTCGTCATTGCTGACATCTTCAGGTCTTAAAAACAGGTTGTTTAAGACCTGAAGATGTCAGCAATGACGAAAAGCTTAGTCGAACAATAAAAAATTATAGCAGTTAGCAAATTCATAAAAGAAATAGAAAAACAGTTGTAGAAAAGAAATTAATTTTAGCAGCTGATTGAAACTTTCAGGAGTGTTACCTGGCAACGGCGTTGTGAGTTTTGATCAGCTGTTGAATAATATATTGCATAAACATAACCAATACAGTTTTATTTACAACGGTGTCCTCTTGAGGACAGTACTTTCGAAGAACAGTGTTCTGTTATAAGATTTTTGGATTTGGAACCACTATAACCATTAAATCAGTAGATAAAGAAAGAAGAATTAAAAAATGGATCAAGTATGTAGATGACATACTAATAGTTTGGGAAGGTGAAGTAAATGAATTTAAAAAATTTACGGAAGAATTAAATAACATAGAAAAATCAATAAAATTTCAAGAAGAAATTGGAGGATTATAAATTAATTTCCTGGATATCAATATAAAAATTGAAGATAACAAACTAAAATTCGATATATATAGGGAAGAAACATACTCAGATTTAATAATTCCACAAGAATCATATCATCCAGTCAATTATAAAATGGCAGCATTAAATTCATTCTACTATAGAGCTATAAATTATCTAGAAAATGAAGAACTCAAACAAAAAGAATTAAAGAAAATACAACAAATAGCAAGAAATAATAATTACAACCCTAAAATAATTAATAGAATAGTTAAGAAAATAGAAGAAAATAAAGAAATAGAAAAGAACAAAGAAAAAACAAATGAAGAAAAGAAATATAAAGGAGCAATAACATACATAGGATATCAAACAAAAATGTTACAAAAATGCTTCGAAAAATACGAAATACAGATAGGCATAAAGAAAACGGAAAATGTATTCGAATATATAAAAAATGCTAAAACAGAAGAAATTCCAATAACAGAAAAAAGCGGCGTATACAAATTAAAATGTGGGGAATGTAATAAGATATATCTGGGCGAAACCGGAAGAAATTTTAAAATTCGAATGAATGAACATGCAAAAGGAGAAGCGGTTAAAACAACGAACTCACTATACGCAAGACATTTCAATAAATCAGGCCATAAATTCATAAATCCAAATGAAAATATGGAAATAATCAAAATAGAAAACAATCCGCAAAAAAGAAAACTAATAGAAGAACTAGAAATACTTAAACTTAAAAAAGAAGATAAGAATAAATTAATTAATATAAAAGTGGATTTTACAAATGAAGAAATATTAAACAATAAACAAAAAATAAATTAAAATAATAAGAATAACACACTAAAATTGACGAAATGTAATAAAAGGTTACAAAAAAGTTATATGTCATGAAAATAAAATAGTAACATGAAGAAAATAACGGGAGATTCATAAAATAAGTGACGGACGTTGGTAAAATTGCCTAACGGAAAATATAGACGAAGTTCCCGTGAAGAGCGGTAGCTGGTAAAACAATGAACTCACTATATGCAAGACTTTAGTAAACTCATAAAAGTGAATTTATAAATGAAGAAATATTTTAAATATAGTAAACAATAAATAAAATTAAAACAATAAAAGGAATACACTAAAATTGACGAAGTATAATAAAAGATTACGAAACAATTATAAGTCAGAAAGTAAAATAATAACATAAAGAAATTAACGGGAGATTCTTAAAACAATTGACGGACGTTGGTAAAATGCCTAACGGAAAAATGTGGACAAAGTTCCCGTGAAGAGCGGCAGCGGCAAGAACCATTAGGAGGAGCGATGACAAAAGGGGAGGGGCTAAAGTATAAAAGCCTACAACGTACAGGCGACAGACGTTGTTCAAGACCTGATGATGTCAGAGATGACGAAAAGCTTTGTCTGAACAAAAAATTGTAGCAGTTTAGCAACTTCATAAAAGAAATAGCAAGGATGGCTGCTAATTCAAATAATACGAAGAATGGAACAAGTATAGCTGTTCAAAATAATTGTAGGATATCTTAAAAAATATCTGTCAATCAAGGTGTTAGACATGGTTGTAATACATCACCCTACTCTTTTTAACATTTATATTTACGATTTGATAAGGAAATGAGAACATAAGGAAATCTAGTTAACCCTGGTATTAAGTTATCACGAGACAGATATTTGAATGTGCGGTTGTTTGGTAACGACTTGATTGTACTTCAAAATACAGAATCTGATTTGAAAACATGTGTTTTTAAGCTTCATCAGATTTGCAAACAATACAATATGTAAATCTCCCCTATAAAAACAAAGGTAATGAAATTCTAGATAAGGAGGCAATAAGGACAAAAATAATGGTTAGTGATCGAATTTCAAAACAGATGAGCCACTGTAATTACTTAGGAAATGATACTGGCTATGACAGAAATTACGGTATTGATGTTACGTTCCAGACGGTCTGTGAAAAAATCAACCGTAGTTTTAAAAACAAGGTAGGTCGAGATACAAAAAAATTAAAGTTCTACAAAGTCATGGCAGTCCCTGTACTGTCCTATGGGTGTAAAACAACACAGACAAATTCAGGCCTCGGAAATAGAGTTCTTAGAGAAGTTAAAAGGTTTTCTAAACTTTTCCGTTTAAGAAATGAGGCCATGAGAGAAGAGTTGCAAGTTTTTAAAAGCTTACAAACAACGGTGGAAAGAACACTTAGAAAGAATGTCACATTCTAGACTGGCCAAACAAGTCCGGAAATACAAACCTACAGGACACAGGTATTTGGGTAGACCTAGGAAGAGATGGCTGGAGGATCTTTGAAGGCGGAAGAGACAGCAGCTTGCCTATGGCATGATGTAAAGATGATGATGATGTAATTATATTATAATTTTAAATATAATCAAATATCTATGTTTTATTTTTATTTACTACAGTTGTAGTTATTTTGAAAATTATACCTTTCATGTGGAATGCATGGGTAATATATTACAACGTTACGCTGTGGAGCGTCGATGTTTGGTCATTGGGAGCGTGTTTATTTGGCTTATTTATTCCAAAATCTCTCGTCAGCCGTATAGTGTTATGAAGGGGACAATACAGAAAACTAAATATAAAAACGTTGGTTGATCGAATAATATTGTTAATGACAGATGGTTCGGCCTCACCTCTGGTGGTCATCTTCAGTGCATAGAAACGATTGACTAGCTGACACGACGTTCGTCAGTTAACCACAGTACTGTGGTAAAAGAATGG
Organism: Magicicada septendecula; assembly: GCA_034769895.1. Classification (NCBI taxonomy): domain Eukaryota; kingdom Metazoa; phylum Arthropoda; class Insecta; order Hemiptera; family Cicadidae; genus Magicicada; species Magicicada septendecula. Next base: position 87,056,846 of record CM068375.1, on the reverse strand, counting down.
CATTAACAACATTAGTTGACCACGACCCAATAGCACGGTGTTTATTCCCAACACTGTTAACGTTGGCTGTCAAAGTCTTAGATGCAGAATCAAATACAAAACTTTCTCTTTTCTTACTATTCCCTTAATAACACTGTTTTAACTTTTTTTACTACTTCCTACCTTTATAGAAAAATACATCTCATTAAATTATACACCCTTCCTACCCATTATACAGTATGGGAACATCAATCACTATACTCTTCAATATCAGATCTGAAATGTTAAAAAAAATTTAACTTGATCAATTTTCTGTCTATTTATTCTCGCTTCGTGTTCACTCAGAAGAGGTGAGAATAAGGAGTCATGAAGGTAAGACATCAGTCAAGCGGAATGATAACGCAAGCAAGAAATTACGGAGAACACGCGGAGAAAGAGAATGCACACAAACGGACAGAGCGACAAACCAAGAGATGGTGTGAAGCGGGAATCACACTCACAACCAGGCACAGACAGAGGGATTAAATTGTCAACCGCTTAGTTATATATGGGGAGGTTTTGTCAGCACTCAATCGGTTTCTGTCGCCGATACTTCACCTACCATTACCTTATATGCCTTCTATCATATTGTTACGACGCCGTATTGTTAACACGTATTACATTGTCTCACGGATCGTCGTATTGTACAATGGAAACAAAATACAGACACCTATGAAGCACTAATTATTAATTTTAATTGCTCACAAAAATATGAAGTCAACGGTGTACTTTCATACAGTAATTCAAGTTATATTTGTCAACACAATAATGTCAACTAATAGAGTTCCGCGTGAATTCCGCAACTAGCGGCTGGCGGCGCGTTGTACTGTCCATGCAACCGTCACACTAGACACAAAACCCGCTCGGTAAGCCTTGGTCCTTTACGGACTGTTGAGCAGAGGTTTAGTTCTGTATAATAGAGTTCCGCACTAATTATAACACGTTATATCACTTTCCACTAATCAGCAACCAACACTTGATCCGTACTCTACAATCTCGCCACGTGTAACTAACTTTTAATCCGGCCGCTGTTGGTTATAGAGGTCCCGCAGATGTTCCAGAATAATGTGCCATTCTTTTGGCGGCGTACCAGCATAATTTGCATAGTTACAAGTACTCGAATAGTCTAGAGGGTACTTCCAACCTGAGCGGCTTTGACAAAGACACTGCACATGCTCGGCTAGCTGAGAAACGCGTAGAACTTTCACGTAACTGCACCTGCCGAGTTTTCAAAGGGTTACATAGTTTCGGAGCAATATGTACCTTTATGAATTCATGGTGATTTATAAAGACAAGGAATTTTACCATGTGATTTATTGTGATGATGAAGATGGAGATAACGACGACGACGGAAAAGTCTTATTAATTAGAAAATTACACAACTTTTACTACAAGTGTTATACTATAAATAGCTTGACGTTTCATAGATATAACAATTGGTTAATCATCAGAGACTGATGCGGCGTCCGTTATGTTATTTGCTTTGTTAGACGAACTTTTTACGGGATAGCGGAAGAAAACCTGCCTCTGTACCTTAACCGTAAATCTTATCTTCTCCGTCAGAAAGTACTGTACTGTACCACAGTAACCACTCACACAGCCTCACATAATAAGCAGGCGTGGTACAAACATATATCACGCCGGACTCGATCCCACACAGGCGGCAGCGTTAGCCACCAGATACTATGAAATTACGTTTGAGTCTGTCTTATTCCTCCAAGGTAACATATTAATACTTCAGTTAGACGAGAACTACACACCGTATTTATCTCTGCTCTACAGCAATAGTCTACTATTGATGTAAGAGTGGAGCGAGCGACAGCCAACGCGGAATCGACGCTCAGAACTGACGGGTTGGATCCTACCTGTAACGCTAACAAGCTGTCACACTGTAGACATAGGTTCCACATATTCTCACCTTAAAGTTCAATAAGAGAAAGCAAATCTTTCACATAAAAAGCAACATTAATCCTTTGAATATCAGCAGCTGAATCGCGTCAACCAACGTGTCGTTGTAAGTTATTACGGAACTGTCCCAATATCCGTACACGCAATACAACACTACATTTTCCATGTTTTGAATATGCGATTGTATCGATATACTACGATGTAAAGAAGAGGAAGTGGACGAAATGTAAAGTATTGTATTTCTTAATGTAAAGCAAAAATACATGTTGTTTTCATTTATGAACTTATGTAATAATTGTTTTTGTTTGTAGCTTACGAAATAAAAGCTATGGTATGAAAAATATGACGTTTAATGTGTTACGCAATGTTTGGAAGAGAGAATATTAAAAACACAGAACATAACGTATTTTTAACAAAATTGACAACAGAAAATACAATTATTTTTAATATTAAGATTAATAAAAAACAACCTATTTCTTGTAAAACAACGTGTTAATACCTACAAGAAAAACAAGATTTGTTATCTTTTAGGTGGTCAATATTATTTTATGTTATTCTGTAAAATCTCGAAAACCTCACTGGAAGCAAATTTTGTGTGAAACACAAAACAATTGGAGACATATATAGCTTCCCGACTTCCTTCCAGTTGGTCGACTTCCAGTGATCTGCACAAAACCGAATATTAGTGAAACAACGAGTATTCGTGGAAAACAAATTCCGCCACAAAAAGGGAGATATGTATAGTAATAGCCACCCCGCATTATTTTGAGTTGGTTTTTTTACGTGGATTTCACCAAAATCCAGTATTATTTTGTAGCGGTCACAGGACCGTACGTAATATTTAAGACTAGGTTAATGAACCTAGAGGAAGCGAAAAGTGTGCTGGAGCTTAACATCACATTTTAACATAATAACAAGATTTATTCTGTCTTACGTTGGTGGCACAACTGAAGTATTGATAAACTGCATGTGGCTGATTTAAAAGATATAAAACAGACATTACAGAATCCCCTTTAACACAATGTTCAAGTTTCACATCATTCTTTACAGATAGTTATTAATTTATAATGTTTATAAATAGACATAAAAGATATATATATATATATATTTTTTTTTTCAGGCTAGCATACCCCATGAGGGAGAACAACGCGAAAATTAATAAAACCAGTAGAAATGACGCAGCATACAAAAGTTAACTCTACCACTTAATTTAAAAAAAAAACATTAATAGACTTTCAAGAATAATTATAATAAAAATAATGAGAATAAAGATAATCTGACTCCAAATAGCTGAAGCAAGGCAACCATAGTTTAGTAGAACAGTTTAACCACCACCTCATGGTGTATGTTAGACAAGTTACAATGTAACCAGTTAGAACTTTTACAAACTTGAGTTCTTATGACCTTGAGGTATTTTCAGTTCTTAATAAGTTTGTTACACGGATTGGGTTGGCAGATATTTAATGTCGAAAACAAGGGTAGCCAGTCTATGGAGTTGATGTAGTTAGAAGAGGCATAAATGAAACGCTCCCACCTATAAGTATGTAGCGACGAACTCAAGTTGAAACAGGATGAACTGTAGACGAGCAGAGGTCCGAAAGTTCTCCACGTGCTATGGTGAATGCTTACTGGAAGTCGTTCCTGGTCTTTCGGGGTATTTTTTAGGTTTTCTGTGCACTGTTTGATCTGACGGCTTCGGGGAGCGCCTTAATGTAGAACCGCTCTGCTGGTAGTCATAGGTGTTAGTATGACCACCGATCTTCCCCTAATTTCCTGGCTGAGGCAGGGACCCTGAAAGTCATGAGGAATCTACCGACGCATGAAAAGGATACAGACGCACATGACCTAGGCCGTCAGACCAAAGGAAACGTCCCGGTTGAAGTTTTCCTGAGAAATGAGACCGAAGCCGGGATTTGTCGGTCGTCCTCATAAGACAAACCTGCCCCAGTTTGTCAAAAATAAAGCCTTTGGCTAACCTTACTAGCCACATTGAATACCAAAAACACAGCAAACAGCTGACCACCAGACTGGTCACTAAATCGCGTCGCCGCAGCTTCGACAATGGCACTGGCAGGCACTGCTGCCAACCGTGTTGGTAGCCCTGAACCACATTACACGCGCCGGGAAAATTCAAAGTCCCGGCACAATTTTAAAGGCATATTGGTTTCCATGTGTAATTTTAGTTTGCATGTTAACCTGACAACGCCAATTTTTGGCGTCACATACACACATCGGAGTTATTGCTAGAAATGTTTTTCGTAAAAAAATATGACAATGATACACGATTGAAACCGTCAACAAACTAGTTTATAACATACACATATGCCTTTTTACAATTTTTATTATCTAACTAAAATTACATACGATATCGACTACATATCGATGCCAATAATCTCATAATCGAAGTATCGAAAGTGAGTTCAGGTACATGAGTTACAAAGGTCTCTTTATACCTTTCATACAATCTGCCAGAAATACAACTTTAAGATCTCAAATAGTAAGATTCGAGATCTTAAATAATTAAAAAAGTTATGGCTTTCTTAGGGAAGAACCCTGTAAGAACAAAAATTGTAAGTCATGATAGTGTTTTGGAGCAGGTATCACATTTTAATTATTCACGATGTGACATCTCGTATAGGGAGGATAACGATATCGAGAAAAAGTTAAATACATTTAATTATACTTGTGGTACAATAAGACGACTATTGAAGGTTTAAACGCAAAGGGAGACCCAGCTGAAGTTCTATAAGGTCGTGGCTGTGCCGACGTTAATGTATGAATGTAAGACATGGATTCTCCTGCAAAAGGATATTTAAAAAATACAGGCCACGGAAATGAAATTTTTAAGAGCAGTTAAGGGATATAGTTTGAGAGATCGTCTACAAAACGACGACATAAGGAAAGACCTGAAGTTACAGTCGGTTCTGGAGAGAACGAAGGAATACAGGCAAAATTGGAAGTCCCATGTGGAATGCATGGTAGACACGTGTATTTCTAAACAAGCGTTTGAATATATGGCAGTGGGTACGAGAAATCGTGGAAGACCCTGGAAAAAGTGGTAAGAGACTCAGGTAAGTCGGAACGGGCTATAGCCCAAGCCATAGAGTGAAGAGAAGGAGGAGGAGGAGGAGGAGGAGGAGGAGGAGGAGGAGAAGAAGAAGAAGAAGAAGAAGAAGAAGAAGATTGTGGGTGCTGCTATTATTTATCTAGCAGAAACATTCAGTCAGCTGTTGCAAAGGGCAACGCCACACAGCTGACACCGCTACTCTCTCACGTTATAATTGTTTATACTGCACTATTTTATATTGTACAAACTCTGTGCAATATATCACTCACACACACTGCACAACAGGAAGTGACGACGTGTTGCGCCAACAGGAATTAATCACAGCAGCATTGTACACGGAACTACGTCACAGTTTCTCCATTAATTAATAGTCGGTGCCTTGTAATTAATTAATACTCAAATTTATTTGTAATTAAAAAATGTACTTTAATAAAATGTTTGTCATACCTTTTGCATGTAATTTAGGAATATTTGTGGTACGATTCACATAAATTTTAGAAATAAAACAAGTCACAGAACAAGAATTAAATTTTATAAGACAATTGCAAAACTCACATTCACATATGCGAGTGACGAGTGGGTCATGCTAAAAAACGAATGCGGCAAGATTGAAAGTACTGAAATGCAGTTTTTCGAAGTACTTTAAGCTATACGTTGCAAGATAGAATAAGGAATGAGAATATCAGAGCAGAACTCGAAGTAGAGGAAATAGATGAAATTATTTCAGCTTACAGAAGGCAATGGTAGGATTATACTGCAAAGAATGACAGACGATCTACTGCCGAAAGCGGTACTGAACTATAAAGCCATTGGTAGAAGAGGCGTGGGTCGTCCGAGGATGAGACGGGTCCCGGAACAGGTTTATATAACCTAATCCTTGAAGAGAAGAAAAAGAAGAAGATACTATTTGCATATCCTACATTGTGACTACGATTATCGTTTCTTGTGACAGAACCTAAACCAGATTTTCTTCTTCAGCACAGGGATTATGCATACAGACTGTTCTGGACTCGTAGCTATAGGCCTTTTTAGATCTCTTTGTATATCCAGATTATTCTTTCAAGTATTGAAATATTAAAAAAATTCCCGGACTGCGTTATTAGCACATTATAAAGCAGGCTAAAGACAGAACTCACTTCTATTGCCGTTCACCGTAACAATCATTAGTTGTATCCCCAGTATTTTCATTGTCATGACTCTTCCCTTCCAATATTATTGGACAGCTAAAGACGTCATCTACGTTACCCTGAAGATAAGTCTCCATACTTGGCCTCTGATGAAAAGGTACTTAGTCCACACATAAAGTCACAATATTCACATTTAACTCTGTCCAAGACAACCTTTCGCCGCGCATGAGGTGGTTTGCAAAGGTTGATAAGGTAGTGGAGTGTAGTGCCTTTGTGTCTTCAATGTATCAACACACATGATTCATTGAAGCAAACCATACATATACAAACATCGAAGGAAAGATGGATATCCTACACGTACACACAAAAGGCCGAAAACTATATACTCTTGAACGATTGGAAATATACAAACATACAAAAAGGCATAAAAAGGACATCGTAAACGAACAGACACAATTCATATCTCACGTATTATTCGAACATATCACACCCCACACACACAGCCTCAATCCTTCAAAAGTCGACGCCGTCGCCAAGAACAAGACGGACGGCTCCCAGTGGCGCCCTCTGACGAAGCTTATAATAAGCGGAAGCTGATTCAGGTTATAAGGTAAAACTTTTACGTTTTTACTAATAACAAACATTGTGTTCCGAGTCGGTATAGTGACATGATTATATTTAGTTAATCAACGGACACGTCATGGACAACAAAATCCAAGACGATATTTGCTTCGTTTGGAGTTTCCTACTAGTTCTTATAATGTTTAATCATATTATAATATAGTTTTTCAACTTTTCGATTTTCATAGCATACAGTCAACAATAAATAAACTAATAGTTTGTTTAAACAAAGCGTTTATAAATTCACGTATAATGGAGCGCCGGTACGTATCAACAGACAGAAGCAACAAACTGACAGCGAGAAAGTTATTTATACCAGGAAGCAAACAACAATTATTTTATGTTAAAAATATTCGAACGTAAAAATAACTTTTAAAACACAAATTCCTGTTCCTTTCACAACAGTAGAAACGTTTCAGTTATTTTCTGGATGGCGCAATCAATAATATGCTGATGGCGAACAACCGGTATTCGCAATATAAATGTCCGCCCACAATCTCTGAACCCGAGCAGTAATTAAAGAACTGGGTTGAATCGAGTCTACGGCCACCTGTACCTCTTCGTTGCCTAGCGACCGTGAATTCTAACTTAGTTGTAACTAACTGTTAATAACAATATCGTATCCATAAATTATTTATCACAATCTAGTTTACAATAATAACTGCATAACCACAAATATACACAGATCTTATGACTACATAAGACGTGTAATCAGTTTCAAGTTCTCAAACGCCTGACAGCTTTCACTGTATCGTTTTATATTTCTTGGCATTTAGTAAACGCAATGACATATATCTGTGTATTGAATTCATAATTAATTAGTAGCACAGCATATATAATTTTGACTATCTATGCTATAAAGATTAGCATATATAAACTAAATGATCCGGTTTTGATCTTCTAATCTACCATAATGCCGAGACGAATTTACTACTTATCAACCCGAGGTAAATCTACCACGGGCAAATATGTACTGGCGATTACGTTTGGTATAATAATGCGATAGTTGAAGCACTGTACTCACCATATTTTGTCTCTACATGTGACGAAAGGGTCGAGTTATCCGACTACGCAGCCTGTATTAAGCCACTTCGGTGGTGAACCATTAAGTGCAGTCATTAGCAACCAATTGGTAGTCATGAAAAAGTACGAGATATTTATGAGTTAGTCTAATTATTGAGCATTCGAAGATAAGACCGTCAATTAATCACTCACTTGTAGATTTTAACCCTTCCTTTATTGTTACGACGGTCTAACTGATCGTCGTATGGTACAGTGGAAACAAAATACAAGACACCAATGAAACCACTAATCACCAGTTTTAATTAATCACAAATACAGTTTGTAATCGACTTGCGCAATAATCCGAGCAAAATTTGTCCACACGCAAAAATAGTGTCTACTAATAGAGCCCCGCGCAATTATAAAACAATAACACTTCGCCACAATACTTCGAAACTCACTTGAATAAATCGCCACTTAAACTGACCCCTAAGCGACAGCTGTCGTTGTTTAAATAGATAGCACGAGTGTTCCAGAATAATCCATAATACGCGTCAACGGTACTCGAAAACACTAGAGCGTATTTATTGCGGCCTCGAACACAGTGGATGACCGGTGAAGTCTGGAACAGCCTCAATAGTTGACAGATATTATTATTTGGTTCTTGGATTTCGTTGTCCATGACGTTTCCGTTACTTAACTAAATACAACTATTTCATTAACGACTCGGAACACAAAGTTTTTTTATGAGTGAATTTGTACGTTTGGACTATAGTCCGTCTTGCTGAGTTAAATGCTTGCTGAGTTGAATTTAACTCAGCAAGACGGGCTACAGTCCAAACGTACAAATTCACTCATAAAAAAACTTTGTGTTCCGAGTCGTTAATGAAATAGTTGTATTTATTATTTGGTGTTCTGCCCTAAGGCAGGTCTTCAAATGGTAAGAGTTCTCCAAGCTGTCCTATCCCATGCCAGTCTTTTTGTTCCTTCTTAACACCGTCTGATTTTAATGCTACCTATTAACTTAATTCTTCTACGCCCTCTTCTTTTTTTTACCTTCTATGATTCCCTCCAGGGCAGTTGTAAGCAAGCAGTCTCTTCTTAAACAGTGACCTAACCAATTCCTTTTCCTTTTTTCTGTTACCTTCAGGATTCTTCTCTCTTCCCCTGTTCTTCTTAAAACTTCATCATTCCTTCCTTTGTCAACCCACCTCACTTGTTAAGTGTCGCGTAATTGTGTTTCTTCTCGAAGTAGCAATGCGTACGCACACAAACATTACAACTGGGCTGTGCTGGGAAACATGCAGACTTTCTGCAACGGTGTAACAATATACACTACAGCAGCGTGTAACATCACCGTCTACACTTCACGTATTAGGCTTGGCACCTGCTACGGTATCCATCTCTTCCGCAGACTACTGAAGCTTTGCTTTCAGTTGTAACCTCTCTTCATTCGTTTCTCTGTGTGCTCATTCCATCGCGCTGTGTATTCATGAAGGCTAAAGAGTCGTCAGTTTTCTTATATTCTTTCCTTCCTTTTATGTGTGACTACACACATTCCCCGACGCATAAATTTTATTTCGTGAGTCCGTATTCAACTTTGTTACAAAAATTTAGGTGCATAAGTTTGAAGCAATACAAGTGTGGAAGACAACATGAGCACATATCTTCTTCAAGCTTTTGTCTGTACTGTAGTTCCGAAAATCCGAGAATATCTGTAGATTTCCTCACTGTCTTACTATAACCGTAGAGTTTTCATTAGGCTAGATAACTGAAGTGGTTGAACTGTTGTAGTGTCCCCCGCTGTCAATTGATAATTATGGTGCGTACCAGATCTTTCTGGATGATACGTTGATATTGTTATCGCCTATCCTTTACATAGTTAAATTAAAAAAGTAACTATAATTTTCTTCTATTTACCTTAACAAATCTTATTGCTTTGTAGAAATGATCTAGGTAAAAATTTATTCTCCTATATTCTAATGTTAGTGTCAGGCACGAAGAGATAATTGGATCATTTTACGATAACTAAATTCGTAAGTAAGCAATTGTAGACAGAAATGAATTGTGATAAGTGAATGAATCTGTTACTCTATATTAATTATAGAAAAAGTAAATTGTTTTCGCAAGTTACGTAAACTAGAAAAAGTAATAATAAGTAAAAATTTATTTGCATATAATGCAGTTAACAAGTTTCAATGATTTGTGTAAATAAGTACATTACTTGTAAAACACTGTTCATTATAGTCAGTGCCTGAAGATGGGAAACAGAGTTTTCCCAATACGTGTACTATATTTGCCTGCAAGTAAGTATACGCGTAATAATATTATTACAAAAAACTATGTTAATAATTTATGTCTGAATTTTCCTATAATATATGCAAGATATAATATTACATGATTATATTATATGGTTGTGTGTGGTCCTATATAAACGTTAATTCCGAATGACAAATTGTCTACACCCAAGAGGTATCACGTACAGATAATCGTCTTCAGGCCACAGTTGTGACAAGAAGTTACCCATGGAATCTGTTCTTGTCACTTCAACTGAGAACGCCTCTATTTGAATTTTCAAACTAACGGCCTTGCCGCCACCGCCTTAATGGCTGTAAAACACACACACACATATACACAAATACACAATAGTTCAGATTTGCCGGTTTCTGTGGTGTAAATGTATTTATGTAATAAATTGTAGGTTCTAATTGCTTATTTCTTATAATTGCGGTCTGGTAATATTGACTTACTTATCATTTACTTTTTAGAGCGAGTAATTGATATTGACATTAGCATGAGAAAGTTATTTAATAGACGTGTTTTTTTTTAATAGCGTTAATCAATCTTGCCACAGTTTACTTCTTGCTGTTTAATAACTCAATCCAATGTACTATCCACGTTATGAACTCTATCGGTTAAGGAAATATGTTTAAGTAGAGATGTGACAGACTTTCTTGGTCGTTGAGCTGCGCCAAGCGAGCGAATGAATTACCCCCACTTACAAGTATAGCTGTACATATTCCCTCACTTACCCCCACATAATTCATAATCTGTACCTGGGACAGAAACTGAGTGTACAAACCGGAAAGGAGACTTCAGAAGGATTTAAAATTGGAAGAGGAGTAAGGCGAGGATGCGGTATGTCACCAAATTTATTTAACATGTATATTAATGACTTGATTAGGAAGTGCTTTGACAAAACAAGAGGTATGAATGTCGGTGGAAGAAGAATTGAATGTATGAGGTTTGCTGATGACATGGCTGTTTTAGCAGCAAAGGAAGAGGCAATGAATGAAATGATAAGAGATTTGAATTTAGTTTGCGATGAATATGAAATGAGGATTGATAAAAAAAAGTAACTGTATGGTAATTAACAGAGAAGGAAAAAGGGAAGAAATAAAGAAAAGGCAAGACGAAATACAACTGGTGGAGTTGTTTAAATGTCTTGGAAGCTTGATAAGTGGAGATATGTCCTGCACTCGTGAAATTAGAGCAAGAATTGCTATAGCAAAAAAGGCATTTAATGGGAAGAAGAGACTTATGTGTGGCAAAATTAATAAGAATTTAAGAAAAAGGTTAGCCAAATGTTATGTGTGGAGCGTTGCTTTATATGGTCCAGAGAGATGGACACTGAGGAAAGATAATGAGAAAAGATTAGAAGCATTAGAGATGTGGACTTGGCGAGCAATGGAAAAAGTGAGTTGGGTTGATACAGTAAGGAATGATGAAGTTTTAAGAAGAATAGGAGAAGACAGAAGAATCCTGAAGGTAATAGAAAATAGAAAAAGGGATTGGTTAGGTCATTGTTTAAGAAGAGACTACTTGCTTACAACTGCCATGGAGGGTGTCAAAAAGGAGAAAAAAATAAGAGGGCGTAGAAGAATGATGTTAATAGATAGCATTAAAATCAGAGGGTGTTATGAAGAAACAAAAATACTGGCATGCCATAGGACGCCTTGGAGAGCTGTCACCATTTGAAGACCTTCCTTAGGCCAGAACAACAAATAAAACAAGTATAGCTAAGTTGTCTATAGTGGAGAGAAGGGCAGCCAATGTTCACACTATGAAACACTGTACAATACTGCTGTGCGCATGTGCGAGATGAATGAAAATTTTGTTAGCCTCGCAACGAGGTGTTTGTTCACTGCGCATCTCGAAGCCACTGTTCAATTTCTACCGTGAAGTTTATAGCTAACTAAAGTTTATGACATTCTGGCACATTGATTTGTTCAACGTTCACTTATGACCGTCTGATTGATAAAGAGAGCTCAGACTTACGATTATAGCCTACATTTCTGGCCGTACAAACCTATCGAAGATTGATTAAACAATCCTAAACTAGTCAACGATTGTTTTAACAGGCTGGTCGTCATCTTCACAACATGAAAAATTACTTGCATATTTTGGCGATTTGTATCGTTTATCGAACGCTTTTCACAAATACACTAATTAATTGTTCTTGATTCGCAACATTTCTCACTAGATGAAAGCGTTTCTTGTTACTCTGTAATTATTTTTACTTTGGAGTAATTAGCAAAGAAAATACTGCCACTTTCTATGTTCAGGAATCAGTATTATCACGGTCCACGTGTCCAGTATTTCACCACCCATCCATTCAATAATGTACCATTCAATAATGTACTATGTTTTCGCGTGCGGTAATTCGTTTCCGCACACTATCACGAAACATATAGTTTTGCGTGCTTCTAAAATTCCTGGATGTATTGGCAGAACACAGACTAATAACATACACCATGTACAAAGATATTACCCCTCTTGACTTCACAGAAGGTGATACACTGGTCTGGTATTTCCGATTAAAGAAAAGAAGGTGTGCAATATATTTTTTTTTTAATTTACGTTTATTATAAACTGTATGTACCGAGGTCTGACACAAAAATAACGAGACTGATGCTGTAATTTTGTTTATCTACCTGATACGTACAATTACTGGTGGCCTTCAAAGTAGGACCCCATTGAGTCCACACACTTCTGCATACGTTCCTTCCACTGCTCAAAACATTTCTGCATATCGCTTTCCGTCAGGCTGCGCAGGAGCTCCGCCGTTTTCGCCTGTTACTCTTCCACCGTTGAAAAATGGGTCCCTTTTAGCGCGGACTTGACTTTGGGGAATAGGAAAAAATCGCACGGTGCTAAATCGGGGGATATGGAGGATGTTCAAGGACTGTGATGTTTTTACTGGCCAAAAATTGTTTGATTGACTGATAACGCATTGTGGGCAGGCGCACTGTCCTGGTGCAAGATCCACCCATTCTTCCATAATTCAGGGCGCTTCTTTCTAACACGTTCACGCAATTTTTCCAAAACGTGTTTATAATATTGTTGGTTAACTGTTTGACCACTGGGTACCTATTCTGCCATAACGATGCCCTGGATATCGAAGAAAACGATAAGCATTGGCTTGAACTTCGAACAACTCATGCGTGCTTTTTTGCTCTTGGGGAAGATGGTCTTTTCCAATGCACTGATTGCCGCTTTGTTTCTGGATCGTAAGTAAATATCTACGTCTCATCCATGGGCTCTCCATCAATCCGTTCCAAAAGGTCACAACAAAGTTCCGTTCTCCTTTCCTTCTGTTCATCAGACAAAACTTTCGGCACCATTTTTGCACACACCTTCCTCATGTTCAATTCTTCTGTTAAAATACGTCGAACACTTTCTCTGTTCATATGCAACATTTCAGCAATAGCACGGACACTCAATCTTCGGTCTTTTCGTATTGTGTCTCGAAGTTTTACAATGTTTTCGTCGATTGTTGATGTGCGTGGTTGGCCTGGACGGTCGTCATCTTTCACGGAGACCCTGCCTTCTAAAAATCTCTTATGCCATTCAAAGCGACGTGCACGCGACAAACATTTATCCCCTTAAACTTCCAACAACATTTGGTAAGTCTCTGTTGCCGACTTTAAGTTTCACGAGAAACCTGATGTTAACGCGCTGATCACTTTTCGTATCCGACATTTTCCGGCGAAGCGTAAAAACAAGACTGTATTCAACTGCTCTCTCACTGCGACTGAGCAATTGAGCGACTTGTAAATTGTCACCGAGTAAGAATACAGTTCAAGGTCGAACACAGTGCACGCGCAATACAACACGATAAGTAGTACCTTAGTAATGATAACAGTCTCGTTATTTTTGTATCAGACTTCGTATATAGCATAGGTGGCTCAGTAGACCAGTGGGTATGGCACCAGGCTACTAACCTAGAGGTCCCGGGTTCGATTCCCGGGCCCGCACCATAAAATCAAGGTGCGTTATTCAGCACCCAGGTCGACTCAGCCTGTTGAAAATGAGTACCTGGGATAACATCCTGGGGATAATAATGGGCGGCTGAAGCGTAGTGCTGGCCACACTGCCTACCTTGTACGGCTCGCATAAGCCAGGCTACCCTGCCTTCTCTTACACTACTTCAGGTGGTACACACGGGAGCCATTATTATTATGTATATGTTGTACTGCTGTTAAAATGCACACAGTACATAAGAGGTAAATAATCAATTTTAAAAGAAAAAAGATACAAAATTAATATTAAAGGGAACATATGTTTTAGAATGTAAACAGAAAACATTGGGAATATTGACTTACTCAATCAACATAGAGGTCGATTCCTATATGATGTAAAACCATATTTAGTTATATGTTCAGAAAATAATATATGAAATTGAAATGAATGTAATAAGAATAGTAAAGAGTAATAAAATTATAACTTAATAAATAACCAATAGAATTACGAATATTAGAGGTAAAATAAAGATGTTTAATAAGAAATAGAAAAATGATATATGTTTTAATAGTTATATGATAAACAGATGTAAATAAATTAGGGAATTATCATAGTGGCAAATTGTTAAGTTGTTAAGATTTTGTTTGGTATAGTGATGAAGGAAATGTAATAGTCTTCAATTATATTTAATACAAATAACATCATTAGTCTTCAATTATATCTGATAAAAGAAACATTATTAGTCTAAAATTAAATATCTAATAGTAACTAAATGAAGAATCTTAAATTATATTAAATAACAGTTGTACATCATAAAGTTAATGTAACGTGGAAAAGAAAATAAAGTAAAGGATTTTGAATAGTGATACCAGAGTTTGATTATAATATTTAATAAATAAATAATAATACAAAAAATATAACAATATCCTTGATAGAACGACGACAGAAGAGGAAAATCTTGGACTGGAGAAGAGATTAAGTGGCCCTAAAGAATAATTAAGTGTTCCAAGGAGACATCGGTGTTGCAGTAGTCCTGGAGAGCGGCATTCAGCGGTGAGAGCAATAAGAAATTTGGGTGAAGAAACAGATTGCCAAGCTTAATATTGCTGTTGAAGAAAGGTAAACAACAACCAGAAGTGAACCCGTGGCAGCTAGAAGAATTCAGAGACGGTTAAGTTACATTAGTATGTTAGTTATTTTTTACATAGTTAATTATCAAAATACTACCTATTAACTGAATCTGGGTTGGTTTAAAGAAAAGAAAATAATAGATACAATCGTAAATACGAGCAAATAACTTAATAATCATTAACCCTGAGAGAAAGAGTTTCTTTACATGTACTATTAAATCATTACCATACGTATAAATAATTACAACACCTAAAGGACGCATCCAACGTGGGGCAAATATTATATTATATACCTACAAAAAATAACAGTACAATATATAGTATAGATATATCACATTTCACATTATATATTATACTTCAGATATGGATGTAGATATATATTTGAGTCCCCAGAATCTTTTTTTTTTGAAATCGAAGAAGAGAATTTATATTTAAGCCTTAAATAAATATGAACAAGACTGTAGTCTGATGCCCAATCCTCTGCCTACTGTATACATCCGCCATACCAAAAATACAAAATATTACAATACGTACTTTAGTTGATGATCAGCCGTAGCGGAGTTGACTAACATGCAACAAGAAAAGTCCACGAATGAGTAAGAAATTGACGTGTACTGTTGATCGAAAGTAAATCAGTACACATGAATGTCATAAACAAAAGTGTATCAGAATATCAGCATGTCATGTTAAATAGCAACATATGCTAATACCACTCTACATCTTGACACGAACGTAGATGGTCAATTGAAACGAAAGACTTACACAAAAGTAAAAGCAAAAAAATGAGTATAAAGTATAGAAAGTCGAAATGGTTAAAAAATATTAAAAATTATCTATCAGTAGAAAATACGTTATTGGTGTAAAATAACAACAACTTTGCAATATGCCGCGCTATTCTACCTGCAAACCTTAATGAAGAGCATTGAGCTTAACGACTACTGTGCTAAAAGAATTAACGTACGCTCATACTGTAGTTGAGAGATGCGCGGGCCTCAAAGACTGTCACACAGTCACACACACACTCTCTCTCTCTCTCTCTCTCTCTCTCTCTCTCTCTCTCTCTCTCTCTCTCTCTCTCTCTCTCTCTCTCTCTCAATCTCTCTCTCTCTGTCTTAAACATACACGCAGCACCGTCGCCTGACTTAGAAACTTAGAATAAACTCGCAGGAAACAGAATTTGCATAAAACGTAATGCTTTATTTTAAGTTTTGCACAGATTTAATTGTAAGATCAAAAAATCTAAACTTTCGGAATAAAGTCCTTCGAGGAATTGTCGATACGCCACAAAGACCTGGACCTGCATACAATCGACGAAGAAATTAAAAACTTCTTGTAAAAACAGAAACAAGGACTGGCTGACCGTGTGAACATCAAGGACCGCGGTTTCTGGACAATCAGAAGCTAAGAACGCGCAAAACAACTAAACCGTTTTGTTTAATGTGATCAGCGTAGTGCGGTGTCTACTACAAACCCATAGTACTTATAAAAGAATCCAATTTGGTTAGTGTGATCAGTGTTGTGCGGAGTCTACTACAAACCCATAGTACTTATAAAAGAATCCAATTTGGTTAGTGTGATCAGTGTTGTGCGGAGTCTACTACAAACCCATAGTACTTATAAAAGAATCCAATTTGGTTAGTGTGATCAGTGTTGTGCGGAGTCTTCTACAAACCCATAGTACTTATAAAAGAATCCAATTTGGTTAGTGTGATCAGTGTAGTGCGGAGTCTACTACAAACCCATAGTACTTATAAAAGAATCCAATTTGGTTAGTGTGATCAGTGTAGTGCGGAGTCTACTACAAACCCAAAGTACTTATAAAAGAATTTATGTTCAGCTCTTGGGCCGTGGTCTATTTCTTCGATCTGTCTTTGTCTAAACGTTTCTGCCACAAACCGGAGACCTTCTTCAGTAGAACAAACGTTTACCAAATATTTGACAAAGGGTGCACAGCCAAACGCATTCCTGTCCGAGGTGAAAGCAAACGTTCGTTGCTTATGTAGTAAAATGAAGTATTTATGTTGTTGAGCTAAATGACATGACTGAGCGAACTTTAACATAAGTTTGACGTAATTGTTCAGAGACAAATTCGGGGTTGCCACAAACAGCTAGGCCCAGTAAAAAGAACGGTAGAAAAATATTCTTTCAAATTTATTTAAGTTGTACACTCTTATCGTCTTTGGTAGTTAACAAATCGAAATCTGTTCATTTGATCTTATCAATGTAAACAATGACCCCAGCCTAACGAATTCCTGGTTCTTGTATATTTAGTAATGTTCCGCTGGCATAAGATATTGTTACGTAATGGGGAAACGTGTTACGTAATACAGAACGTTCTACAAGTTTCGTGAATATTCCAGCTGTAATGTGTGTGATCGTACATAATGCTGCTACTTTGCGGTGAAAAACAATTACGTGTCAACTATCGGGTTTATATCAGACCGTACCGGTCATCGCAGTGTGTTCAAGGACACTGTTTCTAGTGGATTCTCAAGAGCGCCTGTTTGTTTAACAAGCCATCTAAAGTGACAGATTATTCATTTACACAGTGCATTCGAAGTATTGTGGCAAAGTGTTATGTGGTTTATAATCGTACGGGACAATTGTAATACAATAATTCTGTTTTATACTAGTTGACATTTTATTGCGTGTGAACAATTTTTATTTGATTTGTTGTAAGAGACTATCTTGTTGATTACAAACTGTTTAATTGTGATAATTAAAGCTGGTGATCAGCGACTTAATTGGTGTCTGGTATTTTTTTCCACTGTACCATACGACGATCAGTTAGACCGACGTAACAATATTGATTTCATCAGTTGGCAGATTTTTTTTTTTCAAAACAAAAGCAATTTTTGGTTGACAAAAAGTGCTGTCTATATGACGTCAAGATTATTGTAATTTGGACGACAGCACAAAAGACAAGCGTAGATATTCTGACAGAACGTTTCCATCATTTGCAGACAGCGCATACAGTGTGTATTTTCCGGTGACACACTCGTGTGTATGATATTTTCTTCGTGCATTATTCAATAACAAAAATTCGTAGTAACAATATATTTTACATTGTCGCTACCGTTTCAAACAATGATGGCATTGTTCTCAATTTAAACAGACCGTTAATGAGTTTTGTCCCGAACTAACAAGCGTGACACATGTCAGTACCGCGTTCTCTCCCTATGGCCAACTAATAATGTAATAAAATATGTACTCACTTTGTTGTAGTTAGCTTAACGGATTCGTATGTATTTTTGTTGTCAATGTATAAGGGTTTTACCCTTGTGTAATTTTTTTAAAATTTAACATCATTGCAACTATTTAGAAACTATCTAGCAATTTTATCCTAATACATAAGTAACAGTGTGTAGGATAATTTCCCGCTGGAGCATTCCTCAGTACAGTAACACTTCACTTTGTTCATGTGCTGAGAATTGCTGTACATATTTTGGGTCACTAATTCAAATGGTTTCTGTGTCTGCAATCGCCGAACGTGTCCAGCATTATCAAGCAGTTGTAGCACTTCAATGTTTACGTGTTCGTGACGTTTCCTTTTATATTTATCCGCAACCCGTTTAATCTCGTCAGCAACCGTAGGCATTTTCAGGTCCCGAAGGATGTCATCATTTCTTATATACCATGGTGAATCAACAATACTGCAAAGATTCTTATTTTGATAAGTCTGAATTATATTAATGTTACTTTTCATAGTACAACCCCGAAGCTGTAGACCATACACCCAAACTGGTTTCAAGAATTGCTTGTATAACAACAGCTTGTTATGCAGCAACAGCTCAGAGTGTATAGTTTAATTCTTTAATGCCATTTAATTATTCCATATCTGCCCCTTCTTGTTTTCTTGCTTCTCTCCTGTTTTCTCCTTGACCTTCTCCTTCTATTAACCAGACAAAACTTTTGGTGTTAAGAAAAATTAAAATTTTGTCAGTGTTGGTCCTGTAATTTCAGTGATGCCAACATAGTCAGTTCGTCCACAAATTAACTTAATATTTTTCTCTTTGCTGTTCTCCTGTTTCTCTGTTATTTCTTTCTAATTTTCCATTTTTTAATTAATTTCGGTCTGCAGCTTCTCATTTAATTATGCTTCTTTGGAACAGAATGAAGAATGAGAACATAAAGTAGTGTCCAGTTAACCCAAGCTTTGAAATTTTTCCCACAAAAGTTGAGTATCGTGTGGTTTCGATTATATTTTAAGCTACTTTACACCGTGCATATACCGGGGTGGGTTGGCAATCTGGTAATGTGCAATGAAATCATTTTGGCAAGCTTCTCGTTTACGGAATTCTTCATCGTCGTAACGATTTTTTACTCTTGATTGTGCCTTGACGTATGATGTGTGACACGTCATATTCGAGTCCCCGCAAAACGCGCCCAAAGTGCTACTATTTTCGTTCTCTTCTAAATATTAAAACTCACTCCCTTATTTTTTGTCAACCATTTCTACAACTTTTGACTATCCGTGACTACAAGAAAACCATTCGATTTATCCAAAATTCTATAGAATCTAGAATGAATTAAAACAGATTATAATTTTCAAATAATTTTAATTAATATTACGTAGATGAAACAGTCCTGCTTTGCTGTATGCAGATGATGTGGTTATACTACAAAATGATGAAGCAGACTTATAACGCTCTGTGTACAGACTACATAAACTGGAACGACAATACTAAATCCTAAAGACATCTACCAACAAAACAAAAGTTATGGCTCACTAAAGGAAAATTTCTAGTACGCTCAAAGATTGTTATTGAGGATAAAGAATTAGAACAGACCTCAAATTTTAACTATTTAGGTGGTAATATAAGTTTTGACGTTGACAAAGATATACAAAATAAAGTCAATAGACTTCAACAAATACGTGGAACTATAAATAGAAAACTACAAAATTAAACGAGACGTGAGGCAAAATTAAATTTTATAAAAATGGCTGTTCCAATTCTATTATATGGCACTGAATCCTGGATTACAAAACAAAGAGATAAAAGCAACATGTAATCAGCAGAGTTGAGATTTTTAAGAACTGTTAAAGGATGCACAAAAAGGGATTATATAAGAAACGGAGATATAAGGGAAGAATTAAATATACATAATCTAAATGAGAAAATTTAAGAATGCAGAGGAATTGGAGACAGCATTTAAGTCCCATGTATGAAGATAGAATACCAGTAATTGTAAACAAGTACAAGCGTTCTGGAAGAAGGGATGTAGGAGGACCAAGGAAGAAATGGGTCTGATAATTTGAAGTCGGAACAGACACAGTGCCTAATCCCTGAAGTGAAGAAGAAGAAGATGCATCGTTTCACAGTAATCAAAGTTGATAATAAATATTTGAGAACATTTTCAAATTCGCATAAAATGTTGACGTTAAAAGTTTCTGTTCCTGGTTCTGTTTAACGCGTTTCAAAAGCTGTCAAAACTTTCAGCCCCTAAATATTTCACGTATTCACAAATACGCAACCGCTACGCAATTTCGCAACCGCTGTTAGACACCCGCTCGCTCCTACGTAACAGCTCGTTCGTGCAACATTCCATGAAAATAACTGTCCGCCCACATTAAAAAAAGTTACGTAATAATTAGAATCCAAGCTGAATCGAGACTATGGCCACCTGCTACTAGACAAGCCATCGCCACTGATCAGTCTTGCCAACGTTACAGATACCAAATGCCGCAGTTACTTTATTACGTGCTTTTTTCACGTAAAAACCGTGCCAGCATTATCAAAAATTTATTAAATACAACTATTATATTAACGACTCGGAACACAAAGTTTTTTTATAAGTAAAAACATAAAGTTTTACCTTACAACCTGAACCGGTTTTCACCTTTAAAAGGCTTCTTCAGAGGTTGCCGCTGGTAGCGCTGTCCGTCCTGTTGTGGGCGACGGAATCGAATTTCGAAAGATTGATGTTGTGTGTGTGGGGTGAGATGTGTTCGAATAATGCGTGCGATTTGAATTGTGTCTGTTCCTCTTGGATGTCGTTTTTATTTGTTTTCGTGTGTTTGTATATTTCCAATTGTTCTAGAGTGTCTAGTTTTCGACCTTTTCTGTGTACGTGTAGAATGTTCATGTTATTGTCGATGTTTTTGTATGTGTGGTTTGCTTCAATGAGGTGGTTTGCAGAGGTGGATTCTGTAGTGGAGTGGAGTGTCTTTGTGTGTTCAATGTATCTCTGTTTGAAGCTACGTCCTGTCTGGCCTATGTAGAATTTGTTGCAATTTGAGCAATTTAGTTTGTAATCACCGGGTAGATTGAATTTGTTTTGTGTTTTGTGTGTGTGTTTTGATAGTGTGTGTTCTGTTTTGTTAGTAGTTTTGTAAGCGATTCTGTATCCTGCTTTTTTGAATTTGTGGGCTATTTGTTCAGTTTGTTTGTTGATGTATGTTAGTGTTATGAATTTGTTGTTTTTTGTCTTTGTCTGTTGTTTGTTTTGTGTTTTATGTAGGAGTTTACTGACTATTGTTCTGTCATATCCGTTAGATTCTGCTAGATATTTTATCGTGTTTAGTTCGTCTTTGTAGTCTTTTTAATCTAAGGGGATGTTGTTAAGTCTATGTATCATGGTTCTGAAGGCAGCTAGTTTGTGTTGTATTGGGTGATTGGAGGAGTTGTGTATTAGTGTGTATTAGTTGGTTTTCTGTATATACTGAATTTGTGGCTGTGTTCAAGTTTTGTGATGGAGAGGTCTAAGAAGTTTATGGTATTGCTGTGTTCGTATTCGGCAGTAAAGGTTATGTTTTTATGTATTTTGTTTATGTGCGTTAGTAACTGTTCACATTGTCTTTTGTTTCCCCTGTATAGTATTAGAATGTCATCAACGTATCTGTGTCAATATAGTATTTTATGTGAGTGTCTGTCATTGTTTGTTAGTATTTTTGTTTTTTCTAAGTGTTGGAGGAAGACTTCTGCTAGAATGCTGGATATGGGGGAGCCCATGGGTAGACCATCATTCTGTGTGTAATATTTATTGTTATAAGTAAAGTAGTTTTGTTTTGTGATAATGTTCAGAGTTTCTGTTATTTCGTTGATAAGTTCGTCTGGTGTGTTGTTCTGTTTGAGTTTGTTTTGTAGGATGGTGATTGTTTCAGAGATGGGGATGTTTGTGTACAGGTTTTTAATGTCAAAGGAGGCTAATGTGGTATTATGGGGGATGTGTATGTCTTTTATTTTTGTTACTAGGTCTGTTGTTTTTTACTGCAATGTTGTTGTCTAGTTGTGTGTGTTGTCTGATAATGATAAGGCCGAAAACTAGACACACTAGAACAATTTAAAATATACAAACAGACGAAAACAAATAAAAACGACATCCTAAACGAACAGGCATAATTCAGATCGCACGCATTATTCGAACACATCTCACCCCACACACGCAACATCGATCTTTCGAAATTCAATTCCGTCGCCCACAACAGGACGGACAGCGCTACCAGCGGCAACCTCTGAAGAAGCCTTTTAAAGGTGAAAACCGGTTCAGGTTGTAAGGTAAAACTTTATGTTTTTACTTATAAAAAACTTTGTATTCCGAGTCGTTAATATAATAGTTGTATTTAGTTAAGTAACGGACACGTCATGGACAACGAAATCCAAAAATTTATTACTCTAATAAATAGTAATACTGTTGTACCAATATTATAAATTTCCAAACATATTATTATTGATCTCCAATTTAAAATTTTCAAAACAAAAACAATAGGTTTCCTAGTGAAGACAATACGAAAAACTTCCAAAACAAAAATTTTAATAGATGACTAAATTATGACACAGATATCAGTTCTATCTTTTTGTGTGAGGATAGAAAATTTATAAAATCTTGAGTTATTATTAAAATTTTATGTCTACCTTTTGGACTGTCTTCTTCTTTTAGATCTTAGAATAAGGTTGTGGTTTTTCAAAAAAAAGTGAGAAAAATTATGATACACTCAAATATTTGTGCTTTGTTTGTGAACAGAGCGACAATTATAACAAGAACATTTAAAACCCATTAACCTAAGATGCAAACCAAACAGAAAATAGCATGGATACACGAAAAGAATGGCACAGGAAAGATTGTCAAGGGACAATCTATGGAATGGACCCCACTAGGAAGAAGGAAAAAGGAAGACCACCTATCACCTGGATAGAAGAAAATTCAGACTATATTGAGGGACAAGGAATTAAAGATCTTTGGATGACAAACAGCAGTAGAAGATGAAAATTCAACCAATTCTGTAATCTTTGGTTCCGAAAAATGTGTAAACATTGTACAGCCATAATAATAAAAAAAATATAATTAAATCACTACCGACGCAAAGTTTTTTATGGGTAAAAACGTAAAAGTTTTACCTTATACCCTGAACCAGTTTTTGCTTATTATAAGCTTCGTCAGACAGTGCAGTTTATACACATAAAAAACTTTGTGTTCCGAGTTGGTAGTGATTTAATTATATTTAGTCAATCAACGGACACGTCATGGACAACGAAATCCAAGAATAAACAAAAAATAATAATCTAGATGCAATGTAGGCAAGGGTAGCAAAATCTCTGCATAGAGTATTCTTGAAGAAAGTGGTCAGGCAACAGACGAAGAAAAGGTTACCCAACAGAATAATCGAAACTGATCAATAGTAGTAGTCGATCTCAAGACCGGTAGCAACATGTCCGTGCTGCCTACAGACCTCGACGTTCAACGATTCAACAGTCGTAGCGTCTGCTCGTAAAACGCTTGTCGCCTTTGCTTTATGACAGCGTTCGCTCCAGCGTAAACATTTTCATATAAAACACTCCGCTCTGTCGTAAATTCAGTGTGTTTTACTTTACTTTTGACACGCGTTGGTATACGTGTTAGGTTTGCAGAGTGACACGCGGGAACTATGCTGATTAATTCCGCACGGCAGCTTCAACATTCACGTTTCTGGATTTATTCAACCGGCAGTGCTTCATAATCTTTACAGTTGTTGGCGAATTGTATAAACCAGAATAGAATTGTAATAAAAATGTTCTTATTAACTCACGCGTTCTGTGAAATGCTGTATATAAGCATTATTGATCTCAATATTTTTATACGAATAAGGAAATTATATGTTTTTACCGTAAACATTTGAAACATTGCAACACAAATGTAATACATCAAAATGTTGTCATTAAATCTGACTCGATAATGGTTAACATTTTGTTTTAAATGTAAACCAAATAATACGTATATATAATAGCGTGGAAACATGTTATTAACTTCTATTTTGATAGAATAATTTCTATGTACTTCATTTTCTACCCCTTTCTAAATTATTTTTATTTGCAGCTCGATGAAATTATTAGTCTCGCAGTGTTGGCAGTTTCATTCTAACTAATCTTTACAGTACGGTGCACGTAAATAGTGGCTGTGAAAGAATCGGGTCCACGTACTCACTCGCGCGGGCACAATATTTCATTAAAAGTATAAAACGAAACAGCTGATTTATAGCTGTCTGCAGTATGTGGGTTGTGGGTTCTTGTTTTATGGAACAACTGCCATACGTGCTTTTGCTTCTTCCTCTGTAATATATGCAAACTATGAGCATAAGAAGAGCAATTTAAAAGAATAAGAGGAGCAAATTTAAAAAAGAAGAATAAGAAGGAAAGGTGAAACTGTTAAATATGTATACAATAAAATAGGAGAGCTGTTTGGCATTCTCAGATGACTTTGCTATACTTTCTGAACACCTCATACCTGCAGTAACACAAGTTAATTTTTTAGAGGCCTGTAGAACAGGCTTAAGAATTTCTGCAGGAAAAACAAATTTCTCACAAACATTAAAAATACGTCAACATTCCTGCTAACAGATATTGGTCGAATAGAGAGGGTTAGAAAATTAAAGTATCTAGAGGAAATAACTCAAGAGGATGGTTTAGAAAAGTTGCTGCAGAAGAAAGGATTCATAAAATGGAAAGAGCATATGGTATAACTCTCTTTAGTTAAAGATATTTACAATAAAAAGTACTAAAAATGCGAAAATGAGGCATTACAGTACAGTAGTGAAGCCAGAATGCCTATATGCAAGTGAATGTCTAGCACTGAATTATAATTTAAACAAACTAGAAATATTGGAAAGACGAGTTATTAGAAAAATAGTAGGCCCACGGAAAACTTTAGAAGGTTGGAAATTAAAAAGTAATGACGAAATATATCAAAGTACAGAAAATATAACAGAAACAACGAGAAAAAGAAGACTATTATTTTTTGGACATTTATATAGAATCCACGACAATAGGTTAACAAACCAGATATTCAAATATCTGTGGGGGAAGAAGTCAACATCAAGTTGGATTAAATAAGTCCAAAAGGCTTTAGAAAAAAATAATTTAAACGCAGAAGAAGCAATTGAAAGAGACGTTTTTCGGCCAAAAGTGTTAAAAATGGAAGGAGTCCAGAGTGGGAGAGAGAAAAACGCAGGTTCAAAATGGACTAAAGACAGGAAGAAGAGTCACAGTGAAAAGATGAAAGACTGTTGGAGAAAAAGAAAAGAACAAAGAATAATGAATTGAAATCGGCATGTAGTCCTTAGATGGCCGATACAAAAAAAAAAATAAATAAAATTACGAGAGAACGGATCCTGCCGATACGTATAAAATGCAGGGAAACGTGCAAATTGAAAGAGATCGGGGCGTGTGATTGGGACGTGTGATTGTGGCGTGTGATCGGGGCGTGTGATTGGGGCGTGTGATCGGGACGTGTGATCGGGGCGTGTGATTGGGTGTGATCGGGGCGTGTGATTGGGGCATGTGATCGGGACGTGTGATTGGGACTTGTGATTGGGACGTGTGATTGGGACGTGTGATCAGGGCGTGTGATTGAGACGTGTGATTGGGGTGTGTGATTGGGACGTGTGATTGGGACGTGTGATTGGGGCGTGTGATCGGGACGTGTGATCGGGGCGTGTGATTGGGACGTGTGATCGGGGCGTGTGATCGGGACGTGTGATCGGGGCGTGTGAGCGGGACGTGTGATTGGGACGTGTGATCGGGGCGTGTGATTGGGGCCTGTGATCGGGACGTGTGATCGGGGCGTGTGATTGCAGGAACGTGCAGAATTTTAAATGAAAACAGAAGAAAAACGATTAGCTGACAAATACCGAAGAAGATGGAAGTATGCCGGGATAGAGGATACAAGGACGTTATTGGGACCGACAGTGATTGACGGAGAGGAGCGAGGAAATAAATTATTAATAACTGATATTAATTGAGACCGCGGAAGCATGAGGAAGAGGAGATAAGAATGTAGAAACAATAAGGAAAAGGAAAATTAAAAATTAACAAGTCAACTACTGTTATGCTCCTCTTTTATCACACTTACACACAATTAGACAATTCTCCTTATCAATTTATTATTCCAATATTTATACAATTTGCTATAGGAAAACACATTAATACTACTTGTAGATACGGACCATTTTTATTATATTTTGAGAACGAACGTAAAACACTCTAATTTAAATAATAAAAGTAATAAGTATAATTTAAAATAAATTTAAATAACAGAAAGTAATATAATAAAATATTTTAAAAAGAATAATAATAGGCTTAAGTCTCTAATTTAATTTATTTAGGGTGTATGTCTAAATTTGGTATGCAAACAAAATAATCCTTTTAAAAGGAACACTCCTCTTTTGTCTCATTCTCTGTCTATATATAGAAAATTAAAATTAAACTAACTCTTTTTTGAAAAGGAGCAATTAACAAGTAAATTAGTACTTCTACAAATAAAACACATTAGTTAATACAATACTAAACATACATATTTTCTTGAAACAGTGTTTATTTGTATTTAGAAAATTGCCTCTCCCGTGGTACTATAGCTCATACTCAGCCTAGATCCCGATCTTTTTGGGCCGCTTGCCAGTTTTTCACTATCAGAAGATTCCCTGCATGTCGCTGAACGTAGGCCAGTCAGCGGACCCTTGGTGTCTCCCTCCGACTAATTCAAATTATCTATCCCTCCATTATTTTGAGGAGTATTCAAGTATAACTTATTTGCTCTAAAAGTACTATTATTAAGTAACTACTGCATTATGTAAATTCTAATTATACTTTTGAATCATTACCGGTACGCTTAAAATTTAAAACATAAGATAATATTGTTTTAGGATAATTTTATATTTAAATGTTGGAATATAAATAAGTTTTATTTAAATATTGACTTTAAATAAACATTAAACGCACTAAGCACTTTAAATTATTAAACATTGTAAGCATCTCGCATCTTAAATAGTAGGGTTTTCGAGATTTTTTAATTTTCTATAATAATTAATATTGACATAAAGTACAATATAAATTGACCAATTTTGCATTGCACAAACAATATGTTTTAAAAACGAGAGTAACCCAGTTTTCGTATTCAGTTATACAGGCATACAGATTTGAATAGGATATTTTTCCTCCGGCACTTCGTTATTGGTAATCGACAAGTCGATCTTTTGCTATTGTGTTTTATTACGCTTTGTCTGGTTGTTTTTTGGTATATGAACTTCAACTGTGTTTATATTTGATACCTCTTGATAGACTATAAAATTCACAGTGTGTAGGCCTATTCATCATCGGGGCAAGCGATAGACTTTTTCTGTTTTAGTTGTCCGTTTGTTGGAGTCTATATTTTTTGCTGTCTAGTCAAAATAAACACTGGTGTCGATGACAAAAAACCACTTGATACTAGGACGTCAAATTTACACTGTCCCCAGCACATCTCATATTTCAACGGTTTATATTTACTTTAGATCCATCCATACATTTCACTTGCTTCAATTCAATATTTCTACGTGCTTCCATTTTTTCTTCATTTTTCGGATTCCTCCATCTCTCCCTTTATCGTATCGTCTGTGTGTTTCTCATTTCGTCCCCCCTAACTCTCTCTCTCTCTCTCTCTCTCTCTCTCTCTCTCTCTCTCTCTCTCTCTCTCTCTCTCTCTCTCTCTCTCTCTCCCCCCCCCTATCTCTCTCCCTCTTTCTCTTTTTTCCTCTACCTTTCGAATATTTTCTTTTTCCTCTGTTATATACAATACGTATATAGACGCATGGAAATGTGAGTAGCCTATAAAGCAACCTTTATGATTCCTTAGAAATAAAATCCAAATTTCATTCACACTTTTGTAAGAAAAAAAACATGTACTTTATATAATTTTGATATATTTATTTACAATATTCTGTTATTATATAATAATGAATGTGCATAAACGGCCTCAATAAATTTGCTGCGCTACAATTATAACAAACAACCGCTTACAATACGTCATTTACAACACAAACTATACTGAAGTGACGACAGAGGCGAGTTCAAAGTGTGGTGAAAGTCTGCACCCGACCCGACTCTATCTTAAATGAAGATATAAGAAAATAACTGGGAGTACAGCTATGGCAGAGAAGATTAAATAATGCCGGTGTGCTGAACTGTCCTCGTTGCTCAACCTTCATAAAGGACGTCGGACGACGGCGATGTAAACCATGGCGTAGTAGCTGGGAAGGCACCAGAATTGTTTACTCGACATGCCATCCTCTCCCTAACATTCAAGAAGGTTAGATGGACCGTAGACGACTATGGAAAGTTCTGTCTAGTTACAGTTATTTATGCTCGCATCACTATGTGACGAGTTGTCTAGAGAACTCTCCAAATAAACGTGGTATATTGGGCTATGACAATGGTCTCAATTTACCCGTGATGAAGAGTTTACAGTTATTCCGCTAAGTACAGACGTATTTTATTTATCTTCCAACGCCTGTTTTGCCTTTGTATTTCTTTCGTCAAAGTTTTTTATAGATAAAATTTTATGACAATTGCATAGTTCGTGATCTGGAAACAATAAAATAAATTAATGCACGGCATACAAACAGTATGCGCAATTTTTGTTAAAAACTTATATGAAACAACGACTCTAATTACAGCAATTATTTTTGTTACACAATTTTTCAATATCCAGTTAATACAACAAAAGTCACTTAATTAAACAATTACAATATTCCACAACACAAATAAACTATCAAAAACGTGACGCTATCTCGCTAAATACCGGTGCTCAGTACCACAGAACTCCAAAAAGAAATGATATCAACATACATACGCGTATACTTCGCGGAACTCCCAGACTCAACTGATCCTAGCTGTTACCGTCACGCGTATTTACGTCAGCTAATGTGTGGAGTAACGTTGACGAAACATATTAAGTTATTACAGCGGCGTCTCAAAATGAACAGCGTCAGCTAGACTTTGCAAGAATACTATGAAAGGTTCTTAAATACGAAGATTGTTCAATAGAAACACATTTGATCTGCGCAGCCGTGACTTCGTCGTCATAGCAACAGAATTCATTTGTTTATATTGTCTGTTTAAGTACTAGTGACGCGTCTGTCAAAAATATTTGCAGTTTTCTCTTTTCTAAACGTTGTGATTGGGTTGAAAAGTGGCATCTATTACAGAAAATCCGTACAAAGATAACCTGCGGAACGTTTTTTAGTTTGTTGGCGCTGAGGGGTATTAGCCAATGAAAATTTATACGAGAATGAAAGCTGCATATGGTGACTATAGTTAGTCTCATACGACAGTGGTTGAATGGTGCAATAATTTCGACAAGGAAGAGAATCCACTAAAGATTTGACCCGTCCCGGATCTGCACGTGTTGCAGCATCAGATGAAAATGTGAGACACCTGGAAACTGCTTTACGCGCAAATAGGTGCATCATAGTTAAAGAACCTTTCCAAACGTTGAGCACCAGTGTGGGCATCAGAACTTCATTCCATTATTCATAGTCTTGGCTATCACAAAGTTACTGCTCAGTGGATTCCATGACTGCTTACTGATGAGCAGAAAAATTTGCGTTCGGCCTTATAATTACAGAATTTGATGCGATATCAACAACAAGGTAATTCCTTTCTACAGAAAATTGTTGCCGCTAATGAGTCATGGTATTATTACTATGATCCAGAATCCAAACGTCAGAGTATACAGTGGAAACATGCATAACCTCCGAAGGCGAAAAATGTCGGTCCCAACCTTCGTCAGGAAAAGTAGTGGTGACCATATTTTTTGATTATCAGGATCTACTGCTCTTAGATTTTAAAGAAACTGGTGTCAAAATCAACGCTGAGCGATATGCAGGCAGCTTAAAACGCTTACGGGTTAGCATCAAGAATAAACGTCCCGGGAAGCTCACAAATGGTGTCATTCTTCTGTATGATAATGCTCGACCCCGTGTAGCCCTGACAATTCAAGATCTGCTTGGTGGTATGAAGTGGGAAGTCTTACAACATCCTTACAGTCCCGACTTGTCCCCGTGCGATTATCATGTTTTTGGCCCATTAAATAAATGACTAAAAAGACGGCGGTTCAAATCGGACGCTGAGGTAGAGTTTGCTGTTAGCGAATGGTTCCGCAAACAGCCGCAAAAATTTTACTAGCAGGGAATCTACAGATTAGTGCAATAGTGGGACTCATGCCTTAATGTTAATGGAGACTTCTTTTAAATCATTGAATAAAAAATGCTTTACAGCCTCTAAACGTGTTTCTATTGAACAATCCTTGTAATTGAGTGCACTTATGTCGCTACAACGTGATAATATTGTTACGAGGATGCAATGATCACAAATTTTAATTAGATGGATAAATTATTAAACACCAGAAAAACCGATAGTCGCAAACTTTGTTTACACATTCCTTAAACAACAATATTTGTCCAGTACACATTAATGTAACAAATAACAAAAGTTACCAATAATATTACAATAGCCCATAAACCAGTAAATAGTTAACACTTGTCGCTCTTAATTTCACCAAATATCTCTTCCCAACAACCAGGACCGAAGGAAGGTGGTATATACGACCAGTGAAAGAAGGTGAAGAATGGCGCATACGGAACAATAAGGGATTGGAGGAATTGATAGATGGCGGGGACATAGTGAGGTTCATCAAGTCTATGAGGATCAGCTGGTTGGGGCATGTGATGCGCATAGAGGACGACAGAATGACTAAAGGAATTCGTAGAAGGACAATAGATGGGAAAAGAAGGAAAGGAAGGCCTCCGCCTAGAAGGCGGTGGATACAAGACGTAGAAGATGACCTCAGGAGGATGGGTATCGGGGATTGGAGGCGGAGGCTGGACGACCGAGGGGTTTGGAGGCGACTAGTCGGGGAGGCTAAGGCTCATCGTGGTCTGTAGCGCCAGAGGAATGTATGAGTGAATCTCTTCCTAACAACGGGTACTGATTGTTTCGATTGGTACTACATAAACAACAGTTACAGTGGCATGGTGTTACCGTCCTATTTACAGCCGACGTTAACGGTGGCAAGAGAGTTCTGCGATATTCCCGATGCGAGGAGACTAATCGGGCTGTCATAGGTGTGGCACTAGGGGAAAATGGGTAGAACATTCCAAAGTGTCTCTTAGCCGATCTTGTAACCAGCGTTACATTAGTATCGTAAACGATTAGCCTATATATGGTTTTTATCATTTAAGTACTGTAAAAAATGAAAAAAATTAAAGATTGGACAAAACAGGTGCAAATATTATTTAACACCAAACAAGTGCAAAAGAGTCGGTAGTAGATAAGAATAAAAAGTTAAAAACGTTTAATTAAAAAGAGGAAAAGTCATAATAAAATAGTCTACTTACCGTTTCTCTATCGTATGTTACGAAACCAGTAAATTTCTGACAGAAAATCTAGAAACACTGAATTATATAAAACCGTTAACTACACATGCATCTTGCACAATGTAGTGACACATACTGTCTCCTCTAACGTTAGGCTCTTAGTAGAACGTAGTTAGTCTGTGATCCGATAGGTAGAAGCATCTGACGAGCCTGCAGAACTGATTACCCCGTTTGCCCAACTCTCCCCTACTACACAAATTGTCTGTCTCAAACATGTCAAAAGGTTGCAAACGGCTGATAGTTTTCAGGATTACAGTCAGCAATACAGACAGTTAAGTAATCAGACGTTTTATTAATGTCCTGAGTTAACTGAAGATATAAGAATTTCGTATACAGCTAATTGATGAATGAAATTACGGAAACCTCTTGTAGCTAATCAAGAGCAAAGAAAGAACAGCAAAATTATTTAACACGAAACAGATGCAAAAGGGTCGGTAGTAGATGAGAATAAAAAGATATGGTTACGATAATTAAGGAAAGAAAACACGATAATGTCCTTCTACACACTTCTAGACTAGCCCAGCGTTTGGCGTCTGTGTTAAGGCCGTCCACTAAATGTAACACTCCACACTGTTTGAGAGCACTTGTAACTACTCAGATTATGCTGGTACGCTGCCAAAAGAATGGAAAATTATTCTGGAAAACATTTGGGACCTATTGAAACAACAGCGGTTGACTCGGAAGTTAGTTAGAGATGGTGCTTTATTTAAGTGTGGATCTAAGTATTATGGCAAAGTGATCATTGTGTTAATTAGTGTGGATAAATTTAACATGAGGTGTTCTATAAGACTGCTTTGTAGATTTATAAATTTTGTCGATTTCTTGCTTTGTGTCAAATTGAAGTTTGTAAGGAGTGACTTCATTGGTGTCAGTTATTCTGCTTCCACTGTACCCACGACGATCCGGTGTGACCTGTCGCAACAATATGGTTAAAAATATTTTGGACCATCCTATTAAGGTTGTCGGTAGATACCGTAAAAACGAAAACGAGGTTGACATCGTGAAGCGATATGGATGATGTAAATCTACGGGAAGAAGATGTTTTGACTTTGACATTGAGGCTTGACGAAGAAAAACGGACTTGATGGTGTTGTTAACAATTGATTATATATGTTAACCAAATTTTGTATATATTGTAATAATACGGTATTAACAGGATGTAATATGATTAAACATTTTATAATTTGATTTATATATTTTGTATGTCCCAAATATATAAAATGCTCATTGAATTGTTAGACGAAGGAAAAAACAAATTTTCTTGACCCTCGGTGGTAGAACATGAATAAACTCATTGTTTCTGTCGCATCATAATCAAACAAAGCCTTTGATGGACTTTTAAAATGTATTTTTTAAATAAATTAACTTTTTCCTGTAAACTGTGTAATAATTAAGTTGTCTACTCCTTACCCAAATTTTTCTCTTGCTTTACAAGAACAGATAATATACTTGTAAAGGTTAAAATCGTTTTTAACTTGAAACCTTTAAATTATTTTCAGTACCCGCTTTTGAAAGAAGCAATAATAAAACACTCCGATCCTCGCGTGCTGTCAGGTTAAATAATTTTCCGCTTATATTCGATAAACTCGAGTAATAATTAAAGAATCAATTGAATCGAGTCCGTGGCCACCTGACCCTTTCGATCCGTCGCCTAGCAACCACAAGCGGTATACTATTTTATCTAACGGCAGCAATCGGTGTTTCAAAAGTGGTGAGACGCTCTATGAATTTACTAAATATAGAAGTTTAATACAATGTTTACTGTCGTAACAGTTTCGGTAAATGAAGGCAGTCAACGGTTATCGACCTTATGATAACGGTCTTAAGTATGTCTGCTTTTGAGTAACTTCTAAAGTATCCAACTCTAAATAAATTAATTTAGTTCAGTGCATTTTATTGATTTATAGTCATCGTCATCATCATCTTCAAGGATTAAACCAAGGATAGATTGTTCCGGTCTAAAAAACAGGCAAAGATTAGAGCTGGTCATTTCATCGCTTCATCGGACATTCGACACCTTTCCGTCCCCTCTGCTTATAGTTCCAGAGTTGTTTGGGGCAAAGAGTTGTCATCCATTCGGCAAAGACATTCTCACCAATTCAGCCGATACTGGGCGATCCTATCTAGTATACTCATAATATTTAGTTCCTGCTGTATATCTGTGTTTCTTCTATGATCATGGAGAGTATATCCTGCCACGTGCCTGAGAAATTTCATTCCAGCCGGTTGGATGCGACTGGCCTGGCCTTTCGTTAAGGTCCAATTCAGAGACCCATATAGAAGTGTGGGTAGAGCCATCACCTTGTAGAATTTAGGCGTGTTCCTTTTTCTAGCTGACTTAAGGGTTCGCCTAATGGTCCCGCACATAATGTTGAAACTAAGTTATGCAACTTACTCACAACGTCGTTGCTTGCATTATAAGACACATTGCGACCCAGGTATTCAAAATTTCTAACTTGTTCCAGGACAGTACCATCTATAACAATTTTCGCCCGTACGGGATCAGTTCTACAAAAAATCATCACCTTGGTTTTAAGTGTAGATATTTGCAATTCAAAGTCTTAGCAGATTCGATTTAACAAATGTATACCCATCTGCAATCTGTTTTCAGACTTCGACAGAAAAAAGTGTTTGCCCCCAAACAACAAAGTGTCAATTGTAGAGTGACCAATCATAAAATGTTCTGGAAGACACATCTGTCAGTTTTGTATGACGTCGTCAATATATTGATTTATAGTGAATATCAAATATCCCAGTGTTCTCAAACGTCGATGCCAGCTTTAAGCCTGAGAAAATAAAACTGTAACACTTATTACTAACCATTAATCAGGACTGAAGTATTTACTTAAATTGCAATAATTTTACTTCGTCTTTCACTTATGTGATATTGATAGTGACCCTGCCACAACTATACTGTTGATACAAAATGCAGTGCAATAGGAATTTTGGATTTCACGTCAGAATAATAAACGAAAAATTGTACACA
The DNA here is from genome assembly GCA_034769895.1 of Magicicada septendecula. Taxonomy (NCBI): domain Eukaryota; kingdom Metazoa; phylum Arthropoda; class Insecta; order Hemiptera; family Cicadidae; genus Magicicada; species Magicicada septendecula. Next base: position 87,022,081 of record CM068375.1, on the reverse strand, counting down.
GTAGTATAAATAGAAGAAAAAGATAAAGACAATGACAATGTTCTTGGTTATAATACTAGAGATATGAGATACAAGTAAAATAAGTTCCTCTAATTCCTTAAAAATGATAGTAAATTTTTAATGTCTAAATGACTAACGAAGGCCATCATTAATACACATTTTTCTTAACGATTTTAAATTATGTTCAACAAATACAATAAATTTAATTGGAATTTTTAACTATGTTTAAATATTATACTATTGTTATAATTGATAGTTATTAAATTTACATGGTAAATTATGCTAAATTAAAATAAATACGAGGATTGTTCAATAGAAACAGGTTTCATCTGCGCAGCCGTGACTTCATCGCCATGGCAACGGAATTCATTTGTTTATGTTGTCTGTTTGAGTACTAGTGACGCGTCTGTCAAAAATATTTGGAGTTTACTCTTTTCTAAGAGTTGTGACTTTGTTGAAAAATGGCATCTATGATAGAAAATCCGTCCAAAAAAAATCTGCGTGCCGTTATTCAGTTTTTGGCCGCTGAGGGGCATCAGGCAATGGAAATTTATACGAGAATGAAAGCTGTATATGGTGACTATAGTTAGTCTCATACGACAGTGGTTGAATGGTGCAATGAATTTTGACACGGAAGAGAATCTGCTAAAGATTTGCCCCGTCCCGGACCTGCACGTGTTGCAGCATCAGATGAAAATGTGAGACAGCTGGAAACTACTTTACGCGCAAATAGGCGCATCAAAGTTAGAGAACTTTCTCAAATGTTGAGCATCAGCGTGGGGACTGTTCTTTCCATCATTCACAATCTTGGCTATCACAAACTTGCTGCTCAGTGGATTCGACGACTGCTTACTGATGGACAGAAAAATTTGCGTTCGGCCTTATCATTACAGCATTTGATGCGCTATCAACAACAAGGTAATTGCCTTTCTACACCAAATTGTTGCCGGTGATGAGTCTTGGTGTTATCACGATGAACCAGAATCCAAACGTTAGAGTATGCAGTGGAAGCATGCACAATCTCCGAAGGCAAAAAATGTTGGTCCCAACCTTCAGCAAGAAAAGTAATGGTAACTGTTTTTTTATATTATCAGTGTGTGCTGCTCTTAGATTTTAAAGAACCTGGTCTCAACATCAACGCTGAGCGATATGCAGACAGCTTAAAACGCTTACGGGTCAGCATCAAGGATAAATTTCCCGGGAAGCTCACAAGTGGTGTCATTCTTCTCCATGATAATGCTCGACCAATGTAGCCCAGATGATTCAAGATCTCCTTGGTCGTATGAAGTGGGAAGTCTTACAACATTCACCTTACAGTCCCGACTTGTCCCCGTGCGATTATCATGTTTTTGGCACATTAAAGGAATTATTAAAAGGACGACGGTTCAAATCGGACGCTGAGGTAGAGTTTGCTGTTAACGAATGGTTCCGGAAACAGACGCAAGAAGTTTACCAGCAGGGAATCTACAGATTAGTGCAACAGTGGGACTCATGCCTTTATGTTAATGGAGACTTCTTTTAAATCATTGAATAAAAAATGCTTTACAGCCTCTAAACGTGTTTCTACTGAACAATCCTCGTATTTTTTTCCTGTGTTTACTAGATAAAATATGATCATTATCACTCCATCATTATGATCTAATATCGACGGAATAGGCTGTTTACTTTTTGGAAAACACTAGAAGGTATCGAAAATTAGTATGACCTCTTTTCTGAGGCATTGTCCTTGTTTTCAGTGTAAATTTCCTTGATTTAGGTCAAACATTTCTCAAAATGTGTGCAAATGTTTGTCAAAACTGAACAATAGAGCTGAATAGAAGGCAAACATTTTGCATATAAATATTATAAAAAATAGTCGCTATATATAAATCGTAAACACAATAGTTAGTAGAGTAACAATAAACCCTTTGGTGCAGTTTTGTAACGTAATTAAACTTAAAAAATAGACTACAACGGACATTGACAACAGAAGACGCTAGATGTCTCTAGGTTTATCTACACGATTACAAGAAACAATGTAGTGACATAAGAAATTGGTATGGATCAAATTAATTAAACTTAAAAAATAGTCTACAACGGACATTGAGAACAGAAGACGCTAGATGTCTCTAGGTTTATCTACACGATTACAAGGAACAATGTAGTGACATAAGAAATTGGTATGGATCAAATTAATTAAACTTAAAAAATAGTCTACAACGGACATTGACAACAGAAGACTCTAGATGTCTCTAGGTTTATCTACACGATTACAAGAAACAATGTAGTGACATAAGAAATTGGTATGGATCAAATTAATTAAACTTAAAAAATAGTCTACAACGGACAATGAGAACAGAAGACTCTAGATGTCTCTAGGTTTATCTACACGATTACAAGAAACAATGTAGTGACATAAGAAATTGGTATGGATCAAATTAATTAAACTTAAAAAATAGTCTACAACGGACATTGACAACAGAAGACGCTAGATGTCTCTAAGTTTATCTACACGATTAAAGAAACAATGTAGTGACATAAGAAATTGGTATGGATCAAATTAATTAAACTTAAAAAATAGTCTACAACGGACATTGAGAACAGAAGACGCTAGATGTCTCTAGGTTTATCTACACGATTAAAGAAACAATGTAGTGACATAAGAAATTGGTATGGATCAAATTAATTAAACTTAAAAAATAGTCTACAACGGACATTGACAACAGAAGACGCTAGATGTCTCTAGGTTTATCTACACGATTACAAGAAACAATGTAGTGACATAAGAAATTGGTATGGATCAACAGTGGCGCCATCTGTCACACAAATTTCTGCACAAAGTTTGCAGAGAGACATTAGCTTCAGCAGCCTGTGTCTATGTGAAACAGCTGTAACAATTAATTACTTACAAGATATCGTGTCGCTGATCTGTCAATTAGAAGCATACGACGACTGAAGTACGCTCTCTCTCTCTCTCTCTCTCTCTCTCTCTCTCAACTCTTTTTTTGTTCTCTATTTATCTAACACTATAATTCTTTTCAAAAATATAATAATTTTTTATATAGGGGGGAAATGCTTTATGCACCGTCAGAAGAGCCCGTGATTCCTGTGATGTGTGAGACTCTCACCCACTAAAAAACCCACCTCTAATTCAAGCATTCATATCCATTCTACAACCACTTAGCGTATTACTTCAGGATAGAGCCTATTGCGCCCTTATCGGGCTTCTCCTAGTTGTTCCTCATCTTCTACTGTTCGTTGGGTGCAAGTTGGGCCTGTCTTTGTTTTTATAGTAGGACCAACTGAAGAAATCCATTCATGCGGTCCCATTCCACCTTACCACGAAGCATAAGCGCTACTACGCTCTCGGGCGTGATCTCTCCGAGCTCCATTTAAAACACCATCCTCTGTATTGCGAATCTGCAGCACTTAAAAAACGTGTGCGAGGCACCTTCATGGGGAGAGTCCCGTATTGGCATGCTGGGGTCATCACCTCTCCCATTCTATGGAGGTAGGCATTAAATTGCCGTGGTTACTGACTGAGCAACTGAGTCAGATGGTAGTTCACCTCACCATAATGGCGATCGATCCATACATTCAAGTTTGGTATGAGCCTTGCGGTCCATCTTCCTCTATCCTCTCTATCCCAACGATCTTGCCAGTGGGTTTCCCGACTTCATGCTTTGCGGCATCCCTTCCAATTTCCTCCCTTCTTTCGAATAAATGCTTCCGCTCTAGAGCCAAAAGGTCTATGGGAATCACTCCCGCTATCACTAGGACTACTGGCTCTGGCACTGCCCGGTAAGAGGATGCTACTCTGAGGATTCCTCTTCTCTGTACCGATGCTATACGTTTTATGTACTTCTCCATCTTTAGTGCATTTGGCCAGATTTCGCAACTGTACAGAAGGTGGACTCTGTAACCGCCATTAACAATCCCCTCTTCCTTGAAGTGGGGCCTCCTACGTTGGCCATAAGACTGCTGAGCTTGGTTGTAACGTTAGCCGCCTTATCAGCTGCATACTTTATTTGCTCCCAATAGGAGAGCTTTGAGTCTTGTCTCACCCCTACATATTTTGCCTAGGCTCCTATTTTGCAAACCTCTACTAAATGACAGTCACATAAAGCAACGACTTCAGTTTTGCAAAGACCATGTAGAGTAGCTCAGAAAAGCCTGGGAGAGAGTAATTTTCTCAGATTAATGTCGTTTTCCTCGACATAAGATCAGAATTTGCAGAACAAAGACAGGAAAATTTTTGCACCGGCAGTCCAACAACGTGGCAATGTTGACCTGTGGTTGCATCATGTCTGAGGGGTCTGGAGAGTGCACGGTAGTTAGTGGTCAATGCAAAGTGATAAATGCTGTGAAACTGTGGAGGAAGTGTTGATTGCTTCTGCTCAGACGCTCCTCGGGAAAGTTACATCTACCGGCATGCCATAGATCCAAGGCAACCAAGAAACGGTTCGCTGCCGAAGGTATTGAGGTGGTTTCCTACCCACCACCCAATTCAGATCTCAATCCAGTTGGAAATCTTTGGAACACAATGACTTATTTACTGTCGAAGCAGAAGCCCATGAACGGAGGGAATTGTGACTGACAGTTTGTACTTTATGGAAGTGAGACGTGAAGACTGTAGAAATTTGAGCCATTCAATGCCTGACAGGGTTAAGATATATTAAAAGGCTCGAGGGGATACCATCAATTACTAGGTTTTATAATTTAACGCAAAAAAATGTTGTAAAATATTATGCTTAAATAGAAATATTGAAAATTAAAAAAAACGTGTTTTTAATGGTCAGTCCTCAACTTTTTTCTGACAATATATTTATTTGTTTATTTGCTTGAAGTTTTCAAAATATATTTTTACATACAAAGGTTTAAAAAAAAAAAAAAAAAAAAATTTTGGTAAGTTTCACAAATATTTTTATTAACTCTGACAGCTGTTTCGACTAACTAAGCCATTGTCAAAGAGGCGAATGAATGAAAATTACTATACACAGGATGAGAGTGGAGTGTAGGTGGTGAAAATCTGTTTAGGGCGTATCTGGTTCTGGAACATCTGTGTTGAGATGGCGAGGGGGTACAAGAGACAAGGGAAGGTCAGGTGTGTTTAAAAACTAAATACAATCATGAATGCAAAATATAAAATTAACTAAACTAAATATAATCTGAATGTAAAATATAAAATTAACTGAACTAAATATAAACTGAATGCAAAATTTAAAATAATGATAAATATTCAAATTAATATAAAATAAACTAAACTAAATAACAGATTTTAATAAAGGGGATACAAAAAATTCAGTCTGTTCATTGGTTACATTTTTGTTATTTTTTATTGCTTTTTTTAATTTCTAAAATTTCTAACAAGTCATTTTTTTACCTTTTTGTATGTTGTGGAGTAGTGTTATGTTTTTTGTGTCTATGAAGTGATTGTGTTGTAAGCAATGATCTACAAAACCTGTATTAGATGTATTGGTTAAAATCGCCTTTTTATGTTCAGAAATGCGATGTTTCAGAGCACGGCCACATTGTCCGATATAAATAGCACCGCATTCTGCACAGTGTATTTCATAAACTCCATTTTTCACCAGTGTGTTAGATTTTTCTTTATTATTGACTAGTAGTGAAAAAAGATTACGTTTGTTTACTGATACCGTGTTAAGACCATGGTTTTTTTAACCTATTATTAATCTTATCTGTTATACACGGAATGTAATTTGTTAAGTGAAATTTTTTGTTTCCCTGATCTGGCTCTATGGAATAAAATTCTTTTAAAGTAATTTTCTTCTGTTTTTTTTTTTTAAATTAAAGAGTCAATTATTCTTTCGTCATAACCGTTATTTTGTGCTATGGCTTTTATAATATCTACCTCTTTATTGAAATTTTCTTTGGATAAAGGAACTATAAGATTAACCATTGCATGAAAACTGCTCAATTTTATGTGCCATGATGTTAGTGATTGTTTATGTATAACGGTATCTGTAAAATGTATATGTACAACTGTTTATGTATGTTTCTATATATCTGAAAACTAAGATTATTTTGTGACCTACTAATGGTAAGATCCAAAAAACTGTATATACTAGAAATCATTTCCACTTGGGCTTTGGTCTGTGTATTGTAACGATGGAAAACGACTTTGAACGCAGATTTTAAGGGATACAGTAGGCTATGTTCCTTTTGACGAGGCCTTTTTTCCACTATCGTCTTATTCTGGTCAAGAAGCATATACATACACGATAAGCCATGTTGTTTAAGATTCTTCTCCTTGTGGTTTGTTAGAGTAGAATTTATTAATCTGCCTTATACACTATATTATAATATATAGAAACATTAGTTGTAATTCTAATAGACATACAACGGTGATTCTGATTTTACTCCTTTTGAACGCGCACACACTTCACAGGCAGAAACAATGATGATGAATTCTATTTTCAAAAGGCTTACTGCGTGTTTTAGCAAACAGTCTGTACGCAACGGTTTTGAACCTAACTATAAATTATTTCACAACAGGTTGAGAACATAGTGTAGGTATACGAAGCACAGTATGAATTTATTACCGGTCCGGATTTGTGTGCATAGAGGATAACGTCCTTAACTTCTACAACGCAAAGAGGATTGTAAAGAGAAAATACTTTCCCGTTGTCTCTGGTTTCTGTTGACTTTTATATCTGTCTGCGCGTCCGTACCGGATTACCGCGCTGTATTTCATTAGAATTTATGAATATATAATTTTAAGAGCGTTATATATCTACGCATTGTTCTAGTACATCACGAAAATAAAAATTCAATTCTCTGTTTCATTAAATTACTGTTGCTGACGAGAGAGTTTGACCTCGGAACTTTAAATCTGTGTCGGTAAAATGTTCCGGTCGTTCTGTAGTGTGAAAATATTCACTGGAATTAAAATAAAACAAGTGGACACAATAAAATTGGCTGAATGTTGTTTTCAGTTTGGCCGTGACGTGTTTCTGTTTCTGTAGTGTCACCTTAATGTACACAGACTCTGCGTACTATACGAGCCGCTGCATCAACCAATGCACTGCGGTCGTATCAGTCAGCTGATTTACAGCTGTTCACCACGGTCTGCACATTTTTATCGTAGTCGCAGACCTGCTCCACAGGTACTTAAATCAATGCAACGGCTACATTACGCAGCTTAGGCTTGTATATCGTTTTTATAACGGACTCTAGCGAGCCAGTGAAATCAGTCGCTACAGCTGATGATCGCTAAAAACTTTACCCATCCATGCCATAGTTTTGTACAAAGCCGATTCTGTTCTATTCTTTTATATCAGTGATTCTCAACGGGTGTGCCGCAACACACTACTGTGTCGCGAGAATCGCTAGGTGTACCGCGAAACTTTGTGAAATTACTGGTAAAAGTAATGGCAATAAATTTATTCAAAATTGATTTTGGAAAAGGAACATAACAAAATATTCAAGAGCTTCAACATATGTATATTATTTAGAATTAATACTTCAAGTCATTGTGGGACGTAAACACCCAAGTCTGTATGCCTTTTTCAATGAAATTGTAAATGAGCAGGCAGATACAGAAAGCATGTTGCGACAATGGAATTGGGACAGAGAGTGAAAAAAGCACCGACCCGAAACATAAGCGTGCGGATGAACGTATCTATAATATAGTGAAAAATTATGAAGAGTTCGTTGAAAACAACAATATACTTACGTAATACTGAGCATAGGCCACAATGTAAATTACTTCTAATAATAAAACTTTTCTAAGATGTACTTTGGTTTTATGTACAAATGTTTAGGAATAAAAAGGTATTAGAAAAATAATTTTTAGATTTTCAAATTTATTAGAAAAATAATATTTTAAAATTAGAAATTATTAGAATAATTAATTTTAGAAAATCATCTTTAGTAGAAATCGATTTTTTTAGAAAAAAAGGATTAGAAAATGTTTTTTAGAAAAACTGACCCCCAACGATGTGAACTTACTGGATAGTGAGTTTTTGAACGTCGATGGACCGAAAAGACACACTATGGTTTCCTTAATTTAATTAATGTATTATTGTATTATGTAAAAACTAAGTGTTGACAATTACCGTCTTCATGATAGACAGTTTATTTGACCTGATGATGAGCTAAATCTCTTGCGAGAAGAGTAGACAAGTGGATAACAATAATTGTGTTGCACATGAAGAGTGCAATAATCTATAATCCACTAAATAAATATTGTTATCATTCACCAACTACTGGCCGTCTAAATCACAGGTGTTTATTTATTTTTTGTTCTTGGAGGTTTTATAATGTTACGCCTTACTCCACTGAGTAGATAATAGTATTAAATATGGAAAAAGTGTACAACATACGAACAAAATAAATGAATATTCTTTATGCAATTCACAACAATTTTACATTCAAAATACTTGTTAAATATAAAACATTTCGATTTAGCTACTTCAATAACAATAATTAAAGTAATCGCCTTAGTTATCATTATCAAAGGTAAGGTCCGTCATAGAGCAGAGATAAATGTTTACAGAGTTTCAATAAGGTCTTATTTACGTATACAACAAATACAATATACTTTAAAACAAAGGTGAAGAAAGTGTGAAAATGTTTGAAAGGAAACAATAAGAAGAACATAAGGAAACATAAGAAAGGTATAAAAATGTAGTAGAATATATAGTCTACAGAACAGTAAAATATTAAAAGATTAAAATTAATATAGTAATACATATTACGGCAAAAAGTGTAAGATGGTTCGGGCATATCTACACAGAACGACACAAGGAGATCAATATTACCATGGAGTGGAAATAAATGGTGGTGCGGAAGATGGGGAAACTCGAAGGCAAAGTTATAGAAGAAACGAAAATATGGAAATAGAGGAATGAAGAAAATGCCAGGCTAGAATAAAATGGTAAGATATACTGTAGACTGAGCAAAATTACATACCAATCAATAGCGCTCAAAGAAAAGTAAAGGAAGTAGACTTATTACTCGCTGCAACCATATGTAATCTGAAGATCTCTAAAAGACAAGCTACAATTCCTCCAATTTACAGCCTGGTATTATTATTATTATCGTTATTATTAGCGGTCTCCGTCTGCCGCCTTCTCCCGTATGTTTATAGTGAACAGACTGGCAATCTATCTGGCGGTTAGTTTTGTAAAGTTTTAGAAGATTTTACCAATTTATTTTTATTTTTAAAGAATCAATACAAATTTTAAATTTTTCAATTCCATTTATATAACTTCAGGTTTTTGCAATAGACTGAAATTCATATTAAAATGAGTATAATTACAATTTGATTTGTTTTCAGGTAGACTTTATTTATTTTTTAACAAATACATGACCGTTTGCCGATGTAAAAGCTATCGCAATCGATAAATATAGTTTTGTAAGTAGTATTACTTTCGTATGATAAACAAATATTCTGTTTACTTAAGATATAGTTCTAAGTAAATTCTACAATTTATATTTAGCTGTTCGATATCGTAGAATATAGTAAGCTTGGAAACTTTCTGCGAATCTTGTAATAAATTCTGCTCCATTAATTTAATGACTGAGAATCGTTTACTCTCCTCAGGTTCATTTTACCTTGGATTTATTGATATTCATAAAGGTCTGATCATAGAAAGGCTCAAAGTTTTTTAATCTGTAAACTAGACCAAACCGACTTTGAACTGTGAATTATCATTGCCTGAAACTCATTTGTCACACTAATAGTATCTGTTTTGATACCACAGCATACAATCATTGATAGACACACTCATACATTATATCAAGCAAACAATAAAGAACATATATATCCATAGTCATTTTTGTATCATCCAAGTACTAGTCTATATATAATCTTTAAATTATCGTATTTTCATACAGGTGGTTTAATTGTTAATTAACATTATTTAATACGGCATTGTTGTGTCAGAGCGATAAACAATTTGGTTTCGCTAGCTTAAAACCGGTCAGTTTAATTTTTGTTTTCAATTTCTCATTAATAGTGTTACGACGGTCGCACGGATCGTCGTGTGGTACAGTGGAAACAAAATACAGACACCAATGAAATCACTAATTACCAGCTTTAATGAGTCACATGTAAACATTTGAAATCAACAAAATATTCCCATACAGTAATTCAAGTTAAATTTTCCCACACGCAATATAATGTTAACTATTAAGAGTTCCGCACTAATTGTAACATAGTAATCACATTCCACAACAACCACTTGATCCGCACTGAATACTCGCCAACTATAACTAACTTCTAAGCCAGCCGCTGTTGCTTATGTAGGTCGCGCAGAGGTTCCGGAATAAGTTTCCATCATTTTGACGGGGTGCCAGCATAATTTTTGTCGTTACAATAAATGCTCTCGAACAGTCTGGAAGGTCCATAAGTGCGGGCTCGTCCGAGACGCTACACCTGGTAGGCTAGCCGAGAAACGGGTGGAAGGACTCTCTCGACTCTTTGAGAGCGTTCCGTAACAAAATTTTGTGAATCAGTTGAAGATCCCAATAGCAAAGATGAATCGCAATGCTATTGTGTACCATGAATTTTTATTACTAGACGCTACGGTTAACAAAGAGTAATATTAAGGCATTTTGCAATACATGCATGAAATTATTCTTAGAAAACGGACAGCTCTATCTGAGGATAATTTATGAAAATTGCGGCCCTATAATGTACCAGCACACATGTCATTCCCTGTTCAAGAATTTTTCCCAAAAATGTGGTAATGACACAGTAAGCGCGGTATTTGCCACATATGTTCCACACAATCTCCTCCTCTTCAAAAGAATGAAAAACTATATAATGATAACGATTGATGACTACTGAAGACATTAGGCAAAAATCTGTAATACTCGAGGTGAAACCATAAAATGCAGTCTGGAAATATTTTGAAGACTAAAGTAACCGTTGGCATAATGGAGTCGTATCTGATATCGACCACTTTGAAGCGAATAATATCAATGTGTATGAATAAAAGCACGATGTTTCAAATAAAACCTTTTCATAAACTATTTGATAAAACCTTCTACAACCGTTCAGAACTTTACAACATAAATAAAATACGTATCCATCCAACGTCTGTATTGATGTCAACTGTTGTCAGCCAGATTTCATATTCAACTCGCGTTCATTAGGATCAAAGCGTTTCTTGCCGTGTATCCGTTTAACATCTGCCTTGCCCTCTGAGTAGCTTGTGCAGGCAACAAACGACAACAGATGTTGAACTGATAGAACATAAAGCATACTGCACTGAGCTGCAGGTTAGCGGATGTATTTACTGCCAGACAGCTGATTTACTGAAGGTACGCCCTCTGGCGGTGTCCAATCCAATCAATGTTATCCTTCATTTACACACAAATCATTCTGTCGCTTCAAAGGGCGATTCAGTGTAACTGAACAAGGACACAAGAAAATTAAACATTTACACTGCGAATCATAGACAGACACGCACATACAGATTCAAATATTTACAACCACTTGAGAGAGGTGCAAACGAAATTGACCCATTTCACTCCGATGACTGTTACAGTAGCTTCAGTCATAATATTATGTTTACAGATAATAAATTAAAGGTAAAAAAACTTCAGTAAAATAAAAAAAACGCTTTAGCACAAAAAACGCATGACGCTTCTTATACAATCTGTGATGTAATGTATGAAATCCATTCTTGATGACCTGTTAAAAAAATATTATAATCCATCATCATTATATCACTCAATTTTATTTTCTGCAGCCCATACGTCTGTCTCAGATGCTTCTATATTAACTGTCTAAACTTTTTCTGAAATGGTAAGCTCCTTGTCCTGCAGAACTCGCTCACTATTTTGAGCGAAATCTAATGTTTATTAGATAAAATTAACTTAGTATGTTTTAATTACTTAAAAACTGAGTAAAATTTATTGTGTGTACGATGCTTAGCGTGAGTCGAAAGACACGAAGAGGAAGTAACCATAATGTTATTTGTGTTTTTATTTTATTTTATTTTTTTGTTAATTGATAACTGATACTAGTGCTACTAAAGTTATTATTGCAACTAATAAAACGAAAGATTAATAAAATGTTAAAAAATTAATTATTGCCTACCGGCGTACAGATTTTAAGATACTTAATGAAGACTCAATTAGATACAAATTAGCGTACAAATATCTTGAAAGATAGAGGAAGTAAAAGAGTTAAAATATCTTGGCTTCCAGATATACAGCTCTAACGACACCAACACTGAAGTAAGAAGAAGAATATATTTCGCAAATAAAACATATTATGGATTGAAAAAGCACCTGACATCAGCTTCGTCTCAAGAAGCACGAAATGCAAAATTTACAAATCACTTTATCAGGCCAATGCTGACATATCAGGCCATGTTTCAGAAACCTGGTCTACAACAAAAAGTAGCAAGAGACTTCTAGGTTGCTGTGAAAGATGGGTTCTAAGAACAATATTTAGAGGAGTACAATGAAATGGAATGAGACGCAGGCGCTATAATTATGAACTATACCGTCTTTACAAAGAGCTGCACATTGTCAGGATAATCAAAATATACAGGCTATGGTGGGTTGGACACATAGAGAGAATGGAGGGAGGACAGCCTACGAAACATATTTTCTACCAGACACCAATGGGTAGTAGAAAAAGGGGAAGACTCCGAAGTACATTCAAAGACCGAAAGAGGAGGACCTCAGAAAGCTGAACATAAGAAACTGGAAAGCCATAGGGAAGAATGGAATCGGCTCTTGCAGCAGGTTAAGACCCACCAAGGATTGAAAGCCAAGGCTGATGGTGATGAATGAAGACTCAATTAGATGTCAAATACGTAAAATTTAAATCCATTGATACTAATTTTTATACAAATTTCTTAAAAGGTGCTTATGATTTTTCAGCTAAATACACATTTTTTTGTTAAATCTGGATCAATTAATATATTGATTTAAAAATAAATTATACAGTGAGGCGCAAACGCTGATAAAATGTCTCTACGGCGGTGTAGGCGCCAGCACTAATACAGCAACGAAGCTACAAGTAATGCACGTTGTATGCTGAAGGATCAGAAATTCTAGTGTTTGAATTAGTTCTGCCAAGAATCCCTACTCTCACATTCTGACTGACTCTCTGGCGCTGTAGTCCACGATGACCTTTGCCCTCCCCGACTAGTCGCCTCCAAACACCTTGGTCCTCCAGTCTTCGCCTCCAATCATCGACACCCATCGTCCTGATCTTCTACGTCCTGTATCAATCTTCTTCTTGGTTTTCATTGCTTTCTTTGCCCATCTATTGTCCCTTTAAACATTTCTTTGGGCATTCTGTCGTCCTCCACGCGCATCATACATCCTAACCAGTTGATCCTTATAGACTTGATGAACTTCACTGTGTCCTCACCACCTATCGATTCTTCCATTTCCCTGTTGTTCCGTATGCGCCATTCTTCACCATCCTTTACTGGTCCAAAGATTTTTCTTAGAATTTTTCTTTCAAAGACTCTTAAATTATCTATGTCAGAGTTAAGTAGTGTCCAACTCTCCGCATCGTCACAACTAGTCTTACTAAGGTATTATTATCACATTCTACGAGTCACTAATCGCATGATTCTCAGGTGTATAGCTATGTAGTGAGTGAGTGTGAGTGAGGTGTAACCATTCGATTGTGAGTGATGTGTGGTGTGAGTGAGTTACGTAGCAGACGGGAAAGAGGGAATGGTGGATGTCTAGGTCAAGTAACCAGAGTGTTTTGACTGAGTTTTAGAAAACCCTTACAGAAAACTGAACGATCGGTAGCCGCCTGTATCTAATTAGTCAGGGAAGGACCAACCTAAGTGAAAATAATATGAATAGAGTCAGACTACTTTCTGAACCGATTAACAGAATATACTAAACAAGTCCATATTGATAAATAAAATTATAATAGCACTCAACAACGAAGTGAAGTGAAATAAGATTTTGATGCTTTCAGGCAGGCAGCTGGAAGACGTAGTAGGACCTGAATTTAAAATATGACTGAGAAATTAGTTTCCGCAGGAACGGATTTTGGTGATGGTCGAGTGTGACACTGCAGTGGTTTGGCCATGTAGTAAAAACGTACGAAAGAAAGTAGAAGGTCATCAAAGAAGTATGTCCAGAAGAAGGAAGATCCCGATTTAAATGGGTTGAATGTATTGAAGAAGGTGATTATTAGACGGTGGAAAGCTTGGTATAAGTTAAAGAGACAAATCTTATTAAACGTTAAACTGCTTGCCCATGATAGCAGGGAGTTTATTAAGTAGCTAAAGGTATCGAACGCTTGACGGCAAAGAGTGGGCGGAACCAAACAAAAAGCAGAAGATTTGTTAACATTACATAAGCAGTTCTTTTGCAGTAAAGAAGCAGCTTCTTTAAATAAAGAATTACAAATTGATAATTTTGTAAAAAATTTAGTTTAATAAAACCGTCTATGAAAAGTCATAATTAAAAGTTCTTAATCATATAGACGCAAATAAATGAAAACACATAATTCATTCGTTTCCAGAAAAGTCTGGAAAGGACGCAAAAAGTATTTTAAAATTAATACATCTAAGATCACAAACATCCGATTGCTTTGTAGGAAGAGTATTTTTCAAGTAAATCATAAATGGTGCAAAGAAAGAAGCAAATGTTTGCTGCTTCTTAGAAAATCGGAAATGGTCATACAATTCAGTTTTTAATTGGCCTGTAATCATTTTTACCAACATACTAAAAAAATAAAGAATTTTCTCGCACAGAGTATTTACAATTTTGGCGATTTTGTCTGCAAAGTACAACTAAACATTTCAAAATATGGTTTATTATTAATTACAGAAAAGCAGTTTTGTCACGGCAATATTAATTCAAAATTCTATAAAAATATTCTGCAAGTTCTGTGTTTTAATTTTGTTATTATTCTTTTGCTTTTGCTAGAATGTCCTGTTTCCTTTAAAAATGTTTTGCATTTTCAAATTTAGGAATCTTTATCCCGATCTTTTAAAATAAAATTCTGACGACGCTATCACCTATTAAATTCTTCTTTTTTTTTTGGAATCAGTTTAGTGTGCAGTAGATTCATATATTTCTTGATTCTGTCATTTTCTTTCATTGTTTATTTTTCTAAAACTAGTTCTGCTCATCTAGTTTTTTTAGCACCCAGCATTCCGAGCCATACATCAGGACTGGTCTGATCAAGGTCTTGTATAGGGTGGCTTTTGTATCTTTACTTATTAATTTTTACTTAAAATGTTTCACCAGTGCGTAATAACACCTATTAGCAGAGATATCCGTTTTTCAATGTCTCTAAAGGAGTCATTTCCATAGACCCGAAATATGGAAAACCCTGAACCTTTTCAAATTCATAATCATTAATGCGCAGGGTCAGGGCACGAGTGTTGGCACCTACAACCATATATTTGGTTTTGCTTTGGTTTATAACCAAGCCCATAGCCTTAGCGGACAACTCCAGTTCTTGAAAGGCTTCCTTTAAGCCAGACTCAGACCTACTTATGACATCAATGTCATCGGCATAGACCAGAAGCTGTACCTCCTTGTGAAATATGTGTCCGCTAGTTTGATTCCTGAATCCTTGATGACCTTTTCTAGAGCTATGTTGAACAACAGACATGCTAAGGCATCTCCTTGTTTCAGCCCATTCAATGTTTTTAAGGAGTTAGATAGATATGATTGTATTCTGATTTGGCACTTAGAATTGGACATAACTACTCCAACTATACCCACCAACTTAGATGGTATATTCAACTCCTTCATAGCTCTATATAGCATTTTCCGGTTGATTGAATCATATGCCGACTGGAAATCCACTAAAAAAGAGATGGTGAGTGGCCACTCCATATTTCAAAGTTTTTTCCAGGATTTTCCTTAGTGTAAATATTTGGTCTGTTGTTGACCTATTCCTACTGAATCCACATTGATATTCTTTTATGTTTTCCTCAGCGTAGGGAAGCAGCCTAGAAAATATGATGTTGGACAATACCTTATATGCTGTATTAAGAAGAGAGATGCCCCTATAATTTTTACATATGAGCGGATCACCCTTTTTATGTATTAAACACACCACCCCATTGTTCCACTCATCAGGCATTACCTCCTCCAGCCATATTCGCTCTATGAGATGGGCAAATTCCTTTACGCCAATCTCCTCCTGCGCTCTTTAATAGTTCCCCTGGTAAACCATCGGAACCTGCTGCCTTGTTATTTTTAAGCTTTTCTAGAGCTTCATACACCTCGCCATAGGATGGCACCAACTCCTCTCTATCATCCTCGAATTCTCCTGCTTCCTCTTCATTCTCAGATGCCTCCATCGAAGCCTCCCCAACTGAGCCTAGCAACTCTTCGAAGTGTTCTGTCCACCTCCTGATTACGCCAGCAGTATCACTCACAAGGCCACCATTATTATCCCTACAGGCATTTGTTCTAGGCTGAAATTCCTGTCTCATATCATTCACCTTCCTGTACATATATTCTTACTCTGCAACTGCAGAGTCACCTTCCTGTGCAACTGCCTTTTACTCTTATATTCCTCTATATTTTTCATCTGTCTCATCATATACTCCCTCTTTTTTCCTCTATGAATCTTCTTTTCCATTCGCCTGGCCTTCCTGTATTCCTCTTGAACAGCCCTAGTGCATTTCCTTTGGATCACTAATTTGTATGTCTTGTTTTTGAATTCAGTTGCCTCTTCACACTACTTATCAAACCACTCATCTCGCCCATGTCTCTTCTTCAAACCAACGATTTCTTCTCCCGTGGTCACTAATATGTTTTTTAGATTAATCCAGTGGTTTTCTATGTCTTGTTCCTCACGTTATTCAATTCTCCACTGTCTAATTTTCTCATTAGTAACTTCCTCGAACCTCCGTTTTATTTCTTCTTCCTTTAGTATTTCTGTATTGTATCTAACAGTCTTTATTCCTTTTTCATTTCTATTATTGGAGATTCTAGCTCTCAGTTTTCCAACTACGAGATAATGATCGCTATCCATTTTGGCACTTCTGTAAACTCTAACATCTTGTAAGTCTGACTTATGCCGGCCATCCAATAGGACATGATCTATTTGATTGACCGTTCTCTCGTCTGGAGAGATCCAATGTGCCATTATGTATGTGTTTGTGATCGAATAAAGTTCCTCCTATGATCATATTTTGACCAACTGCGAAGTTCAACAGTCTGAAAAAATTGTCTGTGTGTTCAGAGTGTAAACTATACTTTCCTATATTACTACAAGCATGGCTACTTCCCACTTTGGCATTTAAGTCACCTATGATTATTTTTATATCACGTCTAGGGCTGCTGGCATACGCATTCTCCAGTAAGTCATAAAAATCATCTTTCTCCTCCTCAGGCTTATCATCAGTTGGGGCATGCACGTTTATTATAGTATAATTAAAGAAGATTCCCCTAAGTCTTATTTTACACATTCTAGGTGTAAGCGGTTTAAAATCAATGATGTTTTCTTTCATTCTACGGCTTACCAAGAAGCCAGTTCCAAGCACATGGTCCCGGTTCTGACAGTTGTAATACACCGAGTAGTCCCTTCGATCCATGATTCCAGCGCCAGTCCAACTCATCTCTTGCATAGCCAAAACATATATCTTATATTTGAGAACCTCTCCTGTTAATATCTTCAAGGCTCTAGGTCTGTATAAGGAACGCAAGTTCCACGTCGCAAGTTTAAAATCTTTGTCCCTTTTCCACGATCCAGTCCCAATTCCATTAATCCGTCCGGCTTTTCCTTTTTCTCTTGGTTTCATAACAATATTGTTTTATGGGGTGGGTTGTTAACCCTACGCCCAACCACCAACCTGGAGGACCAGGGGTTTTATGTTTAGAGTTCCCGTCTCTTAGATGAGTTACCTCCACTGAGCTAACGATTCTCATCCACCCGTCCGCAGTAGACCATACTCACTAGATCTATGGGCGCCGCCGTTGACATTTTTATGTTCTTCCGCCGCCAACCCCGCCATGAATCCTGCTGCCGACACACTACATCTTGGTAAGCCGGGCCCCTGATTATCTCAGGGCCGCCTCGCCCAGACCCCCATCTCTCGTTGGCTCGCCGACCCAAGCTGCCGAAGGGATTGGTTCCCACAACATTAGCATGGGTTGCTCGAGGTACATTAAACGGATTAATAGTTGTTTTTGCCTCCAAAAATCTGTCATTTTAAATCATCGTTCACTAATAGCTTCTTTCATTAGGAAGGCGTATAATTTTCGTTTATGTAACAGTTGTAATATGCGCCGCAACATTTATTAATATAGGTATATTATGCACTGACTTGCCGCTTGGGATGCTTTGGGGCTGAGGAAGGAATTACGTGTGTCCAATCGGCTTCATGTCAGACGCTCCAGGCTATCATAGCCCATGCTATCATGACCGAGACAATCACATCATCAAGTTTGATCGTATTACATTAGGGACCGAAGCCGCGTCTCACGGGTCACATGTAATCCATATGTCTAGAGATATTAGCTGATTGCCATCAGCTGTTCGTGTTCGATACACAGGCGTTTGTGACAACTTGGGTAGTCTTGAAAGCCTTAACTTACAATCGTGACACTACATGATGATTAGGAATAATGTAACATGCTGTCACAAGTGGGTAATGATTACAGAACAGTAAACATATTAACTTACTATAATTATACTGCAAAATTTATACTACATGCAGTAGTTATACTATCACCGTAATTTACTCCTTAAATGTAGTAGAATAGTTAGCGAACAGAAATTCTATCTTTTTACACCAAAAACGAAAACGGAACTTCATGAAAATAATGAAAAGACGCGAAAATCTATTTTATCATATCAAGAAATAATTTTTGAACGTATATTGTAATTTTCAACATCCCTTACGTGACTTATTAAAAAAAATACAACTTATTACAACTTTTCGTGATTTTTTTATGCGGAAAAGTATAAAAATTTCTGTTATTATAACTTTAAATTAGAGGTGTTTGGGAGGGCCACCCCCTTCGCTCCCCCCTGGATCCGCGCCTGCAATACTGTTAAGTTTTTTAAAAAATCCTTAGTGTCTGAAATAGGAGAAAGATATGTGTAAATGTATAAGAGAAACATGTATGTAGCCTAACCTATATGTACGAGAAAGACTGTATGTTTAACTCATATAAAATATTTAAACTACTGTACGATTATAATACAGAATTATACGAATTTGTATATGTACCTGTATGGACATTCAACAACTCAATACAGGGCACTTTGCTTAAAATTATAAAGTAATGGATGAATGGCGGAGCTGGACATTAACAAAAACGAACTAAAAGGATGGAAAATGGAGCCCAACTATTTGCAAAAATTGACTTTCTGAGATCTGTAGCTAACTACACCTTACTAGACAGTATATCAAGCAGAGACATCAGACACGAATTAAAGATATTTGTCCTGAACGAAGAAAAATATCGAAGAACTAGAAGATGTAAAATTTGAATGGAGGAAAGAAGCAAAAAAATATACTGCTAAAAATGAGTGGTCATCATCATCATTGTCATCATCTACAGGTCATGACTTTTCGAGTTAGCCACGTCTCTCCTTCCATCATTGTCCTCTTTGAATCGCAGTACGATAGAAAGTTCTTTGAAGAACGC
The DNA here is from genome assembly GCA_034769895.1 of Magicicada septendecula. Lineage (NCBI taxonomy): Eukaryota > Metazoa > Arthropoda > Insecta > Hemiptera > Cicadidae > Magicicada > Magicicada septendecula. The sequence goes on along the minus strand of CM068375.1, from coordinate 87,002,515 downwards.
TGCTCTTGGTCGTCCTCTTGGGTTTTCCCCCAAACACCTTTCCTTCAAAAATGTTACTTAAGAATTGATTGTGTCGTAAAACGTGCCCGATAAATTTTGCCTTCTTCCCCCAATCATTTTTAAAAATAATCTATCTTCTTTCACTTCATCAAAGACTTGTCATTAATTTTCTTATCCATCCAACTCGTCCTCGTCGTTCTCCAAAAAATTAAAATAAATGAGTAGTCAGTACTGACCGACGTAGAAAGACGTGGTATCAGAAAAATTTGACGGCGGAATAAACCAGATATTGGTTTAACCTTTGGAATTAAGGACGATAATGTTATTTATATTGTAAAGTGATGGGTTTCAGTGTGCAGTAAATACATAATATCTAGTATCAGTCATATAAACCGAAGTGGAGTCAGAGACAGCCTACAAGGTAAAAAAATGTGTTCTACCATAACAGTTTAATAAAAATAAAGTGTCAGGCTTTTGAAGTACAAATCAATATGTCCATTAAATTTGCTAAAGAGGTAATAGCAAATTAATAGCCACAGACAAGAAAGTAATCAGCAAGATAACCTCGTCAAGAATGTGTAGAATGTGGCTTGAAAATGAGCTCGGAACAATAGGAATGTATGTTAATTGCTGACGAGGTAATAGTAGCCACAGACAAGAAAGTAATCAGCTATGTGGCAAGATAACCTCGTCAGGAATGTGTAGAATGTGGCTTGAAAATGAGCTCGGAACAATAGGAATGTATGTTAGTTGCTAACGAGGTAATAATAGCCAAAGACAAGAAAGTAATCAGCAAGATATCCTCGTCAAGAATGTGTAGAATGTGGCTTGAAAATGAGCTCGGAACAATAGGAATGTATGTTAGTTGCTGACGAGTAATAATAGCCATAGACAAGAAAGTAATCAGCAAGATAACCTCGTCAAGCATGTGTAGAATGTGGCTTGAAAATGAGCTCGGAAAATAAGAATTTATTTTAGTTGAAGTAAATGAGGAACATAAAGGTATGAAACGTACATCTAAAATATTCAGAGAGACATAAAAAATTGGGTCAGTTTGGAACAAAAACTGTCAGAAATTAAATGAAATTCGATAGAATACAAGAATGAGAAAGGCATCAAAAATAAATTGTATCACAAGGTAATATACGGGACAAATACAAATACTTAGGAATAAACTTTAATAAAGAAGGAACAAATGATGTTGAAATAAAATCAAGAATAAATAAAGCAAAACAAATAATTAGATCATTGAATGGGATTATATAGAGCATTGAAATTGGAAAAGAAAGGAAGAAAAGGAAGAATTTATATGATTAAAAGCACGTTGATGTAAGGATCCGAAACATGGAGAATAAAAGAACAGGTAAAAAGACAGTTAGAAGCTACAAAATGGATGCTTTGAACAAGCTGCTAGAACTTCAAGGCTAGAGCGAATACGAAATGAAACGACCAAAGAAGAAATGGGCGTACAAAGCCAGTAATCGACTGTATTGAAGAAAAACAACTAATTTGGTACGGATACGTACAAAGTATGGAACAAGTCATGAATACTTAGAGAGCACATAAAGAAGGGAAGATGCAAGGAAACATGGATAGAAGTCAAAAGAAGACCAATGACCGACAGAGGACTGCAAAACTAAACGACGAAAACTGCAAAGGCAGACAACAATGTAGCTTCGGCATCGGACAACGTCGTAGGACGTTTTAACCCCGAATACAAAACAATATATATACGAGACAGTGCTGTATAACTGTGAAGTGTGGCAGATAAATAAAAATCTAATTTAAAGATTACAGTGGATGCAGAAGAAGAAGTTTCAGAATATGGAAAACTCAAGCCATCTATACATCTCATTTAAACGAACTAATTAAGTTAGACTGCTTTATAACGAACAAAATAAAATAATGAGGCTAATTTGCTATAGGAAAGTTATAAGGAAGATGATTCAGAATAGTCACTGAGGATTAGAGCGTCTTTTGAAGAAATTAAGTGTGATGACCACGGAGATCATGGAACGAGGGAGTTGAAAAGCATGTTATGAAAAGAAGGTTCATAGAAGAAGATATCCACGACAGGGCGAAGGAAACGGTGAACGCTGTTTCAACTGAAAAAAATGTCTAAATAGAATCCCCTAGGTTATTAGGAAAACTCTCATGCCATTACGATCGCTTTAAACAATAGTATTTCATATTGTTAACTAGTTCTGTGGTTTTGGAAAGTTGAATACACTCCGATAATACAACAAACAAACACAAATAAACAATGTTTCAGTAAAGCAACAACTACTGACAATAACAACAGCACCTGCTGTGGGTTTAGGACACGTACGATACGTGACATTTGACCAGAAGCGTGACGTCACTAAGCGATGACAAACCAAACTGTTGAATTTCGTTGATCGTAACTCAAGGTTTGCGAAACTCTGCGAGGTTACAAACAAGTTAATACTGGCCGAATTTGAGTGTCACGGTTTCAAACATGTATCGACATACTCTCTCTCCCCCTCCACCCCTCTATCACACCCCTCGCGCTCTCTCTTTCTCACCCTTTCTCTACTCAAGCGATCTGAGTGGTCAGTATTCTGTAACATTTTCACATACAGGATAGGTGTGAGAACGAAGATTCTCTCAAACCTTATTGAAATTATTAGCACTGTGTTCTCATAAATTATTCTGATATCAATTGATATATATTTTAATGTATAACGACCTCGTAAGAGTGAATTTTTATTTTATCTTCTGATGACGGGACACATGTCTCGAAACGCGTAAAGTAAAAAACGCACAACGAAGTCACACGACGGAATAAGGTAAATATTATACAGATTTTGTCAATATTATTTCGACGGAATTAAGGTCACAATGATAAGGAAGCAGACGGTACACAGTTACGTTTCGTTTTTTGGTCATTTCAAGTAATGTTATATAATTTATATTTGTCACTCACCATGTCTACAAGATGTAACAATTCCTTTTTGAGTAGATCATAATCGAAATCTATGTCTTACTCTTCAACCAGGACTGAATATCAGCTTTTCCATGCCGAAATGGGAAGTAGCTCGACCGAACAACTGTGATATTTGGCACAGCCACAAACAATAGCGCTCTTTTTTGAAATATTGGTTACTCTCTAAACCGTTTTCCAATAATATCACCATCCATTTCTTTATGGTAATCAGCGCTGTTTTTCTTGGCTATGAAAGTCATGAATGTTCCTTCCACTAAAACTCTTTTTGCTGCCTGCATGTACCGTGACGAACCTTGGACCCCTACTTAAGGTTGCTTAAGACCCGGTGGAAGTCCCTTCATCTTTTGACTTTTTTGTTTGTCCATTCATAACATATTCAGTAAGCTATATTTATCCATGTTTCGTTGACGAAGATCATTTTTATTTCCTTGTTCCATAAGGAAATGGAAATATGGTGATGGCGGAAAAAATCGTGTTCGAGATAAGGGCTGATTCTGATTGTACTATCCTCAAAACATGAAGAAAATTCATTTTTCGAAAAGTGTCTGTGTTTGTGTCTAGTGTCTGTGTGTCTACGTGTCTATCTATGTGTCTGTGTGTAGAATCTTTTCTATGGCAAACGATAACTGCCGCAAATTCAAACAGAATCAAGTAATTTTTTGCATATGTGGCTGAGTTGTAGAGGACTCAAGGCCTATTGATTTTGGTGCAGATCGGTTAAGGGGAAGGGGTTAGTTTGCCTGCAACGTTTTATGTTTTAACGAGAGTAAAGTACTTAATTTTGATAAATAAAGTATCCTGAATAGAAGGCCATAATTATCCACAAAGGGAAGTTGAAGGGGGAGGGGGTAATTTCTATAAATGAAAACGATAGTTGAAGCGGGAGTGGTAATTTTTTATATGTGTACTACGTTATCGGCAACAAAGAAGTAGTTTGTTGTTAAAATTCCTTCCCGGGCTGTTTGACCACTGTCCAATGTTTTATGCAAATCCAGACGTTTCGGCACTGCCATCGACTGCCATCATCAATGAAAATCGAGTGCGCTAACGTGAGGTGGTATACGTTAGTGTCCGCAGTTCTGTGGTTAAGGCTGAAGCAAAAAGTAGAAGTAAGTAGTTTCTATGGAAATATTTTATTCGAAATATTAAAATCTATTCGAAAATGATTTTAAATATAAACCTCAGAACATGGAAGTCATGTACGGTTCTCCATACCGATATTTTTATTAATATTCCGTGAATTTTTTATGTTCCTTAGGTGATTATACCACCACACAAAGTCGTCTCTTGGAAGAAATGCCGTTTCTCTATTTCCTTCTTTTTTTAAACAAATCTAAGGTGGCGACGGATATTGTGCAGTGTTCTCAATTTTAATTTTATAATTTGGAAGGTTTTCATCTTAATTAAGGAATTTTTATTTTTTATGGTTGGAGGTAAGCTTCGTCGGTTCATGCACTTTGCAACGTATTCCAGTAAGCTATTTTGGTTGCAGTGGCAGTGACTGAAACGAACGGTAACATTGAATGTAGATTTTATAGATTAAATAAGTTTAAATTGTAATCAAATTACAATTTTTTATTTTTTATTCATTTAATTAATTTTTAAACTTGCTTAAATTACTGTCTTCACGGTCGGCGTCGTGGTTGTTAAAATTCTGGTTTGCCTGGCTGTAAGTCCGTGGTTCGATGTTAAATATTGCAAACGTTTTGGCCGTATCTTCGACGGCCATCTTCCGTGCGAAAGGAGTGAAAACAATGACAAAGATTTCACAGTCAGTGAACCACAGTAATGTGGCTGAGGCTAGCGATTGTGGTTCACTGACTGTGAAATTTCTGTCAACGTTTTCAGTCCTTTCGCACTGAAGGTGGCCGTCCAAGGTAAGGTCAAAACGTTTGCAATATCTAACGTCGGACCACGCCCTTACAGCCCGGCAAACCAGAATTTTAACAACCACGACGCCGACCGTGAGACAGTAATTTTTAATCTTGTTTTCTTATTTTTTTAATGTCGTAACGAACACTATTGGGTTATCGTACCTGAGGATACAGCATGTGCCTCGAAACGGGTTCTAGTTTGCCAAAAGAAAAGTCAGAAGATGAATACAAGCTGTTAAATCGAATTGAATTTTAAAAACGTCTCTGTTAAGAGGAAAGTCTTCTTGTATTACATATAGGCCTACAATGGCTTTATGAACTTTAGTATATAGTGTTCCTATATTTTTTGTTTTAATACGCCGGGGACTCGAGTCTGTAGATAAAAAAAAAATCGATTACTTAGCAACCCAATACTGTTAATGGTAGTCTTTGTGGTACATTTCATAGTTGCTTTTAAGACTCATAAAAGTATAAAAAGTTTTAATAATTCAGTACGCTTAAAACATAACGTTTAATTGAAACCATTACTTCAGAATAGTGTTCTGCGCTGTTACACTGTAAAGAAGCCTCTATTTAGTAATAGACTTTAAATTTTGAAAAATTAAAGCGTTTTAATTGTTTTCCTTTGTACATAATTAACAAACTTTAGTACCAACATACGTCATGGTACCATTTTTTCGCAGTATGGTATAGTTTAGCATTTTAGGAACCAGAGTAACGCGAGTATACAAATAGGTATACTAACAACCATTCACTCCGACAGGGCAAGCAGGACTAGAGTGGAATATAGGCATATTGTTATACGGTCTCACGAATCGTCGTATTGTACATTGGAAACAAAATACAGGCACCAATTAAGTAACTAACAACCAGCTTTAATTAGTCACAAATAACAACTTAAAATGAACAAGGTAGGCCTACTCTCATATAATAATTCTAGTTAAATTTGTCCACACGCAATAGTAATGTCAATTATTAGAGTTCCATGCTATTCTTACGTAGTAATCAGGTTTCACTGGGCAGTAACAACTATCTTCCACACTCTACAATTTCGCCAGGAGTAACTAACTTCTAAGCCGGCCGCTGTTGCTTACATAGGTCCCGCAGATGTTCCAGAATAATTTCCATCCTTTTGGCGGCGTGCCAGGATAATTTGCGTAGTACAAGTACTCGAACAGTCTAGAGCACTGGTTCCCAAACTTTTCAGTCCGCGGACCCCCGCAAAAAATAAAAAATTTCACGGACCCCGTCTGAGTTATGAAATAAAACAAACAGTAAATATGATACACTCTTATATATTCTAATTAAATTGTATTAAAATCAAAACTCATTTAACTTGCAAAATTATAATTATGTCAAACATAGTTTAATGGACTACTTGCCGACAAACCAGCAGTGCATGTCCATATGCATAGAACACACACGCACACGCACACGCACACACGCACACGCACACGCACACACGCACACACACACACATAACACAATATTTAATATATAACACACACATATGGAATGTTTGTGGAATTAATGGTGCACACCACATCAAGATTACTAACTTCCTTAACTCTCCGTCTAATGACTCCTGACTGCAGATGGGGACCTCATAGACTGGTTGAAAATCGATCACACTTACGTGAATTATAACCCACAAAGCACACTTTCTGAAACCTACTCAGACTCTCTAAAATGTTAACTACGTATCTAATTAACTACTGCAATAAAATTAACTACTGTAATTTTAATAGTCACATGAAATGTCATCGAATATTAATATTAACTCTACTCGGCTAGAAGATGAAAACGTATGCCAAGTTTCGTAAGTTATTGGCAACATTGATAACATTTAGTTTCGATTATAGGCCTATCTCTATTTTGTATCTAAGCAAGGTTACTTAAAATAAATACCATATTTTGTACGAATGTAATTATGAAAGGATTGTCTAACGGCTAACGCGTTAGATTAAATAACTAGTGGCAAACGATTTTTTTTCAATTGGCATAATTTCGTGGTTTCATTATTTTGCTGAGAACAATGCCGTTTTCAGGTTAATATTTAGTGTGGACAAACAATCATTTTTCCGTGTATCTAGAAAGAAAGCTTTTAATAAAAATAAGTTAAACAGAAACAGTTTTTATTATTATATGTTTAATACAAATCAAAGTTGACGTTCAAAATGTTGCCCTTTTCTCCTTATGCATTTGATACCTTTAACCGCTAAATTACATGTTTTTGTCTTCCGCTATATAAAATCAACTGACTTTTTAACCGACAGCTTCAGGAAAATTACATTTGGAGGAAGTATCATGTCTGTTTTGATTCTCGAGAAGTAAAGTATTACAATACGTCAAATCACACAAATGACGTGGTTTTCTTTCATTTCTCCACTGTATTAGAAAGTTGAAGAAGAGATTGACTGAGGCACTCTTTAACTTGAATAGTTTATTGAAGAAGTGTCTAGTCTTGACGCCAAGCTTTCCGATGGATAATAACACGGACTTGTTTAATAGTTTGGGAGTAACAGTACTTCAGAAAACGAATCTATTGTTATTTTTACGTCGAAGAAATAGAGCCCCAACATTACTCCGATTGGGATTCTACACCAAACATGGACTTCAGGAATATTAATGTATTTACAATTCGTAATTACACGAAGATTTTCGTCAGCTCAATAAACACAATTATGGCTGTTCAGTAATCCATTCGATTTAAAGCTTGCTTCGCCAGACCATATCACTCAAATAGAGAAAATGAAACTGCTTTACAGTGAATAATAAAGGTCTTATAAAATCAGTTTTTCTGTTAAAATCCCCTTTACAAAGTTCACGATGTAATCTTGACTGATTACACTTAAACTTCAACTGCTTTAGAATCTTTTGTATCTCTGTTCTACGAATTTCTTCTTTGCTAACGTTTAAGGGTTCTTTACTAATGCCTTTGTAAAAAGTTGTTAGTTTCTAAAAGTCCAGGCAGTTGTAAGGCTGTTCGGGGAGCATTTTAAACGTTTTTGTGTTTGGATGAGATGTTTCATTTAAACTTTGAAGAACAGTAGCAGTATTCTTATATGTTTCCACCAAAACTGAAGCACTACTTGAATAATATTTATATTAATATTAATATCGGTTGATTTGTGCCAAAGTCAAACAAAAGTTCCCACCTGTTACAGAAAATTACAGAATTTAAATCAGCATTCAGGGGAACTGACTTCTATTTTCTTCGGTATTTTTATATTTTAATTTTCATATTTTAATAATAATAAAACTTTATACAATAACATATTTTTTTCGGCCAGCTAAGGACCACATGCCAATTTCAATTCTTTATTCTTTGTTCTTTTCTTTTTCTCCAATATTCTTTCATCTTTTCACTCTGTTTCTTCTTCCTGTCTTCAAACCACTTTGAACTTGCGTTTTTCTCTCTCCTACCCTGGACTCCTTCCATTTTAAACACTTTTGCCCGAAAAATTCTTTTTACTTGCTTCTTCTGCGTGTACGAATATTAATTTTTTTCTAAATCCTTTTTGATTTCTTTAATCCAACTTGATGCTGACTTCTTCCTCCACAGATATTTGAAGATATGCTTTGTTAACTTATTATCGTCCATTCTATATAAATGTCCAAAAAATAATAGTCTTCTTTTTCTCATTGTTTCTGTTATATTTTCTATACTTTGATATATTTCATCATTACTTCTTAATTTCCAACCTTCTGAAGTTTTCGTGGGCCTAATAGTTTCCTAATAATTCGTCTTTCCAATATTTCTAGTTTGCCTAAATTATAATTCAATGCTAGACATTTACTTGCATATAACGATAAACTACAAAAATAATAAAGAAAATAAAGATGCATCAAAAATATACGAGCAATACCATATTTACAAATACAAACGAAGAGCCGGTGAAAAAACACTGCTTAACAGAAAAAAGGATTATATAGGGATTTAGTTACATTTAAAATATTAGATTACCTGGAAGAGAGGCACAAAGGTCGCGCGTCGGGTAGTTTATCGTTAGTCGGCTTTCGTATGACGTGCGGGGAACAAGTGCTGGCCAGCTTCGGTTTTCAAATCGTCCGTTTGGATTCGGTTTTCGTTGTAATATTAACGTTATTTTTTAAATTTTAAATTTTTTAAGTGTTGTGTTTTATGTTGCGTGTTATATGTACCTGTGTCGACGACGCTCACCTGAGTGGAAATTTTTTATAAATGTTATGTAAGTTTACTAAATGATCCAATTGAAGGTAGAACACAACTGTTCCGAAATGCATCTTGGATAAAAACTAAAAAAAATCACCGACTGGAATACCTAGAGGTGTACTTGTAAGTACTAAAAATTCTTTATACACGGAAGTGGTTCTTAGAGGCATGTTCGCATTTATTTCAAGTTTCGGTATATGAATGACGATTTCAAGATTTAGACAAGTTTCCCGTCCACTACAGCATCTCTCTCTCTCTCTCTCCCTCTCTCTCTCTCTCTCTCTCTTTCTCTTTATCTGCGGTGAACCAACGAGTTTCAGAGCCAATATTTCACCTAATACATAGTGTTACGACAGTTATGTAACGCTCTCGAAAAGTCGTGAGTGTAGTTCTGTACGATAATCAGCTTGCCGAGCTGTGGTGCAGCGTCCATGTCAAGGCCGTGCAGTCAAGTAGCACTCCAGAATGTTCTGTACTTGTAACTACGCTAATTATGCTGGCACGCCGCCAAAAGAATGGAAAAGTATTCTGGAACATCTGCGGGCTAATATATAAGCAACAGCGACCGGCTTAGTTAGTTACATCTGGCGAAATTGTAGAGTGCGGCTCAAGTGATTGTTGCTGATTAGTGGAAACTGGTTATTGTTTTGTAATTAGTGCGGAACTCTAATAGTTGGCATTATTACTGCGTGTGGACAAATTTAACTAGAATTATTGTTTGAGAGTACTTGTTTATTTCAAATTGCTATTTGTGACTAATTAAAGCTGGCTATTAGTGACTTCATTGGTGTCTGTATTTTGTTTCCACTGAACAATACGACGATCCGTGAGACCGTCGTAACAATTTGTAAATCTTCAGGTAGATAATGTCTGTTAGTGTTTTATAACATTAAGAAATATTTACACACAAAATAACATTATTTTCCGGACACACGGAAGCATGTTGGTGTTTGTTTCAAGTTTCGGTACATAAATCACGATTTCACGGTTTAGACCAGTTTCTCGTCTACTACTACAGCGAATCACTCCCCCCTCTCTCTCGCTCTCTCATGGCCTGCGATTAGCCCAACGGGTTTCAGAGCCAATAGTTCACCTACTACATAGTAACTTTCCGGATCTGCATGTAACATTTGTCTGACAAGCTTCGCCACAATGGGGCGAGAGAGGTTACTGCTGGTGTACGTTACGCGACAAAGCAATTACAATTTTACTGGCACAGCTGTTGCTTTGCTCAGCTGCAACTGTAGCGACACTCTTGCTGAAGATGCCGTTGGGATTAGTTAGTACATCTCTACGTTAGCTGTATCCATATATTGAGCCAGTGATGAATTAGAATAGGTTTCTTATTCAAAATTCGTACGTCTTTTTGTATGCAAACACATCAAGTTTTCTATATTACGTCTTGTGTCTTTTGATAGATCCGTGTCTTGACATCTATAAGCGAATCTGACACCTCCGTCGCTATTTTTCACTAAAGGGTGAGTAATTTATTTTTTCATTCTGTCACAATACATATCTAATTTTGTAGTACCTATCACTATGTTCTGTTTCCTCTTGATCTCCCATTTTTGTCTTTTATGATTTTTTTTCTCTTGAGATAGATAGATAGATGGATGGATAGTGTTGTTTACTTGTCATCGATTCTGAAGGAAAAGTACTTTTATTGGGCCAAGGATTGAGGCTAGTTTTCCAGGCAACATATAGAACCTACGTATTGGAGCAAAATGACTGTCAATATGACTACGTTGTTGGTCCGATTGTAGGCCTATCTCGTAAATTTTAACAGCTGTGATCGATCCCACACAGTTTGTGAATAAACGAGGTCCTGTTCCGCTACGTGTAATATCGAATACGTACGCCTACAGTTGGGGCCACCGTTTGTTAGAGCCAGCCGCTTTATTGGGCCAATTTTCAAAATACAAGAACAAAACAGAGTTACACATAGAAAGATACTTCAGTTAACAGGTCCGGACCGCCGGTTATTCTGTCCAGTAATGGCTCAGTTTTCATCTTCTAAAACAGAATAAATACGCCAATTTTTACTTCCATCTTACATAAGGAAATGGAAGTATGTTGTTGGCGAAAAAAATCGTATTCGAGATAAGGGCTGATTCTGATTGTACTACCCTCAAAACCTGAAAGAAAAGTCATTTTCCGAAAAGCGCGCGTGCATGTGTAAAATTGTTTTTATGGCGAACGATAACTGCCGCAAATTCAAACAGAATCAAATAATTTTTTGCATATGTGCTTGAGTTATAGAGGCCTATTGATTCTGGTGAAGATCGGTTAAGAGATACGGGTAGTTTACCTGCAACGTTTTATGTTTTAACAAGAGTAAAGTACTTAATTTTGATAAATAAAGTATCCTGAAAAGAAGGTCATCATAATCCACTGTAAAAAGGTAAATAAAATATATATAAATGAAAAGGGTAGTTGAAGGAAAAGGGGATAATTTTTTATATGTGTATTACGTTATCGGCACAAAGAAGTAGTTTGTTGTTAAAATTCCTTCCCGGGCTGTTTGGCCATGGTCCAGTGTTTTCTACAAAACCAGACGTTCGGCAGTGCCATCGACTGCCATCATCAGTGAAAATCGAGTGCGTTAACGTGAGGTGGCATTCGTTTGACCATAATACTGTGGTTAAGGCTGAAGGAAGAAGTAGAAAGAAGTAGTTTCTATGGAAATATTTCATTTCGAAAATGATTTTAAATATAAATCTTAGAACATGGAAACCACGTGTGGTTCTCCATACCGATATTTTAACTATGTAATTGACTCGAGTAGACTAGAAATAGACACCTGTGTACAATATGTACCATAAACAACGACACCCACCATCAAAAGATTGTTATAACTAATAATGCTGTCTCTCTGTATCAGTCCTGTCGATTACCTACGGTTTTCATCGAAAGTACAGCCCATTACAGCTTGTCGTGTTGGGTAAACACATGATGTCTCAGTTCGGTACTGTCCATTACTAGACGTTCGTGATATTCGTATCGGAGTGTTAGTGTTAACAGTTTGTTTTAGTTTTCTGTGTGTTACTTTTACTGCGTGTAACTTATCGAGTATAGATTTAAATTTTATTTTAAAATTTCTGACATACTTTAAATTTTACTACCTACAATTTCCTTTTCGTTTTAAACTACGACTATAACGGAAAATGACATGACTTCGACTGAAAGAATTAAATTACTTGATATGATCAAAACTTACCCACGTATACCCAAATCAACAAAAACTCGCGGAACTAACTGAAATACCGAAGACTAGAATTTCTCGTGTCTTGCTACAGGGCGAAAAATTATGACCAGAATATGTCTTAAAAGACGAGCTTCAAGAGGTTTCTCAAAAACGTAACGTGACGGAAAGGATCCGCTTGTTGAGGATGTTTTATATGAATGGTTCTGCACTGTAACTGGACTGTAAAGATTGTTGTTCAGCGGTGCAATGCTTGGAATAAAAGCAGAGGAATTTGGCAATAAATTAAACCATAATTGTTTTAAAGTCACAGCTGGTTCGTTACTTCGCTGGAAAGGCAGGGAGCAAATTCAGTTCAATAAAGCCCACGAGGAAAAGCTAGCGCTGACGTCAAAAATGCTGAAAAATTGAAAGATTAATACACCACCCAAAATGCTCCAAACATTTTCGCCTGGTGATATTTATAATGCTGACCAGACCGGTTTGTTTTATCTAGCTACACTAGGCGGTTATTCAAAATTATCACGCTTTAAAAAAATAAAAAAACAATGAACCGTGTTACTATGCTCTTTTGTACGAATACGTCCGATACTGGTAAACCCAAGTGATTGGTGATAGGCAAGTTGGCAAAACCTACCCATGTTAAATGACTAAGAGTGGACAATTTATCTATTCATCAATATTGTAACACAAATTAATATATGACAAGCCTAATTTTTTAGAAATGGCTTGTAAATTGCATTAGGGTAAATGCAGCGGAAAAAATTATGACAAATATGAACCAGAAATTTGGTGTGTAACAACACTGGATGCGAGAAAGCTTGCAGCTGGACTTCAGCGATATTGTATGCAAAAAGCAATGAAAACAGCCCTTTACAGGAATTTGAAATTTGTTCAAATTTAGTGGAACTGCAGTCATTAAAAAGAAAACGACAATGCAAACAAGACGAACTTTTTAAAAACAAATAAACACAGGTATGTGCTTTAACGTTTAATAAGATAAGCCTACTCCTGTTATTTTATTATGCCAGAAGTATAGCACTAGATATTTATTATAGTATTTTCTTACCCATACTTCATTAATAACAAATTTTATCATTGCTGCGTTTACTGTAGTTAAGAGTTATGTTTGATTTTTCGTTATTAAGTACTCTTCCTTAATTATTAGACATTTCTGTTTATAGGGGCATCCGCTTAAGTGGGCCAACTTGATACGGTCCCGATAAAGCGGAATCCACTGTACTTAATTTGCTTTACATTAAGTAAGGTCTGTACACTACGAGTTGATTCTGTCTTTCGCGTAGCATATCGTTTTATCTCACATGCATGCTTGTCTGTCTTACGTATGCATTCCTCTGATCCCTCCTCGTCACCCTTGTCAGCAAGTAGTAAGCAAAGTTTAACTCGTTCGTAGAATGCACAGCTACAGTTTGTTCGATCCGTCGCTGATAAGGAAAGCATAGAGGTATATGATTCTGTAAGTCGACACTCTCTTCATTGTCACTGCACGAGTGTGATTAGCTGTTGTGTCAACACAGCGACTAGCGCTATCGGCGGGTTACGCAGATAATGACATCCGGCACAATCATACATACATACGTGCAGGTGAACATTACACCCAGTGGTGAATGCGTGGTGTCTGTTTCACTGAGTCAGCGACACATTCATTTCTCACGGCCGGTTTGATCAAGTAGTTGTTACCAGCGCGATACAGTTGATCATGGAATCGATCAAACACATCCAGTTTGTGTACCCAGTGTGGTTCGTTGTGCACGCTGTCATGAAATCTTGATTATTCAAAAATTATCCCCTCACCAACAATTTTTATTTATCGATATTTTGTCTACCTTTTTACAGTGGATTATTATGAGCGTCTTTTCAGGATACTTTATTTATCAAAATTAAGTACTTTACTCTTGTTAAAACGTAAAACGCTGCAGGTAAACTACCCCTTTCCCTTAACCGATCTTCACCAAAATCGATAAGTCATGAGTCCTCTACAACTCGTGCACATAAGTAAAAAATTACTTGAGTCTGTTTGAATTTGTGGCAGTTATCGTTTGCCATAGAAAAAATTCTTCACACAGATACATTTCAGATATTAAATTTTCTTCATGTTTTCAGGGTACTACAATCAGAATCAGCCCTTGTCTGGAACAAGATTTTTTTCGTGATCACTATATTCCATTTCCTTACGAAACATAGAAATAATAAAAAATTGTAGCTCAAGTGTACACTGTGTTACTGTTAGAACTGTTTATTTACGATTTGAGAAGGTGTAGCATACTCCACACATTGGCGACGACTCATGGCAGCTACCAGTTTTACCAAGAAGTGGGAGGTACGGCACTGAAGTGAAAACGTCATAGATTACTTCTCACCTTGAAATCAATGAAGTTATCAGAGATCAGTGACTACTAAAATTACATATTTTTTGTAGTCAGTGTCACTGTCATTTCTGTCACTATTAGTACCATCATTTTTCCAATTTTTGATATAAATCACGTGTTTCATAAGCAACCGATTATCCCCTTTAATTATTATGCGGTTCTCTTGCGAAGCTCATTCGTCTTGTTTTTATTATTATTGATAACGAATAAAACTTTTCTTAAAAGAATATATGTTTGTATTTTTTAACATTACATTTGAATATATTCTTGTGATGTATCCATAAATTTCATGAAAAACAATTTCTGATTATGATAGTTTAATACTCTCAAACAGTGTATGTAATATTTAAAAATGCAAAAAATATATTCATGTAAGAAAAGTTTTTTATCACACACACACACACACACACACACACACACACACACACACACACACACACACACACACACACACACACACACACACACACACACACACACACACACACACACACACACACACACACACAATCAAATTATAATCACTTCTGCAAATTGTAGATATTACTTTTTTAGTAGACCTGACATACTTTTCACCGATAGAATCAGTATCTTCAGAGGTTTATAAATAGATAAATGGAAAACCCAAAACAAAACAAAATCAGCAACTTTCAGAAGTAGGCCTAATTATAATTTGATAATATATAATATTATTCAAGAATACTGCAAGAAACTTATAGAGTTACTTATAAAGGAATTATATATATATATATATTTCAATCACTTTCTGCTACAGTCCGTTTCTTGATGTATATAATACTATAATACTTATAACTATTTTACCTCAAGATGTATTTTTTCCTTTAGGGACATGTTTCGGGAGATCCTGTTCTCCCATCTTCAACCTTCACCAGAAGCAAGATGGCGAAGGTTGAAGATGGGAGAACAGGATCTCCCGAAACATGTCCCTAAAGGAAAAAATACATCTTGAGGTAAAATAGTTATAAGTATTATAGTAATATATATATATATATATATATATATATATATATATATATACCGATTCCTAGGTGTCAAATATAGGCCTAATGTGTAGTCGAGGTATACATATACATATTAGTTGGATTTATTAATGATACCATTCATTATTCTGGCAAAACCTGATGAACTTTTAATACAGTTTATAAAAAAAAAGTTTAATCTGTCTCTGTTGACCTTTCTAACACAACTAACATTTTTCTATAAAATGAGACAAATTAATATTTAAAAGTTCTTTTTGTCTTTTTTAATATGTCTTTACTGTTGTGATAGAATCTTTCTTCTAAATAATTTCTTTATAATTGTCATCATAATACAAGCTATCGTCCCTTCAATATCGACTACAGATCCTTTAGACGACCGATTGTTCCTGGATCTGGATGAGTATGTGGGTTGATATACTCTGTCCGGCCTCAGGGTCCTTTTCGGGCGTGTGAGATATTTCTCACCGGCACGGTTATATATTCTTTCACCGCGAACCTATAATCTTTTCATCATCTTTCACTTTCGCGGATTATCACAATTATAATAATTCTCTTAATAACCTCTTAATGATAACCTCTTTCTTCGAATATTTTTATTAGGTTAGGTTAGGTTAGTCTAGTATTGAATAGAATTATAATAGTAATTTCTGTATTATTATAATAATATATGAAAAAACTGTATATAGACATTTAAAACTGTCGTAGCGCTTTAACATTCCAGGCGTGAATCTTCATTTCTTCACACGGCTTTGATATACGGAGTCTGTGTCTGGGGTTTATAGGACGATAGTTTCAATCTCATTTGGTCGGGTCGCAATTGACCGGTTTCAATTTCCACCTCGGTCGTAACCGACCGGGTTTCATACGTTTGCGTCCCAACTAACCGCGGTCCGTAACTAAGGGTACGTGACTAGTTTTCTTATTAAAAATGCTAGGAAAGACTTAGCGTTATCAGATGATATAATAACGCTAAGCAAGTGTGATTCTACTCACTTGATCTTCTTTGCACATAACCCTCCAAATACTCCTTGTTCACATTTTTATGTTAGTTTTCAGGTTGTCTGTTCGGACCAACGTTATGTCATCGTTAGAACGTTAGAACCAATATTATGTCATCCATTTTTATTACTTTTACTACTGTTATTATATCATCTGATAACGCTAGGACTTCCCTAGGATTTTTTAAAAATAAAACTAGTCACGACCCCTTAGTTACTTAGTAAACGGCAGAAATATGAGGAATAATATAAGCAACCAATATTGGTTGATTGGTAGTACTATTACTAGGAATTTTGCAAAAAAAGTAAATAGAGGTAGAAAGTAAAAATTCTACGTGACTTCAGTATGAGATTATGACGAAGGTACTATAAATAATGAACAGAAGAAAATTCTATCAATATCGGGTTCCCACAATGTTTGCCCAATATCTGGTATCCAACCATTGTACTCACAATGGTTGGAGGATCTTAAAAGAATGGATGACTGGCACATCTCCAAGCGATATTAAAATATAAGTCGGAAGGACGGAGAGCTGGAGATGTCGAAAGTTGCATTGGAGTGACCAGTGGAAGTCCTCCTGCTTGCGACTGAAACAAACCATTTGGGGTTTAATCCTTACTGTTGCTGCTGGTGATGATGGTGATAAGAAAACTGTAACCATAGAAATGAATATTCCTTATTAGGGTTAAAGGTTACCTAATAGGAGAGAGGTTAATCTGAAATGCTGTAAAGAATGAGTTTGAAGTAGAAATTGTACTGGGGAAAATAAGAACTTACAGGAAACTCCAAAGCAAACATTCTGTGGGAATGTTACACACTTCCTATACTATTGTTTATTACCTACACGCCATAAGGAAGACATTGGCGTCTGGCGTTTGTTGGAAACCCATATACGCGGTGGAAGGCCCCTTAATGACGGAACAGGCTGAAACCTAACCTCAAAAATGAATAACAAAAATATAACACGGTAACATAAAGATTCATGTGTTTCTTTCAAGTATAGTTTGACCGTCTGATTCCAGTACAGCTTGAAATGCTTACAACCAAATAAGAAAGAAAATACTTACTAATATAACTCTTGTTAGCACACAGTTTAATAAAAGTAAATCAAAATTACTATTTTAAAAACACTATCAGTAAAACTAAGTTAAACAACATGTGCACTAAAAAGTAATTACTTTAATCTAGATAGAATGAAGACGAAATAAATTTTCTTAAGTACAACAATCATCACAGATTTGAGATCACTAATAAAAAGACGTGGACGCTCCTAATCATGAAATATAGTAACCGAATATTATTTGCAACAAGCTGTAGGATTTTATTGTGTTACCTATCATATATACATTGAAGACGTGCATATCCGACTTCAACCGTTTAGTCAATGTATACTTCTGACTGTAATACAATGATTATAATTGCATGTGGGGCACTGAATTTTTCCCGTACTCCACGTCTGTGTCAAAGTACTATCTAAATATTAAATTTATCGTAAATTCATTGCACTTCACTTTCCAATTATTTTTCAATTTTTTATAAAATAAGTTCCACATGTATTTACTTTACATTTATGATAATGAATTAAGAATAGTTGAGTAAATTCTTGAAGTAAGAAAAGCGTAAATAAAGATATCTCAACAGCACGAAAGATAAAGTTGAAAACTAATAAACATTCGTAATATTGTTACGACGGTCTCACGGATCGACGTATGGTACAGTGGAAACAAAATACAGGCGCCAATGAAGTCACTAATTACCTGCTTCAATTAGTTACAAGTAACGGACTCAAATCAACAATGTACTCTCACAATAATTCAAGTTAAATTTGTCCTCACGCAATAATAATGTCAACTACTAAGAGTTCCACACTAATTATAACACAGTAATCAGTTTCCACAATCACTTGATCCGCACTTTACAATCTCGCCAGGTGCAACTAACTGACTAAGCCGGCCACTGTTGCTTATATATAGCCCGCAGAAATTCCAGAATAATTTTCAATTCTTTAACGGCGTGTCAGCATAATTTGGGTAGTTACAAATACTCAAACAGTCTAGAGTGCTACGTCAATAGACGGCCTTGACACAGACGCAGCACGTCAGGCTAGTCGAGAAGCGGTTAGAACGACACTCTCATCTTTTCGAGAACGTTACATAATTGTCGTAACAATATTTTGTTGTAGAGTTAACACTTCATTTAATTTACTGTTAGGTTATACGACCCTTATATGTTGTGTTGAATGCGTTTACATGGGCGGGAATTAATGTGGGTTTGTCAGCTGGAGATAAAGTGGAACGGCGCGGCGGGCCGAATGGTATGTTAGTTTGATACCAGAGAGAGAGAGAGAGAGAGAGAGAGAGAGAGAGAGAGTGAGTGAGTGAGACGGATTGTGTATGTGTGTGTTGTTGTTGTTAAACTCAGCTGAGTTGAGACAAGTCAATTTACGGATGCCAGGTCTGCAACCACTGAGGTAATAAACTTTCGCCGAACTTGGACGGGACTGTTGTACAGGTGATCCTGCTACCAACTGTAAGAGTAGTTAAATTTTTGTTTGGTAACAAAAATCATTTTCTAAGACAATCAATCCAAATCAAAATTTGTTTGTTATTGTCAACATTTTTATTATTAAAAAGCAAACTTCTTTAAGCAATCGTCAGTTTGCTTTTAATTTCCACAAGAAACACATTCGTCAGTTGCAGCATCCAGTTATAATAACTGTTATGATCAAAGTTGATTGGAAGATGGACAATACGTATATCTGGTAATTAATTACTTACTCCCTAAGATTCTACCCCCTGAGTTCAGGGGATGATTCTTATCGTTCTTTTCCTACCACATCCCTTGGTTTATACCAACTATTCCTATTTAGTCTATCTTCTTTACAATGTCAGCCATCGTATTCATCCGTCCTCGGTTTACTAAGTCGTACATGCTCTAAAGCAGTCAGATCACTTGACCGTTCTGTCTTCTCCGAATCTCACCATACACCCAAAGAATCCCTTCTCCTCTTTTCTAGGTTAGCAGCCCATAGCCTGGTTGGCAGCAGCTCGCCATTCCTCACGCTTATCTGCTTTTCTTTTCAACTCAAAATATGATGTGCAGTTCATATCGACCATAAGCTGTTTCATGTAGTCTAAACGGGGTCGTCCTCTGTAATTCTTCCCTTCAATTGTTCCTTATATTATTCTCTTGACCAACCCATTGTGTCGTAGTATATGACTTATAAACTTAGCTCTTCTGCCTTTCAAATTTCGTAGAAAGCTCTTCTCCTGAGCTCTTTCCAAGACTTCCTCATTCGTTATCTTCTCCCTCCAGCTTATCTGAATATTCTTCTGTAGCGCCAGGACTCAAATGCTTGGAGTCTTTTCTTGTCACTTTCTCCAATTGTCCAAGATTCACTCTCGTATAGGGCAACACTCCACACGTATGTCTTTACTAGATTCTTCCTTATTTTTAGGCTGATAGTGTTTGAAGTGAAGAGGTTTTTCTGTTTGTTAAAGCAATTTTAGCCTGGTTATTCTGTTTATAATTTCCTTACTGCTACGTCCATCACTTGTGATTTTACTTCCTAGATAGTTATATTCTTTATCTTCCTGGAGAACATTCTTTCCGAGAGTTATTCTGACTGGATCTTCTTCCTTCCGACTACAGACTAGGACTTTGGTCTTTTGTTCATTTGTTTTCATAACAAATTCATTCTTCATTACTTGATTCATTGTGTCAAGAATCTTTTGTAGATCTTCTTTGCTCTCTGCGGTCACTGGTATGTTATTTTCGAACCTAAGCATATCCACTTTTTCTCCGTGTATGTTTACTCCGAGATGGGTGTCTTCCCATACTCTATCATCCCAAAGAATCAGGAGTTAACCATTGATTTAAAAAAAAAAATTAAAGAAACACCGAGGAATAATTTAATCATAACCACAAAAAGAATAAAAATACCAAAGAAGAGTTTTTTAAAGGTGAAACAACGTTTGTATGCAATAAATACGCACCATCCATGGACAATAGTTGTATGATAACAAACAGCGTCGAAGAAGTAGACAAAAATACATAAATAACACATTAAAAAGTATTACCAATACATATCAATGTTTACCAAACACATATTTTTTTCTTTGCAAGTATAAGACTCAAAGCCGATTACGTCGTCCATAGTTACAACTGACCAGAAGATCACCTTATATAATTGCAGATGAAACGGTGTTGTCAGTATACAACCCATGAATGACGTAAATTTTATTCATTTGTTTCTGCACTCACTTGACCTGATTATGTGTAAAGATTTCTTTAAGATCAAAGTAGATAACCGTAAAAATCTGTTTCCTTTCTGATTGAAATGTAAATTGCTAAGGTATTGGTCTGTTCATATACTTTAACTGTTGCCCTAGCATATTCACTCACATATGAGGGCATTATGAATTGCAAAATGAAACTACACTTTCCAATTCATCTTAAAGTAGCTTATTGGGCTCAGTATTAAGAAGTTATCATGATTACAAACACTTTTTTCTTTAATAGCTTGTGAGTGATGAGCGTCAATTGATCGCTTGCTCTGGAAGATTAAGGTAAATTTATTTCTGAGATATTGACGTCAATAAATACTTACTGGGAAACGTAAGATTGGATGTGTATTTTGTATAAAACAGAATTTATTATATACTTTAAATTTAAAGCAAACCTTCATCATCTCATTCAGTTGATTTCAAGAAGCAATACTGTTTTATACGCTATTACGTCACTTATCAGCTGTGGCTATAGAGAGTCCATTCGAGCGCAGTCAGGTTTCCTACATTAGTGACCCCAATTGCTACGCCAGGGGGTTTCCGGTGCCGAACTTGTTTTCGATAATCGACAGTTTTTCTCCAAACTGCAATCTGAAATCACCCAATAAGAGACGTCCCAATGATTGGTTTGCTATTACTTTAAACTGTTGGAAGCCAATTTCATCGTAATGACAGCTTACACTCTGTCTTTCCCAATAGACAGCAACATTTAAAATCCGTTATCTTTGTATTTCGAAGCTTTTACCATTTATCCCTATCTTAACCTGACTACTTCCACTACTTCAACGCGTTACATGTCTGTATTTTATCTTCAGAAAAGAACATTCGTGTTACCCATACCAATATTTATTTATGATAAATAGTAAATTTTCAGCTAATCTTCTTCTTCTCCTCTACAAGGATTAGGTTATATAAACCTGTTCCGGTCCCACCTCATCTCGGACGGCCCACGTCTCTTCTACCACTGGCTTTATAGTTCAGTGCCCCTTTCGGCAATCGAGTCCCTGTCATCCTTTGCAGATAGTCCCACCATTGTCTTCTGTAAATTGAAATAATTTCATTTATGTCCTTTACTTCGAGTTCTTCTCTGATATCTTCATTTCTTATTCTATCTTGTAATGTACAATTAAAAGTACTTCGAAGAAACAGCATTTCAGCACTCCGAATCTTGCCGCGTCCCTTTTTTGTCACGATCCACGCCTCAGTTGGATAAATCAACGTGGGTATTGCAATTGTCTTATAAAATTTTATTCTTGTGCTGTGTCTTGTTTTATTTCCTAGATTTCTATGAATCGTGCCACAAATATTCCTAAATGTGTTTATCTTCTCTCTTATATCATATTCAGATTTATAGCTTACAGCACAGCCGAGATATTTGAAACGGCTCACTTGTTCTTAAGTGCTGTTGTTTATAACTATCGTAGTCCTCACTGGATATTTACCTTTAAAGGCCATGGTTTTGGTCTTTCTTACTGAAATTGTCAGTGAGCACTCTCTTGTTACTTCTTGTAATTGAGACATAGCTCTTTGTAAATCATTCTCATTTTCTTGAATAAGATCTATGTCATCCGCATACAGCAGGGAACCCATATTTGTTAAGCTGAGTTTCCGAAGTCACTCTGGATTTCCATGCTCTCAACATGTCGTCAATGTATATATTAAACAAGGTTGGGGAACACAGCATGCCTGCCTATCTCTTTTATCTCGGTCTAATTTAAATCTGCTTTATACCCCGGTACACATTCTAGCTTTCTTCTATCAACAAATTATTCCACTGGTACCTATTCTCTCAATTGTCTCTCTCCTATCATCTATTTCGTTTTATGTTACGAGGGACATTTCATAAATAATTCACAGAATATTTTTGTTTACTTACACGTTTATTACAGTATCTCTTTACAGTGTTTCAGTATAGTCTCCCTGCTTCTCAATGAATGACTCCCAATGTATGGGAAGCTTTACTATTCCACCCAAGGCACCACTGTTCATCTGTCGAATGGCTCGGGTAACGGCGTCAGACAGCTCTTCCAGAGAAGGAAAACGACGTCCACGCATAGGTTCTTTCAATTTTAGAAATAAGTCGAAGTCTGGTGGACTCATGTCCGGAGTGTAGGGAGCATGAGGTAACACTTCCCATCCGTATTCGCGTAGCTTTTTAGTTAAAACATCACCGATGTGCGGGCTAGCGTTGTCATGGAGAATGAATGGCCCTGTTTCGAGCAACTGAGGTCGGTTTTTGTGTATTTCTCTGCGCAGATTTTTCATGAAGCCACGATAATACACTGCCGTGACACTTGTTTCACATGGTGTGGTACAGATAGACGGTATTCTATCTGTCATGATGATTCTTTGGTGATCATAAGCAAAGATCATCATTTGCTTGACCTTTGATTGACCTAGTTGAAATTTTTTTAGTCGTGGGGGAGCTGAACCTCTTTACTAGTTGGAGTGTGCCTTCAATTCGGGCTCAAAATCTCTTATACACGTTTCATCAACAGCGACAATTTGACACAAGATTGCTTGACCTTCAACGTCGAATCTTTGTTTCAGCAAGGCTGCAATATCCAGGCGTTTCTGCTTCTGTTCAGCATTCAAGCAGTAAGGGACCCATTGAGCAGAAATTTTTCTCTTCTTTAAATCATTTGTAAGAATACGAAATACTGACGTTGGTGAAATCCCCATGGTTCAGAAAGGTTCTCACGTGTTCGACGACGATCTTATTCTTTAAGAGCATCTGTCACAAGTTATACACTTCGTTCATCTGTTGATGTTTTCGGCTCACCACAAAGTTCACTTAAAGCACTGTAGATTTCTGTGGGGTTCTTGCCACGTAAAGTTTCGATCTTAATGTACTTCGTGTACTGCGTTCCGAGCTTCAAATAGAGCTCCTGCCGCAGGGACTATAGATATGGGCTGGATTTAGGGTGTGGCCTGCTACCGGCCGTGGGTTTTCAATTAATTAATTAATTAATTGAGGGTGAGAATACGCCGAGGCCGGGTCCAAGATTCTCCTGACACAGATTGGTAGCGACCGAGGGCGCTAATGAGGTGGTTGCCCTGAAATCGGGCGGAGCGACGATAAAATTTACGGGACAGTATAGTGGCGTCCAAGGAACGGACACGCAGGCAGTCACGGATGGTTTTGTTTGAGGTCAGATAGTGGGCTTTGCATGCCCAGCGCAATCCTTGGTCAAGGAGAGACTGAAGCTTTCGCTTATGGGTCTTGGCCAAGTAGTAGGTCTTGGCCATACAGGGATCGCGTAGGTAACCATCGCCACCACACAGGTGGTGATGATAAGTTTCCCTATGCGGCGAGTCATGGCGTTGCTGCATAGCACGGGACGGAGTTGGTATAGGCGATTAGCGGTCTTGCGGGCTACTTGTGCGGAGTGTGTCCGCCAGGTAAGACGATGATTGAGGTGGACCCCGAGGTACTTGACCTCTCGAGACCAGGGCAACTGAGTATCACCTACGTAGAGTCCATCAGGGAGGCTAAAGCGTCTGGAGAAGACTACAGCTGTGCTCTTGGCCGCGTTGATGGCAACCCTCCATTTCTCTGCTCACTCAACCATCTCGTCCAATTGTTCCTGGAGCCAGATAACTGCCGTCTCAGCTCGACGATCGACGGCATACACCGCCGTGTCGACAGCGAACATGGCCAACTGGTGCCAGGCAACTTGTGCACTCATTGACGTACACAGAGGAAAGCAGGGGGCCCAAGACGCTTCCCTGAGGTACACCAGCCGTAATAGCCCTTGCCGAAGAAAGTGTGTTATCTACTCTTACGCAAAAGGTTCTGTTCCAAAGAAAGCTAGCAATCAGGTGAATGTAGCAATCCGGAAACAGGATCTCCGTGAGTCTGTACAGGAGGCGTGGATGCCAAACAAGGTCGAACGCCTTCTCGACATCAAGGAAAACGGCGACGGTCTGCTCTCGCGAGGAACCGACCTCGGCCACGGTCTCCACGAAGCGCATCAATTGATGCGTCGCGGAGTTTCCGGCACGAAAACCGAATTGCTCGGGGACCAGAATATCGAACCGTTGAAAGTGATCCGCTAGTCGCCGCTGGACTAGTCGTTCAAAGACTTTGGATGTCGACGACAGCAGGCTGATAGGCCGGAGGTTCTCGACAAACTTGGGGTCTTTGCCCAGCTTCGGGATCATCGTGACCGTAGCCGAACGCCATTTCTTAGGAAAGTAGGCGAATCGAAAGCAGGCATTGAACAAGTCGACCAGGAAGCGAACCCCTCGGTCCGGAAGTCTCTGTAGGGCGGCGTTAGTAACGCCGTCCGGTCCAGGGCTCTTCCGGGGCCGAAGCACTAAAAGCATGTCCGTGACCTCTTCCATCGAAGTGAGTTCGGGTTCGGAGGTGATCGGGCTGCCGAGATAAGCCTCAACTTCGTCTTCTATCTCCTCATCGTAGTCTAGGTCCCCGGCCGGGTTAGGAGCAAATTGAAGCTCCAGGTTCCCGGCCAGAAACTCAGATTTCTGGGCGTTAGTAATCGGGCGTTAGATTAGGCTTCATCCGTGAGGACACGCCGACGGAAGAGACTACGGCATTATCGAACAAGGCGACCGCCTCGTCGATGTGTTGAGTGGTATCGAGCAGAACTTCCTCGAGAAGTATGCGACAAAAGGCAGGCCCGAATCGGTTCCACTCGACCACCCGTCGTGCTGCTCTTCCAATCGTGTGTCGGGTAGGCACGTGCACCTCAATGGGACAATGGTCAGAGGATAGCTCCGTTAAAACGGAGACCTCAATCTAGGTAACAACGCCCTTGATAATATCGATGTCATGTATGTCAGGTAGGGCTCCAGGTCGGCGGGGATAGTGTGTCGGTTGTCCGGGCCCGTAGGCTCAAAGATGGTGGTCGTGAAGGTACCTGCTAAGCTCCCTCCCTGGATGTTGTAGCCAGACGACTACCCCAGTCGGGATGTTTGCTGTTTAGGTCTCTCGCAAGAATAACCTTCCTATGCGCCCCGAAAAGAGCAGACAGGTCAGCGTCTAGAACTGGAGCGATCGGCGGTTTGTAAGCCGAAACCAAGAGGACGCCTCCGAGAACTCCGGGGAGCTCTACGGCGGTGGCCTCGATATTTTGGCGAGGAAGTAGAACCACGCGGTGATGAGCGACGCAATATTTCACCGCTATGGCCGTGCCTATCCCCGCGTTGCGTCCAGGTCTATCTTCCCTGTAGAACGCATAGTTGGGCAGTCTCACTATGTATTGGGCCCTAAGCCAGGTCTCAGAGATGAGAAGCACATCGGGCTTACGACGGGCTAGGTACTCTCAAAGTTCCTCGATACGGGGCTGAAGCCTATCGGCGTTCCACGCTATTATCGTGAGGTCGCATTGTTGGGAGTGATTCTGTTAGCATGGAGCATTACAGAAGACCTATTGCGGCTGCAGCTTCCGCAAGCAGGAGGAATTTTTCGGTCGGGTTCGCCGTGCGAAGACGCACCCGAATGGACTGATATAGTCGGGCCACTTCAACGAGATCATATTCCTCGAGGAAGGATCTCACCTCGGCGAGAGCTGAGGGGGATGTGGACGACAAGGCAGATGTGGAAGCAGGGTCGCTGCGGGCGGCGGCAGCATAGCTGCGGGCAGGATTAACCCGAGATGTAGGGATATTGGTCGGGCGCTCGGGGCTTGTAGCTGCAGGACGGGACTCCTGTTAGACCTGCCGAGCAACCCCAGCGCTAGGGCGCTGCGATTTCTTGGTCTGGGTTATCTTGGGAGGGGCAAAGGGAGCAGCGGGTTTCTGATTCCTCTGCCTCTGTTTCCTACTTCTGCGGGTGTAGCGAGCCTTGGGGTGAGGGAATTCAGACCTCTCGGGGACTGGCTCGTTCTACCTCAGGGACCGGTTCCTCGTCCATGGGAACGGGCTGAATATCCTGGGGCGATGCCTCAGTACCATGTTCCTCTGTAGGAGCAGAGTTGGTCGATGCACGAGGCTTTGCACGTGGGCGAGTGGTTCCTGTTGATTTGAGGAGTTTACCTTCTCCGGCAGACGGGGAAAGGCGGCACGCTCCGGCACTACCTGACGCCGCTGACGGGCAGGGGGATTATTCCTGTCCACGGCCTGCTTCAGCTGATCCTGGAAAACCCTGCATCTGCGATATTTTGCCGAGTGAGGTTTTCCGCAATTGATGCAACAGCGGGGACCCTTAGCCGGCAACTGGCAACTTTTAGTTGGAAGCGGGTTACCGAATCTGACGCAGGCCACTTCGTTGTGGCAGCTATCACAGCCGTGGCCGAAGCGTTGGCACCGACGGCACTGAGGGACATGACCAGCTTCGCTGCTCCTTTCAACTTTGATCCTTAAACCTCAAAGACTGGTCAGTCCCTGAAGTCTGTCCGCCAGTTCCTTCTTAATGATAATCACCCGGAAGAGGAGTAACTTTCGCGTGGATCCGTAGGAAGTATACAGCCTAATGCATTCCTTTATTAGGTAGCCGTGTTGGCGGAGCTCGTCCGCGACCTTGTCGGGGTCCGAGTCTTCGTCCAGGCCGCGCATGATTAGCCGGACGTGAGCCGCCTTCTCATTGGTGAAGGTGTAAAATTGTAGTCCATTGGCTGGCAAAAAGAGGTAAACGGCTCTGTACTCCTCGTCCGTCGCGCAGCAGACGCGAAGACTGTCTCTCCCGCGAAGAGACATATGCACGTCCGCCGAGAGGCGAACTCCAAGCCGGAGGCGTCGGGAGAAGTCAACGACGTTCTTGACGCCGTTGACGAACAAGGGCGGCGGGCGGCTCCGACGGGATGGAGCATCCAGTGGCTCCGAGTTATCGGGGAGGGGCGTTTCCGCTGCTTTCCGTTTCTTGGGCTTAGATGAGACAAGGGTAATTTCTGACCCAGGCGAGGGCTGGGAAGCAGTACATGACGGGCCGGGAGTATCACCAGCAACGGTAGTTGGCTCGGTTAATACCGCTTGTCGGCCCTGAGAAGGACCGCCGCACGATTCGACCGAGTCAGGGACAGGGTCGTGGCCTAGAGATGGGGCATTGGATTGGCCCTGAGCAGGATTAGTCCGCCGCCCGGCCGCAACGCGACGGTCGCCCATCGCGGTTTGGCCGAAGCCCTCCAACGGGAATAGAGAGCCCGCTCAGCGCCGGTATTGTGGGTCGCACCACGACTAAGCGGAACGACCGGCCGCTACCGGCAGGAACCTAACTAACTTAACCTACGGAAAGATAAGCGGGCGATGCCACCAAAAGCCGCGGAAAAACAGTAAAGGGCTTACCTCGAAGTGGTCCCCCGACGTAATCCCAATTACAGGTCCACCGGTCCGGAGCCTCGTGAAAGCCGGAGCACCACACAGCACTAAACACTGGTTCACTGCACTTGCCGCCTTTTGGCTTAGGGAGGCACACTACACTGGTCGGACACCAACCGACACCAGACCGCGAACGGCTACTGCCGCCAAGAGACTCGCACACGAACACTACCGCGCACACAAGCTGAAGCAACCGATCCACCCGGACTAGAGTTGTCGTCTGCTGCCACGCGGCCCTAACAAGAAGCGTCGATGGCGGTCGCACGACCCACTAATGCGTGGCCGCAGCTAGCTTGGCTTAGCTCTTCAGTTGTTACTGTACCGGCACTGCAGGTGATCCCAGTAGATTAGCACCTTCAGTCGCTGAAGACCTTACTGCCGGCGCAAGCTAGGGCGGTAGTTCCTACCGCCAACAACGTTCCACGAAAGAGTCCACTACCAACGTCAATCTCAGCCTTGGAAGAGCTCCTGAGCCTCGATGTGAAGCAGTCCACAGTCAGAAGAAGAATGTCTGTCGCGATCTCCAATTAGTTATAGTTGGTCACGACTCTTTTCCATAGCATACTTCTCCAAATTTTATCACTGATACAATTTTGTATCAATACATAGTATTTAAGCTAATCGGTAGTTTAAGTAAACTGAATAAAAGTGTAATAAAGCTATTCTGTCACTGTGTGTCGTATAGTGATTTCTAGATAAGAAAATGTCTGTTGATGTCAAAAATGTAATGACTGTCCTTCCTTTAAAAGCTTTACTCAACAGTGAGTAGCTGTCTCTACAAGCGACAGGTTACACTTATGTTTGCCATTGGTACTTAAAATACAGCTTTGAAAATAACTTACATGTTCCTGTTAGTGTAGTTTACAATATTTTGGTATCAAAATTTCCAGGCTGCCGCGAGTTACGTTGTCTACCAGCTATGGTAACTGTGTAGACCTGGTAGCTTTTCCAGCTTTCGAAGTGATAGATATCGTAGACACCAATGCAAGCAATACTGGTGTAGGACCAGTTTTGTCTCAAGTGCAAAACGGAGAAGACGAGTAATAGCGTATTACAGAAAGAGATGCCTGTATGGTTATGCAGATGGTTTATCTCGAAAACCGTGCTTGGACGACTGCCGACGCTGCTGCAAAACGGGCGGTGAGAACGCCAGCGAAGATGTTCATGCTATCACGGTAGATTTCCTGGCAGACGGCTGAACAACACAAGATTTCCGACAAGAACAGATGACTGATGAAGATATTGGACCGATCTTGACAGCAAAAGAGGATGGTCGCCGCCCTGATAGGCAAGATTTGTGCCATGGTTCCGAAGTGCTGAAGAGCTGCTACTGGGCACAATGGGAATCTCTTACCTTGGAGAACGGATGGCTGAAAAGGGATCGGGAAAGGGCAGATGGACGAGACGTGGTCATGCAGGTGACAGTTCGCCGAAGTAAAGTGTAGTCATTTTGAAGTGGATGCATGATGGAACGTCTGGAGGTCATCTTGGCGTTAACAAAACCCTTGATAAAATAAGGAAGTGATTCTGTTAGCTTCGTTTTCGCCACGATATAGAGGAATTGTGTCGGACATGTGAAATATATGCTGCCAGCAAGGGCCCACAAATCAGAAGCAGGGGGAAATAAGACCGTATAATGTTGCACTGTTATTTGA
Organism: Magicicada septendecula; assembly: GCA_034769895.1. Lineage (NCBI taxonomy): Eukaryota > Metazoa > Arthropoda > Insecta > Hemiptera > Cicadidae > Magicicada > Magicicada septendecula. The sequence continues at coordinate 86,972,667 of CM068375.1, read as the reverse complement.
GAGAATTGCTATAGACATTGCTTGTTCTTTCCTAGTTATTGACGATGGAAACCGGTATATCATGGTTATAGGTGACTATTTTACTATGTGGGTGGAAGCTTATGCAATTCCGTATCGGAAGATTACTGCTGTGGCAAAGGCGTTAGTTCCCTTATGGAGTCCCTATGGGAATTAAAACGGATAAAGGGAAGAGTGTTTAAAGAATTATGCCGTCTATTCGGAATTCGAATTCTCAGTCGAACGGAATGGTTGAGAGTTTCATTCGGACACTTGAGCAGGATCTTTTGAAGGTTGTTGACGAGAACCAAACAGACTGGGATCAACGTATACCACTATCGGTCATGACGTATGGCTCATCGGTTCTGATCCGGCAGAAGTCCAGCAAAATTGGTGTTTGGAGGGAAATTTGTCTTCCTGGGGACTTGACGTTCGGATCAGCTGAGGCTCAGTCCCAAGAGCCACAGAACTATTCCTTGCAATTAGAAAAACAACTACGAGAAATGAACCGCTTGAAGAGAGGACGGCTGAAGATAGCCAGTGATAAAATGAAATCTCGGTATTACATTCGCAGGAATAGTGTGGGCTTCAAAGTAGGGGATCACGTTTCGTTGTACAACAACCCAAAGCGCCGTCGTGGTCGCTCACCTAAACTTCAGACTAACTGGGAAAGACCTTACACTGTAAAAAAGAGAATCAACAAAGTTGTGTATCGGATTTAACAGGAAGGACTAATATGCAACGAATAAATAAAGTAGATTTGGTCTCGTAAAAACGATTCTCGTACTAACCGTTCTAAGGACATGATATGATGGGGGAATGTGCCCATATTCACCCCAACGTTTCAGAAAAATGCAATAAGACTACGAATAGCAATATTAGAAAGAATGTAATTGGACATTAAAAAATAATGAATATGATAGAACAGCTACGATTCTATGAGTCTGATTTAGGTGAAATCCACCCGGAAGATGGAAAAGAGTCGAACTTCGAACGAAAGATTGAGAAAAGCCACAGAAACAAAGCCTAAAGCACTTTGAATGGCCATAGGTGGATGTTAGCCGTAAAGATGCAGTGGTAGCCGTAAGAACCTGTTACTTACAATGATGTCAATACAACTCTGTCATCAATCGAAAAATTTGTTACGAACATGGTCCTTGCGTACGCCGTTGGGAAACGCAAATCTTCTTCTTGTGCGACACAAAAGAAAATTCTGCCTGCTTTTACACACAAAGCTTTTAATAACCGAAACGGTATCTTGTACATATGCAATATTATATCTGCGCTTACTGATTCAGTAAATGACTAACACCTATACGTGCATGTAGAGTATATGAATGCGTTTTACATAAGCGTTGATATTACAGTTGGTTATACAAAATATCGTTTCTCGCAGTCCGTAGTAGAATATTATGTTAGTCACGTACTCTGGCGCCAGACAGCCTAACTACCGACTTAAACTTCAATTAATTTTACCCGCGTACTGTTATGTGGGTAGGGTATTCGTTTCATTGCGATTTCGCTGCCTATAAATAACTATGAAAAACGGTTTTATCTTTCAAGAGCTTAGCCGTAATGTACACTAAATACAAGCAAAGGATCGTACTTAAAGAGTTGCCACATTTCAGAAAATATAATCCCGTACACTTGGATAAGAAAGTCTACGTCTTTTAATATTTTAACTTTTACATCCTTTTAGTCGAGCAAACGGTGGTGTAAAGAATGGTTTGTATTATTTTATCGTCTAGTTTTCTCTTACTGTAAGAACATCTAATTTAAGTTCCTTTTATTTTGTTTGTTTCTTTTAATCTATTATAATTTTTCGTTTTTTCTGCTAACCACGATACATTTTAAACTACTGTTTCCAGCATAACTGTGTAGGTTCAGGAATGAGTATCGTAAAACACACGAAACGCGATACAAATTAACCTACAAGTGAACAAATTTGTTAATTGTTGAGATTTTTGTTATTGCGGCATGTGTATTTTTTCAGTGTTGTATAGTTTTCCATTTCTGTAAACACATTGATGACATGTCACATAAAATTAAGTTTCTGTTGAAGTTTGTTACCGAGATACGATTTTAAAAGTTTTTCTTTGTGGATATGTTTATTTAACTACAACGCTTATAGTTCTGTGTAACGATAAGGAATCTCATTTGTAAGAATTTGTGGGTCGCATTATTAATTATTATATAGCACAGTTAAATGGTATAATATTTCTTACTAAAAGTGTGGCGGAGTCTTTGTCAGAAACGAAACGGCTATGATCGGGGTACGAAATATGGAAGCTGTATTGTCTAACAGACAGAAATTCTTTTCTAATAACTCTCAATAAATATTGTTGGTACCAGGGTGCCACATGGTGAAGCGCACACATTATTAGAAGTGCATGGTGCCACATCCGCCCCCATTAAAAATTCAATCTTTTATCCATTATTTACACTGAAGATTGGCATACACAATTTCTAAAGTTAACAATTATTTTACTAAACTCTCAAATTACAACAAATATTTAGCTAAATAATGATTACAGTGAGCATAATCGTAGGCCTACTTAAGTTTAGAAAATGATAATGGATGCATTTCTTTCTTAATTTTGCTTGAACAAAGTCTTGTGTAATTTCTTCTAAATCGAGCGATTCAGGTATCTCGCTTTCAATATTCAACCCTGCTAACGACGATAATCTCTCATCTCCCGTAGTTATACTCTACACATCTTTAATGCGTTGTGATACAGATGACGATCTTTCAGATTCGCAGTTAGCTATTGGAATTGTCAAAAGCAGACGACATGCTATGTAATGTATATATCTGGAAATGTATCAACCATTTTGCAAACAATAATCCAGTTTAATTCTTTGAGAGGACAAACTGTAGTATAATGGAATTTATCATGTTCATTCCAACGATTTGAAAAAAATACCTCTTTCTTGCAATTTTACTTGTGTCACAAAATGGTTCAATTCTGTAAGAAGATTGTTATTCAAATCGTTCGGATAAACTTCTAAAAGTGCTTCTGTTCGATTTTCCAACTCGACACTCTCCATGGTTAATAACAGCGTAAGAAAACCAAACAACTGCGTAATGTGATCATAAGCTTTGTTTCGCTTAGAAAATTCAGTTGGATAGTGCTCCCTTTGACAGCTGAAATCCTGGTGCCCGGTGCTGCAGCACCCTAGCTTTATGGATAATCCGCCAATGGTTGATACGAACGGACATAAAAATCCGTTTGGATGTACCTTACACAACTTCTGATTTTAAAATGATAACCATTTCAAAACAAACTAGTAAGGAACGATGTTGAAATGTGTTCCACCACGAACAATGACCTTAATAGGATTATGCAAATGAGGTTGGTGCCCAACAAAACCTAACAATTCACAAAGACAGACAAATAAATTACATCGTCATCATCATCAGTATCTCCATCATTGTTTATCGAGTCAAGTAGTTGCTATAAACCCTAGTCATAAGGCTTAAAACAATATAAGTTTTCAAGTTATTCTCAAAGGACACAGCTTAGACGTTAAAGCACCGCTCTGTAAAAACGTATAGGCCTAAATAATGCTAAGAGACATTAATTGATATTATCTGGTGCAATATATGTAACGAAGTTGTGACACTTGCTCTGAATGACATTTGATCAGAGGCCGAAAGTAGAGATATTTGCTTGGACAAACGATGGTTCTAGGAAATTCATAACGATTCCAGGAAGTGTAGTATGGTATTAACTAGTTACATTTGAACAGAAGCCAACGATCAGTTTTAAAAACTGTTAACTGATCAACCTGACTGCATAAGCCCAATAATAAGTCCTTTATTTCATCTAACAGTTAATTTACAAAATAGAACGTTTTTATTGATGACATTTAACTAATCATTTGAAAACATCTATGGCAGTTCTGTTAGTTAGCCTGATCAAATTCTCTGCGCCAAAGTCCCAAATATTTTTATATTGTTATAGACATTATTCATTATATTAATTACAATTAAATATAATTATTGTAATTACTGTATCATATTACATTATAATTAAGTTAACTATATGAATTATTTAATATAGTGCTTACTCTTAGCTTTAAACACATCAAGATTTGTTATTATTATTTCATTCTTGTAATTATTTTGTTCTTATTAATTGTATTACGTACGCGCAACACACACACACACACACACACACACACACACAATTACAATTTTGATGTTTCGAATATTGAAAGCTTCACCAATACAAGCACTTTTCAGGTGTACCAGCAGTTTTTTTAGACTTTGCTTTATTTCAGAAACATTCCTATAATATACTACCAATCGCTTTGAAAACTGGAAACTTTAAGAATCTTAACCAATGTGTTAACTTCTAGACTGCTTCTGTCGTCACACCATTTAATTTACAAAACAATTTTCCATTTTGTGATACCGTGAAGTTGTTGTTTATTGATGGACATTTGACTATTTTTCATTAAGTCACTTTCACTTTACTTGCTGATCAACGTTATCCGAAAAGACACTGAGTACTACGGTCACACATTTGACAGAATAGCCCCCAAACCTAAAGACAAAAAGAGAGGAACCACTGTTGTGAAGATAATATCAATTCATTTTCAATGCTTTTGGAAAATGTGAAGGTTTGGAGAAACTTCTAAACTTAGCTTTCCGTCAAAAATTGCTGTAAAAAAACCGTCTCGATATTATTTGTAAATATTGTAAAGAAAACAAATTGTAATTATTGTATACAGGACTCTTTGTATTGTAAATTAAGCTATAGAAAAAACAACAACAAAAGAATTTAAAAAAAACACACAAAAAGGTTTCCGGGATCTATAAAAGACTACCTTTCCATGGTGTACTCTAGAAACGGAACACTGTAGATACATCCTTAAAACTGTAATAAAACAATACATAATTAAAACAAAAATCTAGCACACATGTTTATTCACTATTTATTCTTATAACCTTTGCCTTAATAAAATTAAAACTATTATAATGTACATTGAGAACACAGGCCGTCATACTAGAATATTGCAGATGAAGAAGCACGCACGTCAAATAGAATTTATAGCATTATGTACACATTTGTGGAAAAATCAGAATCCTTCTTGTCCGTCCAGTAAGATTCAAACTTTGTCTATATATGTGTTACGACTTTACTGAACACGCTATGTGTTCTCGACTATGCGAGCAGAGCCTGGCTATAATGTGTGTGCGTACATATTGCTGCTACTTTGAGATGGATGAAGGACAATTTCGTGACACTAGTCAGGCGTCCATAGCAGAGACTGATCCAGATTTCACCAGTCCGCGCGCGCTGTGTGCAAGGCGGCAAGCATTTACGCTCTAGTGTTTTTTAGTAGGGTTGTTGATGCGTAGTATGGACTATTCTGGAACGTCAGTGAGGTGTAAATACAAGCACTCAGCGACGATTATTTCAGTTTTAGTGGCTATTTATTCCAGTCCGGTTCGAAGTATTGTGGCGAAGTGTTATGTGTTTCATAATTGTGCGAGACTCGTTGACATAATTATTGCGTGTAAAGAATTTTTATTTGATTTGTTGTAAGAGACTATCTTGTTGACTACAGACTGTTTAATTGCGATAATTAAAGCTGGTGATTTGTGACTTAATTTGTGTCTTGTGTTTTGTTTTCCTATGCACCATACGACGATCAGTAGACCGTCGTAACAATATTAATTAAACAGGTCTGGAAGAATGAAGTAGACAAAGTACTTGTTTATTTAGTATACACCTGTGTCGTGTGTGCGCGCGTTCGTGCGTGTGTGTTCGTACTCGCGTGTTTTATCAGTTCGTTGATAACACATGTACATTCAGAGAAATGTCACTAAGAGCAAGTATCACTCCAAGCAAGTGTTCCCCTATGTAACATCTTAGCGCCTTTAAATGTTACTAAATACTCACATAGTTAGGCTGCAAACAATGCTTAAATAATTTTTAAATATATCACTGTTCTTAGATTCAATGTACGTTTTATTTGAAACATTAAAACCTCCGCAAATTTTCGAACAAAACTGAATGTGGTGTATCAGATGTCACTTCTAAAGTAGTTTTAGTAAGACTATGCAACGCATATTTCCTAACCTTGTCCGACACATACAGCGTATGGATTGACAGAATATTTCAGTAAACAGTGTTAGTTAAAAAAAAAGTTGGGTGTGTCGTGGAACACACGTCAGAAGTGAGAACTTCAGTGCCGAGTGGCGAATCAACTTGTAAAAGGTTGCTCGTTGTATTTGAAGTAAGAATGATTTTGCTATAAACAATTAATATTCATATTAGAATGAACGGATAATTAACTGATACGAGGGCATAGTAGTGTTTATATGTATTTTACTATAAGGAATCGATATTTACAATGAACATAAATAGAATCATATCACACGTTGTTTTATTTTCAGTATACGTATACTACATATACAAATAATATGTAACAAATAGTTTGCTCAATGTAACAATGTGATTTACTCAATATTTAATTGAAAACTAGACTGTGATATTATAATTAATTTACGCAGTATGATAAATTAAAGTTTTTACAATTTATAAAACAGCTAAATGTCTAATTTTTAAACATAAAAACTTCCAGCAAAAACAATATAAAAACCAGAATCGAACTCGTAGATTAATTAAAAAAAACATGGCGCGTAACCGAAAATCGTGACGATTTTTTTTTACATTGCTATAAAATTTCTCTCATACGTCGATAAAGAAGTTTCACTTCAAAAATTATTTAATTTTTTCATAATATTAATAGCAATTCATGTAATTTTACTGGAGAATTTTATTTGTGATCAAGAATGTGGTAATTTGTCATAAAGTTACCTGGTCATCTATCGTAAAGTTGTCTGTTGTTATAAATTTCTATGGACTCGCAAATGATTAAACTTCATAAAATCTTAATTACAAGGATACAGTTAAAAACTCTCAGATATTTGCCAGCTGCTTGTAAATTTTGTCGAAAACTATTCAACATAAAATATTATTTCGTAATTGTTGTAACGTTCTATAAGTTACAAGGTATTGTTGATAATCTGTTTTACAACTGTAGTAAAATGTGGTGGTTTATTTAATATTCAGTCTCGCTAGTTAGCCGTTTTTGAACTTATGGCTTCACATCAATGATGCTTAAGTTAGAAGAACGGATGAGTTATACTTCTTTTACTTCAGCGATCTCTTACGGAAAAATATTGGAGTCTTATATTTGTTACATGACAAATATTATTTATTATGTAGTATTATCATTATTCTTATTGTATAAAATAATAATGGATGTATGTATAATTGTTATTATTATTATTATATTGTTTACGTAGTATTGTTATTGTATTATTATTACTGTGACCGCGCCACTGAGTAGAATTATGGCGAGCACCAGTGGGCCGAAACCTTCGAAGCGGCGGTTACTTATATCGGTTACGCATTCAATATTGCTTTATGGCGCGGAGATATGGGCTGATGCACTCAAACTCGAGAAATACAGACGACACATGTCAGCAGTGCAGCAAAGTGGCACGCTCAGAGTGGCTTGCTCCTACCGCACGCTTTCGGAGTCCGCGTTTCTTGTCATCGCGGGAATAATTCCCAATCAATCTGCTGGCACAGGAACGGAAACTGACTTGCAAGAGGAAGGCCCAAGTAGATACTGTACAAGCTCACAAGGAGGCCAGAGCCCGTACTATGGGTCAGTGGCAGGAAAGATGGAGCAGTGACAGGAAGGTAGGGCGCTAGGGTCATAAAATAGTTTAGCTGAGTGGACTGACCGCAAACATGGCGAAATTAATTATTTGATAACGCATTTTCTAAATGGCCACGGTCTGTTCCGAGCTTTTATATATAGGATGGGGAAAGTAGACAGAACAGACTGCATTTTCTGTAAGCAGGAATTAGACGATGTGAATCACACGTTTTTCACCTGTGATAGAGGAGAGGCAAACCCTGGAAAATGTAATGGGACAGATCTCGCCCGAAAATATCATCGGAATAATGCTAGAGCGAGCATCATTGGAAGCAGGTAGCGTAGTACCTACATAGAGAAGGTACTAAGGCTAAAGAAAGAAGCCGAAGATGATCTTGTTAGAGCCGCTGACAGATTAGCAGAAAACAGGACCCGCTGGTATTAACACAGATTTAAAACATGTTTTAAAACAGATATTAAAACAGGTTTAAAACAGATGAACGTCCACAGGACGAAGTATAAATGGCACCACCTTGAAGTATTGCAAAAGCTGAGTCCTAAGGTGTATCCATGCCGTGGACAACAGGGTTTGTGGTTTTGGTGGGTGCGAGTACCACACACCGTAGGAGTGCAAAAAAATTATTGTTTACGTAACACATCCTTGTATATTCTGTCAAAAATTTTGACGATACGCATAACGTGCAGATTTTACCCGCATACAGAACATGGTTATGACAATAAATTTGATCAAAACTAGACATAAATATCGCAAAATTATGTCTAGTTAATGCATAAACTTCACAAGCTCTTTCGTCGTTTATTAATTCCCGATCACTACCAAACTGAGTATAACCTAATCTCGTGTCAAATGACTTACAGCCCCTCTGTATTTGAGCAGTTTGTATCTAATTTGCGACAGACTCTGTTCAAATAAGAATACTCGTCTGTAAAATTAAAACGCCATTCCTGTAGATCACACACCAACGCTAATGTAATATTAGTGATGTTAGTAATACACACACAACAATAAGTGCCATGTTATTACATGTTATTACTATAACATATAACGTAACATGTGTTACGTGTTATGGCATGTTATTACATGTTTGGCATTAATTAATACAGTATTCTCTGTCCATTAAGCCGCTGCGATAACTCTGTAACGCGCTCGTATATCTCCAGCTAGGTAACCATAATCTAGGTAACCATAATCTAGCTAATCCGGCCGCTGACGGTTATATATACCCTGCAGAGGTTCCAGACAAATCTACCATTTCCCGGCTGAGAAGAGTTGTGCAATTACAAGCTCTTTACGATCACTTTAAACCAAGGATAGCTTAACGTAGTGTTGTCTTACAGCCCACTCCGTATTTCAGGAATTCTTGTCACTACTAAACTAGGGACAACTTAATTGTCTTACGCCCCACACTGTATTTCAGGAATTCTTGACACAATGTATTTTTTTTGTATCGGCCATCTAACGACCACTTGCCAATTTCAATTCTTTATTCTTTGTTCTTTTCCTCCAATATTGTTTCATCTTTTCACTGTGTCTCTTCTTCCTGTCTTCAGTCTACTTTCAACCTGTGTTTTTCTCTCTCCTACCCTGGACTCCTTTCATTTTTAACCACTTTGCCCCAAAAACGTCTGTTTCAATTGCTTCTTCTGCGTGTATATTATTTTTTTCTAGTTTCTTTTGGACTTCTTTAATCCAACTCGATGTTGACTTTTTCCCCCACAGACATTTAAAGATCTGTTTTGTTAACTTATTGTCGTCCATTCCATACAAATGTCTTAAAAAAATAGTAGTTTTCTTTTTCTCATTGTTTCTGTTATATTTTCTATACCTAGATATATTTCATCATAATTTCTTAACTTCCAACCTTTTGAAATTTTTGTGGGCCTAATATTTTCCTAATAATTCGTCTTTCCAATATTTCTAGTTTGTCCAAATTATAATTCAAATGCCTTGCATGTAGGTATTCTGGTCTCACTTACTGTACTGTAATGCCTTATTTTCGCATTTTTAGATATGCACTTTTTATTGTAAATATCTTTATTTATATTATATGCCCTTTCCATCTTATGAATCCTTTCTTCTAAAGCAAATATTTTTAAACCATTCTCTTGACACAATGTATTATTATTATTATTATTATTTATGTAACACAACCATGTACAGTACGAACTCTTTTATCCGGATCAACTGGGACCGGAGGTCATCCGGATTAACGAAAATCCAGATAATAGAAATCTAATATTTTAATGGAAATTACTGTACTGCAGTATATTCAAAGATCAATACTTAATAACATAATTAAAAATATGTATGTTTTCATTCTACTGTACTGTAACTGCGTATCGAAATGTTGGGTCAGTGCACTCCGATGTTTGTTTGATTAGTTTAGTCATCGTGGGGATTCTGTTGCTTCTTACATGCGATAGGCAAAGCTGTGAAACGTTCAGCGCGTAGTTGTAAAATGACATACACTATGTATTACAGTCATAACCGAATTTGGGAATAATAAATACTGTACTAGTGTATTTGCAGTACTGTACTTGTAAAGCGACTCCTCTTCTTTAAACAACAATTTCAAAATACAAAAAAATATGTACCGTATAGGCCTAATTATTTTCAATCCGGATTACAAAGAAATCCTGTTCAACGAGGTTTGTATAAAAGAGATTGTACTGTACATCCAGTCAGAAACGTTCACGATATATGTATAACACATCGATTTTACCGGCATACAGAACCTGATTGTGACAATAAATGTTTGACGAAACGTCGTTACGTTTTCATTGAACTGTCTCTAGTTAACGTACACACGTCACAAAATCTTTAACAATTTTTACTTCCATGTTCCATAAAGAAATGGGAGTATGGTGATGCCGAAAAGAATCGTGTTCGAGATAAGGGTTGATTCTGATTGTACTACCCTCAAAACATGAAGAAAACTCTTTTTTCGAAAAGTGTGTGTGTGTAGAATTTTTTCTATGGCAAACGATAACTGCCGGAAATTCAAACACAATCAAATAATTTTTTGTGTATGTGTCTGCGTTGTAGAGGACTCAAGGGCTATTGATTTGGTGAAGATCGGTTAATGAGAAGGGGTAGTTTACCTGCAACGTTTTATGTTTTAACAAAAGTAAAGTACTTAATTTTGATAAATATAGTATCCAGAAAAGAGGGTCACAATAATCCACTGTAGAAAGGTAGGTGAAATGTCTATAAATGAAAATGGTAGTTGAAGGCGAGGGGATAATTTTTTATATGTGTACTACGTTATCGGCAACAAAAGAGTAGTTTGTTGCTAAAATTCCTTCCCGGGCTGTTTGTAAGTGGCCCAATGTTTTCTGCAAAACCAGACGTTTCGGCAGTCCCATCATCAGTGAAAGTCGAGTGCGCTAACGTGAGGTGTTATACGTTAGTGGCCACAGTACTGTGGTTAAGGCTGAAGAAAGAAGTATTTTGTATGGAAATATTTCATTTCGAAAATAATTTTAAATATGAATCTTAGAACATGGAAGTCATGTACACCGATATACCGATATTTTATTTTACGGTCACAACTAAACCAAAGATAACTTAATCGACTGTCAATTGGGTTACGTTCTGCTCTGTATTTCAACAATTCTTGTCATTTCTAATGTAAAGATAACTTAATCTAGTGTCAAGTGAGTTATGTAAAATTAAAACCGCACATTCTAGTTCCTGTAGACCACACAGCAACGCTACTGTAATATTAATAACGGCAGTAATATACACGGTAGAGTCGCGGAGAGAGGCGTTCAATAACCAGATTAATGTTCCTTATATTAATCTAACTACCGCTTTGTATTTTAATGTATTCAGAGTCTGTTCACGTGGAATCAAGAAACGCATTTTAATATTTTATTAACTTTTGTCGCCGCTGTACAGCGTAAAGTTTTATTCTTAACTTGTTTTGAACAGAATTGTGTACAGTAAAAAGTTTTTTCAGCCACTACGGACACTATAACTGCAACACCTCTCAAGGCCTACATTGAAGAAAATAAAATCTGCAATTGCAAATATTATAAAACATGTACCATGAAAAAAAACTATTATGAACGTTTTGGAAATCTGTATAGAGATATACAAATACAAACGCGAAACTATACGGGTTAATTAATAAGTATCCGGAAATAATTTTACTTCCATGTTCCGTAAGGAAAGTGAAGTATGGTGACGGCGAAAAAGTCGTGATCGAGATAAGGGCTGATTCTGATTGTACTACCCTCAAAACGTGAAGAAAAGTAATTTTCCAAAATGTGTGTGTGTGCGTGCGCGTGCGTGCGTGCGTGCGTGCGTGTGTACGTGCGTGCGTGCGTGTGTGTGTGTGTGTGTGTGTGTGTGTGTGTGTGTGTAGAATTTTTCTTATGGCGGACAATAACTTCCGCAAATTCAAACAGAATCAAATAATTTTTTGCATATTTAGCTGAATTATAGAGGACTCAAGGCCTGTTGATTTTAATGAAGAACGGTTAAGGTAGAGGGGTAGTTTACCTGCAACATTTTACGTTTTAACAAGAGTGAAGTACTTAATTTTGATAAATAAAGTATCCTGAAAAGAAGGTCATAATAATCCACTGTAGAAAGATAGATGAAATATTTGAAAATCAAAAGGGTAATTGAAAGGGGAGGGGGTAATTTTTACGTTTGGTATTAATTTACCGAGTTTGGCGAAATTAAATGTAAATGCATTAAACTTTTCCAAACAATGGTAATTGTAAAAATAAAATAATTTTGTTGCCAGGCAATAACATTATAATTTTTTAATTTTAATTTTAATTATCTATGGGTGAAAATCCGCAACCACGGCCCAGCAGGCAACAAATAATTTAATATAAATATGTAATTAATGCATGATTATCTGCATACTTTAGTTTCTTTATAAGAATAGGTACCTTATTTTTGTAGATAAAGTGACTTGAAAATAACATTATATTAAACGACTGCCTCATAATAACAAAAATATCGATACAAACTGAAAATAGTTTGAGGGTGGGTGATATTTTTTTTAGAAATTATCAAACCGAATTCAAGTAAATGATTTTAAATATAAATCTTAGAACATGGAAGTCATGTATGGTTCCCCATACCGATTTTTGTAATTTATTATAACTACAGTCAAAGCTGCCAGTTAGCTCATTTTACAACATAGTTTCCTCGCTTTTCAAAACACTTGGTCCATCGTTACACAAGCTTCCTGATGCACTCAGCAAAAAGTTTTTCGGCTGAGCAGCAAGCCACGTATGCACCGCTTCCTTCACTGCTTGGTCTCTGGAGAATCGACGGCCCTTTAAGGCATCTTCAAGTTGATCAAAGAGATGGTAATCTAAAGGGGCGAGATCTGGGCTGTATGCAGGATGTTCCAACACCTCGAAACGCAATTTCTCAAGAGTTTGGATAGTGTGGGTGCGGGTTGTCACGCAACAATAGCACTCTTTCCTACAATAGCCCTCGGCCTTTTCAATCGAATTGCAGGCTTCAGTTTGTTGCACAGCATCTCACTGTAACTTGCATTATTTACAGTTGAGCCTTTCTCCAAACACTGTTGCATTATTGGCGCTTGTGAGTCTCAGAATACTGTGAGAATTACCTTTCCTGCAGAGGGTTGACTCTTGAATTTCTATTTGACTGGGTGTTTTTAGTCAATGCTTTGGCGTTTGCTTTCAGGCTGAAAGTGGTGAATCCACGGTTCATCTCCAGTGACTATTCGCTTTCAAGAACAGTTTTGCCTTTATTAGTACGGCGGTCTAGTAAGCGTTGACAGTGTGCTTTTCAGTGAGCTGTTTTGGGACCCGTCTTGCACAGACTTTCAAAGACAAGCCTGTTAAGGATAATTTCATTTGCAGAACCATGAATAATTTGCAGATGGTGCGCCACTTCATCGACAGTCACTCTTTGGTAGATCTGAATCACAACATTAACTTGTTCAATAATGGCATCAGTAGTGGAATAGTTTGGGATGGGGATTGGGCAACTTTCCTCGTCCTTGGCGATTGTCTGGCCATTTAAATTATTTTTAATCCATTCACATACACTTTGATGTGGTAAAACACCATTCCCATATTGTTTTGAAAGTCTTCTACGGATTTCGGCTCCTGGTACATTTTCAGGTCACAAAAACCGGATCACTGCACGTGGTTCTTCCTTGGTGCAAACGGAGAAAGGTTCAGCCATGTTTATTGTGTAACAATCCACGTGGAACCTGAGCCAAAGGAGTGATGTTATTCTTGGAGCAAGCATTTTCTCTGACATTCTGCATGATGGACAACTCAATCTGGGTAAACCGTACTTATTCTCCAAAATACTCTCTTGGGCTGGATTGTTAGCGGCAGGATGATGTCACGCCATTCACATCAATTAATATTTAACACATCTATAGAAAATAAGTTGGAAGATCTTATTCCTTCATTTTGGAAGACAGAAGATATGCCATGCAAGACTAGCAATCACACGAGGAGGAGCATTATGATGGTACCACTAAACGTTTATCTGATAAGCGATTTGTAGTTAAACTATCTTTCTCAGCTGATCCTAGTGTTTTAGGGAACTCTAAAGAACAAGCAATCAAGCTGTTAACATTTTGGGAACGCAAGCTAGCAAAGGATTTAGAATTAAAGGACATTTATACGGAATTCTCAAAACGAATCTCTCAAATACGATGAGATAGAAAGGGTCACTGAAGATAAAGAACCTCAACATGCCATATTGCTTACCATATCATCCCATAGATTCTAGTTCAACTACTCGTGTTTGCGTAGTATTTGATGCTTCTGCCAAATCTTCTACAAATATCTCCCTCAACGAAGTGCTGCTAGTTGGAGCTACCATACAACGGGACTTGATATCAATGTTACTGTGATTTCGATAGTATACTTTTGTATTTGCTGCAGATATTATACAGATAAATCGAAGGATCTTCTTAGACGAAAGCCGTCAAGACTTCCAAAGAATACTGCAGAGGAGCGATCCTACAGAACTTGTTGCCTCAGCGCATTTTTAGCTATACGAACCCAAGCCCAACTTTGCGAAGAAGAGAAAAAAGGTATCCACAAGCAGCAGAATGTGTTAAAAGAGACATTTATGTTGACGACGTTCTCAGTGGTAGAGACTCGCTGCATGACGTGATTCGACTTCAAACCAACTAATTGATCTCTTAACCACGGAGGATTCGAATTACATAAATGATGTGCTAGTTATCCAGAAATTTTGAAAGATTTCCCAACTGTACATATAAAACTAGGATTCACTATCAATAGTTCGGAAAAAACTATAAAACTAGGGATGTACTGGAAGCCGGCTAGCAATGCCTTTCGTTTGAAAGTACTGTCACTAATCCAACAGATGAAATTACTAAACTTGTAATTCTTTCTGAGATTTCTCGTTTGTCTGACCCGATTGGAATTCTTACTCCTATATTTATTGCTGCAAAAATCCTTATGCAAGAACTATGTGTAATAAAGAGTGGGATGAACAAGTTTCAGAAACCAAAAAGGAAAACTGGATTCAATACCGAAAGTGAAAGTCTTTAATCTCATTAAACGACCTAATCGTTGACATACGTGACATAAGTGGAAGACCAAACCGAGTTTATAAACTACATGGTTTCAGCGATGCCTCCGAAAGGGCTTTTGGGGCTTGCCTGTACATACGAACTATTGAGGAACTACTGGCACGAACTATTGGCATAATTACTATTAAACTGTAACGCGCTAAATCTACGATAGCACCTTTAAAGGTAGTTAAAGCTACTTTAGAGCTTTGCGGAGCCTTGTTATTAGCTCAAATTTTACAAAGGGTTTGGCCAGTGTTTGAACATATTCTGTTTAGCAAAACAGTTCTTCTGATCGATTCAATTATAGTCTTCCATTAGCTCAATGCTACGCACAAACCATCGCAAACGTATGTGGCAAATAGAGTATCTCAGATTCAAGAATATATACAAAACTGTGTGGAAGCACGTCCGTTCACAAGATAACGCGGCTGATTTGATTCCTAGATCTGTGGTCAAGATATTCTTACTTAATGCTCGCTTTGGTGGAGCGAGCCTCCATGGCTTCAACACGCTCAAGAAGAGTGACTTGAACCTTGCTAGACTATGTTCATTGATGCGGAACTCGAAGAAAGACGCAGACAAACCACGAAACAACTGTACAGTACTTCATCCCCCGAATTCATTGATAAATTCTTATCATGGAATAAATTACTAAGGATTACTGCTCTCTGCCAACGTTTCATCAGGAGTTGCAAAATTACTAAGAACAAGGTAACTGGACACCTGACTTTAGGAGTCTTACAGAAAGCTGAAATATTAAGGATCCCAAATCGACAAGAAATATTTTATAAAGATATCCTAAAACTGACAAAAAACAAGGAAATAAGCACCAACTGAAGGCACTCTCGCCCTTCATAGATGACAATGCTATCCTGAAAATGGGAGTTAGTTTGAGAAATCCATTGATTTTATCAGACTATCGGATTCCTGCCTTGCTTCCTTGCAAACATCGAGTTACGAGATTCATATTGGGCCACTATCATGTTGATAGTCTTCATTGTGTACCTCAAGCTCTACTAGCTAATCTCAGAAATAAGATCTGGCCGATTAATGGAAAGATACTATGCCGCTCTGTTGTCAGAAGTTTTTTTAAATGTAGCAGAATTTCTCCAACTCCAGGCAAACATTTAGTGGGTGTATGCGTTGCCATCGTATTGAGTCATCCGTTTACAAACTGCGCTATCGACTATTGTGGTCCAGTGTACTGTAGAAAGGTTAATCAACGTCGTTCTACACCGGTAAAAGCTTATTTTGCTTTGTTAAATTTATGGCCACAAAGGCAATACACATTGAAGTATATCAGATTTAACAACTGAAAAATTTATGAAAGCTCTCGAACGAACGGTTGTTCAACGTGGATTCATGAAACATATTTATTCTGACAACACCACAATTTTGTGGGAGCCAACAATGTACTAAGAGATATGCTAACGATTGATCAATATCAAAAATTGTCATTCTCTACTTTCAATGGTATAAAATGACACTTTATACCGCCACATTCCCCCCACCTTGACGGTTTTTGGAAAAACAGTGGTTAAAACAGTTAAAGGACGTCTAAAACGAGTGTTGAGAACCTTAATATTATCTTATGATTTATTAGAAACATTGTTACTTAAAGTTGAAGCTTGTGTGAATTCCCTACCTATTACCGAAATATCAAGCGATGCTGATGATCTTACTCCTTTCCTGGAGTAAGACCTAATCCTGGTCACTTGGTCAATCCTGGATGCTCCTGTCACCAACTGGCCAGCCTCTTAACTCGTGCCCTATCCCGGATATTACCCAAACATCTTTTAACAGACTTAACTATTGCCCGCAACTACAACAACTCTATCAGCATTTCTGGAGAAGATGGACGAATGACTACTTACCAACGCTACAACAGCAAAACAAATGGACTAAGGATAACGATATTCCACCATCAGGCTCTCTGGTAATCATCAAGGAAGACTGCGCTTCACTTTTACATTGGCAGATGGGAAGGATTGTTCAATTACGTTACGGTCAGGATGGCAAAGCACGCGTGGCCACATTTTGCTCTTTTAAATGGTTAATCAAGTTGGTCCTTAGTAAATTATGCAGCTTGAAGTTTTTCGGAGCTTTCAACGGGGGCGATATGTTGAGGTGTTAGTGTGGGCTTTGTGGTGAGGATTTCGCATGCGCAGGACGCCGGGGCGAGGGGAGGGGAAGCTTGCTGGGATCGGACTCTGTATACGCGTATTCGTTATGAATTATATTACATTGTATACTGTTGAGTTTATACGTTTATTCAATTTGTTTATTAAATCCTTAAACTTAATATGTTTTGTTTTTGTACGTATCCTATAAATTAAACCCCAACATTTAATGGAAACCCTCAAAGGGCGACGTATCTTTGGCAATTTGAAAGCCCTGGTAGCGCTAATAATTGGACGGAGAAAAACAAGACAGTTTCACTCGTCCTCGCTTTAAAAGGACCTGCAAGAAAGCTACTCCAGAAAGTGCCACCTGATAGCCAGAACACCTATGCCGAATTGATAAAAGCTTTAGAATTACGGTGTGGTGATAAACATTTGCGGGATGTATTCTACGCTCAGTTGAGAACAAGGCGACCATATTTCAAGGAGAGTTTTCAAGAGTTTGAAAAATCATCGACAGACTAATGAGACTGGCCTATCCTAAAGAACCAGAAGATTTCCGAATGAGATTTGCTGACATTTTTTAATGGCGTCGTATATTGTGAACTTCAGCAAGAGTTACGAATGGCAAGACACCGAAATAGCTCAAAAGCTCTTGTTTACGCCCACGAGTTTGAAGCTGACAAGTCAGCGTCCCGCTACGTTAATGGATTTATGTCATCACACTGTAGTCAGAAGATCCCAGTATCACATTGCCGTTACGATGGGTGCAGAAAAACAATGTTGCAGGACAGACAATTCAAAGGCTCAAGAGCGCCACAGCAATTTAAACGACGGGAAAGGGACAGAAGACCAAAGTGTTACTAGTGTTGGAAACGTGGTCATCTATAGGTAGACTGCTGCAAAAATACAATACCAAGAGACGAGGGTGATCGCACCAATTTTAGAAGTAAAGCCCCAGAACAGCACACAGTTTCCACGTTACATATTACCAGTGGAAACTTGAAAGTTAAAGGATTTACGGAAGGTAAATCAACATCATTTACAGTTGACATGGGCGCAACAGTGTCTATTGTGCGCCATGACTTAATCAGCAACCGCCAGCCTAAATATAGCTCTTGTACAATACAGACTGTGGCTGGAAGCCGCGTGAAATTGAATTGTTAGGAAATCTAGACGTACCTGCACGCCTGGGTCTCCTCGAGTTTAGCTACCAAATGCTCGTTGCAGACATTGTCGATGAAGTAATTCTTAGCACAGATATTATGAATGCCTACGGATTCATCGTAGTCTTGAGAGTGAATGTCCTGAAGTTTGGCTAAGAGAAACTTAAGTTTTGGATGGATAAAATGACTGGGTCCGCCAACCATTCGATTAAGCAAGTGGTATTGGCTGAAGAAGAAGTCAACAGGTTTGGTCAAGAGGATCCCTTCCTATTGCAGGCGGAAATGGCAGAAGAACTAGGATAGAAAGTATGTAATACGTAGCACGTAGGAGGTTTGTACAACGACAAAAGAAGTGATAGTAAAGCCAACTATGGGTGTCGAGGAAAGGCTCTTGCCTGTTTCTGAGGTAATGTTAGCGCCTGGGGTAAAAGTTCCTATTAGGGTATACTGTATATCTATTACACCTATATTGTTTTTCACAAGACTATAAAATGCAGTATTGTTTTAAAAACACAACAGTAAGTTGTTCACGCCCACTACTATCAATTTTTGTTACCAGTAAATACGATGTGATAAAGCCGATGATATAGAAGAGGACACATAACACTTTATGTTGATATTTAACTAGTTACAGTAGTGTCGCTAGTAATGTTATTCTCTTGCTCTCTAACCAGTGTAACACCACTTGGTACTGCCACTTTTAACTTTGTTTATTTTGTATCTTCCGTGTTTGCTTTATTTCTTTCGGCATCGCGTATATCGTTATTCCTGTTTACAGAAAATTTATTTATGTTAATAAAAACAACACCAAATGAAGTATTGTTAAATCATATGTAATTCCACTGAGTCATGTATCCTCCTCTAGTGCAAGTGAATATATATACGCGCGTGTAATATCCTGTTGCACTAATTGAGAATAATATAATAATGACCATGATTGTTAATTTTTTACAACTTACTAGAATGCAGTAGTTTATCAATATCACGAAGGCGGTAACTGCATGTTCACTGGAACTGCAATATCTCGGTTATTCTCTACGCTCACCGGACTCAAGAAGTTACCATACCCTCTCGTTATTCGTTATTTTGAATAATACGAAGACGCAGGCAAACCAATTTCGCAAATCCCAAAGCAAAAGTACTTACTGATAAAAGTACACGATGTTTGCAAGACCTTTAAATTAAATTATGGTTCGTAAAGAATAAAAACGTTGTCTTTCTTCGAAAATACAAGACAACATTTAATTTTCATGGTATACCAGGTGGAAAAAGGCTTGGAGAGGTTGACCACGGATCCGATTTTTCGACCAAGTGTGCTAAAAGTGATAAATCTGCCAGTATCGTGTGTGTGGGTGGGGGCCTGGGGGTTGCGACCCCCGGGGGGGGGGGCAAATATAGGACGAGCCTGTATCACCATTTTCGGTGGTTCGGAATTTAGCCTTCCTACCTGACACCCACCGCCTCATCGCTGGCCCGGGGGTGAACCGGCGAAATCGGCTGGAATTGGAGCCGACTAGCCGGGCCAAGGTGGGTGTCATGCGAACGGTAACCAGGGCTGTCCCATCCCTGGCAACTAGCCGCACTAGTATCCGCTCCCGTCCTAGTAGCAGGACTAGGAAACCACCCCTGCAAAAGTAGTCCTAGCCTACATTATGTACGGTGAAGGCTAGTAGCGCTGAGGTCAGTGCGCGGCAAGCCCCTAGACGGTGGGAGAAGGCCGGGCAGGAAAACACCGCGTGGCTAGCTGAGCCCCGCCAGGTGGCCCCGGGCTACGGTCCAGGGATGGTCATGGAATGGGCTATACCGCTGATTACCAGTGGCCCTTCCCATTCCGAGAACCCCATCCTGACGTACATGCAGGCGCGAGGTTTTCCGCATTTTCGGTGGTACCAGGACTAATAATCGGGACAAAGCGTACGTCCAGCGTTAGGGGAGCGCGTGCTTTAGAACTTGAGTCTGTGTGTGATCTGCGCTGCTGCAGGCCTGTACTCGACTCGAGTGCAGTGGCTAGCCCCCACCGTTTGTTTGTCTTTGGGTACCGAACCGAAACGGCGCCTCCCCGAGACCCCCGTTGGGCAACATTGCGTTTTATGCGGCTATTCGTGGTTTCACATAACGTAGCGGCTAAGACCGTTAGTCTCCTCGTATCGAGGGGAGGGCTTCAGGCCCGTTCGCGGACGTATCCGGCGGACGGAGAGTGGGGATTTTTTCCCGGTTTCATTTCCTGGTAGTCGGGAACTTTTTAGTAGATAAAACGGGATCTGGTATAGGGGCTTGCCCCTGGGGAACGGATGCGTGGAAACACCCTCCCGATAGTATATGTAAATAAAATTTCTATTCGAAGTGTTTTCATTAAGGAAGTATTTATAAATATTCGTTATGTCTACTACACTTCAGCCAAATAATCATATCCACTACCCACGAACGCATGTACACACCGGTGCACGCGCACACACATACGCACAAATTGACAAAGACAAATAGTTTGAAATTTACTGTCACGCTATGTCAGAGATGTGAAAATACGTTTTACCCGACTCGTAAAACATTTTCTTTCTGAAAAATATTTTAAAACTCACTGTTTCAATTTCATGCTTTTATCTTCTGTCGTCATATCGTCGCATATTTGTTCGCAGTCAATGTACTGTCTGCGACTGAATATGGAATTCAGCTTTCACATGCCGTTCACCCATTGATGTAACAAAGGTCCTTCACCCCCATACACACTCACCACATATACATATACGTAACTCAGTGTGGATTATATATATATGTATTGCAACAAAACAGGATGATAAGCTCTATTAATCGTATCTGAACATGGATGACGAACATTGACATTTTTAAAATCCTTTAATTCAATTTTTTGTCTTTTAGCTGTAAGTTTTGTATTTAGCGATTGTTAAGGTCGTAGTTTATATCAAATTGTTTATAAAAATGTGTTCTTTTATGTCATGTACTTTGTTTGTGAAATTGTACGCGGGTGCGCGTGTGATAAACCTTATTCGCTATATCTTCCGCGGTAATCAACCCATCGACGTGAAACTTTGACAGTGGATTGTTTATGTAAATAGCTACAGTTTTATGTACTCTGAGGTTTCCAACTATTTTATAAATATGGTTTTTTGCATAGGAAAAAACTCAGCTTTTAACTCTTATCAATGATAGAGTAATAAAATTCATAGATAAAATCAATGCAAGCTCTTGCGGATTTATACAAAGTTTTGCATGTAACTCTTATATCTTTTGCTAATATCAAACATGTGACATCGGATGGACGAATCAGAAGACCCTAATTTCATTAGTATTCGTACTCTGTGACGTACGGATCGACACAGTTGGTCGATAGCATTTGCCGAGTGAAGTTGTGTCCGTCGACGAGAGTTTTCCTCGTACGGAATTATAGAAATACAAAATTATCATAAAACTTGGAATTCTTTGCGAGCTTTGCGTAAAGAGCCAAGCAGGTTAGCAACCTCTATAAAAATTATTATTATATTTAAGTGCTTTCCGCGTTAATCAAGATAGTCCGCATAGCGAATTATTGAACAATTCAAGCTTTCACGGAAGGTGTAAGCTAAATACACCGCTTTTATAATAAATACCCGTATTCACCCTGAGATCTAATAAAAATTAACGTGTAAATTAATAATAACTTTTGCGAGCGAAAACGCTAATTATTGTGAGAGTGACAATTGTGTGAAAAGTCTATTTGGTGTTACCAGTTCGACGGAATCGTCAGCGTGACGTACAGAGGCATCGTCGCTGGAGCAACCCGCCGACGAAGAGGACGCCAGGACGGGAGCGACGCTAAGAAGAGGAGGAACGCACATCCGGAGGACAAATCAGCAAGTGAACGGATATCATCTAACAAGTAAAATCGATCTAAAATCGAACTATATAAACTTTATTCAAATATAAAACGCATGACAATTATGTAATTTAATGTACATCATAAAATCTATTATTTCCTGTCTGTAATAAATAATTTTTCATTACCTCCATTATAGACTCGTTTGTAATTTCTTCACACATACTATATCCTTTTCAAAAATAACAATCTGTATCGTTGCAGTATATATATATATATATATATTGCAACGTTAGAAATATTTCAAAAAATTACACAAATACATTACCATGTACTCAAGTATATGTAGTTACACAAAAATAAAATAATTTTCAAAGAGGAGTGAGATGTTGATGACATGAAATAATTAATTAAAACCGTTTCAAAATAATCATTCTAAGATTTATTAATATTAATCGAAAATATGCAAATATTAAAAAATTCTAATCTTAGATAAATCAAAAAAATTTTTGTATAAGTTTACATAAATACAATATAACCTTCTATGGAGTTCATGACATATAAAAATAAACAACCATATAATCTTACTAGCTAAACAGACTATCTATGTTAAACAAATTATCTAAACACTTTTTATTTCAGTGTGTCTGACTTTGACTCAAATTCTAAATAATAATAGCAACTCATTTACAAACACAAATAATATTAAATCTCAAGAATAAAACTAATTGTTGCTATAAACAACATAAAAAAATAACATTTACTTCCAACCTATTGTTTATTTCTACTAACACACCCAAATTTTAACATACAACAGAAGGTTAGTATTATTTTCTTTAACTACCATTTAAATTTATGTACAGTGATTATACTTAAAACTTTAAGTCTTTACTGTTCATATATAAGTTTCTTATTAATAGTTCTTTTCACAAACAAAAAATATAATTGTTTATTCATCACCTGCATACTGCCGACGTTACCGTTGTGTGTGTGTGTGTCCTGAATCCTGAGAATTTGATGATGATGATTATGCTGATGCTGTGTTCTCTGTCTCTATGGTTTGTTGTTTGTGATGGTCCAGAATTCCTCCACAAGTCTTGGTGTGTGAGATAAAGATGTTCGTTCGGCAGACCAGCAGCGTGACGTTGTGTGAAGATATCTTGAGTCTGCTCTGCGATCGCCCCAAAATTGCCGGTGGTATTTATACTGGATGGCAATCTGACTGTTTTCGACCTGGTTCAGGTCCAGGACTGTTTTCGACCTGTTAGATATTGTCACTTCGTGCAAAATCTCCTTTTAATTACAAATCACTTTATGGTTCATTTTCGCGATTTCGTAAACATACTCGTAGCACGAGCGATATCATAGTTTGCGTAATTTTTTCTGGTCACTCACATATAACACACTTATTAATTACTATTTAATTACACTAGTAATAACACTAAATTACTTAGCGTCTTTATTATTGCACATTTCTGCAAAAATTCTACATCACCATATTCATTAAAAATTCCTTAATGTAATGGTGTTTTTATAATTGGGGTAAGTCTTTGTTCACAGGTTTAAAACGTACTAATTAGTTTATTTTTATCCGGTTAAAACCTGATTACAGACGTACGCATCATCCCCTCTTTGCCT
The DNA here is from genome assembly GCA_034769895.1 of Magicicada septendecula. Classification (NCBI taxonomy): domain Eukaryota; kingdom Metazoa; phylum Arthropoda; class Insecta; order Hemiptera; family Cicadidae; genus Magicicada; species Magicicada septendecula. The sequence continues at coordinate 86,948,663 of CM068375.1, read as the reverse complement.
GTCGTAGCTTGCGTTCACACACACAAACACACAAGCCCTGTATTTGCTCACGGGGGCAGGTGTACGCTTTCTGACAATTCTTAGCCTGCATAATATTTTTAAAAACTGTTCATCATATATTTTTCTATGCTAAATATTTACAAACATACCGCCCTGGGCAAATATGCAAATATATGTATTGTTGCAATATATATACAAAACCAATGTTTAGAATAAGTCAAGGGAGTTTGACTAACATATACGGGTGTCTGAAATGACTGTAACACTTTTATTCGTAAACTGACGTAAAAATCTATTGCGATTGCAAGTATCATATTGTTACGACATCACAGAACAATCTACGAGTTTCTCGAACGATCCATTGGAATCCAGCTATAATGTTGCGTGCGTATGTGATGTCAACATGCGCTCGCGAGACTTCATATATTTTTCAATATATGAAAAATGTTATTGTGAACCAAAAATGTTTTAACACAAAACAAATGAATTTTTTGTTGATGTCAAAGTGGTGTCTACAAAAGTAGTGTAATTTGGACGACAATCGTAGCAATTCTGACAGAATGTTTCCGTCATTACTGGTAGCCCATACTCACTGGTACACACGATATTCTACTCATATTGTTACGACGGTCTCACTGATCGTCGTATGGTAGAATGGAAAACAAAATACAAGACACCAATTAAGTCACTAATAACCAGCTTTAATTATCACAATTAATAATTTGTACAACAAGTTCTTCAACAAAATTATACTCGTACGATGAATCAATTAAAATTAGTCCACACAATAACAATGTCAACTACACGAAATTCCGCACTAATTATAACACAACACTTTGCTACAATACTTCTACAAACACTCGATCCGCTCTAACGAAAATCCCTCACGGCACAAAGCCAGCCTCTGTCTCTTATATACGTAGCGCACGTGTTCCAGAATCTTTCCATCCTTACTTAATTGCTGACGCTAATGCGTATTTCAAGTGTGCTCTTATAAGAATATGGAACATACTTCAACGCGGCCTTGACTGAGATAACAAGTGCACCATGAGAGGGGGGACGGGTGGAGAATGTTTTAGGCAGTTCGAAAGGGTTTTCGTTACAATATAATATTCAACAACAACAATTCATTGTTGTTCTAGCGATATATTTGCATTGTTGTATGGTTTCAAACAACTATGGAATTGTTATACTCGTATATTCCATTCGTTAATTGGTGTTGTCCCAAACCGTGAAGCCTATCAATACTCGTTTGTTCAATACGTAGCGATGCACATCAACTTAACAAGAGATTACATACACGTTGGATCTTTCACATAATTTTTACAACCTCTGACAGTTGTTTCAGACTATTAGAGTATTCCCAAAGCCTTTAAAAGCAGCTGAAACAATTGTCAAAATTTGTCAGCATAAATTTGATTGAATCTCTTACAAACTATTCTGCTTCTGTAATGGCAACTCATTATTCCAAAATTCTCCTTTCTCGTTCTGTTACTCTTCCTCCTTCCCTTTCTTTTCCTCCTGCTTCTCTTCTCGTTTGTAAACATTAAACAAGCGAATTATTAACAAAAATGAACCGTAGACCGTAGAACTGTATATTAGTAATGTCCCTGTAACTCCGATTATGATATCAGTGTCCATTATAGAAATAATTATATTAATTATTCTTTTAATTATCTGTTAATTATATATTAATTTATATTAATTTTCTTAATACTTATATAAATTATATTCATCTATATTAAGGACACGGTTGAATGCAACAATGGAGATCATGCTTTCAGAGGCCCAGAACGGTGTCAGATCAATTTTCAGGTTTCAGGAAGGGCAAATCATGTTTAGATTATATATTTATATTAGCGCAGCTCTTATACGCAGGAAATCGTAGAGAGTGTCAGCTGCTCACATACATAGCTTTCGTCGATTTCGAGAAGACATTTGTAAGGGTGAATCGGAGCAAACTATGGGCAATAATGGCAAGGAAAGGAATCGCACAACATCTCATTAGAGCTGTACACAGTCTTTATGTGGAGAATAAAATCTTAATTGAAACAGGGAAATCGAGAATGCCACTAGAGTTGGCCTGATAAATTGCGGAGTACGACAAGGGTGTCCATTATCACATTCTCTTTTTAATTTATATATTGACGATGTCATACAGAACTGGCAGATCTGTCTTACGGAACATTTTGTGATTGGCCACTTTGCAATTCTTTGCAATTGATTCTTTGTTGTTTGCGGACGGTCAGGCTATTCTGTCGGACTTGAAAAACAGATTGCAGATGGGTATGCATTTGTTAAATCGAATCTGCAAAGACTGTGCATTACAAATATCCACACTTAAGACCAAGGTAATGGCTTTTCGTGAAACTGATCCCGTACGGGGAAAATTGTTATAGATGGTACTGTTACATGTGATTCCTTAATAATAAGTATTGTCCAGCTAAGAAATCTAAAATTTTCTTAATGAACTCGGATAACTTATGGTTTGAGTTAAAATTTATATTCATTTTCTTATGTTGCTGTATCTTTACTGCGCAATGAATCCAATCTAGTAGGTTCCACACCCACGAAATTCTACGTTTTCTTGGCTTTTAATTCACCGTAAATCAAAGTTGTACAACGTTATATTTGGGTTCTCGCTAAACATGTACATAGTGCTACGTTTCACAATTTGTCGGTACTAGAGAACTCTTAAATTTGTCTACTTCTAATCGTGTTTTGTTTCTTAAGAATACGGGAGTCTCTGCGCCGCAGAGTAAGACGGAGAAAACGTAACCCCGTACCTCACAAATACTCAAACTGTTATGTCAAGCTGTTATCGTTGAGAACCGTTTTCATTTTCTAAACGCGGTTCTTGTCACTTCTAATCACTTGTACACTTTATCTATATGACTGTGATCTTGGCTCATGGTTGTTCTTTATTTATGATATACACTAATTCACCTTATTTGTGCTGTTATTAGTTGTTAATAACCGACCGTTCAATGTACGCTGAACAACGTTTTACTTATTGACATAATATGTTTTGTCTTCGTCAGGTTCATATAAGAATTATCAGAAGTAGTTGGAAGATCCCGAGGCTTGAAGGCAGAAGGGGATGGAAAAGAAGAAAATTTGAAGAAGAAGGAGAAGAAGAAGAAGAAGAAGAAGAAGAAGAAGAAGAAAAAGAAGAAGAAGAAGAAGAAGAAGAAGAAGAAGAAGAAGAAGAAGAAGAAGAAGAAGAAGAAGGATTAGGAGGAGAAGGAGAAGGAGAAGGAAAAGGAGAACGAGAACGAGAAGAAGAAGAACAACAACAACAACAAGGACGAGGAAAGGAAGAAGAAGAACAACAACAAGGAGGAGGAGGAAAGGGAGGAGGAGGAGGAGGAGGAGGAGGAGGAGGAGGAGGAGGAGGAGGAGGAGGAGGAGGAGGAGGAGGAAGAAGAAGAAGAAGAAGAAGAAGAAGAAGAAGAAGAAGAAGAAGAAGAAGAAGAAGAAGAAGAAGAAGAAGCTTCGTATTAAGAAGTTCATGCTTTTATGAATTGTTTCCACCTTTAGTTGTAAACTATAAATGTTAATAGCTGTTAACGCTGTATCATCAGCACATCTAATATTGTGGATAGGTTTTCCATTGTCTGTTACACCCGCTGCACTGAAAAAAACTTGTCTAATTAGTCCTGCTAATTATAATTTGAACTACATGGGCGAGAGGTCGCTTGGAATAAGGTATCAATAGCTTTTAACAGACTTCAATTGGTTTTGTCGTTTATATTATGTATGAACAAGTGCCTTTTGATTTAATTACAAATGTTCAATAATTTTTATTGTGTGCTGTCAACATTTTTGCATTCAGTAAACACGATATTAACGTATCATCCGTCCGTTTCTACTTTGAGCCATCCATATTTTTTCAGTGGATAGGTGGCTAACCTTGTCCACCAACCCCCCTCCTTTAACCAAGCTGGGAACGGCAGTGGTATCCAATGTGCTACTCAATACAGACATTTTCATTTGCCACAGGCGGAGTTACGGAGGGTAGTAGGAAAGACAAAGTGCGATAGGCTGCCAAACAATGGTATAAGAGTAACGTGTAATGTAACAAATATTAATTCTTGGATTGCGGAAAGAAGAAGGATACGGAATGGACACATATCAAGAATGGATGACACGAGGCTAGTGGTAAAGGCAAGAGATAGCCAACCAAACACCAAGAGAAGCATTGGTCGGAAAAGGAAGAGGTGGAGTGACAGCATGTAGGACCGTTGTTATAGAACAGGAAACAATCCTAACAAGGAAGTTAAAGAAGAAGAAGACGAAGACGAAATTTTCACAGCCAATGGAACAAATATATACGTAGATGTACATTAACATCGCCGCATTTTTGAATTAGTTCGCTTAAGACTAAATAACGCTTCGCTCTAAAATAAAATTTTACGATATTTAGCGTGATTTCGTAGAATTCCTACGATAGTCACGTATCTTCCAAACTACGTTAAAATTGATTATATGCTCTAAGCGTTTTCAATATTGTTAAAAAATAACACAATTAAGAATATACAAAAACAGTAATAAATATTTTCGTACGTTTACAAATGTGTATAATAAGGAAGCAATGAAATGTTTCGTTTCTTCTTCTTCTGTTTCAGACATTTCAATAGCTGTCATAACATTTCAGGTTCAAAATATTCCGTGTATTCACTAACTGTTTAGCTGCCAATATTAGACATCACTTACTCCTACGTAACAGCTTGCCCGTGTGCAATTATTCGATGAAATAACTGTCCGCCCACATTGAAAATAACTTGAGTAATAATTAATATCCGAACAGAATCGAGACTATGACCACCTGCTACTAGACAAGCAACTATATAACAGACATGCCACAGCAATCAGCATTGGCAACTTTACTTCTAACTCTGCCATTATAATACTATTGTTTTATTAACTTTTTTCAATATGGGCGTGGCAGTATTGTTGCTAATTTATTACGGCAATATTGAAATTTTAAAAATATTACTGATCGCCAATTTAGAATATCCATAAACATAATACGAATAATAGGTTTCCCATTGAAGTGTAAATACCGTGCAACAGAAATCTGTAATATGTGATCAAATTATAAAATAAGTATCAAATTCAAAGTCTTTTAGTGGTGATAACATATTTGAAAAGGCAGAGATATTGAACAGAAGTTCTTTTTTTCTTCTTCCGGAACTAGGCTTATCTTATACAGGAGGATTCAACGTTGTTTCGCCGGTCGCATCATGTCCTTGGCCTTCCCATATCCTTTGAACTTTTCTTTTGAACTAAAATCTTTTCTTTCGCCTTTTTTCATGTCTTCCACTACCTCTCCCATCCAACTGACTCCTTAAATATTTGTTTTTTTTAAGACTTGTTCACACGTCAACAGAGAGAGATTGTTTTTTTTATAATCTCTTTGAGAAGCTCAGTAGATTGTCAGAAAATAATACTATCATTAATAAGTCCACTTCATTCCAATATCGTTTCTTGACTACTGGGTCTACTCAACACAAAAACTATTGTTCTCCGTTAAAACAAAAAAGATATCTGAATTGGAATTTTATAACTTACGCAACATTTAAGATTAAAAAGGTAAAAGTAAAAGAAATTAAGAAATAAATAATTCAAATCCATTGGCTTTGCCTCTGATAAGCCTATAAAGTTGAGAGAAAAGGTGTTTTGGTTATTTTTTGTGCTTCTCCAAGTGAGTTATCATCCGAGATGAGAATGAAACACCGCTGCTGTATTATGGACACCTATCGCAAACATTACTTATACTACCCCACAGAAGGGGTAGTATTACTAGTTAAATAAGAGCACTGTCCATGTTACCCCACACAAAGTTCTCTACGTTTGTTCCTCAAAGGATAGGTAAACCTTTCGCTGCACACACTGTTTTTTCAGGTCTTCAGACGTCACCCGATGCAACCGGCTCTTCTGACACTACATTTTAGACTAACATAACCAGTGACACTAACTCTAATTAAAACTGTCTGACTAGCAAGCTCTGCATATCACCTGCTACTCTTGGAAAGAAAATACGTAAAGAAAAGAGCGAAAAGAACACCTGTACCTCTTGAGTACTGTAATAGCCTGAAGATTTGTAATAAATACAAGAGTCGGGCGCGAAAGGTATGGTAGGATAACACTAAAGAGACTGAAACAAATAAGTGGAAGCAATAATAGTCTACAAAAACAGACTTAAGATACATCAGGAAAAGGGGACTAGAGTTCTTTGGAGAATTGCAGCGATGAAGACCAACGGGGAATGGGGTCGCCATGTCTTTACTACAGTTAAGTTTACTCCTTTTAAGATTTCTAGTACGAATCTTAAAACTGCAGCTCGATGGCATATTATTATTATTATTATCATTACTGTTACATATTACAATATTTCGGACATTAGACACCGTACAACATCATTTCTATCAATAAAAATATATCGTCGCAACTTGCCAGCAAATGATTGTTAAGTATTAGAAACAAGGATCTATAAAGTGATTTAGGTGACTGTTCTGTTATGCCGGCGTCGGTGACTTGGATTCTGACGCGTAATGCTATTAGGAACTTGTTACTTAAACAAAGTTCCTCGGATCAGGTGGACACGAGTGAACAGAATAATGATACACTGGACGAATTGGATATATCATCGTTAGAAGGAAGAATAGGCAATGTAGGCAATGGATTCAACATACGGACAGGATTTATAGCACCTGCATCGTCCAAAAATATTGGCCTACAGATCTAGCTGTCAAAGACATCTAGGGCAGGAAAGAATTAGTTGGACGGATCGACTTGGAAGCCAGAAGAGGCTGGTGCCTAATCTGTATACTGGACAAGAAGAATAAGGTTTGTATTTTCTAAAAACAACAAAATGAGATTTGCGACAAATTTAAATATTTATGCATGTGGATAACACGACAACTGCAACAAGGATTCTGAGATTGGTTAATCTCAATTGCAACCTAGACGCATGCAACAAAATATCTAAACACAGTGATCTGAAACAAAAGTATCGATCTAAAGAAGAAGGAAAGGCTGCCGTACAGAACAACTGAAACTACACAGTAGAATACGGAATATGATAAAATAGCAACAGCGTTGTTGCAAGGGTGAAACATGAATAGTAAAATGTATAGCAAGTAAGATAGTAAGGTGGGAGTGATAGATGGATTAGCGGGCGCCAGTTAACTGCACTTTACAGAAAGCGTAGAATGTTGATGACCATAAAGATATTAAAGAGAATCCTAAGAAGAGCTTAAGACGAACACACATTTATTATACAGATCAGATAAAAAAATCAAGAGATAGACTAACAAGATTTAATTGAAAATGTTTAGTCTACTTCTTCTTCTCTTCAAGGATTAGGTTACGTATGCCTGTTCCGGCACCAATCTCATCCTCGGGCAACCTACATCTCTTCTACCAGTGTCTTTATAGCTCAGTGTCGCTTTCGGCATTCGACTTACTCCGAAGGAATATGTTTAGTGAGATCGGAAATTTCCTCTCTTCTATATGGACGAAAAAACGAACACAAAGCACTACACTTAAAGCAAAAATTGAAAAAGTGGGAAAACAAGGGAAACAGTAATGTAACTTTTTAGGAATAAAATTTATACAAATTTAATCTAATACACAAAATAATTACACACACGGAGGAATACTGTATTTGCACTACAGGGAGCGTGATAATTTAAAAGCGCCACGTACCCTGTACTCACCTGTATTGCGGGTGTAGACCATTTAAACTTAAATGGTTTTCTACTTTTATCGTAATTACTTTACATTCGCATTTTAGTGAGAACGAAACTACTCAAATAAAACTGTAGTACAAACTTTAAAACGTAATTTAAAGCTTTTAGTTTTATGTAGCAAACTAGTGCTGTGTAGGGGGGGGGGACTGTTTTGGAGTGGGCAGGGTGCACCAGGGACAGGTGCACAAGCGTCATTAATTTTCCCCTCACACAGCGATGGAGCTCTGAACAAATTTACTCTTCCAGATTCATTTTACTCTTCACTGTGTACAGTTACTTACACTGAAGAGAGGGCAGTCAGTCTCTACGGGACAATGAGCTTTACACTGCTTAAATAAATACTTATACCCAGTGCAGGTGTGATTATGTGTCTGAGTGTGTCAGTGTTGTGAGACTCGTATGTTTGCGTTTAAATGTTCTTTTCGATTTACAACTTGAATTCAGCTGTAATTGTAAATGTATAACATGATGTATATCATTAAATATAAATTTTTCTGCAAGTTATTGTATTAAGTTTTTATCGTTTCAGTCACCAGACATACGTCTCACTGAATATACCAATATTTTCAGCAGTTTGTAACTGAATTAACAAATATTCGAAATAATTATATTTTAATATAGAAACAAATAAATAATGAAATTTGTTTCGATTTCAATGTAAAAAATTTTAAAAAATTAATGTAAATTGATTTAATTCGATTTAGTTATCGATTGTTTTCATGTTTATTTATTTAAGCAGTTGTTTTATCGGTTACATTGGAAATATTTAATGTTTATCTTGTATTTTAATAAATTTATAATTTTAATAGATCAACTTGGTTTTTTTATTTCAGTTTGTTCTTTAATTAATACATGATTCTTATTGTGTTTGTAATTTTAAGATTTTCCTAAATATTTATTTTTTTTATTTTTGGATGTTAATTTTATATTTTCAATGTCTGGAAATTGGTTGTTATTATTAAAACAATGCGTGGCTAAATTGGATTTATAAGTATTTTGTTTAAAAAATGCATTGTTGTGTTGAAGGAACCTATCGAGTAATGTTTTTCTTTGTCTGGCCTACGTAAAACTTATTGCTATCTGGACATTCTATTTTATATAACTTATTCCATTTTATTGTGAATATCGGATATAGTTTTAGGTTTTGTTTAATTAAAAATCTTTAAATATTTTACTTAGCTTTTGAGTTATATTTCCGTAATACGGGTAAGTAAAGGTTGTATATTTTATATTATCATTAATAGGTGGATTTCTAGACGTAGTAATTGGGAATTTGTTTATTGAGTTTATGTTTTATTTTATTTTCTAATGTATTGATAGATTTTGTTTTGTAACCAATTTTAACCACTATTTGTTTGATAATGTTTCTTTCTTTGTCATTTAGTGGGAGCCTAAGCATTCGGTAAATCATGGAATTAAATATTGCCATTTTATGGTGGGGAGGATGGTTAGAATTATAGAATTATCTGGTATTACTAAATCAGTTTGAGAAAGTTTCCTGTATTTTGAGTATTCAAAATCTATTTCATTTTTTTTATTGTTATGTCTAAATAATTTAATTTATTATTGGAGTCTTCTTCTAATGTCAAATTTTTGAGAATATAAACTATTTAATGAGTTTAATATATTAGTTATGCTTATACCATTGTTTTGGAAAATGTATAAAGTATCATCAACGTATCTAAAGTAACGTTGACCGGCCTAATGGGTAATTCAGTTTTATTATATTTATTATTTATACATCGAATTTTTGTAGAAAAACTTGTAATTGTAAAACTTGTTTTTGTGATGATGTAATACGTATGATCTGGTTCTCAACAGCTGTACCAGTTAGAGGGGTGGGGGTGTAAGTTGCCGTACCTTGCCAAGTTCTATAGGCCTAACATTGTTATGCCGGTACGACATGAACAACAAATGTAGCCTACGTGAGGATCTCAACGTTAACGACTGAGTCGGCACCTAGACACTTTACTGCACTAGAGCTGTCGAGTTTTGCGGCAAGACTAACTAACGCAAGTGAATATTGTAGACGTCGTACGATTAAATCTATTGGCATATGAAAGATTCCAGATAATATTGAATCGATGGAACCGTCTCGAACAGCCGAGAGCGTCCTTCCACCAGTATATCCGTTAGTCGATCAGGTGTAGCCTCAGTGAAGGCCGCACTCAAGTACGTTTCAGACTACTCTGGAGAGCACGTGAAATATGCATTACGCTGACTCGTCGCAGTAAAGATGGAAAGTTATTCCGGAACCACAGCGCGACGTATATTAGCAAGAGCGGCTGGCTTTGTTAGTCAGTTACTTTGACCATTTCCTTGGTGCGGATCGAGTGGTTGATGAAGATTAGTGGAAAGTGTTTAGTGTGTTATAATTAGTGTCGAACTCTATTACTTGATATTATTACTGCATGTGGACAAATTTAACTGAAATAATTGTACGAGAGTACCTGTAATTACAAGCTGGCAATTAGTGACTTTATTTGCGTCTGAAGTTCGTTTCCACTGTACCATACGAGATCAGTGAGACCGTCGTAACAATATCATACGCATTAAGTGATCTTGCCCAAGTGATCTTGTGGACAGTTGCAAAGTCAGTTTTTAGCTCCGCAAAGGGATTGTCTTAACTTATAACCGACTGTTGTTAGTGAAAACGATACCGGTTAAATTCGTTAAATGTCTTGGCAACTATCGTAATTTATTTCACTTGGTGACATTCTAATACTGGCTGTATTGGTAACCGTATAATAAAAAAAATCATTGTAATCATTGTGAGTCTTTCATACAAGTATTACTATAAATAATATTGTAACTATAGATTTTTCTGGTGTGCGATAATTTATTTGATTGGCTTGAGATCACAGTCTATGCTACCCTCGTAACAATATTACAGTTTCTCATACAGACTGTAGAGTGTCGTTTTGGGTGTACGTAGCAAGGAATTGTTGACATGACGTAACGTACGGTCTCAATGTGACCTTGCCTGACTGGCAGTATGTGATTTGCCGTGTAGCGGTGTTTGTACGATGGCTTGTAGGAATAGAATGGAAGTTTCTAATAAAATTTCCTTCAGTGTCTATAGTAATGAATGGTATCGTAAAACAAGCACTATTGATGGCTCATTCGGACAAAACGTAAGATTTATAAAAGTTCGAGGACTCTACTTGCCCGGGAATATGAAAAAACTGGCCACACGTCTAGATAAGGCAAGATTGTGGAATAATATACACACGATGAAAGTATAATATAAATACTGATGAACTGGACAATGGTAAACGGCTGCAACGGCTCGAGTGCCATGTGGAGGTGTCAACGCCGTAAGAATAACCCTGAAAGAATAACAACGAAAGACGAATAAAATGATTTAAATGTCTCGATCCTGTCTGTCTAACTTCTATTAAAATGCTTTACGTGTCAGGTGGTTCTGAAATCTACCATAGATACATGTTTTAAATCTTCAGACATTTTGGCTGTCCATCTGATGATCCTTTAGTATAATTTCTATTGCTTTCTGTATGTAACTGTATTTTACTAATTCCAGAACTACTTACGGCTTAGAGTCAAAATGTCAAAGTTGAAATAACTTAGACCATAGGATAAAGTACACTTTATTGTACACTCTGGTTGCGTATGCAACGCAAAGGTATTGTGTAACTGTAATCTCGCGACACATGGAATATGGACATAGATGTAATTACTAACTTGTCATTGTGCTCTAGACATAGATAAATATATCCTTAACTTTCAAGGATAAATCATAAACCTTAGTCTAATTTAGCCTACGAGCTCGGTGCTTAAAAACGGCACTGGTCTGAATTAAAGAACTGGCGAATTTACGTAAAATTTTAAAGAAGAAGATGCTAAAAAGTGGAGAAGACTTTTATTATTATACGCCCGACGTTTAGTTAAGCAGACGGAAGACGTGAATAAATTGTTTGCAAATCTTCTTGTCGAAAGAGATGCACTAAACGCTAGTGACTTTAATGTTGATTTTTAATGATGATATTCATACACAGAACTCTTCCATTGTGTATAATGGAATGAATACCTTTTTCTTGTTCGTCTTGTTGTTGTTGTTGTCGTTGTTGTTGTTCTTTTTCTTCTTTCTTCTTCTTCTTCTGGCAGGGACTACTCGAATCACCTGTTCCAGTCTCAAAGGAATACATACTCTTCACCAACGCTTCCTTGGGCTTCCTATACTTCGATGTCCAACAGGCTTCTATTGCCAAACATCCTTAGGCAACCTGCCATTTGGCATCATATTCAGATGAACAATTCATCTCTCTGTTCTCTGCAATACTATCTTGACTATTAAAACTCTTGAACTCTTTACGAATATATGAATACCTTTAATGAATACCTTCAATAAAAAATAATTAAATAATTATGACTTATTCATAACTCTGTCATTGACTATCAGGAAGATTTGTTTTCATTCACGTACGTTTACATTTGCGCCAAACGGTTTTACAGTCATATACTTTCATTATTATATTGATAGTATTAGCAAAAAATAATGCAAATAAAATTGTCATATATATTTTGTGCACAAGAGTAACCGGTAAATAATTACGAGAAACAATAGTAGTTTAACGAAAACATTTTGTTTTATTATATTATTATTGTGAGGCTACCATTTTTTTACGGCAGGAACGCAGAAATTTATATTTTCATAAAAAATATACATACTTACATACATATCCGGCACTACACTCCAGGATGGACCTTGGTCTCCCTAATGATCCGCCCCCAGATAGTCCGATCATGTGCGTTGGTATTCCACGAGGCGATACGCATCCTAGTCAGGTCTTCCCCACGTTGTCTTGCCATCGTTTTCTTGGCCTGCCTCGTCTTCTGCGTCCATCTATGTGCCCATTCATTATACTTTTGTTGAGCCATTGATCCGAAGATCTTTTAATAATTTTCTTTCATAAGACCTCAGAGCCTTCTCATCAACTGCTCTTAATATCCAGGTTTCGGAACCGTATCACACTACAGGCCTCATCATTGCTCTGTACATTTTCAGTTTAGTCTCTTGGGTGAAAAGACTAGATCTTAATAAATTTACTAGGCCAAAGTAAAGTCTATTCCCCGCCATTATTCTCTTCGTTTTTTCTTTAGATACCTTGTTTTCATTATTATGCCTTGTTTTCATATTCACATATGCTCCAAGATACGTAAACTCATTTACTCCTTAAAAGGTAATCGTTTATGGTCATGTTTATTTTTGGGGTTCTCCTTCCCTGCGACGTGGATACTTTCATATATTTTGTTTTGCTGTCATTTACTTTAAGACCCATTTTTATTCCTTCCCTCTCTAGTTCTTCAAAAACGTCTCCCAGTACACGGACATTTCCTCCAATCAGTGCAATGTCATCTGCATATCAGTATTTGCCTTGTTCTATTAATGATTGGACCCCCTTGATCTAACTTATTAACTGTTTTGTGTAGTGCCAGATTAAATAGAACAGCCGACAATGCATTACCCTGTCTAACTCCTATCTTGATTTGAAATGCTTGAATTGTTTGTCCTCCTAGCATGACTTTGGCTCTGGGTTTTGTAATAACACTAGCTAATAATTTCAGTAGCTATCGAGAAAATTAGTTTTATCCTTATATACACAACTCTAGACAATATATGTGTTTATAAGACTTTTTTTACTACAAACCCCAGTTTTACTACAAACTACAATTCTAATTTGGACTGCACAATTTCCCAACAAGATTGAAAGTTCTGCAGTCTATAAAGTTGGACATGACCGGAATTGAAATTGTTAAAGTAACGTATGGAATTGATCAGTAGAAACGCAGCCTGCCATCTGCAAGCCTAACGCGTATCAAAACAAAAGTAAAACACATTGATTTCACGATAGAGCGGAGTGTATTTTTATGAAAATGTTTACACTGGAGCGAATGCTGTAATAAAGCAAAAGCGACAAGCGTTTTATGAGCAGACGCTACGTCTGTTGAATCGTTGAACGTCGAGGTCTGTAGGCAGCACGGATGACAAACTTTACTCCTACTCCTACAATAGCTAACCTTACACTGTTTCCGGTAGACTAGTGTGAATGCGTTATTTTGCTTCGGTTTCGCAATAAAATTTGTAAAACGTCTTTTCTAAAATGCTAGCTAAATGATATAAAATTAGATACTATCACAACGCCATACAAATTTGAACATGGAGAAAAAGTTAGCCAACTTCAGTAAATTTGTTACCCACTGTTTTTTGGGTTACTTATTGCAATTTGAAAAAGATGACGACAGGACATGGAGGAGCAATTTGTTAAAGATAAACCTCGTCGATTATTTTGAACATATTACACAGAACAAACAATTTTATTTCTACAGTAAAACTAAGCCTTATCTATTGCTTGTACCTTATATATCCTTGTTCATTAAAATGAATGTTTAATGAATATTGTGGATACCACATTTCATTACTTTAAGATTCGTGGACGACAAGGCTGCGTAAAGGAAGTTTAAAATTTACTCAGTGCTTGTTCACTTACAACAGCATAGTCCTGTATGATTGGACTGCATATTTACAACCATAAACTCCATAACTAATTTAGGTATCAATTAGTATTTTATACATGCATTTATATTACTTTTGTTACCTAATTCTCCTCAATAGAATTGATGTATCCTTTGCTATTGGGTATTTAACCTATCCAGAAGATGGTTATAAGCTTTTGTGTAGCGGCAATGTTGTTTCCTAAATTGACTCAATAATAGTTAATATTTTTTTAAATTTTAACCCAAACATTTCGTCAACGTTATCATGAAAAGACAATGTTTACTTATTTTACTATAATAATTTCTATGTACTTTGTTTTCTACCCCTTTCTAAATTATTTTTATTTGCAGCTCGTTGAAAGTGTTAGACTCGCGGTGTCGGCAGTTTCATTCCAACTAATCTTTACAGTACGTTGCTCATGAATAGTGTGGATGAGAAAGAATCGGGCCCATGTACTCGCTTGGCGCACACACACAATATTTCACTACAAGTGTAAAACGAAACAGCTGATTAGTAGCTTTCTGCAGTGTGGCTGAGCATTCGTCTCTTATAAAACAACAGACCCACTGCTTTCTGTTTTTCTCTCTGTAATATATTTAAACTATATATATATAATCTTTACTTCTGTTGTAAATTTTTCTACAAGACTAGTTCTATTTTTTTTTTTAATTTCAACGGTGATATAGTGTCTTACAATTGTCTACAACTTTCATGAGGACACGCCAAATCTTTAAAAAAAATTAGACTAAGGAAAAATACCGAGAAAAACAATTTCATAAACTATGACGTTCATTATAACATAAGTTCAAACAAAAGTACTTCTCAGCATATCAGGAACACAATAAAAGATATTAACATTAAATTAGATTACTTTTATGTTACCTGTACACTGCGACAATAATGTGTGTGAAAAATTGTGTAAACCTATGAATCGAAAATTATTTTATAAAAATCTGATCAAAACCATTACAATAACATTCTTAATAAATTTGTGTTCAAGGATAACGCAACTTTTTAATCTCGCAACAGGCAAGAATTGTTAAAATCTATTATGTTTAGGACAAGACTGAGATCTAAGCAGACTCTAAGAATGTATCGTTCCCTGAGGCGTCACAGACTACCATTCCCTGCGATATGTCTGGATTTTATAAATTATGGAGAATACCTGTAGACCTTCTCTAATATCCTCATTGCGCAAACGATCCTGTCTCGTGCAACCCTTTGTTCTTCTCATAAAATTAATTTCTAAAGTTTGAATCTGGTTTTTAATCTTCTTTGTAGGAACCCATGTTTCACATGCATATAGTAAATCTGTCACTGCCATTTAAAAAAAAATTTAAGCCTTGCCCTTTTCCTCAACGTTCTATATACAACGCCACACATCATCTGAAATCTCGAAATTTTTGTAACTATATCTCGACCTGTGCCACTCCAAATACTGATAGTGCAACCCAGGTAATTGAAGCCAGAGACTTGTTCCAAAACTGCTCCCTCAAGAACAATTGGAACAACTGCTTTTCGATCTGACTGGATACTTCCCCACAAAAGCCATGATTTTTTTTGCTTAGATAGTTAAGTCTAAGACAGATATCGTTATTTTACTTATTTTTATATTCAAAAATAAATATTTTAGATATTAAATTAAAATTCAAATTAAAAACCTCGTATTTTAAATATTAGATATTGGACAGGCAAGACATGGACTGAAGAAAGAAAGGAGAAAACGTTTAGTAGGTTTTATAAAATGTATTATAAAATAAATAGTCTTTCCACTGGAATCCTGTAAACGAATTATATTTTCTTTCCCAAACACAAATTTGTCTCTGGCTTTACAAGAAAAGAATATTGTACTATAACATTTTAACCTCAGTTAAATTATTTTCGGTAGCCGCTTTTGTAAGCAGCATTAATAGAACACTCCGACCTCCACATACTTTAAGGTTAAATAATTTTCAGTCTATATTCGTTAAACTCGACTAATAATTAAAGAATGCGCTGAATCGAGTCGATGGCCACCTGACCCTTTACTTCCGTCGCCTAGCAACCACAAGCGGTATACTTTTTCTATCTAACGACTGTAATTAGTGTTACTGAAGTGTTCAGACAATTATTTTTGAGTTAATTAATGTCACCGGACAAAAGGCTTGCACATACCAAATGACGCCAATCGTACAGCTCTGCGTTATTTTGGTGACCCTAAAAAGGCCCGTGTGGCGAAAACGCTGTGATGTTTGTTCCGCCCGAGCCGCGCTGAGATGGTCGGCGGCTGCGCCCGCTGTTCGTAGCGTACTGCAGTCCTCCTCTTCTTTCGACATCGGTGTGTAGAGTCCGCTGCCGGCCCAGCGAAGTCCATCGCTGGTGCGGTACGGGGCGAAGAACGTCCGTTCTACTCTTCGGCTGTTCCTTCCGGCTGGCTCCGCGTCGATGTCGTCCGATAGAGGGGGCTCCTGCGTAGTGATCCTGTCCAGACGAAATCTTAATTAATTAATTAGTGGCCGCTACAACGGCATGCTCGTACTAGGCCTTCCTAGTACAGTATTTGCCGAGGCCGTTTCCAAGAATCACCTGGACGTGGACGGTACTTGCCAAGGCCAGCTATGAGAGGGTTTGCCTGGGTCCTCGCAGCTCGGACGTAAAATTTACGTGCAAGTCGCTTTACGGTGTCATTCAAGGAGCGGACATCGAGTCCTCTTCTCAAAAGTCGAGAGGGGAACCGATAGGGGGCTTTGGCCGCTATCCGAAGACCCCTATCGAGAACGCTTTGCAACTTTCTTTTATGAACGGTTACGAGGTAACCCCAGACGGGAATAGCGTAGGTAATGATCGGCAATATCTACACGTTGACGAGCAACTTACCCAGCTTGCGGGTCATAGCCTTGTTGGCGAGTATCGGAAACAGATGCGCGAGACGAGCGGACGCTCTCTTTCGCATCGTCTCAGCGTGGGCACGGCAGGTTAGCCGACGATCAAGATGGATACCGAGGTATTTAACCTCTCTCGACCAGGGCAAATACGTTCTACCGAGTCTCACTCGTCCTCGTGGTTCTTTCCGGCGTTTTGAGAAAAGCACTGTTTAAACTTTGTACTGGTTTATCAGCTGTAAGCAGTCTACTACCATTACACGGCACGCACGGATGACGTCACGCGTTTATCAAACGCTGCAGCTGGCAATCACCGCCGGCTGCAAGCAAGTTTAGTTCAGTTTATAACAAGACTCCGAGCGCAACTCTCGTAAAACACTTCTCTTACAGCCGCGGCTTCTGGCTATTTTTTAGCATGCATTTATAATATTTCATTTCATTCAACTACCTGCGTCCATCTACAATGGACCACGATTTTATTCAAAATTAATTTCGGGCGTTATTGCCTCAAATGCATCCGCACGTGCCGATCGTAATTAACAATCAGATTTTTTCAATAAACGAATGTTCAACATCTTTAATACAGTCCACTTCTTTCTAACAAACAACCCAGCCTTCCTCATTAGCGTCTTTGGAATAACTCACGATTATTCAAGAGCTTCCAAACCGCAACATTTTTGGTCCCACCGGACCGGATTTCATATTTTCGGGCCAAAAACGACATCATTTTTGGTCCAACCAGGCAGGATTTCATATTTTCGGGCCCAAAAACGACATCATTTTTGGTCCCCACGGCACAGATTTCTCATATCTGAGTACACAAGCGACAGCATTTATTTATACACATCATTTCTGGAAAAACCAATCTGAAGTTAATCACGCCCTACGGGCATCATTTTCGTCCTGAGCGACACCATTATTGTGAATCACGTCGCAGTCATCTCGACAAGATTCAGCCAAGCAGTAGACCAGAGACGACGGGACGAAACAGGACAACATTTTCGAGATTCCACAGCTTTAATTGATGGAGGGTACAACATGAGGCATCGGCTGACCGGCAGAGACAGGAGGTGTAGCAGCTCCAAACGGGATCGAAGCCAGCTTCATCACGAATGGATCGACGGCCACGTGACTATAAACTTTACTTATATTTGATTTTTAATAATATTTCACTCAGTGGGTATTTTTTGACACATTTATATAAACAAACACCTTATTACACAATACAAATTAATAAATGGTTGGCAGCTCATTATCAGTTAGAACTTTAAAGATAAAGATATACTTTGTAACCATTTAGATTCATAATTTCAATAATTTAACTGCCAACAAGTTTGATTAGTTAGAGAGAGTAAGTTTATGTTCAAAACAACGATCGCTAGCTACCGAAACGTATTTAAACTCATTCAAAATCAAGTTTGTGGTTCACATGCTCTATGCTCAATTGCTTTCTAAATATTTTTCCCTTTTTATCTTAAACTATAATAATGGCCGATGTAAGGGCTCTAATAAAAAAACGAGGCACAATTAAGGCCTCAATATCCCGAGTAAATACCTTCGCGGATAACTTCGATTTGTTAAACAGCGATCCTCATGCGCTGAAAATAAAACTGCGTCATTTGATGGAATTATCCACCAAATATGATGAGATACAGTCACAAATAGAGGCTGAGGAAGCAGACGTTGCTTTAACGAGTGATAGAGTACAAACGGAGGACGATCTCTGTACTATAGAATGTAAATTGCAACACCTGCTAGAGCAAGCTGAGCATATGAACCAAAAACCAGTAATTAATGCTGAAGGTAAACAGCCTAAAACACCCCCCATTCAATTGGAACCAATAAAATTACCACGGTTTGAGGGTAGTATTGTGGAATGGCAACATTATTACCATATTTTTCTGGAACTAATTCATGTCGGAGCAGATCTGACAGATATACAGAAACTTCATTATTTGCACTCGTCATTACATGGCGAGGCGCTTAACGTAATAAAATCGTTGCCCATAACACATGAGAATTACGCGGTGGCTATCGATCTGTTGAGGAATAGATATGATAGTAAGCTAATTGTTTCCGCTCACCACGTGTGGAATGTCCTAGACGTACCATTAGTTCAACAGGAATCCCAAGTTAGCATATCGCAATTTATTGATCAAATCTCTGCAAATATAAACGCTTTAAATAATCTCAAACTGCCAGTCAACACGTTTGAAATTATTGTCGTAAATTATTTAGCCAAAAAACTTGACAATTACACTTTAAGTTTGTGGAAAGAGAGTTTATCGGAGCATAAATTCCCTGATTTTAATAATTTTATAAATTTTCTAAATTCACGTAGGAAATTACTGCAAAATCTCGATAACACGACTAGCCCAACGAGCAGGTTGAACAAAAGCGATAAGTCTCCTTATCGCAAGGCAGTTAAACAGATAAGCACTCCAAAGGGCACATTCCACTCACATATTAGAAACAATTTATGCAGGCTGTGTAACGGTGGACATAGACTTAGCGATTGCCCACAATTTACATCGCTGTCTATCCCTGATAGAAAAAACGCGTTAATAAAAAACAAACTTTGCTTAAACTGCCTCCGTTCGGGACACGAGGGTTCAAAATGTCCCTCAAAATTCTCATGTAAAAAATGTTCTAGGCGTCACCACACAACGATTCATGTCCCCAACAGGGACGTAACTTCTGTTAACAACCAGTGTTCACTGAAATCACAGACCAATAAATCGGTATTGTTATCTACCGCCGTCTGTATGACATACAGTAAAGTCGGCAAAAAATTTCCCGTTAGGATATTACTGGATTCCGGTTCTCAAGCGAACTTTTGCACAATGGATTTCGCCCGTAGGATGGGCCTCCAATTGGTTAAATCGCAATTGCCCATCACGGGTATAAACAACTCGCTTTCCCAAGCTGACTTCAGTACTAATGTAAGGCTACATTCACGCTATAAACCCTTCACGTTAAACGTACATTGTGCCGTATTACCCAGTATAACTAATAATTTACCGGCGGAGTCGTTCAATCTTGCCTCTTTAAATTTACCCAAGCGCATATTCTTGGCGGATCCTCACCTACATTGCTCGTCGCAAGTCGATATATTAATCGGCGCTCAATATTTTCTCCAATTAATTGAACCTGTGAAATATACGCGCGGACCACACTTTCCTATAATTCAGGAAACCAAGTTAGGATTTATTTTGGCCGGTGACTTACCATTCAACGTCGATATAACTAAAACGGTTTCTTCCTTTATGGTCTGTAGGGACGATAATCAGATTTCCTCGCAACTAAAGGAATTTTGGAAGTTGGAGGAGATCTCTAGTCGCGAAGCCCGATCTGAGGACTCGCCGTGTGAAAGGCATTTCGTGGAAAACACTAGCCGCAATCGCGACGGGAGATTCATGGTACCCCTGCCCCGCAGATCTGATAAATCTTATTTGGGAGATTCTCTCCGCGGAGCCATACGCAGATTCCAATCGTTAGAATTAAAATTCAAGCAGAACCCTACCCTTTATAAGGATTATAGTGAGTTCATGAGTGACTACTTAAGACTTGGCCACATGTCGCCGCTTAATGAATACGATCTGTCGCTTGAGAGGTCAGAGATCTTTTATCTGCCCCATCACGCAGTCTTCAAAGACTCTAGCTTAACCACTAAATTGCGCGTGGTATTTGACGCATCCGCTAAAACCACCAATAATTTGTCCCTTAACGATACTTTAATGGTCGGTCCTACGATCCAGCAGGATCTGTTTTCGATAATGGTTCGGTTCCGCACCCACCGATACGTACTTATTGCGGACATTGAAAAGATGTATCGCCAGATCATTGTTAATCCTAAGGATTCAAACCTGCAACGCATTGTTTGGCGTGATGCACCGCATAAGGAATTGCGACATTACGCGTTAAGGACGGTTACATATGGCACTGCTAGTGCCTCCTTCCTTGCTACGCGTTGTCTGGCTCAAATAGCATATGAAAATAAATCCGACTACCCTACAGCTGCTAAGGCCATAGCAAATGACTTTTACGTAGACGATCTCATAACGGGTTCGGATGATCCGAACGGCTTAGCTGAAATGAAATGCGAGATCGAGAAGTTGTTGAGGAGGTATGGTTTTTCGTTACATAAATGGTTCTCTAACCACCATAAGATTATGACTCTTCGCGCCTAAGTAACCCGTGACTTCAGCAAGGGTTAAAACGTGCGTACCTTGGGAATACAATGGAATGTCGATGGGGATAACTTTTTATACACCGTTAGGGGTGATGACAATTTAACCGTTTTCAACAAGAGAAGCGTGTTGTCAATCATCGCCGGGATCTATGATCCACTAGGTTTAATCGCTCCCATCACATTTTGCTGCAAGCATTTCGTGCAGCAGTTGTGGTTGGCGGGCACTGATTGGGACGAACCCTTGTCTGGATCATTAGCCAATCAATGGTTGGAATTATACGCTCAATTAGTCTCCGACACTCATTTTGAGATTACGAGGTCGGTTAAGAGTTCGAACAGTTACCCAGTTAGTTCATTGCAGCTGCACGGATTCGCCGACGCTTCGGCTAAAGGTTACGCGTGTTGCATTTACGTGCGGGCGGTCTATTCGAACGGCGCCATATCATCAAACTTGTTGTGTGCTAAATCTAGGGTCGCTCCGCTGAAACAGATAACGCTTCCTAGACTTGAACTTTGTGCTTGTTTATTGTTGGCTCAATTAACCTCCAAGGTTTTAAATGCCGTCGATTACAATTTTGACGGACTATATCTTTATTCGGATTCGATGATAGCGTTGTACTGGATACATCAACAATCTTCCCGTTGGAAGGTATTTGTGGCCAACCGTGTCGCGGAAATACAGCGTCTTGTTAGCAGCAGGGGAATTTGGCGTCATGTAGTATCAAATGACAACCCTGCCGACGTTTTATCGCGCGGTTGCCTCCCTCGTAGTTTGCACTGTCATACTCAATGGTGGCATGGTCCCTCCTGGTTGGCTCGTGATGCGGCTTCATGGCCGGTCAGCGCGTTCGACATTAATACTCCCTGTACTTTTCCCGACATTGAAGAGGAACGTCGCAAGCAGGCTCAAACCTCACTAATTGTCGCGTCCTCAACACATAGTTACATTGAAAATTATTCATCTCTTACGAGGCTTATTCGCGTCTTCGCATATTGCCGTCGATTTTTTCGCAATTCTAGGCTCGTGGTGGTTGATAGAGACACATCCTTTTTGTCGGCTCAAGAATTGTCTGACACGCTCTTGATTTTTGTCCGGCAATCACAGAAGTTGCATTTCGACGTGGAGGTTAGGGAACTTGAGGCACACCGGTGCCTTCCACGCAGTAGTAAAATTCTTGCTCTCAACCCATTCCTGGATAAATCAGGCATTTTAAGATTGGGTGGACGCTTGCAATTCTCCCCACTTAGCTACGAGACTAAACACCAAATAATTTTGCACCCGCACTCTCATCTCACGAGATTAATAATTGAATACGAACACATCCGTTTGTAGCACGCTGGAGTGCAATCAACTCAAGCTTCGCTTAGGCGTAAGTATTGGATCATACACGATAAGTCCTATATCCGCTCAGTGATACATAAGTGTGTCACTTGTTTTCGTTTCCGGGCTAAAGGCGCGAATCAATTACTCGGTCAATTACCCTCTTCTAGGGTCACGCCGTCAAGGCCATTCTCACAGTCGGCCGTGGATTACGCCGGTCCTGTACATTTGCGCCATGGCGGGCAGCGCTCTAAGTCCACGACCAAGGCATATATCGCTCTATTTATATGCATGTGTACTAGGGCCATCCATTTAGAATTGGTGTCGGATCTCACTTCCAACGCCTTTATAGCGGCTTTAAAAAGGTTCATATCGCGCAGAGGTATTCCCGCGCAAATATTTTCGGATAATGGCACGAATTTTCGTCGTGCCAACCACACGTTGCATGATTGGTACAAATTTTTAACCTCCAAGGAAGTTGAGCAATCTTCTCTGGAGTTTTGCGGTCTTCACGGCATCAAATGGTCCTTTATCCCCCCTTCAGCCCCTCATTTCGGTGGTTTGTGGGAAAGTGGTGTAAGGAGTGTTAAATTCCATTTACGTCGCGTAATTGGCAGTACGATCTTGAATTTTGATGAATATTCTACTCTTCTTTCTCAAATTGAGGCTTGCCTTAATTCACGCCCGTTATGCGCGGTGTCCGACGATGCTAGAGACCCTGAACCCTTAACACCTGCTCATTTTTTGGTCGGTGCTCCACTGACGGCACTTCCGGAACCCGACTATACACAAGGCAATAATACTCATTTGGGCAGATGGCTTCTGCTCCAAAAATTTACGCAGACCATCTGGAAACGGTGGTCTAGGGATTATCTGCACCAGCTGCAGCAGCGCAATAAATGGCGCACCCCATTAAAGAATTTGAACGTCGGACAACTTGTCCTCATTTTGGATGACAATTCCCCCCCTCTAGAATGGAAGCGTGGGGTAATTACCAATGTTTTTCCGGGTCAAGATTCCTTAGTACGCGTCGCAGAAGTTCGCACCGCGCTAGGTATCTTACGCCGACCCATCCACAAATTATGCCCCCTTCCGGTGGCTACACACTAATCGTATGCGTGCCATACGAGGTGTGTGTGTGTGAGTGTGTGCGTGTCACATTACATGGACCACGCGCGGGACATTCCCCGGGGCGAGCATACAAGTCAATTGTATCATAAGCATTGTAATATTGTTTACGTGCCGCTAGCTATTACAGCAATAGTGACTGTGTTTCATATGTACTATCAATCATTATGGATGTTGTGTATTGTCAATATGTTTGTGTGATTCAAATTCTGAGAACCACAAGTGTCATTTATAGTGCCAATTATTCTATATATGTATTGTATTTTCTAAGGGTTAAACATTATGAAATTCATTGGGGTTGTTATGTCAATATCATGGGGAAATTATTGTATTTTTTATGGTGTTATCACTTGTTATTGTAATGCTTGGCAAATATCAAGGGGTATTATTTGGGAAAGATCAATATCTACTTAATTATTGTATTATTGTGCGTATTGTATTACTATTGTGTTTTGAGTAATTTTAACGTCAGTAAGCCCTTGCTATTGGCGTAAGGGTCAATTTATTGTATGCCTGGTGATTGTTAATTGAATTCATATTATGTTTATTATGTCACTGCTCTCTGGCCAGTGCGCGAATTATTGTATCGCTTACGACATGTAAGTCTAATTATTATATTGTTCAATTTAACCTTTAATGTACAAAATCGGCCCGATTTTGGCGGGCAGTATGTTTAAACTTTGTACTGGTTTATCAGCTGTAAGCAGTCTACTACCATTACACGGCACGCACGGATGACGTCACGCGTTTATCAAACGCTGCAGCTGGCAATCACCGCCGGCTGCAAGCAAGTTTAGTTCAGTTTATAACAAGACTCCGAGCGCAACTCTCGTAAAACACTTCTCTTACAGCCGTGGCTTCTGGCTATTTTTTAGCATGCATTTATAATATTTCATTTCATTCAACTACCTGCGTCCATCTACAATGGACCACGATTTTATTCAAAATTAATTTCGGGCGTTATTGCCTCAAATGCATCCGCACGTGCCGATCGTAATTAACAATCAGATTTTTTCAATAAACGAATGTTCAACATCTTTAATACAGTCCACTTCTTTCTAACAAACAATCCAGCCTTCCTCATTAGCGTCTTTGGAATAACTCACGATTATTCAAGAGCTTCCAAACCGCAACAAGCACCGCGGAGCTCTTGGTGTCGACGGCAACTTTCCAGCTCTCCGTCCACATCGAATACGCATCGAGTGCGCGCTGAAGTCGTGGGATAGCAAAGTCAGCGTTCCAATCGGCGGTATAGACCGCCGTGTCGTCGGCAAACATGGCCATCTGGACTCCAGGATCTGGGTGCGTCGTTGACAAACACGGAGAACAGGAGGGGCTCTAGCACGCTACCTTGAGGAACCCCGGCTGTAATGCGTCTCTCGGAAGAGACGTGGTCGTCTATTCTCACGCAGAAAGTCCTCTCCGTCAGAAAGCTTGCAATCAACCGAGGTAGCAATCTGCGAGCTGGGTTTCCCGGAGCTTGAACAAGAGCCCGTCATGCCAGACACTATCGAAGGCCTTCTCCACATCTAGGAAACAGGCGACAGTCTGCTCTTTCTGACAGCCGACGCCCGTGATGTATTCCACCAGTCTCATCAGCTGATGAGTGGTGGAATGCCCCACACGGAAACCGAACTGTTCGGGGACCAGTACATCGAAGATTCATAGATGGTCTAATTGCGACAAAAATTCCAGCGGCGCTCTTTTTATGCCCTGACCGGGATCCCTGGTTGGCTCGCTGCAAACACGTTAGGTGTCACGTCTCGGTTGCTGATCCCTGATTGACTCGCTGCGTATTCGTCAGGTGCCACGCGCCACCAGGTGTTCGCGGCGCTGGTACCGGAGAGCAGATGTTTATAAAAGTTTAATACGCTACGTAATCACTGTCGTAACCAAAACACGCACTTCGGATCCAGCTCTTCAACAGGACGGACCTGTCTCTTGGACTGCTCTCTCCTGCCTGGACGTTGGAAGATTTCTCTGTTCTCAGCCGCTGCTCTGCTGCCTACTGCTTCGCCGCTTGGACAATCATCACCTTTGGCCCACTTGCTGCTTGACAACAAAAAGACAGAAGACAACAACTCAGCTGGCTGGTGAACCGAGTAGCCAGCACAAGACCAGCTGAGTTCGTTGGACCTTCTAAGCGCCACCAGCCGAGCGACCAACATCACGCCGCTGAAGAGGAGACTAGCCTGTCAGAGCTAATTTGCGCAGCGCATCTGTTTCGCTGACGCTCAGGCTCATAGGTAGCGCTGCCCCGGACGATCCTTGCGAGCTCCTACCAGTGGTAAGCGAGCTTGGATATCGCCGGGGTAAAGAGGCAGGTGGACACCTCTCTTGGTAAGGAGAGGTATTCAACGAAACCGGTCATTAGCCCAGATCGTAGACAGCCTGAGCGTTCCACTTCCCCTGCTCGCGGTCCGGACCCTAGGTCCCTGGTTACCGCCGGAGGCAGCCTGGCTGCCTCTGGTCGGCGAACCTCCCGCTCGTTGGCGGACATGCCCGGTACGGGCGAGTCAATGAGCACGCAGTCGCTCGCCACTGCCATGCCCCACTCGAGCGACTCGCCGAGTTCTCCGCCTATGCCTGCGGACCATGTCGATCCACGGACGGTTCCGCTGCCCGGTGACGAGACCGACGTTTTCGTGGCGGTTGGGCCACGGGGGCGCCCGGTTATGAAACCGAGGCGGAACCAGTCCTCCTCTATCTCTTCCTCGCGCGTCCTCCATGGAAGTTGTCCCCGCCGATGGCGAATCCGGCACGGGGCCGACTGTGCCCGGCGATGCCCAAGCACCGCCGGCCACTGGTCGCACCCCGCCCGTGTTCGTTCACGGCGTGAACAACGTCACCGGGTTTTACCGGCGACTGATAGCGGATACCGGACTTTCCCCGGCCAGCGTTTACTTGAGCTCCTTGGGGGCGACACTGTCAAGATCGCTGTCCGAGAACTGGACGTGTACCGCAGCGTCATGGCGTTCGTGGAATCCGCCCAGTTGCAATTCCACACCTTCTCCCCTAAACACGTGAAGCCTCTGTCCTTTGTGCTCAGAGGCTTGGACGTGGACTCTCCTCTCGAGAAAATCCTCGATGAGCTGCGCGTGTTGGGCTATCCGGTTCGCTCAGTGCATCGAGTATTTGCTCCAAAGCGTCCAATTCCTGGTCCCCATCATGGGGGAAAACAGCGAGGCAGGCGCAAGCCTACTCTCTCTAACGCGGCTTTTCGGATTCCACGTTAAAGTGGAAAGAAGCCGCGCTCCCGGGGCCCTGCCACGGTGCTACAGGTGCCAACGCTTCGGGCACCACTCAGAGACTTGATCAAACGCCCCAGCGTGTGTGAGGTGCTCTCTACCTCACGCCAGTAAACATTGCGATGCACCTCCCTTCAAAAGGTGCATCAACTGTGGCGGAAGTCACCCCGCCAACTACCGGGCATGCCCGGTGTTTCAGTGGGAGCTCGAGCGGCGAAAGCCAAAAGGGCGCCTGCCACCACCGAGGCATCCGGAAGCTGGTTCAAAACCTGCAACCGAGCAGCCAGGCCCTTCGCCTCCTGCTACGGTCGCCGTGTTGTTCGCCTCAGTTGTTAACAAACAACGTAAACGAAGTAAAGGCCCGAAGCAAACACCTGTGGTACAGGCAACCCCGACCCAGGCTCCTTCCCAGGCCCCTGTCCCACCTCAGGCGAAAAAGCGCCGAAACCTCGCGGCATCCAAAAGTGAGACCAACCAGCCTACAGAAAACATCTCGGTTGTGGAGCCTGAGACAACTCAACCCTCCCCAAAAACGGAGAATCCTGACCCTGCTTTAGAAGCAGCCTCGCCTGACCTCCCGCCCTAGCGGTTTCCTAATGCAGGCAAAAAGAAGCGGCATCGTAAGCCCCGTGCCGTGGCGCTCGCTCCCGGGCTCCTGGCAACCCAGCCGCACAGTCCAGACAGCCTGCGCATCGCGTCAAGACCGACGAAATCGCATCTGTCCCTCTTCCTAGCACCTCCGCTAGAGGCGCTACACCTGGCCCTAAAGCACCCTTGGCTTCCACCAATCCCCCGATTGATAAGTCTCGCCGCTCTTACGAGCAAACAGTCTCCGGTCACTCTGCCTCAAAAGCCGAACCTGAAGACTACCAGGTCGTCAAAGACTTCCTTGCGGAATTCGACCTCCGCAAAGTTGCCCAGACCTTCAGGTCCATCCGCTCCCGCTTGGAGACTGCTGGTTTAACCGAGAGGTTCATGCTCTAGGTGGAAGCCGCCACTTGTGTAGGACTTCTGTGAGTCGGGTCCTCAAACGTGACCTCTCCATTCTTTCCTGGAACGCCAACGGGTTGGCTAACAAGATCCAGGAACTCCAAGAATTACTGGCCCGACTCAAACCCGATGTAGTACTCCTCAATGAGAGACACTTGACCCCTGCGAATCGGTTACGACTGGCCAACTATGTGTGCTATCGAAACGACAGACCGGGCACTGCTGGTGGCGGTACTGCCGTCGCGGTGAGAGTCAGTCTTGAGCATCACCGAGTCGTCTTGCCTGCAACGACTCACCTGGAAATCACCGCTGTGGAGATGTTGAACACTCTAGGCGGTGTACTCTTGGTAGCGGCGTATAAACCGCCGCAAAAAGAGCTCCTTCACTCCGATCTTGCTGCCGCGTTCGATGCACACAGGAGGGTCATCATGGCCGGCGACCTGAATTGTAAACATCGCGATTGGAACAGTCGTTTGACTGCCCCAAACGGGAATCGTTTACGGAGGTTTGCTGATTCACGCAGGGTAACAGTGATTGGGCCCGCCAAACCTACGTTCTACCCCTCACAACTCCGCGCGGCTTCCGATGTCTTGTACATAGCGGTGATCCAAGGAATTGACTGCCCGGTCCATGTGTCCGCGCTAACGGAACTATCGTCCGATCATCTCCCCATTTTGTTACACGTCGCTACCCAGCACGTCGTACGCAGAGATGTCAGGAAGGTGGTATAATGGGACCGCTATGGCCCGGCGTTAAGTCGCCGATTGCCAGAGGCGGGACCACTCGAAACCGTCCGCCACAGATTGACAGTTTGACGAGGCTGTCGTATCTACGATCGACGCGTCTTCCAGGATGAAGCCTGGCTGTCTCTTCCAGGTGGAAGACTTTCTGTCTCTTCCGATCACTGCGGAGCCCGAACCCATTACTAGGGAAGAGGTCACAGATCGGCTCGTTGAACTCGCATCGAGAAAAGCTCCTGGCCCGGACGGTGTCTCGAACGCCGCTCTTAATCGATTTCCGGAGCAAGGAGTAATTTTCTTGGTTGCACTGTTCAACGCGTATCTAAGACTGGCCTATTTTCCCCAGAAATGGCGTAAGGCGACGGCCATAGTGATCCCGAAGCAGGGAAAGGACGCTTCCCGTCCCGGCAACCTCCGGCCCATTACTCTACTCTCAGCCACGTCAAAGGTTCTCGAACGTCTTGTACAACGGAGAGTCCTAGACCATCTACGAAACTTCGATGTACTGGTCTCCGAACAGTTCGGTTTCCGTGTGGGGAATTCCACCACTCATCAGCTGATGAGACTGGTGGAATACATCACGACCGCCGGCTGTCGGAAAGAGCAGACTGTCGCCTGTTTCCTAGATGTGGAGAAGGCCTTTGATAGTGTCTGGCACGACGGGCTCTTGTTCAAGCTCCGGGAAACCCAGCTCGCAGATTGCTACCTTCGCTTGATTGCTAGCTTTCTGACGGAGAGAACTTTCTGCGTGAGAATAGATGACCATGTCTCTTCCGAGAGACGCATTACAGCCGGGGTACCTCAAGGTAGAGTGCAAGGGCCTCTTCTGTTCTCCGTGTACGTCAACGACGCAACCAGAGAGCCTGGCGTCCAGATGGCCCTGTTTGCCGACGACACGGCGGTCTATACCGCCGATCGGAACGCTGACAGGGCTATTCCACGACTCCAGCGCGCACTCAATGCGTATTCGACGTGGACGGAAAGCTGGAAAGTTGCCGTCAACGACACCAAGAGCTCCGCGGTGCTATTCTCAAAGCGCCGGAAAGAACCACGAGGCCGAGTGAGACTCGGTAGAATGTACCTGCCCTGGTCGAGAGAAGTTAAATACCTCGGTGTCCACCTTGATCGTCGGCTCACCTGGCGTGCCCATGCTGAGACGATGCGAAAGAGAGCGTCCGCTCGTCTCGCGCAACTGTTTCCGATACTTGTCAACAAGGCTGTGACCCGCAATCTGGGTAAGTTGATCGTCAACTCGTATCCCGTCTGGGGTTACCTCTCAACCGTTCATAAAAGAAAGTTGCAAAGCGTTCTCGAGAGGGGCCTTCGGCTAGCGGCCAAAGTCACCTATCGGTTTTTTTCTTCTCGACTCTTGAGAAGAGGACTCGGTGTCCGCTCCTTGGAAGACACCGCAAGGAGACTTGCACGTAAATTTTACGTCCGAGCTGCGAGGACCCAGACAAACGCACTCATAGCTGGCCTTGGCAAGTACCGAACACCTCCAGGTGATTCTTGGAAACGACCTCGACAAATACTGTACTAGACGACCTAGTACGAGCATGTCGTTGTAGCGACCACTAAATAATTATTTAATATTCCGTCTGGATAGGATCACTAGGCAGGAGCCCCTATCGGAGGCTCGGAACTAGGAAACCATTGAGTCGTCTCACGACGCGCAACTCAACAGCTATGGCTCTTCTTCTACTGTCGTAACCTTGTCGGTAATACAGATAGTAGTTTAAAGAAAATGTAATAATTTTTATACCATAGTTTTATTTATTGATTTATTTTTTACAATTTATAGTTAACATAATATTTTGACATAATATATAATATTTTTATATACCATTTAATAAATTATTTTGGTTGACTATTGTTTATTTTTTCCAAGCTATAAACATTAGACATTCCAGCGTTTTGTGTGGTCTTTCTCAGGTTAAAGCACGAGGGAAAACAACTATCCTGGCTGATCGGATCACTACTTAAATTCAAATAATCAGTGTTTCTGTTTAAACACGATAACGACATCAAATGGCCCACTTATTGAAATACGCAAATCAGTACACGTCGTTTGTATTTACTTCCTGTATCTTGTCATTCACTTATGTAATATTGGTAGTGATCATTCCACGGATCTGTTATTGATACAAAATTGATGCGTTACAATATACAGTTTTCTGTTTCATATCAGAGTGGATGGAATATTATACACGATGGTATAAATATCAATGTAAATATATAAATATTGTTACGACGGTCTACTTGATCGTCGTACGGTACAGTGAAAACAAAATACAAGACACCAATTAAATCGCTAATCACCAGCTTTAATTATCACAATTAAAGAGTTTGTAATAAGCAAGATAGTCTCTTACAACAAATCAAATAAAAATTGTTCACACGCAATAATAATATCTACTAATATAAAACACAATTGTATTACAATTGTCCCGCACAAATATAAAACACATAACACTTCGCTACAATACTACGAAACGGACTCGAATATATCGGAACTCAAACTGAAACTGAGGGCCGCTAAGTACTTGTATTTATACCCCGCCGAAAATCCAGAAACATCCATAGTACGCATTAACTCTACACTAGGACGTAATTGATGGCGGCCTTGACACAGTGCGCGCGGCTGGCGACGTCAAGAAAAGTCTCGCGAGCGCATGTTGAAATCACGTACGCACACACATTACAGCCGGATTCCTCTGGAACATTCGAGACACACGTAAATACTGTTTACATAATATAAACATAAATACTGTGTACAACGGAAGTTATTTTATCAAACTGAATCAAGCCTATTATTTCTAGGTACGTTTTCTTCTTTTTCCGCCTCTTTCAGCTTTTTACCTACCTGAAGTGTAGTCCTTCTGTAACCTCTTACATCAAACGATTGGGCCCAAGGTTTGAGGAATTGTGAGATAAAAACACCACGCGTAGCTATGCCAGAGTTCGAGACGGTATTGGAATAACTGAAACGAAATTTGTGTTTGGGATTAAAGGTTCTAATATGGTTTCCTTTTCTGAAAAAAAGGGGCGAGAAAGAATCGATCTAGCATTTCAGATAGTAACATTTAACCTAGCATGTCCTACAGTAAGGTGTTCTATTCACAATTCACAGTACACCTAAAGGAAATTAGCAATGCCATGAATTCGGCAGCTCACAATCACAAGCAAATTATATTCCAATATTGCATTTTTCAGACGCAGAGCTCACAAGCGTGATCCTGGCCGCAGGATGGTTGTGTCATTATGTAGAACTTCGAAGGGTATTACACGTCTGACATTCTAGGCATAGAGTTGAGAAGACAAGGATTATATACAGAAACTCGTGGAGAATTAGAACATATGAAATATAGATATGAAAATCGGAAACAATATACAAAAAGTCATATGTACGTAGGCCTATAAAAAATAAAATTATGGGAAAGCATTTGGGTAGATTAATTTAAAAAAAAGAGGTCAGAGAATACAGTAAACAACATGAACTTATACAAAATGCGTTCAGCGACTTCAAAATTCTGAGCAGTCCTCAAGTCTTTGGTAAAAGAAAATTATACTTAGTAAAAAGAAGATAATCTATAGTATACACAGACAATTAGCATTTAACGGATCGTAATATTTGTTAATTATTATTAATAGGGAAGATATTGAAGGGATAGATATTAGCGTGATATAATCAATAATATATTGAATAATAAATATTAATTATATTATTAATATAATTAATATTATATTGAAGGGTAGAATCACAGATGACGACCCCGTTTAGAGTACATGAAGCAGCTTATGGTTAATATGAACTGCACATCATATTGTGAGTTGAAAAGAAAAGCTGAAGAATGGCGAGCTGCTGCCAACCAGCCTATGGGCTGCTAACTTAGAAGAGAAGAGATTATTAATAGACACAAGGAAGACTGGGGCGTTAGTGTGTGTGCGCGCGCGCCCGTGTGTGTGTGTGTGTGTGTGTGTGTGTGTGCTTGAGTTTGTGAATATATCAATTTCTTATTTTAACTGGGGCATATTCTACCAAGAGCTTGTGCCTATGAATTCACGTTTAATTGACGCATTTTTGTGCAAGAAGTAAGTTGTGTATATTAATTTAAAAAAAAAAAATATGAACATCTGTGTTTAACTTTATTTCAATGTGTGAAAATTCAGCAAATATTTTTAAAACATGAAACATCAACCGCGTTTCAATTATTACAAACATAAACACTTGATTCTAACGTTGTGTGTGTGTGTGTATGTGTACGCCCATTCTTGCACTTGGGATTTAATTTATTTGTTACAAACTAACAAAGTAAGATTTGTTATTATACAAATATTATAAGTAATGTAATGTATTGTTACGTAATGCAGAAAAAGTTTTACAACATTACAAAACATTCCGTGTTTCTCGGCTGTAATGTGTGTGCGAACGAGACACTTGTCACGCGCCCGAGACTGATCCAGATTTCACTAGTCCGCGCGCGGTGTGTAAGGCAGCAATCAACTACGTTCTGGTGTTTTCTAGTAGCATTCTTGACGCGTAGTATGGAAGTTTCTGGTATTTCAGAGGGGTATAAATATAGGCAGTCAGCGGCGCTTAGTTCCGTTATTGTCGTCGATTTACACAGTGCGGTTTGGTAAAGTGTTATGTGTTTTATAAATGCGCGGAACAGTTGTAATACAATTGTGGTTTATATTAGTTGACATTTTTATTGCGTGTGAACAATTTTTATTTGATTTGTTGTAAGAGACTATCTTGTAGATTACAAACTATTTAATTGTGATAATTAAAGCTGGAGTTTAGTGACTCCGATTAGTCTAAAGACACCGATTAGTCTTGTATTTTGTTTTCCACTGTGCCATCCGACGATCAGTAGACCGTTGTAACAATATAAATATTAAATTTGTTATATTATAAATATTATAAATAACATAGAGATCTTTTACTCTTCCGCCAGTCAATGTTGCGTGATACTAGAAAAGAAAAACCCAGTACGGAACTGAGTGTAGGCTACATACGGACTGACAAGGCGCATTACAATTATGCTAAATAACAGTTTAAATGGTAGTTTATTTAAATTGGGTAGCTATGATAAGCCCTAAATATTTTTAGTATCAATAAAAATTATTATAATATTTGACAGTTAAATGCAAAAAGTGTTTTTCAAAGTGTATTTTTTCGTTACGGAATTAAGACATTTACAAAAAGGAATGTAGTAGTTTCTAAGAGATTAAATAGAGAAGAGCGAAGAACCTTACATAGGATCCGGAATGTTCGTCAAAATAACGGTACAATTGCATAGAAAGAAAATTACACACATATACGTTATAAAAATTTAGACACTACGTAAATAGTAAACACAAAATACAGTACAATAACAATATACCCTTTGCCACACATTTTTAGCGTAGTTAAACGTGACACATGCTGTAGTCTACGAAAGTTACTTGCATCATGAGACGCTTGAGGTCTCTCCATTAGTCTACACAAATACAAGAAACAATGTAGTGAGATAAGAAATTAGTGCGGCGCCATCTGTCACAGAAATTACTTCACTTTAAGTTCTCAGAGAGACATTAGCTTCAGCTGGCGTGTGTCTGTGTGAAACAGCTGTAACTACTCGTATTAATTACTTAGAAGACAGTGTCGCCGATTTGTCAATTAGAAGCACAAGACGAACGAAGTGCACGCTCTGTCTGTCTCTATCGCTGCCTCACTCTTTCCTTCTCTTTCTACCCCCTTCTCCACACCTTCGTTACGTATCTAACTCTCTGATCCTTACTGTTTACTGATATTGTGAGAATACATAATACTGTTCTCTCTAATGTTGATCTGATTGTTGCTCTTGATATTGGTAACATTGGGAATGTTGCATGTATATAATTTGTTCAACTTTCACGAAGTTTTACAACAATAGTCTTTACACTATCTTGTTGATTACAAATTTTTAATTGTGATAATTAAAGCTGGTTATATGTGATTTCATTGGTATCCAGTATTTTATTTTCCACTGTACCATGCGACGATCAGTGAGACCGTCGTAAAAATATGGTATCTTTAGGGTATGATCAATGACTACACTACAACAGAAGATTGTGGCACTAATTATAGTGTTGCGTCCTGGGCTACGATCTAATAGCACAGAAAAATTTAAGAGTATTCCAAATTTCTGTTGCTAACCTGATAATTCCTTTGACTCAAACAAAGGAGTTATCCTTTTTGGTTTCTCCACCAATTTTAATACCCATAATGTAATATGAAAGACTGTAGCAGGTTAGCAACTCAAACTGGCAACGTCAGAATTTACTACGGTAAAAGAGGACATCTGAATAAACTGACACGTTTATAGTGTAATTGTTTAGAATTTTCTTCAAAGTGAATCTTTACAATAATGTCCACATAGGTAGGGTTCCGGGGTAGGATCCGAGCCCGCGAATCTGATCACGCGGACACGATATTTCACAACTGTGCCCCGAGTGTACAGTAATTTATTTAGAGTGTTACAGCTGATTTTTTTGCTGTCAGCACTGCAGCGCCTTCTGCACAGTAGTAATTTATCTAATCTCTGGAAGCGTTAAGAAACTTACACATGAACGCAGTACACTTTTCTTTCCTCTTGAGAGTCAACAGACTTTATCCATTTTTTTTTTTTTTTGCTATTTAATTACGGCTGGGGCCTCCTCTCACATCCTAGCTTCCACTGGCGCCGATCTAAACATTCCTGTTCTGTAATTCGTCTTGCTTTCATTGCATCTTCGACGTCCATTTTCCATGAATTTTTAGAACTTTCTTTTTTCCTTCTAGAGAGTGGAGTCCATTGCTATACCTTCCTTGCCCATCTCTCATCCGACATTCTTTTTAGGCGTCCGAACCAATTCAGTCTTCTTCCTTCTATTGTTTCTATAATGTCAAGGTCGATTCCCATTGCTTGTCTTATCTCTACTTTTCTCACTCTATCCAGCTTGTTAGTCTACAGCATCTCCGCCAGTAATGCATCTCCATAGCTCTTATTTTGGATTTACTTCTTTTATTAATTTCTCACAGTTCTTCTCCATATAGGCCTATACTTTCGACAATAGTTTTATGTATTCTGATTTTATTGTTTTTTTGTTATTCGTGGACTCCAAAGCAGACGGTTTAATTGTTTTTTTGGTGTCTTAGCTTGTGCATTTTCACTTTTATTTCTTGGCTGCTGTCACAATCCGATATCACTGTTACATCCAAATACTTGAAGTTTTTTAATATTTTTTATTACTTTTGTTCCTAGTTCTAGGTCTTGACCTTCACCGCCTAATATAAGGTACTCAATTTTTGAGGTATTTATTTCGAGACCCCATTTCGCATATTCTTCTGCTGGTTTCCTAAGCATATAACTTACATCAATTTCGTCCTCTGCAATTATAGCCTGATCGTCTGCAAAGCGTATTGTAAACATCTTGTCATTTCCAACTGGTACACCTGTATTACGGCATTTTTTCCTCCATTATGTTAGGGCTTCATTTAGATAGATCTTATACACAGTCGGAGCTATGCAACAACCCTGTTTCAAGCCCTTACTAATACTTAACTTGCTGGATATCCTTTTCCCTACTTTAACTTGAGCTGTCTTTATCAATTTAATCCCAATACATGCGAGGGCACAGTGTAATATGATAGTGTTTCACCACAAAAAAAGTGCCTTAGATTCGGTCTATTATTGCTGGATAACTGTGAGATATAACGTTTTCTTTTGAGAAGTCATAGTGTCGCCAAAGGCTGAAACACACACAAACCTTACCGACCAACACTCTTTCGTTATAACCTAATTGCTTAGGTGCTTATGCATTCGTAAATTATTCATTTAATTATTAACTTGAAGGATTTCAGTGTAAGTACATATTTACATAATAGACATCACGTTGACATGGGCTCAAGGCCTGTGTATTGCAATAAGAAAAAAATGGTTTTAACGCAGATGTCACCTGCGTGATAAACAGATATGTATATAATCTTCCTGACAATGCCTTTTGGCACTAATGGTACGTTTTAGTCACGATCCACAAGCAAGTGCACGGTAATACATGCTATTTGTGTCGTGTTCATATTACGGGTCAGAGAAGATTTCTATTAATGTGTCAAGTACAATGAATGTCTAAGGCCTCATTTTATACTTCCAGGTGGCAGGCGACGGGTGACGTCACCCGCATTTGTACGGCATTATTAAGAATGGGTTTGTTTATACTTCTGCGAAGTGAGTGTGACTCCTCGGTGACGCTACCTCTCACTCGAAATAATGACGTGCAGACAAGGCCTTCAATTTGGAATGATGCAGACCCGAGTCACAAAAACATGGATGTGGTGGAGAAAAGTTGGAAGGAAATAGCACAGTTGATGAATAAAGATGAATAAATTTTTTTACAGAAATTAAGAAAGTTAGATTCGTTATTACATTCTATGTACTATTAATATACAATTCTAGAAACACTCTGTACTTATTAAAATATTTTTAGTAAACAGATTTTGTAGCTGTAAGCTAATATCCGTAATATCACGGAGTTAGGTGAGCTTACCCTATACAAATATTATCTACAAATTATTCGATGTATCCCTGTCTGTTAAATGTTTGTAATACATGAAAAATCAATTGTTTAAGAAAGTACGACATTTATTTAAGAAAATAAAATACATATTATGCGAAAAGATATTGGTTGTTTCATTGCTGACTACAAGCACTAAGAAATATATGATTCTTATTTAATTTATTACTTAATTGTTACATAAATTATTTTAAAGTTACGTAAAGCTTTTCAGAAGGAGTAATTGGTAATTTACAAGTTCTCTTCCGCCTCAGGTTTCCTTTCACCTTTGCTAAAATGAAGTCGAAATTATCAGTAGACATTCTCATAAGTTGGAAAAACTTGACTTTTGTTGTCTCAAGTCGAAATACAGATGGTGAAATTCACCAAATGCTTCACGCAACTCGTTGATTAGACCAGCGGTTCCCATCCTTTTTCGTCTCGCATACGCCTTACTACCCATTTTACTAAAGTAGTACCCCCAAACCATACCCTCCATTTTTACCACATTGCTTCATCTCCACATAGTCCTAAGTTGCACCTAATGATTGTAAAAAGATGAAATTTCAGTAGCCTACTATATACATAACAAGGTATATAAGTTTTGTTTGAAGATGTATTGTTATTGTCCATTATTTTATTATGGCGGCGCGTTGTGAGAGACAAATACATAGCGTCCGCCATCACTGTTTATTTTTGCCGTACCCCTGAGTGGTCCGTCGCGTACCCCCAAGGGATACGCGTACCCCAGGTTGGGAACCGCTGGGTTAGACGAACACAATATTTCCTCCTCCTATCCTTCACTCCATTATCATCTTCTAGCATGAGAAACATTTGACGTGTTCCAAACGACATCTCTTGTGTAGTGCTCTACCGTAGCCTGAAGTATAAACGCTGCACCACCTGACGCCTACCTCTTTACCACCTGCCACCTGCCACCTGTCGCCTGTCTCCTGGAAGTATAAATGAGGCCTAAGGCAAGCGCGACTCTCCCATCCGTCCATCGCCCCGTGCTCCGGTAGGGGCAGAATTTCCTTCCACCTTTGCTAAAATGATGTCGAAAGTATCAGTAGACATTCTCCTCTATTGGAAAAACTTGATTGGTGTTGTCTCAAGTCGAAGTACAGATGGTGAAATTCACCAAATGGTTCACGCTACTCGTTGATCGGATGAACACAATATTTCCTCCTCCTATCCTCCACTTCATTATCATCTTCTAGCATGAGAAACATTTGACGTGTTCCAAACGACATCTCTTGTGTAGTGGCTCGACCGTAGCCTGAAGTATAAATGCTGCACCACCTGACGCCTACCTCTTTACCACCTGCCACCTGCCACCTGTCGCCTGTCTCCTGGAAGTATAAATGAGGCCTAAGGCAAGCGCGACTCTCCCATCCGTCCATCGCCCCGTGCTCCGGTAGGGGCAGAATTTCCTTCCACCTTTGCTAAAATGATGTCGAAAGTATCAGTAGACATTCTCCTCTATTGGAAAAACTTGATTGGTGTTGTCTCAAGTCGAAGTACAGATGGTGAAATTCACCAAATGGTTCACGCCACTCGTTGATCGGATGAACACAATATTTCCTCCTCCTTTCCTCCACTTCATTATCATCTTCTAGCATGAGAAACATTTGACGTGTTCCAAACGACATCTCTTGTGTAGTGGCTCGACCGTAGCCTGAAGTATAAATGCTGCACCACCTGACGCCTACCTCTTTACCACCTACCACCTGCCACTCATCGCGTGTCTCCTGGAAGTATAAATGATGCCTAAGGCTCTCACGGCCCGTGTTAACGACTGTTAAGTCGTGGTCTAATACTGTTTACAACATTTTAAAACAATTTTCATTGTTCAAAACAATATTCAACCACGGCCTAATAGTCCGGGAGTAAACTGTATTACCAGAGTTCCATGTACAATATTAGTTCGACAAATAATTAAAAGAGTCAGACTATTTATTAATATTACACGTAAAACATGTCGGACTAAATCTTAATAGACATAGATTGATGATTCTGATCTTACTTCTTACAAGCGTGTCCACATTTCATGCGCTAAAACAGTTAGGATGAATACTGTTTTTAGAAGGATTACTGTTTGCTTTAACAATAGTCTACGCAACGGTTTTGAACCTAAGTATAAACAATTCCACCATAGGGTAAGAGGATACAGTATGTATACGAAACATGGTATGAATTTAGGCCTGTTACCGGTCCGGATTTGTGTGCATAGAGGATAACGTCCTTGATTGCTATAACGCAAAGAGGATTGTAAAAAGAAAATACTTTGCCGCCCTCTGTGTTGACTTTTAATATCTGTCTGCGCGTTCGTACTTGATTACATTACCGTATTTCATTAAAACTTGAATGCAGTATTAGAATTGTTATAAATCGGCACGAAGTTTTTGTACATCAGGCAAATAGAAATTCATACATTTTTTTTTATTACTGTTGCTAATAAGACATTATGATCTGGAATGTGAAAATCCGTGTTGATAAATGTCACAGTCGTCCTGTAGCGTCCTTCGAAATTCGACCGTCAATATGTAGCGACAAAAAGCATCATTCGAAATAAAATCAATTAATTGGGCACACTCGAATTTGCGGAATATCATATTCAATATTCGCGTGACGTGAATCTGTAGTGTCACCTGCGCGTGTGCTCAATGTACACAAACCGTGAGAATTTTACGAGCCGCTGCATCAGCCAGCGTACTGCAGTCGCATCGATGTCAGTCAGCTGATTTACAGCTGTTCCCAGGTCGGCACACTTTTATCGTAGTCACAGACCTGTTTCGCAGGCACTTAAATCAATACAACGACTGAATCACGGAGCTAACTACCTCTTTGTGAAATTGTTAATGTAGTAGATATCGTTTCATAACGATCTCCAACGGGGAGGGCGGTATTTACGTGGGAGCGGACGAACAGGACCGGACCCCCCGGGGCTGAAAAGTTTTGTTAATGTCTTTGATTTATAGGCTTTTTTTCAGCTGTGTACGCTAATATAGTAGCAGCTATTTTTTAAATATACAAACAGGTCTATTACACAGCATGAGGGTATACTTTACAAATATCGTATATAGGATAATCAATGCAATCAATAAGTATCTTTTTTAACAATAATTCAAAAGCGCATATTTTTATTGTGTTCTTACCGTTTACTTAATTGGGACTGATCTCAGGATGTTATTATGCGATCTTCATCCACTTTAAAGATAGTAATGTTATCAGTCTTAAATTAATTCTTTTTACTTCCATGTTTTTTTTTTTAACCGACAAGACCACGGATCCTACAAGTTATGTATTGCTTAAAGTAGTAGTAGTAGGCCTTGAAGTAGTGGTGGTGGTGGTGGGGGGTGGTGCTGTTGGTAGAAGTCGTGGTAGTGATAGTAGTAGTAGTAGTAATAGTAGTAATAATACTATAGGTTGGGTTTGTAGTGGTGGTAATAGTGGTGGTTGTATTGGTAATCGTAGTAGGAGTAGTTGTGGTAATGGTGGTATTTGTAGTATTAAAAGTAGTGGTGGTCGTCGTTATAGGGGTGGTAGTAGTAGTAATAGTAGTGGTGGTAGTGTTATTAATGGATAACTTGATTGTGGTAGTGGTAGTAGTTGTAGTGGGTGGTGGTGGTTTTAGTGATAGTAGTGGTGATTGCGATAGTAGTAATATTAGTAGTGGTGGTGGTGGTGGTGGTGGTTGCTGTATTAGTAGCGGTTGTGGTTGTGGTTGTTATAGTAGCGGTAGTTGTGGTGGTGGTGGTGGTGGTGGTGGTAATTTTGGTGGTAGTAGTAGTAGTAGTAGTAATTATGTTGTTGTTGTGTTGGTGTTAGTAGAGGTTCTAGTAGTGATAGTAGTAGTCGTATGAGTGGCGGTTGTGGTTGGTGAATAGTTGATCTTGGCATTAGTACTTGTGGTGGTGGTGGTGGTAGTAGTAGTAGACGTAGTAGCAGTAGTGGTTGTTGTGGTGGTGGAGGTAGGAGTAGTGGTGGCGGTGGCGGTAGTGGTTGTATTGGTAGTGGTAGTAATTTTTGTGGTTGTGTAAGTAGAGGTGGTAGTAAATGCAGTGGTCTTAGTAGAAGTAGTAATAGTGGTGGTAGTTGTAGTGGTAGTAACGGTGGCGTTAGTGGTTGTGGTTTGGGTAGTAGTGGTGGTAGTAATAGTAGTTGTGGCAGTGTTGCTGTTAATGGTGGTAGTAGAGGTAGTAGTAGTTGTGTGGTGGTGGTGATAGTGGTAGTAATACTGCTAGTATTTTTGGTAGTGGTGATGGCGGTGGTGTTGGTAGTAGTGAGTAGTAGTAGTAGTGGTAATTATGCTGGTGGTGGTAGTGGTAGTAGTGGTGATTGTGGTAGTAATAGTAGTGGTGGGATGGTAGTGGCAGTAGTACTGGTTGTGGTGGTAGTGTTGGTAGCAGTTGGAGTATTGGTAATTGTGGTAGTAGTAGTAGTAGTAGTAGTAGTAGTAGCTGTAGTAGTAGTGTTGGTGGCGGTTGTAGTGGTGATGTTAGCAGTAGTATTAGTTGTAGTAGTAGTGGTGGTGGTATTGTTGGTTGTAGTAGTAGCTAGTATTGGTGGTGGTGGTAGTGGCAATAGTGGTGTTGGTATTGGTGGCAGTGTTAGTAGTGGTAGTGGTAGTGATAGTAGTAGTAGTAGTAGTAGTAGTAGTAGTAGAGTGGTGATTGTGGTGGTGGTAGTATTTTTTGCTATTGTACTGGTACCGTAGTAGTAGTTGTGAAAGGAATAGTAGTAGTAGTGGTGGTAGTATTCGTGGTGGTGGTAGTATTAGTAGTGGTGATGGTGGTAGTATTAGTAGTGGTGGTGGTGGTAGTAGTAGTGGTGGTGGTATTCGTGGTGGTAGTAGTATTAGTGGTGGTGGTGGTGGTGATGGTGGTGGTGGTGGTGGTGGTGGTGGTGGTGGTGGTGGTGGTGGTGGTGGTAGTAGTAGTAGTAGTAGTAGTAGTAGTAGTAGTAGTAGTAGTAGTAGTAGAAGAAGAAGAAGCAGTAGTAGTTTTTATGGTAGTTGTGGTGGTTGTAGTAGTAGTACTAGTAGTTGTAGTAATAGTCGTAGGAACTATAGTAAGAGAAGTATCGATTGTGGCTATGGTAGTGCTAGTAGTGGTCATTGTGGTCGTAGTGTCGGTAGAGGTGGTAGTGGTAGTAGTAGTTGTTGTGGGGGTAGTGCTGGTAGCGGTGGTAGTATTGGTAATAGTGCTAGTAGCGTTAGTAGTACTGCTGATAGTTGTGGTTTTGGTGGTGGTAGTGGTAGTGGTAGGGGTTGTATTAATGGCAGAAATGGTGGTGGTTGTGGTAGTCGTAATAGTAGTAGTAGTAGTAATAGTAGTAGTAGTGGTAGTAGTAGTAGTAGTAGTAGTAGTAGTAGTAGTGGTTGTATGGCGGTAGTAGTGGTAGTAGCCCCAGTCGGCAACGGTCTGTGTCAGACAAGTACCCTCTAGACGGTTGGAGTTCTTGTGATGAAATAAATTGCTCTGGCTCGCCGCCAAAAGAATGGAAAATTATTCTGAATCATCTGCGGGACATATATAAGCTACAACGGCCGGTTAGTAAGTTAGTTACAACTGTCGATATTGTAGACTACGGATCAAGTGGTTATTGGAAAGTGATTATTGTGTTAGAATAGTGCGGAACTGTAATAATTGACATTATTAGTGTGTGTGGACAATTTTAACTTGAATTATTGTATCAGAGTACCTTGTAACTTTCAAGTTGTTATTTGTGACTCTTGAACTGGTTATTAGTGACTTCATTGGTGGCTGTATTTTGTTTGCACTGCATCATATGACGATCCGTTGAGGCCGTCCTAATAATATTAAATTTAAGCAATGTTTAACATACAACAGCAATTAGATTTCCATTTATTTTTCTCTTGTTATCAGTAAATAATGTGTTATACAGGTTTTATCTCATAAAATACACGTAGTGTTAACCTGAAACGGTTGCCGTATTACAGCATTCTCCCTTGTAATGTGATTCAACTCTCTAACCTCACTTTAACCTGCCCCCCGTTTCCTGCATTTAACGGCCCATTAACTGGAGTGCTACTCCTGTTGGGGCGAGTCGACTCAACTTTACTTCGCAATCACTGTCATCATTTCTTCAAGTAGGTAGAAAAGTTTCCTAGTTAAATAAACTTTATAAAAAACTGTAAGGTTGTTACATTTTTTTGGCTGAAGGAAAACATTTTTTCAATTTTTTTTTAGTGTAGAATGCTTCACCATTTGCTCTACAAACTTTTATTTATTTTTGAAATATGTTTATAGTTTGCCTAACCAATATCTGTAATTACGGTGTAATTTGATTGGTGTACAGAGTTCCGGTAAGTGCTGCTCAATTAAGACCCCACATTGTTACATTAAAGACTTCCGAATATTAATCTTCAGGCCTAGTTAGTATTAATTGTTTATATATTTTAAACGAACTTTGTATACGCTTATTTAATTTTTAGATTCCGACTATATCAAATGCTAATTGAATGCCTAGTCGAAAAAATAAATTTTGACGATTATATTTGAAGTATTTACCGGGCTGTTTGCCCGTGGTCCAGGGTTTACAAACAAACCAAACGTTTCAGCAGCACCACTGGCTGCCATCGTCAGTAGAATTCGAGTCTACCTAATGCGGGGTGTCAAACGTCAGGCCCATAGTACTGAGGTTTTAGGCTTCACCACAGTACTGTGGGCCTGACGTTTGACACCCCAGGTTAGGTAGTCTCGAATTCTACTGAAGATGGCAGTCAGTAGTGCTACTGAAATGTTTGGTTTGTTTGTAAACCCTGGACCAAGGCCAAACAGCCCGGTAAATACTTCAAATATAACTGACACCGACAGCGAAAGCCTTAGAACAATTTTGACGAT
The DNA here is from genome assembly GCA_034769895.1 of Magicicada septendecula. Taxonomy (NCBI): domain Eukaryota; kingdom Metazoa; phylum Arthropoda; class Insecta; order Hemiptera; family Cicadidae; genus Magicicada; species Magicicada septendecula. The sequence continues at coordinate 86,904,484 of CM068375.1, read as the reverse complement.
GTTCGGTAATGAAGCATGAATACTATCACGATACTCTCATCATAATGGGCCAAGACGTTTGGTGGGTTAAAAAAAAAAAATTTTTAAGTAATTTACTTTTCCCCTGTAAATTGTGTATTAACTAACATTTTTTGTTCTTACACAAATTTTTCTCTTGCTCCATAGAGAGATAATACTGTACTTGTAAAAGTTAAAAGTTTTTAACCTCAAAAGTTAAGGTACTTTCGATACCCGCTTTTGAAAAAAGCAATAATAGGACACCCCGATTCCTGATTACCTACAGGTTAAATAATTTTGCGCCCATATTCGGTAAACTCAAGTAATAATTAAAGAATGAACTGAATTCAGTCTATGTCCACCTGATCCTTTCCTTCCGTCGCCTAGCAACCGCAAGAGGTATACTTTTTTTATCTGACGGCAGTAATCGTTGTTAAAATAGCGTTCGGACACTCTGTTTCTAAATTGACTAAATATTGAAGGTTCAATATAGAATTAATTTTTGTAACAGTTTTCGATAATGAAGGCAGCATCGGGTTTTGTGAAAACGGTTGTGTAAACATTTCACATTACTTTTTATCCATTATAGCTAAAATAATAAAAATATTTAGTTTTTATTTGATGTTTCGAGGCTCAACCCTGTGATAAATAAGGCAGCAATAGTTATGTGACACCATCGTGGAGGATCAGATCATTACTTAAATTGCACTAATCGATGTTTGTGTTTGAAACACGGTAGCGACATCAAATGGCCAGTTGAATGTAGTAAACAAGTTGTTACACATCTTTTGTATGAGGATTGTTCAATAGAAACACGTTTGATCTGCGCAGCCGTGACTTCGTCGCCATGACAATAGAATTCATTTGTTTATATTGTCTGTTTAAATACTAGTGACGCATCTGTCAAAAATATTTGCTGTTTGCTCTTTTCTAAGAGTTGTGACTGGGTTGAAAAATGGTATCGATGATAGAAAATCCGTCCAAAGATAATCGGATAATTAAAGCTAGTAATTAGTGACTTAATTGGTGCCTTGTATTTTGATTTCCACTGTACCATACGACGATCAGTAGACCGGCGTAACAAATCCGTTAATTTATATAAATTACGTATGTTTGCTTATTACATTCTTAGTGTATTAATAACACTACTAAATTGTTATCATTTGTAGAGAAAAAAGTACTTGTTGAAGTGTAACCGTTACGGAATTAGCAGTCGTTTACAAAAAGAGGAAAAATAATAACAGATTAAATATAGAAGAACGCGTAGAGGACAATTATAAACCATTCTATGACAGGAAGGTTTTTTTTTACTCATAGGCAACTGTTAGGCAAAAATGGTGTTAGGTTGTTGTTGTGTTGTTTTCTGCTACCTTTTTGCAACTGTTAGGCAAAGTCGTTGATTGCAGTTGAGTTCCAACGCACTTTACTCAACTGTAAATAAATGAAACACAAAAAAATTCAAATTACAAAGACAAGTAGAAAAATGAGCAAAGATGACACATTTCATAAAGGTACATGTAATTAGTATTTACCTTAAATATTTTAAAATTTGTAATGGTTTAAATTTAATAAACGCATAGTTCTAGTGTAGTTTATTCTTACTTTTTATGATGCGATGTAATTGAATTTTAATTGTGAAGAATTGCTGAGTTAAATAAAATTTTGATAAATCTCTATAATACCGCTTTGCACACCTCTGGTGTCCAATTAATTTCACCGAACTATACAAACGCTGTTCACGTAACACAATGAAGAAAATCCATAACAGATAACACGTTTATAGTACATAGCCTTGTTTTTCATTACAAATATTATAAGATTTTCGGACTGTAGCCATCGTAAGTTAAAATTAATAAACACAACGTTTCGGCCTCTATAGAATCAGAGGTCGTCTTCAGACGAACAATAAATTAATACAAAGATAAATCTAGAAATAGCAAATAGATATCGTCAAATCTCGAAACCTTAGTTATACAAATAATTTATTTAGTTATAATAATAATTTGCGTTTAAGTTGTTTACGTTTCAACCACGGGAGGAATCCTTCTTTGATGTAATGATGAGTACTGTTTTATTATTGTTATTATTATTATTAGTTTAGCACTATATTAGTATAACTAAGGTTTGGAGTTTTGACGATGTCTATTTGTTATTGATAGATTTATCTTTGTATTAATTTATTGTTCACCTGAAGACGACCTTTGATTCTATAGAGGTCGGAACGTCGTGGTTATTAATTTTAAAACTTACAATGGCTAATGTCAGAAATCTTATAACTTGTAATGAGTATATTGCGCCATCGAATAATAATAATTTTAAGAGGCTTGTTTTTATTTTCTCTAGGTATAGCAAATACGATTACCATGCGGACGAGATAGTAATTTAAAGTTACTGATGAGGTTCATTTATGTATCGAGCAGTTAACACGAACGTTCAACAGTCTGTCTCTACAGCTGCAACCCAAGGCGCCAGCTGTTTGTGGTAGTAGAGTTGAAACTAAGTTGTTTTGAACCGTCTACAGCAAACGTCCAACCTTATTGAATCGCATGTTGCATAATTGCTTTCTGGGGTTAGTAAACTTATTACTACATCCGGTCATGAAACTTAGTAAACGTACATCGTCCGATCATATCCTTGTGGTATCCGCAAGTAAGGACAAGAAGCAAAGGATTATGGGTAAATCCAGAAAACTTACTGGCTGTTTTTCTGAGACCATTAAGTGGTTATATCTTTATTTGTAAAACTATTTCATCCCGACTACGGGGATTCACCTTGCATATTCGGTCAGTAACCGAAATAAAAAAATTCCTCAACTTTTTAGCCGGCTACGCACTATCCATCGCCGCTGTCCAGCTGTAACGTTCCGGGCTACGTTACAAATCCAGGGAACCCGTGATAATTGACGCTAGCCAATTATACAGGCTGCCTACGTTGTAACAAACTGAAAATCAACTCAACACATAGAACAATAATATTTACTCTAATTATTAGGACACAAGGGAAGGTATTTTCACTGATTTATGCACTCACTTCAATCTGTAATAAGATGACATCTCTTTATTAACAAATTATATATATAGATCCCATTACATAAAAAATGTATACTGAAATATTTAAAAAGGGTTTTCTGTCAAACAAGGGATCATATTGTTCATGTAATTTACCTCGGATCCGAGTCTCTTTAAATCTAGTAAAGACGTCTGAATTTTACTTTGCTTATCAAGGAGCTTGCATGATTACATGAACCATTTGAAGAATGGTATTATTTAGTTAAGGGATTATAACTTATATTTCAAGATTAATGTTACAACGTATGATTTTAGAAATTACTGTTTACATTTATTTTTGTTTTACTTAATGCTTAGCGAAGATTATTGTCTCTGAAAAGTCTCTGGCATGTAAAAGTTATATTTTAAATGTACATAATTCTCGGTAGGCAAGCCACCGAGTCACCTCTCAAATAAGCCTTTGTTGTCCTTGTCCTGGGGCTTGAATCTTCGGAACCCTGGTAGTCGGGGTAGTCATCTGGGTCGTGCTTCCGGTGAAAGTCTTCTAGGTGTATTAATAAGGAGATGGATGTTATGCTGCGTGAAGTCGGGTTGATCCTCGGCGGTTCTGGTAAGTGTTGTATAGGTGGTAGTCGTCCGTATATGCAGTTGAGCACGTCACATGTTCACTGGTAGAGTAGTACTGGAGTTTGCATCTTCTTCTTTTTACATTACTATCTGAATTACATCACTCGAACAATATTCGAGAGATCGTCTTTTAATTAACTTGAGACATCACCTTATATACGAGTTCTTTTTATTTTACATTAGCACATTTCTTTAACGAATTCCTCACTACATCTTATATATAATTAGAACTAGCTCCCCACGTTTTTAGTGGTAGCTAACACTAATTTAAAAATCTAAAACAAACATTTTTTGAAGAGCCCTCGCTTGGAGGTGTTTACAGTCTGAACGCCGCATGGTAACTCTTGCATTGCTACGACAGGTAGATTGCAACGAAGCGGAGTGAGTACTCCGCCATAATATAGTTCAAACTTTTTATTAAATATACATTCTTATAGTAAGACAAAACAATTTATCTAGACTTATTTAGTTTACAGGGATTATTATAACTACTTCTTGTGACTTCAAATTATTAATTATTTACATTACGATTTTCAGATATTTCTAAGTTACAGACGGTTCGCTATGCACGTTGTGTCCGGAATTAAGCAGGTCAACGCATGATAATTTACTAAAGGGTTAATTGCATTATTTTTAACTTTTTACATTTCGATTTTTTTTTATTACTTATTTAGTTAGATTTTCTTAATTTAATTCTCATAACTATTCTGAGTTAGTTCAGGGGAATTTGGTTTAATCGTGCGATTTAAAATACTTACTTACTTTCGTTTTCTTTTTTTTTATTATTAATTTTTTTTATTACCATTTAAATCGTCACACAGCACGCCCGACGTCGGTGATGGATATACCCGCCACACTGTCGTGCAACTCGTCCAGCGTGCCAGACGTTCTTTAGTTCTCGTTGTGTTTTGTGAAAATCATTTTATTAATTTTTTCTATATTAAAATTAATAAAATGTTCTGATAATTAAATTTGTTGAAAATCATGCCACCTGTTTTATGAAGACATCAAAAAATGGGTGTTGTTTTATTATTGCATTCAGTTTGTGGTGACAAAAAAAGTAAATCTTTTATTTTTATTCATGTAATCTGCCGAGGATACGTCCCACAGACACCTATTTAATTTAAATTGTTCGATTAATTTTGATGTTATTTCACGGTCCATTATAAATTGTAATTCAAACAAATTAGTAATAACAATATTAAAATAATAACTGCTAATGATATTTGAATGTATTATGTATACGAAGAATAAACTAAACTAAATAATAAACTAAAATTTTATCTGAATCGTTACTTATTATATATAAACTAAAGAATGAATGTAACGTAAAATTAAACAGTAAACATTTATTAAACGAATGTGCTCTAAAACATGTGCTGTACTTGCTCCAAAATGACGATTTGATAGACAGCATGATCACGATGATCAAACATGCACGAAACACGATTCCTTGACATCCGTCAACACTACGGACGATCCATCCGAACGTCATGCGGCTTGAGCTGATGGTCTTGCTGGACTCATTTTTCGTCGTGCACATCCTTCAAAAAATACACGACGTGCGGATTGATGTCAAAGCTACGCACTGTCGTTTTTAACTTGCTGTCCGTCATGACGTCCAGCGGGGATGGTTAGTGCGCAGCCGGCTTTAGTGTTCCTTATAAGTGTCTAGCATATTAATGCAGCCTACAATTAAAAATATTAAATATGTACCGGTATGATAATATTAAAATACAAATTTGTTAAACCACACTGTAGTCATTTAATAAACCCAATGAAACAAATAAATGCTAGTAGGCCTAACAGTTATAACGGTGACGAAGTTAGTGAAATATGCTGGGAGAAGTATACGCCGAGTCAATTGGATGTAAACTTCGAAACCAAATAACGTTTCACTATCTATGTAGATACAATAACATCTCAAGCATGGAGAAAGTTAGGACTGCTACTTTGGGAGAGTCGTCAGTTCCAGTAGGCTAATGATATTGTACTGGGGCTGGGGTTATAATAGATCATTGTTGGACTGATTCTCATATATTGCTAAATGATTTGGGGATGTAAGAAAGACTACACCGATCAGTTCAAAAACGATATTTTTTGTGTATTTCCAATACCGCGGCGTTGTTCATCATTTTCCTTCTTATGACGCCAATTGTGAACATTGGGGCATTATCACCGTCAAAAATAGAAAATCAGTACAATATGTGCTATTTACATATTAAAGTATTTGCGGGCGTTGTAATACGTGAAATGGTTTCAGGGTGGGATATCTATGCTGGTTTCTTAGTGGGTAGAGTTCCCCACACCAGGGGACAGACGGGTTCCTCGGAATGTGCATAAAGAATTTTCGGCCTCTTAAAAAAATTATTATTTTTATTGGTAATGAAATTTGTAATTGTCAATTTACGACCTTCACTGTAAAGTATTATTTCTACTTAATTTTTGTTGTATTGTGTGATCTGAGGATTTGTGTATTAGTGTGTCAGTTGTAGTGGGTTTCCTGTATATACCGAATTTGTGTCTGTGCTAAAATTTTGTGAAGGAGAGGTCTAGGAAGTTTATGCTATTGTTGTACTCGTATTCAGCAGCAGAATAAGCGAAAACTGCTTCAGGCTATAAGGTACAACTTTTACGTTTTTACCAATAAAAATCTCTGTGTTCTGAGTCGGTAGTGACATAATAATATTTAGTTAATCAACGGACACGACATGGACAACGAAATCTAAGTACTTAATTTTGATTAATAAAGTATCCTGAAAAGAAGGTCATAATAAAGGTAGATGAAATATCTATAAATTAAAAGGGTAGTTGAAGGGATAATTTTCTATAAATAAAATGATAGTTAAAGTGGGAGGGGATAACTTTTTATGTGTGTACTACATTATCGACAACAAAGACGTAGTTTGTTGTTCAAATTCCTTGCCGTGCTGTTTGGCCGTGGTCCAATGTTAAGTCCAAACCAGACGTTTCGGCAGTGCTACCGACTGCCATCATCAGTAAAAATCTAGTACGCTAACGTGAGGTGGTATACATTAGTGACCACAGTACTGTGGTTAAGGCTGAAGAAAGAAGTAGTTTCTATGGAAATATTTCATTTCGAAAATGATTTTGAATATAAGTTTTAGAACATGGAAGTCATGTGTGATTCTCCATACCGATTTCTATAATATATATGTGGGTTTCCAAGTATGAATTACAGAATAAGTAAATTAACTAACATTAAGAATTAACCAACAAAACTAGATAGTCAACAATTTTTTGATTAGACAATCAATAGTGAAAACAAAACAGGGCGTCGGATGTAGATTATTGAAACTACTATGACAGCTAAATTTTTGTTGGCTGTTAATCCCTTAGTTCCAGATTAGTTTTTCCACTAATTTCAAGGCGTATAATCAGGGGAATCTCAAGGAAATTTCAAGTCAAGTGCAATTCTAAGGGAATACTATCAGGTTGGAAAGACAAATTTGCATCGTCATGATGGACTCTGGTAACAATATGCATAACATGTCACGCTTACACAGTGTTTGTTGGGAATTTCCTTCACGTAAAATCTTTACAGGAACTTGCACATAAACAGGGTTCCGGGGTGGGATCCGAGCCCGCGTTCTCTATCACGCAGGCACAATATTTCACAGCTGTGCCCCAAGTGTACAGTAATGTATTTAGGGTGTAACAGCTGATTTACTGCTGTCTACACTGCAACGCTCTCTGCGTAGTGGTAAGTTATCTAAACTTTCGGGACGTTAAAACACTTCTATATAAAGACAATGCATTATTCTTTTCCCTTCAATGACAAATTACTTTATTAATTTAATCTAGATATATAAGAGATTGAAATACATATCTGTTAATGTTAAACCGCCAACGAACTGTCTTAGTTACAGTACTGTAACCAAGACAGTAAACCAGTTAGTACTGGTTTACCAGAAGAAATCAAATTGTCAGCAGAGACAGCGAAACACTCAAAAATATTACTGACCGAATACAACAGTTTTTCATTCATTCATTACAAACTAAAATGCATTAATAAAGTATTTACTTCTTCTTCTTCTTCTTCTTCTTCTTCTTCTTCTTCTTCTTCTTCTTCTTCTTCTTCTTCTTCTTCTTCTTCTTCTTCTTTATCGCCCGTTCCGACTCCACAGAGTCTCTGACCATTTTTTCCAGGGTCTTTCACGATCTCTTGCCCCCATTGGCCTATAATCAAACGCTTGTTTAGGAATACGTGTGTCTACCATGCGTTCCAAATTTGACTTCCAATTCTGTCTGTATTCTGTTCGAAAATTAATTAAAGAAAGTAGTCAGGGTGTATAAGAACATTATACATAAAAACATTAAATGTAATGCTCGTAGACACGCAATGACGATTCTGATCTTACTCCCTACAAGGGTGTTCACATTTCATGGTAAAAAAGTAAGGATGAATACTGTTTACAGAATGATTATTGCATGTTTCAGCAAATAGTCTACGCAACCGTTTTGAAACTTACTATAAATTATTCAGGCTGAGAATATACAGTAGGTATACGAAACACGGTTTGAATTTAGGCCTATTACCGGTCTGGATTTGTGTGCATAGAGGATAACGTCCTCGACTGCTATAATGCAAAGAGGAGTGTAAAGAGGATAGAGGATTGCTCCCCCTGTGTTAAATTTTATATCAGTCTGCGTATGCGTGCTATATTACACCGCTGTATTTCATAAGACTTATACTTGCTGACTTCAACTGGACTCAATATGCCACTGTAAATCCAAATATAGGTGTGCCAGAACAAATAACAAATATACAGACATTAATAGAGAAGCGCGACAAGTTTGTGTAATGTCTTCAACTATGTTTGATATCTACACAGAGAAGGTCTTGTCAAACGCCATCAATACACAAGACGGCCTAAAAACAGGAAAAGTAGCAACGTCCGTTCCGCAGATAATACGGTGTTACTAGCCGAATCCAAGTCCTCCAAACGATTATGGACGTCATTTAGTCAGCAAATGAGAAGTCTGGACTGAAAATTAACGATAACAAAACTATATTTATGGTTATAGGTAAAAATAGATTTTACAAGCAGTTCAACTTTACCTGGCTCAGTGTTCTGTTAGTCAGACGTGACTGCGGTTTAAGAATCGCAGACCGAGCCATTATGATACTTACTTTGACCTCCTCACCGAGATCCAAGGATTTACTGATCCGGCAGGCAATATGAGCCTTACGCTTTCTACAGGTACACTTTACGAGTTTGTCATTAGGTTATTTAACAAGTAGTTGTGTGTTTTTTTACAAAAGCACAAGGCCTACATTCAGTTCGTTGACTTCCGTAATTTGTCGTCGCTACCGTCCCGATGGCGACTGTAGAAATTCTCTTCTATTATGTACTGAAACAATAGTCCAAGCCAATAAAGCATATTTCACCACATCAAGTATCTTCAGATCCAAAGACATCCACAGAAACACGAAACTAAGGATATACAAATCAATAATAAGACCTATCCTAACCTACGGCTGCGAAACGTGTATCCTGAACTCCAAAGCAGCAAACGCTCTCGGTATCTTTGAAAGAAAAATATTACAAAGAATCCTGAGACCCGTTAATGACGTACTCGGCTGGCGAATAAGATATAACTCTGAATTAAATCAAATGTATAAAGAACCACCGCTAACACAGTACATAAAACTACAGCGTCTAAGGTGGGCTGGTCATGTACCCAGGATGGGGGAAGACAGAATACCATGAAAACTATTGAATACCAGAATCCACGGAAAAAACCAGTGGGAAGACCGAGGAGAAGATTGGAGGACGCGGTGGATGAGAATGTGAAAGAAATACTGAAAGTGAGTTCCTAGAGGAGGATGGTTACCGACAGAAGAGAATGGGGGGGGGGAAATTGAAAGAGGCCAGAGGCCCAACAAGGGTTTAGTGCCATAGGAGAGAGAGAGATGTGGTGAAATCATGCTACACTATAAACATCAATATTTAGTTCCATAAAAGAATACATAACAAATAAATAATTTAGTTTACATCATTCCAAAATATTTTCAGCCACGTCCATGTTGTTTAGATCCGAATATAAAGCAAAGTCTTTTATTGAAATCAGAACAATTAAGCGTTGCGAAGGTAAAATAAAACAATCTTTGGAAAGTAAAGTTTTGTTTCTGTGGAAACAATTCGAAAAATAAGCAAACTATTATTTGAGGAATAATTGTTTCTTTACACGTTTTACTATTGTTGCTGTAGGTTTCTTTTTTTGATTGCTTGGTTACTTTTGAGACATGTACCTTTCACGAACTAAGTAAACAACGTGAGTGTATCTGGTCTTATATGTAATCTTGAAACGCAAAGCAAATACAATTCATGCATTTTTTAAACAGTATAATTGATGTTCATTCATTGTAAATATATCCATAGAAACCATAAAATTCAACGGTCTTATTAAAATTATATTTATTTATATTTTCCATATACAAAAAGTTATTTACCACACTAAAACTAAGACAATAATTTATTGTCTTATGACGATAACGAAAATTATGCTTGAGCTATAATCTGCATCATTGTGCTGGAGAGTGTAACATTTCTTTTTGTGTCACAGATGTTGCAAGTAGATAGAATTCTCCTTTTGCCCAAAACAATCATTTTCCTTTGTCTAAGTTATCAACCCAACAAAACGACCCAGAGGATCGAAAAAGTTGACGAATTTTGTTAATCTCTTAAATTTTAGGCTGTTTTATTTTTTTGAATGTGTGTACGCTTATGTAGTATTATCTCTTTTTTTAAATATACAAACAGGTTTACTACACAGCATTAGGGTTTAAAATAATACACAGCACAAGTAATAAACGTTTGAAATATGAAACATAGGAAAATCTATTCAGTTAATAAGTATCTTTCAACAATGTTTCAATAACGCGTAATTTTAATGTGTTTTTACCATTTACTTGAAGGAACTGATTTCAAGATGTTATCACGCGGTTTTCTACCACTTTAAAAGTAGTAATACTGGTTAGTCCTAACTTATTTTTTCTTTTGTATGAAGCCGACCACCCCCCCAAACCAAATATGGCACTGCCTCAGCCTTGAAAATTTTAATTAATATTAGAATTAATATACAGAATATATTATGTGTATGTATATATAATTAGGAAATTAGTACACATATTATTTAAAATCTGTATGTTTATTATATATTAAAACAATAATTTACATGAAGTTAAATGCAATTTCCATTTATTGTTGTCAAGTTATCTCTAAATAATGTGTTATATAATTTTGATCTCATAATATACACCCTGTGTGGGTTGAAGCAGTTGGCGTATACAGCAGTCGCCCTCGTAATGTGATTCAACCCCTAACCTCACTTTAACCTGCCTCCTGTTTCTTGCACTTAACGGCCCATTAACTGTAGTGCTGCACTTAATGGTGTTCTCCTTTCTCCTCAGACACTCTCATTATTTCTTTAAGTTAGAAGTAAACGTAACGCACCAAAAATATGTTTCCTAAATAAGTTTAATGTTGTTATATAATATATAATTGGTTTCTTCTATGGAATAATTATTGTAAATAATTTTATTCTTAATCTTGAGTTAAGTTGGTTACGCCCCGCGTTAGAGCGCCAATTTGTACTAAAACCCTCTCGTCCTACCTTTTAAGCCCCGTGATGGAAGCCAATCTCTTATATTACCCGTTTGCTCTTTCTCTTTTAAGCCTCGCGTTCGTTGCGTCAATTTATAATTAGACGAGTACGTCACTCGTGTAAAAATGTTTAATTATAATTTTTTAAATATTTTGAAATTTTGAAGTTGGTTGATTTAGTATTAGTTTAAATAAAATAATGAGTTTATCTTATGTTCGGTTGAAAATGAGTTCGTAGTTGTTCTCGACGTTCTGTCGTTGATAAGACGAGACGAAACTATTTAGGTGCCTCCTCACTGAAATTAGAAATGATCTGTTATGTAGGTACTTACTTGGAGTGAGGTTCTAATGGCAAAGCTGATTTGCATTGGTGGTCAAAACGTTTAAAATTATTTAAACCCACTTTTTGCCGCCACCAATGCTGCCAACCGTTGATGCTGTCCACCTAAGCTGTAATGTCTTAGTCTAAAGAAATGATTTGTCGAAGTCTTTGATTGGGTATAATTATGGTTTATTCTTAAAACTATTCTTGAAATGTTATTAAATTACAATAATATTGTTAATCATTCTTTTGTTTAAAATTTTACTAGTAGACTCTTTACAATTATAATATCTCAGGGTATGGAATTCTGACTCTAAGTGTTCGCCACATTGGACGTTAATATTTTGGTTAAATTATTTAATAAAGAAAGTAGGTTCTTTGAGACTGCAAGATACAAAAAACATAAAGCAATGCACTACTATAATTATTTAGTAGTAGGAGAGTGATAACATTATTAAAATTTCTTAATGAATAACATAGTAAGTAAACATGTGACTTTTGTCGACATTTGAGGTCAAAGCTGATTTCATTTGAACAATAACCAATAAATTTTAAATTATTAAAACCTATGTAACAACATTAAAATATCCGTAAAATACGGCTATGAATTCATTTTAGTGAAAAAATTAAGTATCTGCTTTATCAGATTGGATAACATAAAAAATACAGGTAACTGGATATTCCTAGTTAATTAAAATGCATTATTAAATATTTGGAACAATCTTAAAGTTAACACAATACATAATAATTATTATATTATAATTCAAAGTTTTTAAAGTTCATCATGAATTAGTTGATACACCCTATCACGGAATGTTTATCAAGTTAATTATGAAAATAACGTTTGGTTAAAATTAATTCACTTTTTCATTTTAAAATCGCTTAATATTTCTTGTTATTCCTAAAATGTGCTAATTGTCCATATGACAATGTCTCTTCTCTTACAATTACTAAAATTAATAAAACCTTTAATCAATTAAATAAGTAAAGTCATTTGTCTTCGTTTCTTAATTTTTTCTAATAATATTTAAAATTATTAGTTTAAATACTGTTCCAAGCCTTGTTGGATTTAAACTGGCATTATCACTATTAATTTTTTATTTAATAATTATGAATTATTTCACTGACATGAGCACGTACTCAGTATTAAAACACTGCGATTAATCTGTTTCGACTTTTTGTTGACATTCGGTTTAACCTCAACTTCGCTTTTCTAGGTTAAGACGATTTAGATCAGCTGTAGGCTATCAATTTTTTCATTGTTGTTTGCTGCGACCTTTGTGGCTCTCTCGTCGTTGTCTGGAGATGAACTGTGTACTCATCGGTGTCATAATCTAATTTCTAATAATTAATAATGATCGCTGATTGGTCAGTTTTTATAATTTCCGTATTTCTTCGGGATTTTTCGTCTAAATAGACGCTTTCAACGCGTCTTCTCGCTGGGTTTAAGATTATAAGAAATTGGTTTACCTAGTAACGCCCAGGGAATCGTAAATCATTAATTCCTTCTAATTAGAATTGTTCACTTGTAAGTACTATAATCCACTTTTCGTTACTACCATTGCTTCTGTCTTTTTAATACGAGTATTTTGGTTATCCACACCATATAAATTTGATAATGATTAACGAAATAAACTTATTGCTATTTTTTACTATATATTTACATATCTTATTTTTTATTTTATTTTATTTATTCTATTCAATTTTAATAATCTTTTATAATTATTACTTAATTACCAAATATTACCCCTTCTCGTTAAGTTTCAAGGTGGTAATTTGTTAAAAATCGTTTATAGTAGTTTAGGCCTACCTCAATAGTTTTTACCATGTCTTTACTTTTCTTATAATAATATTTCTTACATCTAAAACATTATTATTGTTCACAATTGTTCCCTGTGACATCTTATAGTTATTATACAGTTGTATTTTATATAATTAACTAATTATTATTCATAATTATTCTAGCGTCTGGAATAGGAAAGGTTCCTCTTGACCAGACCTATTGACTTCTTCTTCGGCCAATGCCACTTGCTTAATAGAATGGTTGGTAGACCTTGTCATTTTAGCCATGCAAAGCTTTATCTTCTCTTGGCCAACTTTCAGGACATTCTCTCGCAAATCCACAACAAATCCGTAGGCATTCATAATGTCCGTGCCAAGAATCACTTCATCGACAATGACTGCAACGAGCATTTGGTGGCTAAACTCGAGGAGACCCAGGCGTACACGTACGTCTACCTTTCCTAGCACCTGGACTGGGCTTCCAGTCACAGTCTGTATTGTACAAGAGCTAATTAGAGGCTGGCGGTTGCTGACTAAGTCAGGGCGTACAATAAACACTGTTGCGCCCGTGTCAACGGTAAATGATGTTGGTTTACATTCAGCAGATCCATTAACGATCAACATTCCATTGGTCTTATGTAGCGCGGAAACTATGTGCTCTTCTTGGGCTCTTAATTTTTAAAAAGTAATTAATTTGTCTGAGTCAAACAAAGGACGAGTTAAAGTTAAAGGATAAAATTTTGACATAAAATTCTTCTTAATAGACACTGACTAATGCGGTGCAGTCATATCACAATTCACATATATTTCAGAACATACAACTTCCATTACTTACATTCACCAACCCTGGAGTGATAGAATTGTGTAACACCTTATATTAATTGCCACCAGTTTTAGTTACATAAGAAAGAGAAAATAAATTATTCAAAGAATTATTGGACTCCTCAAACGCATACTCCGAGCTACGTAAGTCCAGGTAAGTGCAGTTTCTAACACAAAGTTGGACTTTATGATCTAGCAGAAAGTATGGTTATGCCAAATCACATATTTACAAAAAGTAATATTGGGAAGTCAAAGTAGTCTAAAAAAAAATTAGTCTGCTCTGAAAACTTATTAACACCCACACACTGCTGCCAGACTCAGCTTAAACTATAAACAAAACATACATCATCACACAGTACGATGGACAGAAGACTTTGGTACGTGATGCTCTGTAGATATTTTCCCTTCATTTACATCGGCAGTCTATCAAAGCAATTGCTAATGTCTCCTATATTATTGAGCAATCATAATTTTTGCGATCTGTTTCATATTGTGCTTAATACTGCCAGTTCTCCTGTAAATTACTTAATCAAATAGATGTCTGTTACTTTTTGTTGTCATTGCGCTTTCAAAAGTATTTTTACGTTTATCCCTTGCCCATCATTTACACTAAACACAAAGCAGGTTCTGAAAACAAGTACCTGTTCTTTAGTTATCACTTTAAATTTACTGTTAATTCTCAGAACTGAAAACAATTGATACCAGTATAACAGTGCAATACCAACTGGAGACGCTTTTACTGTTAATCTGTGGTACTGCCAATATTATAAAACTTAAACATGCGCAAGGAATAAAAATAAATAATTTTTTTTTTATAGGAGAGCTAGGAGAGCGACTTGCCATTACGTGCTTATATTTTATGGGACTGCATTGCATGCCCGTGGTAATGATACATACATATATCCGTGTAATGCCATTTTGTCAATTACTGTTCAAAACATTAGCCTTCTGTTTAGTTTATTGGCGTGCATATAGAAATATTCCGAAGTTGTCAAGCGACTCCCTGCTTAAAAGCTCTGTCGCTTTTAAATTTTAATCAATTTGATTCGAGAATATTTTTCCGGCCTTCCATAAGCATTCCTATCGTCAAGATTTTCCTTTTAATGCCATACTTATTTCATGTTAGACATTTCTGTTTTCACGTTATCAGTTTTCTACCTATCTGTTAATTGCTTTGTTTCCAGATATGGACTTTCAGTACCGCCGCTACTCACAAAACGCATTCTGCAAGCCAATTATTCCCACGGTTTTAGCAAGCCAATTTCTAAATTTCATCATTCCCACATTCTGTAACTCATGTGAGTAAACCGTTCTAAATATATCGTAATAAAAAATTATATGTGTTCATACGTTTGCTCAAAGAAGATTGTCTGTGTTCATTTATAATAACTCATACTAATAGCCTACTTTATTTGCAAGAAGTATATCAAACATTATTTGCATAGTTGTTCGTTTGCTTAAAAAGTTATGTAGTTCTTGTACCACGATAGCGTCATTAGGATACTTTTAAATGTGACCAACAGTTGAAATAGATTTATGAGTCAGATAAAGCCCATTTTCTGACTTATTACTTAAATATAAAAGTAAGTAATTAGAAAAGTAAACGAAAAAGTCAATAAGAATTTTTAATTTTCGTTTTTATAACTATGCTAAATTTTTTTGGTCAAAATTAAGACGTAATTTGAAATATTTTTAAACAAAAGTCCTTACAAACTAACAAATATAATGTAAATTTAGTGAGCGATTAAAAAATATAATTTTTGAAACTAAACCGTTTAATACAGTAAAGGAAAGATAATGAATTAATGCTAAACAATTGCCTAAGCCTTAAAGGGTGTGAAAGACAGGCCTTCGTCTTATGTGGTTTTCTTGACAACAAAGAAGACAGCCAACCACCCCTAACCAGAGAGATGACACATTTATCATAGCTGCTTCACTTAATGAGTTACGATATGAACTTTGCCCCGCTATCTCTTGTCTCTTGACACTTCTCCTACAACCTCGTGACACATTGTGAGTAACGTTTTGTACCCAAACATCAGAATTGTTGTCACTTCTTTCATGTCGTCCTACGCAACAGTAATTGGGTTCCATAATTTTATAAAGTTATATATGTGAATATCTTAAGTGTGTGGAATTAATTTAGCACCAGAAATATTTTGCAAATTTAATATTTGCTTATAACTTTCACGAAAATCACACATAATACAATAATCCTTGTACAAATCAATAATCTCTTATATACTGATCACAATAAACAATGAACAATTGACAATCACTAAATTTATTATATGCAGAACATTAGAATTCAAATATTAAACGCTTAACTTTCCTTGAAACGACCAATAACTTGTGCTTTGCAAAGGAGACAACGTTCTAAGACCTTGAAACTTTGGCCTGCTACCGATCGGGGACAAGTGCATATTGATACTTTCCGCTGCAGAATACGAATTTTTCAGCGGTGTAAAAGCACCAAAAGGCTTAATCAGAACGATGTGATAAGCAAACTAGCAAAGAAAACTAATAACGTCAAGACAGAAATGTTCAACGTTAAAAAACTAAGACATTAAGAGAAACGATTGAAGGCCGAAATGATTGGGGAGATCCAAGAAAAATGTCTTTGTATCATGTGATAAACTTTCAAGCGTAACAGGTTTAGAGTCAAGGATAATTGATTGCTGTTAGTGACAATAGATATTCATTGACATTATTTTGCAACATATCTGTAAAATTAAGTTTCATTACCTATTTGATTGCTCTAGACAAAGATATCAAATATAAAAAAAATGTGCTTCAGTCATTATAGAGTATGCTAGTAAATTTCAGCTAATAAGTACTAACAATTAAAATAAAACAAGTCGCACGTTTTCTAATATAGAAAACCTACACATACGTGGCGCGTATTGCATTAGATTACTTTCTAATAACAGGCTTTGTATACTGTGTAAAACACTATGGAACTAATTAATAATATTTTGTTACAATAAATTCAGTAGTTAATCACAGAGTGTTCAAAGCCTGCTTTATTTAAATTCGGATTCCAAACACTTCACAAATCACTCCAGAAAATATCTCTTGGCAACGTGGTACCCGTGTTATAAAACGCAATCCTAGAATTTGAATTTCTTAAAACAAAACATTAAGATATAATAAATGAAAATGTAGGAAAAGGTATTATTAGTACACATATTTATATATTTAATGTTGTTTTACAAAATAAGACTGAAGCCAATTATACTTGACATCACATAAACTCGAGCTGTATATTTTTGTTTTCCTACGTTTATTTATCACTACTCTAAAGACGTTTCAAATTAAAAATATATTATGATTTTAAAAATAGCTAAACTTTTTAATTTTGAATATCTTCTATTTTTTTAACAGCAACAAACCCAATAATTTTACATAGTGACATTATAACATAGAATATATTGCAACAATACATATAATTGCATATATGCCCAGGACGGTATGTTTGTAAATATTTAGCATAGAAAAATATATGACGAACAGTTTTTAACACAAAATTGTTAACTGTGTTCTTATTATGCAGGATAAGAATTGTCAGAAAGCGTACCTGCTCCCGCGAGTGAATACAGCGCTTGTGTGTTTGTGTGTGTGAACGCAAGCTACGACAGGCAAGAATCTACGATAGGGTGATGCGTACGAATTCTCTGTAATCAGGTTTCAAGTGGATAAAAATAAACTAATTAATACGTTTTAATCCTGTGAACAAAGATTTACCCCAATTATAAAAACACCATTATATTAAGGAATTTTTAACGAATATAGTGATGTAAAAGTATTGCAGAAATTTTTAATAATAAAGACGCCAGGTAATTTAATGTTAATTACTAGTGTAATTAAATAGTAATTAATAAGTGTGTTATATGTGAGTGACCAGGAAAAATTACGCAAACGATTATATCGTTTGTGGTACGAGTATGTTTACGAAATCGCGAAAATGAACCAAAAAGTGATTTGTAATTTAAAGGACGCTTTGTACGAAGTGACAATATCTAACAGGTCGAAAACAGTCCTGGACTTGTCAGATTGCCGTCCAGTATAAATACCACCGGCAATTTTGGGGCGGTCTCAGACTCAAGAAATCTTCACACAACGTCACGCTGCCGGTCTGCCGACTGATCGACATCTTTACCACACACACCAAGACTTATGGAGGAACTCAAGACTATCACAAACAACAAACCGTAGAGACAGAGAACACAGCATCAGCATAATCATCATCATCATCATCAAATTCTCAGGATTCAGGACACACACGCGCGCAACGGTAACGTCGGCAGTACGCAGGTGATGAATAAACAATTATATTTTTTGTGTGAAAGGAACTCTCAAAAAGAAACTTGCATATGAACAGTAAAGACTTAAAGTTTTATATATAATTACTGTACATAAATTTAAAGGGTTGTTAAAGAAAAGAATTTAATTTAACAAGAAAATTTAAAAATTCTAATCTTTTCTTGTATATTACAATTTGGGTGTGTCAGTAGAAATAAATAATAGGTTGGAAGTAAATGTTATTTTCTATTTTATTTATAGCAACAATTAGTTTTATTCTTGAGTTTTTATATTATTTTTGTTTGTAAATGAGTTGCTATTATTATTTAGAATTTGAGTCAAAGTCAGACACACTGAAATTAAAAGTATCTAGATATTTTGTTTAACATGTCTGTTTAGCTAGTGTGATTATGTGGTTGTTTATTTTATATGTCATGAACAGCATAGAAGGTTACATTGTATTTGTGTAAACTTATAAAAGAAAAGATTTTTATTTATTTAAGATTCGAATTTTTTTAATAATTGCATAATTTCTATTAATATTAATAAATCATAGAATGTTTATTTTGAAACGGTTTTAATTAATTGTTTCATGTCAACAACATCTCACTCCTCTTTGAAAATTATTTTATTATTGTGCAACTACATATAGGCCTACTTGACGCAACGAGAATAAACAAAAAAAATCCTGCGACCTGGCCGGTGTAATACACTTCATAGTTGCGTTGAGTACATGGTAATGTATTTGTGTAATTTTCGTTATAATACTTGTAACGTTGCAATATGTAACAAACTCCTGACGATGATCTTTGCTTTCTCTGCTATTTTGAAAAGCATTCAAACTGCTTTAAACAATTCGTCTTTTGTCATTTTCATGTACCTTTATACTATTTACAATAATTTGTAAAATAGAATATTCGAGTTAATATTCTGATAATATATGTATCAGATAGCCAAAGTCTTTTCCTTAAATTCCGAAACATTTATGTTTTCTTATGTATTTTTAAGCAAGTAATAAGATTTTAAACTAATAGTTTTGCTGTTTCTCCGGCACCACGCCCTTTCGAAAACAATGCTGTCTTTGCCTTATGATGCCTTACGGCTTTTTATTATAAAAACTGTAAACTGTAGAATAACTTCAAGAAACAACCTTAATAACTTGTGTACCCTTGTTACCCTGCAACGGGTGTGAGCTATTCTCTTTTTTATACGTCCATTATTTACAGAAATATGTATAGTAATACCTGTTTCTCTGTGCGTGCTCATGTTTTATACGTCCATTATTTACAGAAATATGTACAGTAATACCTGTTTTTGTGTTCTTGCTCACGTTTTATACGTCCATTATTTCCAGAAATATGTACAGTAATACCTGTTTCTGTGTTCTTGCTCACGTTTTATACTTCCATTATTTACAGAAATATGTACAGTAATACATGTTTCTGTGTTATTGCTCACGTTTTATACGTCCATTATTTACAGAAATATGTACAGTAATATGTGTTTCTGTGTTCTTGCTCACGTTTTTATACGTCCATTATTTACAGAAATATACCTGTTTCTGTGTTCTTGCTCACGTTTTTATACGTCAATTATTTACAGAAATATGTACAGTAATAACTGTTTTTGTGTTCTTGCTCACGTTTGATACTTCCATTATTTACAGAAATACGTACAGTAATATCTGTTTTTGTGTTCTTGCTCACGTTTTATACGTCCATTATTTACAGAAATATGTACAGTATTACCTGTTTCTGTGTTCTTGCTCACCTTTTATACGTCCATTATTTACAGAAATATGTACAGTAATACCTGTTTCTGTGTTCTTGCTCACTTTTTTATACGTCCATTATTTACAGAAATATGTCCAGTAATACCTGTTTTTGTGTTCTTGCTCATGTTTATACTTCCATTATTTACAAAAATATGTACAGTAATACCTGTTTTTGTGTTTTGACACCCACACCATACCAAAGAAGATATTATTTCTTTTTATCTTTCCAGACAACTCTGTGTAAAATTTTTCACTGCCCGGTACTTAACGCCTAACCGTTTCCGGACATATGTTTATATGCTTTTTCTTTCGTACTGCGACGTGTAAAATAAATTAACAAAATGGTGAGGAAAACAGTTCGTAAAGCAGCTCATTTGTATTGTGTTTCACATTTAAAATATTGCTTCCAACTAAGGTAAAGCTGTGTAGAACGGACTTGTAAGAATTTGTAACATATGCAATATGTATAGGAAATAACATGGCAGAAAGATATAAAAATAGACTGCATACAAAACATTTTATGGGAAATAAATATTCTATTGTTTTATTATGTAATCGTATATATATATATGTATATATATATATATATATATATTACAACGATACAGCCATAGCTGTATTAGGTATTAATTTAAATAAATGTAAATTTTGTATAAGTTACGAGAAAATGGACAGGTCTGAGATTGCAGAAGTATTTCATTGTTAGATTAGGGGAGCAAGTAACCTGTTCCGACACGCAGTGAACACCTGCTTAATTGTATGTGTGTTACACGTGTATCTTGTGTGTGTGAGTGAAGCAGCCATAGACAAGAAACTCAGCAACCCGCCCCAAGTAATTAATAAAATAATTGTTTTAATTCACTGTGAGAAAATTAATTAATGTATGATCAAACCAAAGGCACTAAAGTGTGGGTAAAAATTATAGTTATCGCCAGTGAAAAGATGACGTTAATAGAACACGTTATGCGAAGACAGTGCAAAATAAACGTGCTAAAAAATACGCAAATTACCCTAAGACGCTCAAATTAATATAGTGAGTGATTAATCGAAGTAGCTACGATTTGTGCTATCTCGATTCCGTGAAAAACAGTGCTATTTGCTAATAATTGCAAATAGATGAAAAGGTTCGGTAGTGGGGGCTGTCACGAGATACGCAGGTATCGACAGGACGATTTTGGAGCCGACTAGCGCGGAATCTCGAGATGGTATAAATTAAGGGTTCGACCAAAACCCCTTCTCTTCATTTCAAGACTCAGTTGCAGCCGGACATGCTGTCCGTCGGCAAAACAGTTTATTTTTATTATGCTATTACAAAGTCGCAGTAACAAACGAAATGACGTGTGTTAAAGTCGCGACAATATTACGGAAAAAGTAAATACAGCAATAGTTAGTCTACCAAGAGTATATCCAGGAAATATGCTGTGGATCGACGCTGGACTCTAGACGTATCCAGGAACACAAGCTGCCGTAGATCGACGCTGGTCGCTAGATGTATCCAGGAACACATGCCGTAGATCGACGATGGACCCTAGACGTATCCAGGACCACGCCAGGACAAGAGGAATGGAAGATTAACTCTAGACAACGCTGGAACCCGGACAACAGTCGTAAGATCATCAGAAATGAGGTGACATGCTTAATGTATTTTAAATGATTTATAAAAACAAAAGAGCTCATAAAGACGATTTCAAAAGACAGTAAATTGAAACAAAGAAAGTTTATATTTAGTAATAATATGTTAAAATGTAAATAAATGTTTAGTCGTTTTAGTCGTAAGAATGAGCGATCGCATATATATAAAAGCAGTAATAAATTAAAGAGAATTTAAAGTAAAGAGAGTAGACTTTATTATCAAAATAAATAGTAAAGTGATTAGATATTTGAGGTATAGAAAGATTAATTTAAAGTTGAATATTAAAACAAAAGCCAGTCTATAAGAAATTAATATAAAGTTAAATTGAAGTCAAAACATTGGTATAGACTGAGCGAGTAGAGGTCAGATCTGAGATAAGACAATTTATTTCAATATAAGAATATTTTAATTTTATAATAAAATAATAAAAATTATTTAACATGTTTAGATATAAGATTAACATGTTTAGATATAAGAATTTTTTTTAAATATGTGTAATGTTGCATATCGTAAGATATAAACATTAAATAATGAGCAATATCGTGACCGACAAATTAATGATGTTTATGAATAATAATAATGAAAAAATAATAAATATGAGTTTTTAATACTGATAATAAAAATACTCTTATTATATTTACACCTGAACCCCAAATACACATACAAGTTGTTAGTAATGTTATATAAAGTGTATGAGTTCAATTAATGTACCAATTAAATTGCACAGAATATATAACTTGTTACATTTGGCTCCCAAATAACGTGGGGCTATACAAATTAAATTACATATAGATATATGCAACTTGTATCGTTGCAATATATATACTATACCGGAAGAGCTTACCTTAGATCTGCACACAATCTGAAATGCAACCGGGAAGGGAATCGAAGTCATGGCTTCACGCAGTCCCATGTCAATCGTAGATTTACAACCGTTTTATTTTATACAAATTGCACCAGTAGAACTGATTACGGAGTCACGTAGAGCACTAAGCAAAACAAACTGCTATTGAGCTAGAACTTCTCGTGTGCAATATAAAACTAACTGCATTACCTGATTACAGTGCCTTTCTCCGCCATGTATTTGCTTGCGTTTATTGCCTTTCGTAGGTTATAAATGTTTAACGGGACGTTTGAGTAGTAAAGTGGACAATAAATATCTGACGTGAACGTTTGATAGCGGACTGAATATCAGAAACATTGGAAACAACAAATAGAGTCCGAAGCCAGGCAATCTGGCTGTTTCAATGGGATCCCCGTAATGTAGAGATACCGTCTCATCACATGGAACATCAAACATAAGTTGCGTTCCGCTGACATAAAATAAAACACACACACACGCACACACACACACACACACACACACACACACACACACAGGATCTGTGTCTCTTTTCCTCTGTCTCACACATTCTTCTCTTGTATTTGCGCTTACGTTTATCGATCGATTCCATTAACTTCGACTAATGTACAGTCAGGAATGAGAAACTGTCATCTAGTTAATAAACTTTACTTACGGTAACCAGTACCATCTATTGGTATCGCATAGACATGGCGGTAATTTAAATCAGAGGAAGTAAAGCAATGACAAATACACTCTAGGGCTGAGTAAGCCTTTGGCTGAGGCCGGACTTTTATAAAGACCCGATACTAAGACGCCCCACCATTGGAGCAATCGTTATGATCCATGTACATAAAGATGTGAACCTAAAATCCTGTAAACCTGAAATCCTAAAAATCGTAACTTGCACATTTCCTCTATTATCCCGTTCTTTACAAGTGTTTTACATTATGTAAGGTAAATGTTTTTAATATATGTCTGTATCAGCACGATGCAGAAATATCGTATTGGAAAATGAAAACTGTATTGGCTTTTGACGAAAATTTTAGATTTTAAATCAAAAGAACGATAGAAGATCTGCGTAAGTTACATAAAGCAATGTTGACGTCGTTTGTTTAATCAAATTTAGGTGTACACGTTCTGCAATTTGTTTAATTTGGCATTCTGTTTAAATTGTATAGAAATTAGATAATACGTTTCTCCTTGTTTCTTTTAAAACAGACACTAAAACAAAATCCGTTTTTATACTACGTTCTTTTCCTCACTTTCTAGAGAAATTTTCTTTTTCCTCGTTGGACTAAATTATTCCTATACGCTGCCTCTCATGTTTGCGTCAGCAATAAGTGCACAATTACTTTTCAAGTATTTCTTTATTTATAATCCCTCTTCTGCTGCAAGCTTCTGTTTAACAAAAAATCACAACGTATTTTATATTTTAAGTATTCTGAAACAAGGTGTGTCAAGATTAAAGATTTACCTCTAATAATGCTTTAAACTAAACTTCTTAATAATATTTGTTTACCTGTGAAGTAGTCTGCGGCTTATGTAGAATTTGGATTTAGAGGGTGGGGTAAGTTAAGACTAATCAATATTACTATCTTTAAAATTGCTGAATACGCGTGATAACATCCTGAAATGAGTCCCTTTTAAATAAACGTTAATAACACAATAAAAATACGCGTTAGTGAAACATCGTTAAAAGATATTTTACATTTCCTGTATTTCACATTTCAAACGTATACATTAATTTTGTGTAATAAACCTGTTTGGATATTTGAAAAAGAGCTACTACTATATTAGAGAGCACAGCCGGAAAAAATCAAATAAAACAGCGTAAAAATTAAGATATTAACAAAATTTGTCAACTTTTTCGACCCATTGGGTAAGGGGGTCAGGTGTTGTTCGTCCAACCTTCATAAATACGCCCCAGGTAGACGTCCTAAGATTACAAATCTGTGTTATATACAGTGGCAGTTCGTCAATTTATAAGCAGAAGAAAACATGTGGCAATAATTGAATTTATATGTACACATGGTAAAACTTATTACAAGCCAAAGGAAATAAATATCATGAAATAATGCTGGAAGTACAATAAACATATCTGTTACATCCCTCCATATATTTACTTTAATGTATTACAGTTGTAGTTCTATAGTGACGATAGTTCACTAGAGTAGGTGGCCAGTGTAATTATGGCAGGCTCCGTTTATTACAGTAACGTACAATGACAGTTACAACACAATATCTGCAATCCAGTTTGTATATTGCAGTGATAATATTAATACTTGTTTGACATTCGTCACGGCTTGGGATGTATTATGTTGGGATCCCGCCAATACGTGACGAAAATAATGCAAAACAATTGTCTGAATCCAGTTTTGTTTGACACGTATGGTCTGATTTCTTTGTGTGTATTTTCGTGTTATATTCAATGTAACCTGACCTAATATGTTAGAGAACGAAATAGGTCCTAACAAAATCACGTACGTTCTACATATAACCGGCAGCTATAACAAAATAACATATGTTACGCAACAGAACATTCTCAAACAATAGAGAGTGTCATTCTACGTGTTTCACGGCTATTTCAGCAGAACCCAGCTGTAATGGTTGTGCGCGTAAATATTGCTAATTTGAGAAGAAAGACAATTACATAACACTTATCATGCGTCAACAATCGAGGCTGTTCCAGACGGCACCTTTCCTCGCACTGTGTTCAAGGCCAGGCACGTCAATGTTTCTAGTGGATTCAGAGCGTCTGTAAGACGCTCTTGTTTAACACGTCACCCAAAAAGTGATAGATCATTCTGGCATCTCAACGGGGTATAAATATAAGCATCCAGCGACGGTCAGTTCAAATCATGTCGGGCACAGTGCGTCTCAAGTTGTGTATTAGTGAAAAGTGATTGATTATTGTGCGGGACTCTATTAGTTGACATTATTATTGCGTGTGGAAAATTTTTACTTGAATTAATGTACGAGTATAATATTGTTGAATAACTTGTCTATTACAAACTGTTATTTGTGATAAATTAAAGCTGGTGATTAGTGACTTAATTGGTTTCTGTATTTTGTTTTTCCACTGTACCATACGTCGTTTTCAATCAAGGAGACAGTCGTAACAATATAAATAAGTTTTAATTAATCATTAATATAATAGAACCGAGACTTGATAACACTGGGTAGAGCATCGCGACGCCTCTTCTAGTTAAAGGTCACATTAGTGAAGAAAAATGTATAGCCTATGTACTATCACACAGAGGATTGGTAGCTGGGTTGACTACCGTTCATAAAGACATACAGGAGGTAAAGTTCGATTTGATTACCAACTGTAATTTGATAAGAATTGTTTTAAATAAAGAGTCTCTAAATAAAATTAAGAGTTAAACTGTATCGACAATTTACTGCAATTCTATCTCATCGAAACTGGTTCAACAAATTTTTTACGGTAAACGCTTTGTTGCGCGGGTGCGTGCACTTGTGTGTCGCTAAGTCAACGTTACTGTGCTAATAGTTGTATTGATTTACTGCCGTTTCACGTACTCTGGAGACTTCAGTTCCACTCCATTATACCAACACGCTGAACTCTGCAGTGGACAACGAAACTCACTCTATTGGTTGCTTGTGTGGAGTCTGTTAACGACTGGCGAGACTAGCGTTATTTATAATGCTTTACTGTGACAGAGAGCGTCACACTACAGCAACAACTCAGTGGCAATATATCAGAGTAACTAGGAATTGTGGAGGACACTTACTTTTACACAGATAATACTTTTTGATAATAAAGTGTTTCGTAGCTGCGCAAACAATCAAAACAGTGTAGGAGGGTTTACAACAAACCCAGGCTCTAAGGTCCACTTGTCGATACGAATTCCCAGGTTATGACGTCGCAGTTGTTGTCACTGACGAAGAAAAGTTGAGGCAGATCGAAGAATGTTGTGATGTCTAAACTGTAAATAGAAGTCCCCCGTTCCCAGCTCAGTGATCTAAACAAAATTTTTTGGTTAAAGTGAAATAGGAAAATGCTTACTCAGACAAAGCTTTTATTATTACACATATCACTGAGAAGCATCGTGAGTTCAATAAATAAACGCATATAGCTTTTGTTGACTTTGAGAATTCCTTTGAAAGAGTAGATACAAATTTGCTGTAGCAAATAATATTAGAAGAACGGAACAACCATAACAATTTATAAGAACTATACAAGGTTTATTTAATGGAACAAGAATAGCTATAAGAAATAATTTAGGCTACCTCAACAAATATCTGTCGATCAAGGTGTTAGACAGCGGTGCAATATATCACCTACTCTTTTTAACATTTATATTAGCAATCTGGTAAGGAAAGGTAGACATCTAGTGAACCCTGGTATTAAGTTATCACGAGACAGATATTTGAATGTGCTTTTGTTTGCTGACGACTTGCTTGTACTTTAAAATACATAACCTGATTTGCAAAAATCCGTTTTTAAACTTCATCAGATTTCCAAACAATACAATATGAAAATCTCTACTACAAAAGAAAAGGTAATGGCATTTTGAGGCAAAAAGCCAAAAAGAACATAATGATTAATGATTGGATTCTAGAACAGGTGAGCTATTTTAATTATCTGGGAATTGATATTGTCTTTAATAGGAATTCTGATGTTGATGTTAATTCAGGTAAGTTCCAGACGATCTGTGGGACAATCAATAGTATTTTTAGAAATAAAGTACGTCGGGATACAGAATTATAGTTCAACAAAGTTATGGCAGTCCCTGTACTGTCCAATGGATGTGAACTATCGACAACAACCAAGAAACAAGACGGTAAAATACAGGCATCAGAAATGGCGTTCTACGAGGAGTTGAAAAGTGTTCTAAACTTGACCGGTTAAAGAGGGAGGCCATAAGTGAGGAGTTACAAGTTTTTAACTTGAATGAAAAATTAAAAGAATGAAAACAACGGTGGAAGGAACACATAAAAGAATGTCAGATTCCAGACTGACCAAACAAATCTGAAGTACAAACCTATAGGACACAGGTGTGTGGGTAGACTCAGAAAGATATAGCTAGATAGCTGGAGGATCTTTGAAGGCGAAACAGGCAGCACCTTGCCTGTGCCGTATTGTAAAGATGACGATGGACGATGAAATAGGAGAATAAGGTATTTGGTTCGATCGCAATCAATTGACGTTACTCGCTTAGGTGTAGGATAAACTCTACAGCAAAAATGTAAAATATAAATACCTGTTATAGCTAACCTTACCTTCCCTGGTTTAATTCCGGTAGAAGAAAATGAATCTGGTTATCTACTGCTTACACTTGACCACTTTACTCGACTTTTATGTGAGAATATGTTGTCCATTGCAGAAACTCAGCATCGCGATTTTCAGTGGACACAGTTACAGACACTCCGTTTAACTTAAACCGAACTCCGATGAACTCCTATTCTAAAATCACAAAAACAGAGAAATTATTATTGATTTAATTTTATCAAAATAAATAAAACTACATTGTTTACATCTGCAGTTGCAACACCACTATCAAGGCACCAGTGAACTATAATCAGCAACAAAGGTGACTACTACTAGGCCTACTACTACTACTAATACTACTTCTAATACCAGTAGTAGTAGTAGTAGTAGTAGTAGTAGTAGTAGTAGTAGTAGTAGTAGTAGTAATAATATTATTATAAAGTATAATTATAAATATAAATTAACTAGAAAAATATAAATTATAAGAAGCTGAAGAAGAAGGCAAGATGACAAGATGAAGATAATTTTCCTGGTCATAGTTGTAGTGATTTCAGATAAAAATAAAAGAAATGCTCTAATTGTTTTAATAGTGATAGTAATTATTTAATATGCAAGTGACTAATTAAATTTATCATTACTATAACGTAAATTTAGATGGAAATTTTTTATGTTTTAAATTTTCAGAAATTTAATACTTGTGAATTAATTCGAATTTTAACTACATTTAGTTATTATAATTGTTTTTATTTGTGATTATTGAATTTACGTGACAAATTATCTTAATTGAAATTATAAATTCTTCTTTCCCATATTAGCTTACTAACTTTTTTTTCGAAAAGTTGCATTTTATCTCATTCGTGAGAAGTTATATTGCTGATAAGCGGTGTTTACTTTGTATAAAATATTGATAGGTACCGAGAATGAAATGTTCTCTCCTCTGAGGCAGTTCCTCTGCTTTCAATGTAAATGTTCTCAGTTTTTAGGGGAAAATATCAACCCTACGTAGTATCAGAAGCTTTCGTCAAAAGTGAACAGCACAGTTGTATAGAACAAATATTTTGCATATAAATATTCTAAAAATATAAGCCTACTCACTACATAAATGGTGAACACAATACAGAGTGGAGTAACAATACACACTTTGTTATGCAGTTGTATAACGTAATTAAACTTGACAAATAGTGTACGAAAGTCATTAGCATCATAGGACGCTAGACGTTTCTCTGTTTATCTACGTGAATACAAGAAACAATGTAGTGAGATAAGAAATTAGTGTGGCGTAACTGTGGCGCCATTTGTCACACAAATTGCTGCAGTCTAAGTTTGCAGAGAGACATTAGCTTCAACTGGCGTGTGTCTATGTGTAACATCTGTAACAATTAATTACTTACAAGACACTGATGCTGATTTGTCAATTAAAAGCAAATGACGACTGAAGTACGCTCTCTCACTCTCTCTCTCTCTCTCGCTCTCTGTCTGTCTGTCTATCTATCTTCCTCTCCACTCCTTTTGTTCCCAACGTAACTCTCTGATCCATTACTTTTTTTACTTCCATATTCCTTAAGGAATGGAAGTATGGTGATGGCAAAAAAAATCGTGTTCGAGATTATTGCAGATTCTGATTCTACTACACTCAAAACATGAAAAAAAGTCGTTTTCCGAAAAGTGTCTGTGTGTCTGTCTGTGTGTCTGTGTGTCTGTCTGTCTGTCTGTCTGTCTGTAGATTTTTTTTCTATGGCAAACGATAACTGCCGCAAATTCAAACAGAATCAAATAATTTTTTGCATACAGCCCGGTTTTGCAGAGTTCTCGCGACCTATTGTTTTTGGTGAAGATCGGTTGAGGGAAAGGGGTAGTTTACCTGCAACGGTTTTTTTTTAGCAAGGGTAATTTTGTTTGTTTGGCAAACGATAACAGCCGCAAATTCAAACAGAATCAAATAATGTTTCGCATACAGCCCTGAATTGTAGAGTTCTCAAGACCTATTGTTTTTGGTGAAGATCGGTTAAGGGAAAGGGGTAGTTTACCTGTAACGTTTTATGTTTTAACAAGGGTATTTCCTATGGCAAACGATAACAGCCGCAAATTCAAACAGAATGAAAAGATTATTTGCATACAGCCCTAAATTGTAGAGTTCTCAAGACCTTTTGTTTTTGGTGAAGATCGGTTAAGGGAAAGGGGTAGTTTACCTACAACGTTTTTTTAACAAGGGTATTTTCTATGGCAAACGATAACAGCCGCAAATTCAAACAGAATCAAATAATTTTCTGCATACAGCCCTGATTTGTAGAGTACTCAAGACCTATTGTTTTTGGTGAAGATCGGTTGAGGGGAAGGGGTAGTTTACCAGCAACGTTTTTTATCATGCGTATTTTCTATGGCAAACGACAACTGCCGCAAATTCAAACAGAATCAAATAATTGTTTGCATACAGCCCTGATTTGTAGAGTACTCACGACCTATTGTTTTTGGTGAAGATCGGTTGAGGGGAAGGGGTAGTTTACCTGCAACGGTTTTTTTATCAAGAGAAATTTTTTTTTTTGGCAAACGATAACAGCCGCAAATTCAAACAGAATCAAATAATGTTTCGCATACAGCCCTGAATTGTAGATTTCTCAAGACTTATTGTTTTTGGTGAAGATCGGTTGAGGGAAAGGGGTAGTTTACCTGCAACGTTTTTTTAACAAGGGTATTTTCTATGGCAAACGATAACAGCCGCAAATTCAAACAGAATCAAATAATGTTTTGCATACAGCCCTGATTTGTAGAGTACTCAAGACCTATTGTTTTTGGTGAATATCGGTTAAGGGGAAGGGGTAGTTTACCTGCAACGTTTTTTTATCAAGCGTATTTTCTATGGCAAACGATAACAGCCGCAAATTCAAACAGAATGAAATAATTTTTTGCATACGTCCCTGAATTGTAGAGGTCTCAATGACTTTCGATTTTGGTGAAGATCGGTTAAGGGGAAGGGGTAGTTTACCTGCAACCTTTTACGTTTTAACAAGAGTAAAGTACTTGAAAATTTATTTAAACTTTTTGAAACAATGGTAATTGTTAAAAATAAAATAATTTTGTTGCTAGGCAATAAAATTATAATTTTTTCATTTTAATGTAATATAATATTTTTCATTTAATACAGCAATAAAAAGGCAGGTAAGACACAGCCTGGTTGTTTGGCTGAAAATGATTTTAAATATAAATCTTAGAATATGGAAGTCATGTATGGTTCTCCATACCGATATTTTCTAATACTGTGAGAATAATACATATTTTTTATTATGCTGATCTGAATGTTGCTCTTAATATTGCCAGCTCTAGGAATGTTGGGGAAGCTGTTACAATATTAACACTGTTGCACACCACTATATAAGAATTATTCCTGTTAGGGCTTTCAAGCTTCATAGCTCATCATCAGATCGGGAATAACGTTATAACCTAACACAACTTTATTAATTAAATGTTACAGTATTATTAACGTATTGTCACAATACATATTCCACGACGATAGGGTTATCATCCAGACTAATTGCCAAATCAAAATAAAGTGTGAACGTAATTGTAATAATGGAACATTCCTGAACCAACATTTGTGTCTTACTGCCTACTGAATGC
This sequence comes from Magicicada septendecula, assembly GCA_034769895.1. Taxonomy (NCBI): domain Eukaryota; kingdom Metazoa; phylum Arthropoda; class Insecta; order Hemiptera; family Cicadidae; genus Magicicada; species Magicicada septendecula. Next base: position 86,872,894 of record CM068375.1, on the reverse strand, counting down.
AGTTTTTGGAAGAGAGAAATTTGAAGGAGAGAAAGTTGAATTCGCACATGTACGGACAAGTGAAACTGCTAATGCCTGTTACTTCTGAGCTAATATAGTTGTGCCACCAAAGATTTCTGAGAATACTAAACAGAACATGATGTACTTCGTGGTGAGGAGGAACGGACCGAATTTTTACATTTAAAGACACGCCCGACTTGCACCCATCGGGCAGTAGCCCATAAGAAACCACTAGAAGTATCCCAATAATGGCGCAATGGGCTCTATCTTGAAGTAATACGCTAAGTGGTTTCATGGTGGATTTATATCAATACCTGAATTAAAGATGGGTTTTTTAGCGTGTAAAGTCATAGGATAGTGCATAAAACCTTTTTCCTCTCTTAAAAAAGTGACGTCCTTCTGTATGGATGTGATATCTGCGACTAACACTGTTGCACATCACTATAAATAAAAATTCAGGATTAACGCTTTCAAGTTTCACAGCACACCATCAGATCGAAACAATATTTCCTATCAGAAAATCGGAAACATATTTTTGATCTTATGATGAGCTAACAGAATAATCACTATTGCACACCACTATAGAAAAAATCACTGTTCCACGCCACTATAGAAAAAATAAATACTATAGAAAAAAATATATATGTATATATAGAAAAAATATATTTATCGGAATATTTTTTCTGTAGTGGTGTGAAACAGTGATTATTCTGATTATGATTATAACCACTAACACAACTTTCTTAATTAAAAATTTGATGATGAGCCGTGAAGCTTGAAAGCACTAATCGTAAATTTGTATTTATAGTGGTATGCAACAGTGTTATTTCTGTTTGCAATTGTAACCACTAACACTACTTTATTAATTTAGGCCCTAATTAGAAAAAATATAGGAAGAGAATGTCTTTAGTCTAGTGAAGGGAAAGAGTGAAAGCTATCTGGGAAGGAAAGGCAGGAGAATCAGAAACAAAAGAAGCCAACGCAATGACTAGGCCAAGCTGGCAGTTTGGGGACGAGCACGTAGACGAAGGCGGACGACTAGACTTATCTTGAATCTCGCCGAGTGGATAGATCATTACTTAGGAAACGTTGGAAATTACCTAACACAGTTTTTCACGGACCGTGGGTATTCCCACGTCTACGTGTTTCAAATGGCAAACTAAAAAATTCCAAACTACCTATAAGGATATTCTGTAAGAGATGACTCATACCGTACGGTCTTCACTTGTACAAGATGAACGACCGACAGATAAGCCTTGGAAGCAAATAAGGGTCAGTTAATTCCGGATAACGCTGTGAGGATGACACTGTCCAAAGAGGGTTGCTGAAATAACGCCGTCACGTTTTTCCAGGAGTACGTTGGCAAAATAAAAGCGAAACCCAAGAAACAATGATTTTGGCACAGGCAATTAATGATCAGTTAGTAGAGGGAGCCAACAAGTGGTGCTGAATATCGGGCTCCATTTTCACGTAATGACAAGCGGTTCCGATTTGGACGAACACGCCCGAATGGTAAAGTTTCTACCGAGCAAGAGTCTCACACATCCAAGGGAGACGATCGTTCCCTAGCGGTGTATAATACAATTTCAGCGAAATATTCATGTGAACGCATCACTTTATGCAGATGACAAGGTAATGATACAGAAAACAGAAGACTAGTTACAGCGGGCGATATTTACGTTCTGTGGGCTACAGATCTTACCTACAAAATCTAAAACGATGGCATTTCAGGGCAGGCATCCTATAAAAACTAAGATAGTCGTGAATAATCAGATTTTGGATCAGGTAATTCATTTTAATTATCTGGGTTGTAATACCTCCTATAGAACTGATATTGATTCGGATAGTAGCTAACTAAATTTAGACGCGTCTGTGGAACGATTCATAGGTACCTGAAAAAATAAAACACGGAAAGATACCCGAATGAAATTTTATAAAACTGTGGGTGTCACCACATTCCTGTATTTAAGTGAGACATGGACTCTTGGTAAAAGTGACGTGCAAAAGATTCAGGCAGCTGAAATGAAATTTCTAAGAGGGCGCAAGGTTCCTCTATCTTGGATCGGTTATTAGTCGCAATTTAAACATGTACATTGGACCAGAAGATTGGAGACCACAGAAGGAGATGGTGTGAACATTTGAATCGCATGTCTGATATCCGTCTACCTGTGGCTGCCTTACTAGAAGAGATGTCAGTAGACCGACGAGGAGATGGGTTCCGAAACAGGTCTAAGGCCTAGTCCTTGGAGTGGTGATGATGATGATGAAATATTTTATTATTGTTGTTTTTATTATTAATTCAGTTGGTCCGGAAAGACGGAAAAAAGAAACACAACTTGCACTCAACGGATAGAGCATATAAAAAAGAAAGTATAAGGAACCTGATGTTCCACTCTCGATACTTCATTATAACTACACTCTAAAGTAATAATTATAGTTGTTTGAGGTAAATTTAGCTATGCTTGAATTAGAGCTGGTGTTTTAGTGAGTGAAAGTCGCATACACCAGAGGACAGACTAGTCCCTATGAAGGAGCAGAAAGCATTTTTTTCCTGTCTTATAAAATTGTTTATTATTATTATAACTTTTATAATTAATATTGGCAATTATATTTGTAATTTTCAACGTAACTTCTATACAATAAAAATTATTTTTAAATTTTATCTTAATTAGGAAATGAATATTGAATATGATTCAGGACGTGGGATGTTTATTATTATGACGTTCTAAATGCCTATTATCAGTCTGCTAATTCCATCGTGCCACTTTGCTTTCTCCGCCAATTTTAAAGCCTATAATGCAAATAAATGCCTATAAAGTATATATGGAGATAGAACAGCAGGTTAGCAAGACAAATTTGCAACGTCATTATGGATTCTGCTAACAGTAGATGTTTGAATTAACTGTTACGTTTGTAGAATGTTTGTTGGGAACATTATGCCTTCAAACACAATATTGTTACCCCATCACAGAACGCTCAACATGTTTATCGGCTATCCCAGCAGAGCCCAGCTGTAATACTTGTGTGCGTACGTGCTACTTTGAGAAGAAAGTCAATTACGTGACACTTAACATGCGTCAAAAATCGAGCCTGTTTCACACTTCACTGGTCACGCACTGTGTTCAAGGCCGCAATCAATTACGCTCAAGTGTTTTCGAGTAGTGTTGACGCGTATTACGGATTATTCTGGAATACTTGTGCTATCTATTTAAACAACGACAGCTGTCGCTTAGGGGTCAGTTTAAGTGGCGATTTATTCAAGTGTGTTTCGAAGTATTGTGGCGAAGTGTTATTGTGTTATAATTGTGCGGGACTCTATTAGTTGACATTATTATTGCGTGTGGACAAATTCTGCTCGGATTATTGTACAAATGGATTACAAATTCTATTTGCGGGTAATTAAAACTGGCGATTAGTGACTTAATTGGTGTCTTTATTTTGTTTTCCACTGTACCATACGACTATAAGGTAGACCGTCGTAAGAATATTTACAATAACTCTACCAGAAATAGTTTTTGGGGGGTGGGATCTTTACCCGCGTACCCTATCACGCAGACACGATATTTCACAGCTGTGCCCCAAGTGTACAGTAATGTATTTAGTGTGTAACAGCTGATTTATTGTTGTCTTCAATGCAGCGCCCACTGCACACTTGTAATTTATCTAAACTCTCAGTACGTTAAAACACTTGTCTGCAAAGACAATACATTTTTCTTTTCCTTTTAGTGTTAGCGAACGTTTTGATTTAATCCAGGTTCGTAAGATAATGCAGGCCTGTTAATGTTAGTCCGCCAACAAACTCCTCTAGTTAACAATCCATTATTGCTGGATCTTTGGTGTACGATTTTTTGTAGCAGAGGTAAAAGTTTCACCAGAAACAGTGAAACACCAACATCATAGATCGAATACAACAGTATTTCTGTACAATAAGAATGCCTTATATATGTTTAGATGGATTAATAAAATATTTATTTATTTACTTAAAGTATTTCGAAATGTATGTTTGCATAATACCCGTGTGGAGTTGATAGTCTTTCATCGGGCGTCTCCCCAGGTGGCGGATAGGAGAATACTCACGAGATATTGTGGCCACCGGGGAAATAAAATGCCCGGGGCGGATCAAAACTAGCAGCTGCTGCCTTGTAGTTGGATATTGGTTTATCAAAGGCTAAAGGAAGTAAACCTTGATTAAAAATTGGCTGGTCCTCCAGGTTGGGGGTTAATACAACGGGCTAACTCTCCATTCATTGGAAGAAACTAAATGTTAAAAAGCCAAATAGATTGCAGCCGGATGGATTCAATAAGCAGCAGTCGAAGCTGAGAAGTCAATCAGTTCTATAATCGTTGGTTCCAGAAAATGAGTGAACATCGCACAGCCGTAATAATAATAATAATGTTTACATAATAAAACTTAACTAATGGGCACGTCACCTCTGTTTTGCAGTAAAGGAAAATGGTTTGAATAGGAGTAATACTCGTACCGACTTCAAAGAAAAAGTAAATGGTCTTGTGATGAGGCCTTTAGGCAGAATTGTTCTTACTGATCACAAAGTAAGAGACTGGATATTCTGTAAGAGACGACGGACACCATACAGTCTTTGCTTGTACAAGATGGACGACTGACAGGAAGCAAAGGTTGGTCAGCTAAGCCCAGATAAGTTGTGAGGATGATGCTATAAGCTGCAAGGAAATATACTGTAAGTCACGTTACGTATGGTAAATGTTTTGTGCTGGTGCCGAGAGTAAAATTTATTAATGTGCCTTGTACACTGTGAGTTTGACAATTAAATAATAGACTGTTTAAGAATATTACACATAAAAACATCTTAATGCTTTCGCCTCAGTCAGGGTATGTTCCCCCTACCATTCCTTGTTGAATTGTAGAAACGTATACTTTTAAAGAAGGCCTGCGGTTGGTAACCGAAAAGTCTATAAAACGTCATCTCAAAGCAATCAACTACGGCCCATTATCGCGGAGACTACAAACTGTTTCGCCTTAATACGAGGGTTAGTTGAAAAGTTCGCGGAGCGACAACTGTAGCTAAGCGGTAAAACTAAAATTTTTCGTGTTCTGCAAGATTTGTATTTTATGTAAACTCCTGTTAATTCCCAAATCTATCTATCAATTTTTTCACTGTTTTGAAGCTGTTTAAAATTGACGTGTCATACGTGTTTTGAAAAACCGACAAAATCAAACATCGTGGTGTGATTCTTTGATAAAAATTATTTAACGCCAACGGAAATTCAAAACAAAATTGTAAATGTGTTGGGAGATGCTGCAACTTCAAAACCAACGGTTTGTAAGTAGGCACTTGAGTTTGAACGTGCATTGAAAACGTGGTCGCACTGGAAGCCCCAAAAATGCAACAACTCCAGATGTGGCAGCCATCTTGCACAACGCTTTTTCACACCAAGTTCTTGAGTTAAAGTATGATGCACACGCTCATATGAGATACCTATGATTTCAGTAACGGCATCCACTCCTCAATCTGCGGTCTTTCAACACCCTATTTCTTGGACGTTCACTGCTGGGATAGTCTTCAGTGCTTGTACGACCACGTTTAAACTCGAGTGTGCCCCATTTACCGTGGTTTCTAAAGGTGATCTCCTATCTCCTAACACATTTACAATTTCGTTTTGATTTTAAATTAGCGCTAAAACGTTTTTAACAGAGAATTCGTCACAACACGATATCTGATTTGGTGCATTTTAAAAACACCCGTGACAGAAAAATCTCAAACAGCTGGTAAAAAGTGAATAAATTAACAGATATGTCTGGAAATTACCAGGTTTTTGCGGGAAATACGATCTTGCAGCACACGAAAGATTTTAGTTCTACCACTGAGTTATAAATGTAGACCGCAAAGTTTTCAACTGACCCTCGTAGACATAAAATAATGGTTCTGATCTTATACCCAAGCCTGAGCACATTTCATGAACAAAAAATTCAGGTTGAATACTGTATTTAAAAGGATTTAGCAAGCAATATATGCAGACGTTCGACTCTTACTTTAAATTATTCCACAATAGACCATACACGGAGACGGTACGTATTTATTACCGGTCCGGATTTCTGTGCATAAAGGATAACGTCCATGAGCGCAACAACGCAAAGAGGATTGTTAAGAGAAAATACTTTGGTTTACTCTGTGCTGACTTTTAATGTCTGGCTGTGCATCCGTACTGGATAACACCGCTGTATTTCGTTAGAATTTATGAATACAATTTTAAGAACGGTATAAATTTCCTCGGTGTTCTTGGGCATAGCGCAGAAAAAATTCAACTGTTTCGAAATATGAGTTTGATCTCGGAAGGTGAACGCTGTGTCGACAGAATGTCACAGTCGTTCCGTAGCATGAAAGAAATTGGTCGGATTAAAAGTAAACGGACTCAATCGAATTTGGGAAATGTGAATATCAGTTTGGGGGTGATAGGTTTCTGTAGTGTTACCTGCGCGTGCGGTTACAAACCCTAGGTATTTTACGAGCCGTTGCATTGCAACCGTATAGGTGTCAGTCAGCTGATTTACACCTGTTCCCGGGACGACAGAATTTTATCGTAGTCACCTTCTACAGGCACTTTAATCAATACACCAGTAAATTACGGAAGTAATGCTTATTCATAAATAGAAACAGAATTAACACTGTTGCAGACCACTATAGAGAAATTATTCCGATTAGCGCTTTCAAGTTTCACAGCTCATCATCAGATTGGAAAATGAATGTTTGTTCGATCTGATGATGAGTTGGGAAACTTGAAAGCGCTAACCGGAATAATTTCTCTATAGTGATGTGCAAGAGTGTTAATTCTGTTTCTGTTTATATCCGCTAACACAACTTTATTATTTAAATATTTGTAAATATGTTAATAAAGATTAACAAGGGACCGCTGAAAATTAGACGCTGTAAGCAGCCGTCGCTGAAAGGGATATCCAATAATTCATAAGATTTGTACTGTTTTATTTTCAAAATGTTCAATTTTTTTGTATTAAATTAATATAGCAAAATCGGCAATAGACCTACATAATATAATATACCGGTAACTATAATAATAATTTTTTTTATTTTATTTTTTTTTACAAGGGTAGGTAAAAATCACTAGTATAGACACTAGGAACCCCACAATTCCTAGTAGTGTGGGACTCTAACCCATTAAAAACACCTCACTTTATGCTGCAACTGAGGAAGCTTATCCAGCAACTTCTCCTTCATGTTTCCTTCACTGGTGATGGAGTGAATTCCAGTGGCTAATCCCAAGATTATTCCGTTTTCCTCTCACGTAGAATTTTATGGATCTATACATATTAATTGCTTTCTATTGCGATACCAGATTACGTGGCTCCTGTCTTTTGAGCCGCTTCAGGACGTGTGGAGCTTCTTCGACCACGTGTCGCATTATTGGGTATCGTGGATCTGAATTCTCTGATCATGTTTGTCTGCATATTTTGTTATTATTTCACTGACATATTCTACATTAAGGTCTCTATGTAGGTTGTCGTTCCTTGTGTACCAAGGGGCATTCACTATTCTTCTGAGCACTTTGTTCTGAAAAGTTTGTATCTTTTCTAAGTTTGTTTCCTTTGTACAGCCCCACAGCTGAATTCCGTAAGTCCACACAGGCTTCAGAACTTGTTTGTACCACAGCAGTTTGTTTTCAACAGTTAGTTGCGAGTTCCTCCCTAGCAGCCAGTAAGTTTTTCTGTATTTTATGTTGAGCTCCTGTTTCTTTTTTTTCTCTTTCCATTTAAGCTTTGTATCTAGCATCATACCTACATACTTTGCAGATACTTTGCTGTGCTACCATATTACACTTCCAGCCCATTAATATAAACCTTTACTGGATCTACTTTTCTGTTGGTGAGGTTGATATAAACTGATTGGGATTCATTAGGTTTTGATTCCCCACCGCTTAGTCCTTGCTCGTACTTCTGCGACAGAGCTCCGGATCTTTTGCAGCTGCTTCAACCTCGTCACCCACTGTCAGAATTGGAGTATCATCAGTAAATGTTGTTTCAGTTTGGAAAAAAAAACTAATCAAAATCTTTTTTTTGCTACGCTTTTTGTGTATGGATTTTATAATATGTTATCATCTAAAAACCCGTACATTGTTAATTTCAGTTAACGGTATTACTCTTTCATTTAAACAGTTGACTTCGGCAGTCAAAACAACAACTGTTGTTGGAGTCTACTGTAAACTTTGTAATATATTCGTGACACGTAATAAATCTATTCAATATATTTTATCTGAATATTATTAAAAGTTTAATAAATTTAGGAAATTTGTGGTTCGATTCATAGAAGTCATAGAATTAAAAAGAAGACGCAGCTCAAGGATTAAATTTTATAAGGCAGTTGCAATACACACATTGATTTATGCGAGTGAGGCGTTGGTCAGAAGAAAAAGGAATGCGGCAAGAATCAGCAAGAATCAAAGTGCTGAAATGCAGTTTCTTCAAAATACTTTAAATTATACATTGCAAAATAGAATAAGGAATGAGGATATGAGAGCAGAATTTGAAGTGAAGATCATAAATGAAATTATTTTAATTTATAGAAGACAATAGTGGGATTATCTCCAAAGGATGACAGAGGATCGGTTGCTGAAATCGGCACTGAACTATAAAGCCATTGGTAGAAGAGGTCATTCGGTGATGCGACGGGTGCCGGAACAGGTTCATTTAACCTAATCCTTAAAGAGGTTAAGAAGAAAAACAAGAAGAAATTTTATCTCAAAGCAGCAATATTTGTCCACACAAAACCGCCCTGCTCTAAGTCCGGTTTGTGTGTTTTCTTTGTCTGTAATGCATGAATCTATTCGATTTTGTCATTTAAACTTATAATTGAATTAATTACACCAATGCCTTTATAGTTTGAGCATATCATCCTGCCACCTAATTATACAGGCCTAAATAATAAGTAGGAACAAAGTCAGGCGTGTATACTATGTGCATCCAATAAAAAAACAATGACGTTGCAAAAATGATGTCCGACAAAAAATATGATGTCTATGAAAGCCTCTTATTTTTGGCTGAATCGTACTGAAACACAATAATAATATTAATACGATACGATAATATTGAAAACAATACAGAAAATGTTTGATTAATTATAATAGCTAAGAATAAGGAAATATATCTTTCTACTCAATTAATATTTGAAAGCTATTACTTTACGTAACATAAAAAATAGAGTTTTTATTTATAACTAAACTGAAGCTGTTACTCTATATTTTCTAGATGCTGTCTTCTGAGAATTTTACTGAAAACTTATTTCTCTCTAAACTAAGTTAAAAATATTTGTTTTAAAATTATATTCAAAAGCGCTTACAATGTTTTTGTTATTAAAAATATTAATAATAAACAATATGTTTTCTTATTTCCAAGGTTATATTTTATTAATTTGTATTTAACCAAATGATTATAAATATTGTTACGACGGTGTCACTGATCATCGTATGGTACTATGGAAAACAAAATACAGACACCAATGAAGTCACTAATCACCAGCGGTATCATCTTGTACGAACGCCTTAATGTTGTCTGCTTGACAACTAAATTATTCTTTTTGCCGTCTCTCTGGTGTTTCATTTTCACCCTTACGTTCTAATCGTTCTTCCATTAGTGCTTTCTGTCGTTCCTCAGCCGCTTCTCTTTCCTGTCTGCGTTTCTCATCCTGTCGTTTTTCTGCTTCTTCCGCTGTTTGTCGGCGTCTTTCCTCGATCTGCAGTAACATTGCTTCGAATGCTTCAATCATCTCACTGGTATCCATATTGTTTTTAAATATTTTTTAGTAATTCTGTGACAGGTCTTTTTTACTACAATTTCCTGATATGCGTGATAAGATATACAAAGGCCTTTCGAAGAAAATTCGATATTTGTATACGACAGTATTTCTTTTATCAACTTGTACCTCGTAATTCTCCTTCTACTTCATACAAAAACAAAATAAATTTATAGTAACTGTAGTTACAGTACGACTGCTTTGAGCTAACTGGAATTTTTATTCTTTTGCTCCATCACATTCTTATTACAAAACACGACTTTTTCTTTATGTAAGTAAGTACCAAGTTGATGTAAAGTGGTAAAGTTGTAGAATGTTTGAATAGTTCTTTATAACTAGGTTGTTTCAAGCATTAATTCATTAGAAGAAAAGAAAGAAAGAGAGATTTTTACTTCATCGATTTAAAACTTTGCAACTATTTAATAAAGACATAGTTTAAAACTTTATAAATAATAAACAATTATTATTTACAAGCTTCCTTCTTCTATATTAACACAAGCCCTTAACTGTTCAAGTTGTATATATAATTATTAGAAAACATCTATAAAATTTATGTGGGCTCTAGAGGAGCACACTCAATGATTAAATTAAAACATATTTGAAAATATTGCCTCTATATTTTAAAAAAAGCAAAATAAATATAAATGTAAATAGATGGTCTACTTGAAGTAACCTATTTCAACATTTAAAAAAATGTTTTCACGTGTATAAAAAACACTTTGATAAAAAAATAAGCAAGAAGAGAATAACAGGTTTTATTGTATACATTTGTCTATGGACGTGACAAAAACTGGAATAGGTCACGACCGTTGTAAGGTCACAAGGGTTTTCTACGTGGAGTTTTTTAAAATAGAGTTTGAAATCAGATTGAGGGTTCAGGTGAAGATACGCGCTTCCCTCGAGTTCACATGATGCGCGCTGCGACATGTACCTGTATTGACGAAAACCGCGTCTTCTGCAGTGCCTATTTGTAATTCACTTTTTTTAACAGAATGTTACACAGGACTGCACACAACTTAAGGGAAAAAAATTGACACTGTTTCTAAGAACTTCGCTTTTTGTAGGAAAACCCAGCCAAGACAATGCTAATTTTACAAGGGCGTCAAACTCAAGAAACAGGAAAACATAAAAGTTTACAAATAATATACGATGGGAAATAAAGCTAGTTTATTTTAAATATAAAGCCTTTTGTTAATAATAATGAGAAAATTTTATTTTATAAATTATTTATAATAGTTTAATGAAATCTTGTTCAAAAACAGTTTTATTGTTCTAAATCATCAGGGACAAGGATCATCATCGGATTATAATAAAATATTCTGTTATCAAATTATTATGTATGAAATTTTGGGTTTGCAAATCGTCAAAAAATAACTTTTGACATTGGAAATTACGCAAAATATGGAGAACCATGTATGACGTCCACGTACTAAGATTTATATTTAAAATCATTTACTTGAATTTGATTCGATAATAACCAAAAAAAATCCCCCACCCTCTAACTATTTTGACTATTTACAGATATTTTGTTACTATGGCGTGGTCGTTTAATATAATGTTACTTTTGAGTCAGTTTTATTTATAAAACTTAGGTACTTGATTCTTGTAAAGAAACTGAGCTACGAAGTTAATCATTCCTCTTCCTCAACTGATCCCCTCAAGTGAATATTTACACTTTTATAGAGTAATGGGTTTATCATGTGTAATTGCTAAGGTATCTTATCCTTCAAAAGTAAATACTCGTACTTTACTTGATATCTGCAAAGTAATTTCCAAAAACTTACCCCCTCCCCCTTCAACTACCCTTTTCGTTTAGAGATATTTCAACTATATTTCTATAGTGGATTATTATGACCTTCTTTTCGGGATACTTTATTTATCAAAATTAAGTACTTTACTTGTGTTAAAACGTAAAACGTTTCAGGTAAACTACCCCTCCCCCTTAGCCGATCTTCACCAAATTCAATTGGCCTTGAGTCCTATATAACTCGGGCATATATGCCAAAAAGTATTTGATTCTGTTTGAATTTCCGATAGTTATCGTTTTCCATAGGAAAATTCTGCACACACACACACACACACACACACACACACACACACACACACACACACACACACACACACACACACACACACACACACACATTTCGGAAAATGGCTTTTCTTCATGTTTCGAGGATAGTGCAATCAGAAACAGCCCTTATCTTGTACACGATTTTTTCGCGATCACCATACTTCCATTTCCTTACGGAACATGGAAGTAAAATTTAGCATATTCTAAGTTATAAGAAAATTTTAAATTTAGAAGTATTTAAAGTAAAGATAAGTAAATGTACGGAAAAATAATTACAGTTTAGTTTTAGTGGTGTCAAATATAAATGACTGCAAGCTTACTTTTTAAACGAACTTAAAATAAAGAAGTATTAACATACACCAAAAAACCTCTTTTTTTGCGATTTCATCTTGACGGTAAAATTTTGTAAATTGTAATTCTAGGATTATATTTCCAAACACTTGTACTATAGAACATTGAAAAGTATTTTCTACCTGGACGCATTCGTATAGATTGTACTGTTTGAAAATGGATTCAGGTTTTGATACTCGCTTCCCTCAATTTTGCATGCTGCCCGCTGCGTGCCCCGCGAGCAAAACCTCCGTATTTGTGTATCTGTATCCTATACCTGCGTACCTGTATTAACAAAAAGCGTGTCTTCTGTAATATCGGCTTGTTACTTTACGTTGGTAACGAGAAATCACACAGGTATAGACAGGTATTTCGTTAACTTCTATAATGTCGATAGCTGTGTTTGGAGGTTCGTTGACTTTTTATCGTATATTCTGGCAGTATCATTAAAAACTACAATAGCGCGTACTTTTTATAAAATACTTTTTCTATTTAACAACTAGTGAACCCTGGTATTACGGTGTCAGAAGACATTTACATATACTGTTGTTTGCTGACGACTCGATTGCAATTCAAAATAATGATTCTTCTTTCCAGCTTTAATCAATTTTAAAGCTTCATCCGATTTGCAAACAATAGACTACAATATAAAAATCTTCATCAAAAAACAAAAGTAATGGCATCTGCAGCCAAGGATGTATGGCATTTGCAGCCAAGGATGTACTAAGAATAAAAATTATGATTAATAACAAAATTATAGAACAGGTTAGAAATTTCAACTAATTGGAATGTGAGATTGGCTATGATAAGAATTATGGTATGGATAATAAGTTATTCAAGTTTTAGACGTTCTGCGGGATAATCAATCGTATTTTCCGAAAAAGGTAAGTTGAGAGATAAAATTTATATTCTACAAACTTATGGCGCTCCCTGTACTGTGCTACAAGTGTGACTTTTGAACGACAACCAAGAAACAAGATATTAGAAAATAGGCCTCGGAAATGGGGTTCTTAAGAGAAGATAAATGTGTTCTAAACTTAATCGTATAGAGAATTACATATTCTTCAACTTGAATAAAAAATTAAAATGTTATAAACGACGCTAGGAAGATTACTTAGAAAGAATGTCATATTCAACATGGACCAAACAAGTCTGGAATTTAAACCTAAAGAACACAGGTACGTGGGTAAACCCAGGAACAGATGGCTGGAGGATCTTTGAAGACGGAATATGTAGCACCTTACTGTACCTCTGCTATGATGTGAAGATGATGTTGACTTCTTATGTTCTGTATTCACAATATAAATAATAAATATCAGTACACTACTTTCCCGAATGATATTTATAGAGTGCTTTGTGGAGTGACTTGTGTGAACTTGAATGCACATAAAGGAGGTTTGCACGTGATACTGTTACGGTGGTCTCACTGACCATCGTGTGGTACAGTGGAAAACAAAATACAGACACCAATGAAATCATTAATAACCACTTTTAATTATTTTGATTTAACAATTAATAATTTGCAGTCAAGTAAATAGTCTCTTACAACAATTCAAGTAAAATTTGTCCACACGCAATAATAACGTTGACATTATTGTTAAAATAATGACACACAATTGTCTCTATTAAATTTATTATAACAAAACTATATAGTTATAGTTTCTTAGCATTTTGTGCAGAACGCAAAGTTTCTTATTACGGTAAACGGCAATATAATACTATACGCGCCAGTTACAGCCTGTCGATATTAAAAAGCGGCGTTTGACTTGGTGTTCTTAATTATTAGGAAATATTAGATGAAATGCCACAAGTTATTTCTACCGTAGGCTGCCTAAAACATATTTCTTTCAAATTCGCAATCAGTCTGGAGTAAGTAAACAGATAACGAACCTTAATTTTTACAGATACATTTCAACGAATATGTGTCGTCAGCGAATATTGTCGACGAAAGGATTAAAATACACTTGTTTCAAAAATGTCACGTTTAAGAGTTTAACGCTTAGAACTGATGCTACGAGTATTCAGTAGTAGTTTCTGCTACTACATGATCCAGGGGCATCCTTGGGCCTTCCCAACAGCAAGTTTTGCTGCTTATTGTTTCGTTTTGATAAAGCTTTCTGATGCCTCTACCACTGACAATTCGTATTCTACACCAGAAACTATCAACATAGACGAAGAGCACCTGCAACCTGTCCGTAGCAGGTAAACTTTTAAAAGTCTTTGATCGTTGTGTCCTTTGTGTAACGCTATGGTTCGTGTCAAGTGATACTAACTGTTTAGTATTTTTATTCCGATATACATCACCTAATAAATTTAGTATTTGCCTATCGTTCGTTGTTTGTTAAATTAGTGCCTAAGAGGTTAATGTATTTGTTCAAAGATCGTATTATTTGTGATTCGCATTAAAGCTATGAACAAAGCGTAAATTTTCTGACTATCTGGGGTACTAAATTAATCCCATCCGTATTTAAAAAAATAAAATTATGAAACCTCCTAATTACTGTTGTGTGCGATGGCAAAAGAGTGACAACAGTTCCGATGGTTGGGTACAAAACGTTACTCATAATGTGACACAAGATCGTTGGACAAGTGTCAAGAGACAAGAGATAGCGGCAAAGTTCAAATCGCAACTCATTAAGTGAACCAGCTATGATAAATGTGTCATCTGCCTGGTTAGAGCTGTCTCCTTCGTTGTAAAGACAACGCCACTAGACGAATGGCTGTCTCCGACACATTGTAAGGCCATGTGCTTAACGTTATTTCATTGTTTTCCCTTGACTGTACAAAACATTTTAGTTTTAAAAATTGTATGTTATTTTAATCACACAATAAATTTAGATTCTACTTGTTACGTTGTCCGGATTTCTGTTTAACAGTACGTCAAAATTTCGACTGAAGATAAATGTTAGGACAGTTAAAATCTTTAAAGCAAACCTAAACATTTTTATTGTTTTTACTCGTTATTTTCTCTAATTAGTTATTTTTATACTTTAAATGACGTTTAAAATTATTATTAAATTTAAAAATACTAAATTTCCTTTACCTGACTCATACATTTTTTTAAACTATTTTTCAGAGTTTACAATAATTTAATGACGCCACCCATCATGTTACAAGAATATACACATCCGGTTTTGTCAAAGAAACGAGCATCATTGTAAGTAACATTTGATATTTCTTACAATTAAAATAATAAGATTGGTTATAGTAACACAATTTTTAAACATAATTTAAACATCAGTAGAATGAACACACCCAGTCTTCTTTGAACACATGTATGAACACAGATCATATTTTGATGGCAATACTTTCACAACGGTTTACTCAAATAATTTATAGAATGCAGGAAGTGACTACATTTAAAGGTTGCCGTCCTGGAACCGTTGGTCTAATTGGTTTGCACTCCTTTGCAGAATAAGACTGGGTAATACTGGAGGAACCGAATGGTTTAACTCAGAAGAAAGCAATTAACTGATTTGTTTGAAAACTGATAACGTCAAGATAGAGACAGCGAACATTAAATAACTATGGCATTAAAAAGGAAGCTTGACGGAGGAGCATGCTTACGGAAGGCGGGGAAATATTCTCAAATCGGTTGGTTAAAATTTGAAGGTACCAGAGATGTTAAACAGGGAGTGACCTGACAACTTCCGAATATGGGTATATGTAGCCAATGAACTAAACTGGAAAGGAGGATAATGTGTTAAACTGCACTTCATGTGACACAATGGCATTGCACGTATGTGTTTATCATACCCGCAGCATGTAATGCAGTAACATAAAATATAAGAACTTTGTCGTATTTTGTAGTACCTTGGTTGTAGTAAGAACTTGATAATGGTTGCGAAACCGAAAGGCCTCGTTCGAGCGAAAATTGTACATAGCAGAGAAGCAACAAAATACGACAAAGTTGTTATGAAGACTGCTAACACAGATAAAATAGCTGATAAAATATAAGCACGTAACTGGTAAGTACGTGCTCTAAAACAAGGAATATTATTTATTTTTATTCAATACAAGTTTGAGTTTATAATATTGGCGGTACCCATAATACAATAAAAGTATATTACAATATAGAATTCTTCTTCTTCTTCTTCTTCTTCTTCTTCATCTTCTTCTTCTTCTTCTTCTTCTTCTTCTTCTTCTTCTTCTTCTTCTTCTTCTTCTTCTTCTCCTTCTCCTTCTCCTTCTCCTTCTTCTCCTTCTTCTCCTTCTTCTCCTTCTTCTCCTCCTCCTCCTCCTCCTCCTCCTCCTCCTCCTCCTCCTTCTTCTTCTTATTCTTCTTCTTCTCCTCCTCCTCCTCCTGCGTGCAGTGGAATGGCACACGTCACCACATTCCTTGTTCGGTAGCAAAGGTGAACTGCTGATAGTACACATCTTAGTGACAATTGTCTAAAATTTTAGAACCCATTTGATGAATGGTTTAGATTTCACAGCTAACTAAGTAAATCGTCCTTAGGTGTGTTAGGCGATTTTTTGTCATTCTACAATGGAAAACTGAAGAACATGGATTAAATTTTGAGTAAACTGTGAAATAATCTGCTCTGTCCGGGTAAACGTGTTCAGAAAGCATCTGACGAGACTACTGTGTGTGAACAAGCGGTATACAAGCTTTAAAGACTGCCGTAAATGAGTTGAAGATTGTGGTTGTCAGATGAAGATTATGTTTTTGTGTTCCACAAAATTTCATCGCTAGGCACAGTGGTAAATAAGTAGTACCATTCGGACATTTTATGCCATTTGTATGAAGCTATTGGTAGAAAACAGCCAGGTAATGCGCTTGGTATTTATGAAAATTGCAGCCCGATAATGTTCTTAGACGCACGTTATTGCTTAAACATTTTGCCAGGCTAGGAAAACGAAAACGTCATAATGACGACACGGCAACTGCCGTATTCACCAGACGTATCCCAACGCGACATTTTCTCCGCTCAATAGTGATAATTTCCACGAAAGGATAGTGTTTTGCGACCGTTCAAGACGTAAAACGAAAATCGCTAAGCGAGCTCAAGGCTATCCCAAAAAGTGCATGATAGAAATATTTTAAAGACTGCAAGATTGGCTTAATCGTGTTACATTCGAATCAGACTACTGTACTTTGAAGGGGGGAGTATAAGAAGCGATGATGAATTAAGGCATACTTTTTAAAATAAATAAGAACTGCATAAACTTTTTGATCAAACCTGTGTTTGAGGAGTCCAATCATTCTGGTAACAATAACTTACAATGTTGAGAATTAATATTGTGACATTACAGGGCTTCAGTTAGTACATAGTCAAAGTAGGTAATAAAAGTTATATGTAATACAATATATGTCAATTATGATATGGCTTCACCGCTTTAAATTGAATTATATGTAAACATTTTATCCTTTAACGCATCATTTGTCTGATTCAGGAAATGATTTACATTTCATCTAATTAAATCTAATCGCAAATGATAGTACACGTCCATTTTTCAATTTTGTACTTATACAAAGTTTTGGACCAAATAACTGGAATCACACAAAATGTGTATATGTATTTATTTCCACATGTTGGCAATAGATTCTTATAACAAATTCCTTTCTTAATTCAGCTGTGTGTCTTTTGTAAATTCAGTACATGTCTCTCTATGTCTTAATATCTCTCTCTCTCTCTCTCTCTCTCTCTCTCTCTCTCTCTCTCTCTCTCTCTCTCTCTCTCTCTCTCTCTCTCTCTCTCTCACACACACACACACACACACACACACACACACACAATCTATTTATCTCCCTTCCTCGCTTCCTCGCTATCTGTCAATTTCTCTACCATTAAACAATGAAACAGTGATAAAAATTTCTTTGTAAGCCGATTTAAAATAGTAACTGATCGGCCACATTTTTGAGAATATTTGTAATTTTCTTCCAATATTTTCAAGCGAAGAGAAAAATTATTATACTTTTAATACATATTTCACTTATTACAAAAGTAAAAGTTAAAGTTATTTAATTTTATATTTTTGTTACCTCAGAACAAATAATAATAATATAATAACATATTTACGGAAATTAAACAGCTATTTTAAAAACGAGTTTAAAAAACATTTTTATAATTAAACAAATATAGTTAAAATTTTTCAGTCGTCAAAGAAACAAATAACGTAGGCTACTTGCATTAAACTTACGTTCTGTTCTATTATTTTACGTTCCATTCTAACTTGAAGAAATGATGAAAGTGTCTTAGAGAAAAGAAGAAGTTGAGTCGGAGCACACCATTAACTACAGCACTCCAGTTAATGGGCCGTTAAGTGCAGGGTACAAGGGGGCAGGTTAAAGTGAGGTTAGAGGGTTGAATCACATTACAAGATGGTCTGCTGTAACACGCCAACTACTTCAGCCCACACAACGTGTATTTTATGGTATGAAAACAATATAAAACATTACGTACTGTTAACAAGCGAACAATAAATGGAAGTCGAATTCTCGTTGTATGTTAAGTATTGCTATGATGTGATATAAACACAAGGGGTATAAATAATATGTACTAATTTATAAAAATAATTAGTTGTTTCGATATATAAGCTAAAATATATTCTTGTATAATTTTGTTTGACTCTAATATTAACTGAAATTTTACAAGGCTATGATAAAACATCGCATGGTTCACAATATAGTGGAACTTCACTAATTCGTCACCCACTAATTCGTCTCCCTCTGTAATTTGTCACCTACTCAAGCTTTTTTCTTTTTCTTTATTAACAAGCGAGTATCATATATGCTCTAACTACAGCCGGGGTAAACCAGAAACATGTTGATTGTGGCCGGGGTTCTAATAAAAGCCAGGAGAACGGATTGCGGAAGGTATTGTTTCAGAGAATGGGTATTTCGTACTTGTGTACACGGAACAATAAGTGTTGTGTTGAGTTGTTACAACGTAATAGGTTTCCGAAAATTCAATCGGATTGCTGATGCCTGGCAAAATATTCCGGGAAACGCTCTACAATCTGCCTGTAATAACTTACGGCCACTGAATTACAACTATCGGCTACAAAACTAGAAGGTCTTGACCCCACATGGGAATTGTTAGATACCTGTCAATCTCTACCAGAATTTAACAGTTTGAATGAAAACAACATCAAAAATTGTTGTGAAATAGACTTAGCAGATGTAAGCTACAAAATGTTTAGTGAAGATGTAATTGTTTACGTATCCACAGAACCTACAGAAGCTAATGATGAAGAAGATGATCAGCCAATAAAACCTGCAATCTCTCATAAGGAGGTCATTCAATCACTGATTAGAGCAATAAAGTGGTACGAAAGCCAAGATGAAGCAGAACCACCTAAAACAATTTCACTGCGCCAAATACATAATTTAGCCCTTGAAAAGTACCGTAGACAGAAAAAAACAAGAAAATTACAGATTTGTTTCACAATCATTAAACAATTTTGTTTTTCAATTACAGTGCTTCACTTGTTTGAGATTGAAAATTTCCAGCAATAAATATGTTCGAGCATAACATTAGTACTGTGCATTGCTAGTGTTGTAATAAAATATTTTGTATTGTCTTTAATGGTTTTGTTTCACACTGCCTCACTAATTCGTCACCCTTCGGTCCCGTAGGTAACGAATTAGCGAGGTTCTACTGTACCGATATGCCTAAGCTTTCGCACATATTACCTGCAGGCTTGAAGCCACTCGATTAAGCCGTTCCAACTCATTTATCTTCATGTGGAATTAGTAGGTTACTCCACATCCACTCTCTCTTTTGGCCTTCTTTTATGACGCCTCATCAATTATAGTCTCTAATTTCATATTATCTTTTGTTTCCACCCTATCATACTTGGGATAAAAGTTTCCCCAACATGGGATATAAAATTTTCATTTATATGCCCATATGGTCTCACTTTTTATGTATTAATCGTGTGAGGTACATACTGAACTTTCCATTTGATATTTTAGTTAACTTATAACTGGGTAATTTTTGGCCCAATTATTCAAGTATCTCATTTAAGTAGGGCCCTATAACCTCCTAATCACTTTTTATCAAGTAAATTTATTTATCTTACTAGCTGTTACCCGCGGCTTTGCACGGGAATATTTGACTTTTAATAAGTATTTTTATATAATTTTTATTGTCTATGTCTATATCGCGTTCTGTCAGCTCATATAACAATTTTGTACTCATTAGTCAAATTCTCTCCAAAGCTGTTTTCAAAACTTGTACTATTTTAAATTGTACTAAATTATTATGTTGGTGCAACAGCCTTTGGAGATTTAAAAGTACCCGTTTATAAAGCCTTTGGAGAGGTTTATAAAGTACTGTACCTGTTAAATAAAAAACGCTAAATTCTTTATTTCGAAGCGTTACTGTGTTAGAAGCATTGTATAACACATTAAACGTTATGTTTTCCTCAACCATGGCTTTTATTTGTTTCAGCAGTATACTAAAAACCAAAAACCGTTGTCACCTAACCTCACAAATAAAAACAACACGTATTTTTGCTTTGCATTAAGTAATAGGACAATTTACAATTAGTACACTTCTTCTTTTCCACATCGTAATATATCGATACAATCGCATATTATATAAAACATCAAAAATGTACTGCAGGAATGGATAAATGTACAGTTCCGATGCTGCTAAATAGCTTTTGTTTATTTACTTGTTACTATGGTAATTAATCCTGGTCTCCATGGTGTTGTTGACATCTTTAGTAGTAGTATTTATTATATTTCATTATTTATTCATTGCATCATCAGAAATACGTATAAATATAAATTTTTTAATTTTTTAGGACATTTACAAAATATATAGACGTATCTGTATACAAAATTACTAAATATATCGATACAATCGCATACTAAAAACATTAAAAACTGCAGGAACGGATAAAGGTACCAGTTCCGATGCCGCTAAATATTGTTTGTTTATTTACTAGTTAGAATGGTAATTAATTCTGGTCTCCATGGTCATGTTGACATCTTTATACGCGTAAAAAAAGGCATAATTAAAAGGGCCTAAATCGTGCGTACGGGGCAAAATATCAAATTCCAAGTTAGACAGTATTGTCGCCTTGTGTCAAAGATTACATGTGCAAAATTTGGTGGCAATCGGTGTAACGGTGTGGATTTGTATTCAGTACCCATAAATACTCAGACTTTGAGTTTTATATATATATAGAGATTAGACATACTCTCACTGCTTTTTTCCTTAAATTTTAATGTTTTATATCACTTAACGTTTTGCTTTACATTAGTTCTTAACTAGTATTGTGTGATAATGTTATGTGTATGACTTTAAGCATAACTTAAATATTGTGATAAGTATTGTGAGAAGCATTTAACCTAGCGAAATGTAAAATATTGCATATAAGATGCAAATTATAACAATGAGGAATGTGTGTCTTTTGTTGGGTGTTACCACGGATACTAGAATACACGGTAGGGGTCACGCGCAGGTGGACTGTGAGCGGTGACGTCACCGCGTACCCACTCGCCTCGCCACACCGCATAGAATCTTATAGGCACACCGCGCGCACATGTTTAACTCATTCACGTTTGTGAATATAATCGAGATTTTTCATGTTTTAGTGTATTATTATTGTTACTAAGTAATTTATTAGTTAAATAAACAAATATATTTTTTCTATGGTCGGTGAAATGCTAGTATAAATCCTCCGAAGGACGTCAACATCTTTCACCATCTCGGAGGGCACTACTTTTTTTTTCTGGGGGAAGAGGCTCGCTCAGGCTTAGACCACATAGACCTGTGGTACGGAGAAACCCCCAATAATGTCATTTTAAACTCTTTAAAACAGTAAATTTTAATTTACCTTTACAAATTGTACATATCAATTATATTTATATACATAATATAAATCAACTTTTCTACTTTCACACCAAAGCCTTTAACTGTATTAGGCTAACGTGTTTCCTTTTCTTTATTCTGGAAAGTTATGTTGCAACTTTTTTCATTTTCTTCACTATTTGTCTTTGTTCGCCCTCAGTTCGCTTATTACCTTTGCATTTTCTTTTCTTGTTGATAGCTTTCATTCTGATGAAAGTGCGGGTCCTTACAAAACACATCACAGCAAAGTCCTCTATTCCTGGATATTTCGCGTTTATAACGTCCTTTAATCTTACAAAAACTTTTGGGTTACCATCAATGGAATTGCCGTGGAATCGTTGAAATTCTCTTTCCGTTTTCAAAGCGAATTCCATGAACCGTTCAGTTGGCTTCATTAAAGATCCTCTTGAAATTGTTTGAAGCCAGTTCTTTCCTGAAAAATTTACGTGTTCAGTTGTGTTACCATACAAATGTGCTAATTTGGGGTGTTTACGTTTAACTCTATAAGCAACATATCCTGCAATCATCTCTAACAACTCAACATTTTACTTCAAATCTGGAACATTTTCCTCTTCGTATTCGGTGCAATTCTCAAAAATGTCGCCCACTTCTGAAATGATTTCTTCAACCTCCTTGTTCTCGCACTCGCTGTCTAAGCTTTCCTGTAGACATGAAGTGTCTTGCTTCTTAGAAAGTGACGGTTCTACAGTCGTATCTTCAGTTTCCGACAAAGTATTAGCACTTAAAATATCAATTTCTTTCTCATTCTTGCATGTGCCACCTGATATGAGTTCCCTCGCATTACGGCTCAAAATCAAAGACTTGATTCTTTCGGAGACGGTGGTAGGCAAAGGGTGATCGTAGAATCTCCCCAATCCTCTTACTTTAGAAAAGTAACTCTCAAGTATATCATGATTGCATCTTGATGACATGAAGTTCGTGTAGCCTTCCAATGTTAACTCCTTAAACAAAGAGCGTAGACTGTTTATAGACATTAAAAACCCCTTCTGAAAAGGGAGCAAATCATCAGTAGGTTTCTTTTCTTCTTTTTGGATTTACTCTTTTCTTTCTTCTCATTTCCTTTTGGTATGTGTTTTATTACTCTCATTGTGAGAATGGGGCCATACAGCTTGTCTAACGCGCCATCTTGTTCTGGTAAACAATTTCCGTATGCACTTTTTAATTTATATCCACCAACAGGAGCTCTGGAGGTCAGCACATCAAATCCATTGTTTATGACCTTTACAGCCTCACCAACATAACTGAACTCAAGAAGGTTATGACAGATGGCTTGTCCCACAGTGAGAGAAAACAGCTCAGCTGCTTTCCTTACATTTTGCCTTTCCGTACCAGCAACAAGCAAATGGTTCATGGTTAGTTTATGAGCGTATTGTAAATCTACGCCGGTGTCTTGAAGTTAAACTAACTTAATGAACGCTTCTTTTGTGAGCAAACTACAAGATTTAAGTCGATAACCATCGTCAAGCAGATGATTCCTTAACAGTTTTAAGGCATGAGGCACATCACAAAAAACCCATAATTTTCTGTTTTGATTTGATGGATTTTCGAATCCTGAGTCATCAAATGTAACCTTTAGATTCCCTATAAGTTTTCTGTTTGATGGCCCCATATCACACACAATTGCTCTCACTTTAAATTCAACATTTTCTATGACTTTAATCATTTCAGTCAACAAGTCCTTAGAAACGGCCGTGTCAAAGTTATAATAAATGGGCTGCATCCATTTTCCTACTAAACTTCTGATGACCGCAACTTGAGCATTGTTGTGGGGTCCTCTGATAATCTCCTCTACCTGGTCAAAACATAAGTCACTGTTAACTTTCATTTCATCAAAGCTAAGAATTACGTCTTTTTCAAATGTAGTTAGTAGCTTTGATTGGGTTTTCATGACAGTAAGGCTTAAATCAATAAAATCTGGTGGAACGCTAAACAGCCTGAGTCTTCTTTTAATAGTGACTTCACTAGGAAGAGGATATTTCAATACATCCCTGACAAAAGATAACGCTTTATAAGATATACAACGTAAAGTCGCAGCCTTTGCAATATCTTCAGATGACCAATTAGTGCACCGTCCTTTCATAACCACTTGTTGACAGTCAGAAAAAGAACCCTCAACCACTTTTAGCGAATGTTTTGTTTTAAGTAACTCATCATTACACCGAGAGAGACAATCCTGTAAATTTGTATTCTTTTGCCTAAGTTCTTTTATTTCTTTCTCCATAATTTCTAATTTTTGACATAAGCCCACAGTGTCGCATTTACAGCATTGTTTCTTTTCATAGTTGATGTTTTCTCTACTAGTAGTTTCTTCATTAGTTGGTAATATATTTACCTGTAAAATCTCTTCTACTTCTTTACGGTAACTTCGTTTTTGTGCCCGAATTTCTCTCTCATTATTAGGCTCATTACTACCCCGTAAATCAACACTGGAGGATTGGAGATGTAAAGTTGGAACAGCATCAGGCTTCAACTTGCGTTTCGGAGGAAGATTCAACAGTTCACTTTTCAAATCCCTTTCATAATCAGAATCAGCAAAATGTATTGAGCACACACGAGCATTATCAACTGAAAAGGAATCGGCACGTTTACAAGCATTTATCCATTTTTGTTTCGTCTCATTGTTCTTAGGAAATGTATGAAAATTAATTCCTAGCTTACTTCCTTGTCTGCCGTGGTTAGTACAACTCGCGATCGCACAACAAACCATTATTTTTCACTCAAAACAACTTCAAACTTACTCTCAAAAGCCCCTCAATACACTGATAACTGCAGCGTAACTCTGCACTTAATCGTCAATCACCGATAAGAATTTACACTCACGTAAACAACGTTGTATTCACTCATAAACGCAGTAACAACACAATAGGTTATGGCAGTGGAGCGGTGGCTGGGTTCGCGGTGACGTCAGCGGCGCGGCTTGCTACTGCGCACACACCCCGTGACCCCTACCGTGTATTCTAGTATCCGTGGGTGTTACACTCCGCGCACTTATACTTACTAATTGCCTGTTTCTCTTCGAAGATGTAGTCCTGCAAACACAACTTATGCTAATATGTATGTGTGTGGGCGCCACTTGGATATTTAGTCCAAGAAATTAATTATTATTTAAAATTGATTTTTAAATTATTAAATTAGTTATAGAAAAAATGTAAACAAGACAATTTTAGTTGCAAATAACATAAGTTTAATGACTTTTCTTTCATAAAAATCGTCTGAAGGACCAACAGTAAAATTATGCAAAGTTGCAGAGTTACAAAAATTATTGACAAGATTTTATTAATTGTCGGCTAATAAAAATTTTATTACTCAGTTGAATTGCATGAATTTAATCTTTGAAAAAACTTTATACTCAGGACGTGACTCCTTTGAACTATCAAGACAAATCAGTGGGATGCTTTACAAAATTTGTGTGAATTGAAGGTGTTTGACATATGTAGTACAATTGTGTGACAAAGATACCAGGTAAAAGGATTTTAATTTTGGACAACTCACGTTCCGGTGGGTAAGTATTTCCTTCACTGGATACTGTTCTTGGGGACGACTCCAATCTTGCGCCTCTTCGTAGTTACGTTTCCTCACTCACTTGTAACTATTTAAAAGTCAAATTACGATTTGTTAACTCCGCACAGTTTAAATAAAAATGTACTGTTTCTATGCTTTAAATTGCCGGCGAAAAAACAGCTGACTGCGTGACCTCGCTATACTGCTGTCTCAGCGCTAGTTACGACTCAATGTAGGCGTTAGTAATTTGTTTGGGGGTTTTTGTCAAAGTCTGTTTATGTCGCTAATACCAGCAAATTTGATTTTTCTCTATTAAAATCGGTCCTTTTCAGGGCCGCTGGATATTTGGCTGTGTAGTTCTATCAGAATTGGCGTGCTGTTGCTCTATTCAAGAAGCACGTTAGCGATTTACCGATATACTCCTTTTTAGGTTAACTAAGTCTTTCGTCTGGTACGGGGAAAAGCTTTTTTGAGTTTTCGGGTCGGATTCCTCTTCTTCGAGTTCGCCTTGGATTAGATGTTCGGATTCGTATGTGAAGTGTCTCTCGTGGTTTCAAAGCATAAAGTGTCTCTTGTGTCGATTTTGGTCTCGCTTATATACTCTCTGTAAGGTGCACTGTTTTAATTTTTATTCATGACTTCCGGTATTTTTTAGTAACATTTTCCTCCGGAACGTTCGAGAATATGCAAATAGAACATCATGGAACAAATTCGACTTCCGTAGAAGCTTTAGAACAAAAACTTCTTGTTCTTCATACTAATGGATATTACTAAAATTATTCTGGTATTTGTCAAACAATTTTACAGAACAACTTACAATCTGCATGTCATTATTATTTTTAGATTCTCTGCTTTCAACTGATTAAAATGATACCATTCATGATTGGTTTTAAATAAATTAAATCTAATAAATTAACATAAAATACATATCCTTACCTCATACTGTTTATACAAAATTCAAGTTTTCTTATTAATAAAATGTTATTAAGTTCCTCGGCTCTTACTATAACATTAACACATAATATAATTAGCTTTACATAACAAAACAAACAAATATTAAAGCACATAACATATAAATAATTTCATTTTTCTGTAGGCATAACATATGGCCTAGTTTCTTGTCACTGTTATTTATAGTAATTTGTCTTTTCTGGTATTATTTCTAGGATTTTTTGGGTATTTACTTAGAGTTTGTTATATTGTTTATCTTTGGGAATACCTGGTTTTTCCTAATACATTTTAATTTTATTGTAATCTCAATTAGCATCTCACTTTCTTTGTACAGATGAGCTATTTCATGTGTGTGACAAATTTCACTTTTATATTTAAAAATTCTCTATGAATTAAGCTTGTCTTCAATTGAGCAAGTATTTTTCCATTGTACATTATAGAATTGTATCTTTTTTCTATATTCCTTCTAATATTAAACAATTAGTTTGTGAAATATGACTAATTTTGTGACTGTTTTTTGATCTCAGCCTAATACTGTCTATGTAACTAGTTTCATTACTTGACTGTTAAAGTGTTTTAGGTGGTCATATTTATAGGTATAGTTACTTTATATTGTGGTTCAACTTTAAAATACAAGTTTGTTGCATTTTGATAACTTTAAAGTCATAAATTTTACAATTTTACATGTTCACTACATGTTTTCAGTTTAACACGGTTTTTGATTATTTTCATTGACTTCTAATCAATTTACAGCTTTCTCTATTTAAAGTATTTTGTTTGTCTTTGTCTAATTGACATTCACATCTAGTTCCTTTCTTAATTTTATAATAATTAATTTTCACATACATCTGAGTGATTGGTCTCAACTCTAAAACTTTGATTTTCTGTTACAAATTTACATATTTTTTTTTAAATTTTAATTTACATCCTATTTAATGATGTGTTTAAATCATTTGATATGTCTATTTTATATGTATTATAAAGTATTGGAATAGATCTTGTCTATTATTTCACAATAAATTGGTTTTTATGCTCTATTCAGAGTTACATTTCTAACATTTCATGACCTCATTTTGGTCATTTCTGAGATTATTTGTTTCTCTTATTATACAATATCAGTTTTATTCTGTTCTTCACTTAAACAATATATGGTGTTTGAGTCTTGGTCAAAGTCTTCGTCGTTTTTACATATTATTGATATTATTTATTGGACAATATTAATAAATTTTTTGGATTACTTGGGTTCGATACTGTTCATTTCACCTTCCTCTTATGATAACTTACTTTTGCAATTAATTTTCTTTATGGATCGTTTTGTGACGTTACAAAATACATGTATTTTTTCTGCAAAATATAAAGCTTACGTTAATACAGGTTTCAAGAAACGTATTCACACTACTATTTAGGAACGAAAATGTCTCACAGTTTTAGAGAAACATAAAAAA
Organism: Magicicada septendecula; assembly: GCA_034769895.1. Taxonomy (NCBI): domain Eukaryota; kingdom Metazoa; phylum Arthropoda; class Insecta; order Hemiptera; family Cicadidae; genus Magicicada; species Magicicada septendecula. The sequence continues at coordinate 86,844,984 of CM068375.1, read as the reverse complement.
ATTCGAAAGCCAGTAAACTAAGATATTTAAGACGAGCAGCTAAAAGAATTTAAAGAGTTTAGATAAAGAATATGACCTCATAAATTTGTTCCTGAAAGAATTAGTTTATGAGATAGTATAGAAAAGAGAAATTTAATGGCTTTGTCCTGTAAGACGGAATAGATGAAAGAAGCATCTTGGAAGCGCGGTCAGACGGAGGGAGAGCAGGACGAAGTCCCAACCTTGGAATGAATCAACTATATTGAAAAGCAGGCTAATAAAAATGGTTAGTTTTTGTGTAGCTGAATATAATAGCATGCATGTAGTTCAAGAAACAAAAATAATCTAATATAATTTTATAAATACTGCATTTGGAATCATAAACTTTTTTCTCTATTTCATAATACTTTAAAATTTAAAAAAATTAATAAAAAGTAGTTTTTTACATTTTACAAAAAATATTTTAATTTGTATTGTTAATAATGAAAATATTGTAACGAGAACCCTATTGAACAGCCGACAACCGAGCACTATCCGAAACTCCGCTAGTCGATCAGGTGTAGCCTCAGTCAAGGCCGCACGTAAGTACGTTCCAGAGTGATCAAGAACACTTGAGGTACGCATTAAGCTGGCGTGCAGTAAGGCTGGTAAGTTATTTTGGTATTCTGGGAGACTTATAAAAGCAAGAGCGTCTGGCTTAGTCAGATTACGTTGAGCGATTTCTTTAGAGCGGGTCGAGTGGTTGTCGAAGTAATTACTATTTTATATTTAGTGCGAGACTATATTACTTGGCATCATTATTGCGTGTGTACAAATTTAACTGGAAATGCTGTACGCAGCACCTCTGGTAGTAGCGTTCTCTCTCGTGACTTTCCAACAGAGTGCACATTCTTTGTATGGTTTTTATTTGTGAATTGAGTCTACCCTGTGATACTCCCTGACTGAAATGGTACGCTAGTTTCGTGACTAAACATTCCTCTGGGATGGCCGGCTCCAGATTTCTGGCCAAGCAGATCTTACCTAAAAAGTAAGTAGTCATGGATTGTCTGCCATTCAGGTCATATTTGCCGTTGGTGATGTCGTCCCTAATAATGTTTTGGGTAGAGTCAGACCAATATTTTAATTTGAATGCTACCTTGAACGCAGCATAGTTCTCCACTTCATGCCGGGTCGCTGTCCACCAGTTGTCAAACGTATTACGAAATGCTTCATCTAACATTCCCTTTATAACGGACCATCGATTTTCTCTGTTTCTACTTATTATTTCCTCCACCCTCTCTAAAAATTCAAGTGGATTCTTCACGTAGGCACGGAAATCTATCTGTTCCCTACCGTCCAGGTGTGTCAGTCCAGATAAAACACTTGGGAATGTTCGCAGGCGGTTCATTTCATCTCGAATGTCGTTGAACTCCCTTTGTTGGCGCTCTGTCCATTGGTCTCGGTCACTGGTTACCTGGTGTTTGACTGCATCCACTCTGACTGAAATTTCCTCGCATCTCTCACCCAGTGTGGTCTGTGCGGTCATCATTTCTGTTTGTTTGCGTTCCACGACTCCCATCTGGTTGTGGTGGATTTTCTCCATACTGTCTATCCGGTGGTTGACATCTGTTTCCGTTTGCATTATTTTTTGTTTATTATTTTCTCCTTCTCTCCGTGTGACTGACATTTCTTCATGGATCTCAGTTGTTAAGATGGCAATCCTCTCCTCCGTTGCTTCTAAGTTCTCTTCTAACTTTTTGTCAACTATTTCGATTGTATTTTTGGCAATTTCTTCCGCTCTGTCATTATTGTTGGCCATTTGTTGCCACATTTTCTCGTTATCGTTCTTCATTAACTCGATATCTCGATTAATTTTCTCATTGATTTCGTCAATCTTCTTGTTGGTCTCGTCAATTTTAATTCCCAACTCGGCAGACAAATTTTCCTTCATTATTTCCATCTTCTTTTCCAATAGCTCCTCAGTCTTTTTCTGTCCGTCTTCCATCCTCCTATTGGTTACATTTATTTTGTTATTTAAATCCTCCTTCAACTATTCCATATTCTTCTGGCTCTCCTTCTGGCCTTCTTCTATTTTCTGGTTAATGGATTGACTGGTTTCATTTATTTTACTACTCAGGTCCTCCTTCAGATATTCTATATTCTTCCTATTTTCTTCCTTTGTGGATTGATTGTCCTCCTTAGATGATTTCCGACTCTCTTCTATTTTCTTGTTGGTCTCCTTCAGAACTTCTTCCATTGTCGCCCTCAATATTTCCATGAAGTTCATTCCTTCTGGTAGCATCAGCTTCGCAGGTTGGCTTATTTCAGGTTGGACTTCCTGCGGTATGACTTCCGGTTCATCTTCCGGTTGCTGAACCTCCTCCGCCGGTTCAGATTGCCTATCTTCAACTTCTAACAATATCTCTTCGACATCTTCTGCTGATGTCACTTCTTTTTCTTCTAATCTGGCCTCCCTCTCTGCCTCTGCTGCTCGTTTTTTCGAAGTCGACCTCCTGTACATCTTGTTACCTTGGTAATGCACTTGCTGTCTTTTCGTCGAATTAGGTTAGGAAATTATTTGTTTAATTACCTAAATTGTTAAGCGTTTTCTTCCTAATTCGCGCTCAGACGTTGGGCGCCACGTTGTAACGTGTTACAACGTAGATAATCCGATTTTGATTTAAATTAAACTGTGATTTGATAAAGTAGAGTTGATGTAGATTGATATGTGTAGATATACTCTAGTCGAGTATAAGTTAAATGGAATTATTATTAGTATGATTGTGATTATTAATAGAGTTGGTGTGGGTGTTCACGTTTAATTCTTTTAGTTTAAAAGAGTATTTAGCACTTCACTGTCAACCTCCCCACTTACCATATGTGGATGTTTTCAAAGTTCTTGTTGGTGACTTCTTCTGCTGCAAAAAACACTTGATACATATGTATGGATATTCTATTTGCATATCCTAAATAATGCACATGCACAATAAAGTAAAATAATAGTGTAACTGTAATTTTAATGGTATTGAACATTCAAATCCTACCGCCACCTTCTGATAGAACTGATCGTAAAAATTAAACTATTAAAAAAAAAATCGAAAACTCTGTTCCACTGGTAAATAAATTGGGATTTATTAACAATTATAAAATGCCATGAACTCCTTTAAAAAACAATCAATTAATAATGTCTTTACAAAACAATAATTACTATAAACAATTCTTGAGCTCTTTATACCTCAAGGCTGGTAACACTGGGGTCTGGTACAATAGTTTTAGTTAACGAGGTTATGTCCTCTTTATGCAGTTATATTACCAAATTCGTGTGTTCTTGGAAGATGCATGATACCAGATACAAGATGTTATCTTATCTAACGATATTTAATAATGAATTACTACAAAAACAAACAAAGATTTAAAATTATAACAGTCGGTACCATAAACCGATATATATCGTACTATCGTACGGTGAGTAGAATGTACACAGCAGTTGTGTTGACAACACGTGCTTTGTGCTGCACTGTTAAAAATACTATTGTTATTTATTCGTTAGTTATTAAAATCATTTATTGGCAAGAGAAAAAATCTAGAATAAAAAAACTCTTGTGATAGCTTTCATTGGATTGAAATTATTTGAGAACAGAATCATTACTTGGTGACAAAGTTATCATTGGTATTTCTAGGTTAGTTACTTGACAAAAGTAAGTAATTATTTTGAATAAATGGATTATTCATTAAATTCTTAATAATATAAACACATACATTTTATTCATATGTCATCTGATGTATAATTATCAGTTGTTTAGAATATTTTCGCAATAAACTAGTTATTCGTCAATTCAAACAAATTTAGTCAAATGAGCGACTATTCATTACACTTGTATGTTCGATATTTAAATTAATACCGATTTTTTCAATCACGATAAAATCGTAAAATATTTATTTTTTAAATTAATAATTGCGATATAATTCATTTATTCGATTGTGATAATTTTCATCATGGGTTATGCACTTCGGTACTTTTGACTAGTGCAGTCCCAAAACAATATCTCTTCGTTTACTAACGAAAAATTATTATTTCAATTCAATTCGTTAAATAATTAAAATAGAGTACTCCCTGTTTTTTATAAAACACAAAACACGACCTTTATTATACACTGGTCGGTTTATTATTTTAATTCACTTAAAGCACTGGACACTCGTTATTATTCTGTGGTGTACAGGGTAATGTATGTAGCGTTACTTGTGTAGGTGATGCGCACATTTTAAATAAAGTCTTGACACTTTTCTTCATCAACTTTGCTCGTTGAATGATGCGGAACGACTGAATGTTTCATCAAAGCGTCTCCTTCTCGTCTGGTTATTTTAAGCCATTTGATTGGTTTATAGTGTCAAACTCTCTATCCCCAAAACACTTTAGTTAAATAAAACTTTTAATTTTTTACAAATTTTCGTCTGGGTTGGAGCTACGGGTGACGTAAGCGTCGATATACAAAATGACTGAAATGTTTATAAGTGTCATAACTTCTTTATTAATTATCGTATCGTTGAATGGTTAGTGGCATTAGATTGCGGACACTTGCGGCTTTAATTTAAGTCTAAACAAGGATTAAATCCGTTCATTATTAACTCACTAAGCCATTTCACAAACTCATATGGTGATTCTTAATATAAATAAGTTTATTTCACCATATTTTGCTCCAATTACACTATAACACTCATTATTAAACGTCTCGAGTCCATTTCTCTTTCGTTTTAATACAGGAAATAGTTGTAATTACCATTTAAACACTATTTGGTAATGGCGTCCTCAAACGACCATATTCGATTGTTTATAATTGCATGTAACGCTATTATTTCTTACCTAATTACATTTGTTTGGCATTTAATAATAATATATACATTTATTTACATTTTTTCACATTTTATTTTATGGAAAATGTTATTTTTCATATACTAATAGTCTTATCAAAAAAAACCTTCTGTTCTCATTTCTTGAATTTGTCACTTTTTCAATTATTTTACCACATAAGGTATATAATGTTATAAATTAAAATAGTGTACAATTATAGTACCTTGTTTATTTAATGTATTTATCAGTCTTTCGTCATCTGAAAGCTTTCCAATTCTTAGTATTGTGTTTGTTTACATCAGGTTTTGCAATGATAGTCAGTTAGTTTCTAATAATTCAACTACTAAATTACTACTATTACATTTGAGATGTGTTCTCATAGTAGTATCAGACATTTCTCTAACTACTGATAACATTTTTAGTAATCTTTTAACAAGTTTTGATAGTGCATTTTGCTTAACTATCTTGTCACATAGTGTCTGTTTACATCTGGTTCTACAATTATGGTCAGTTAGTTTCTAATAATTTAATTATAAAACTACTATTATTATAATTGTGATATGTTCTCATAGTAGTATCAGATATCTCTCTAACTACTGGTAACGTTTTTAGTCATCTTTTAATAAGTTTTGATAGTGTATTTTGATTAACTAACTTGTCACATTGGGTTTCTGTTCTTTTGGCCATATGCTATCATATTTAATTTGATTTATTTGCTGTGTATTTCAGTACAAATGTTATTTATTAGTTTGCATTACTATTCATAATTAGTCTTTGATTGAAACAATTGTTGATAGTTGCTTGGTTTAATTAATATATATAATATTATGTTATGTTGTAAGAAGGTGCACTTCCTATGAGGTTATGTATCAGTTATCTGGTAACAATGTGCAACATATTCTTATGCAGTATTTGACTCTACTATTATCATTTCATTATGGTATTCTATTACAATGGTTTAATTATTAAGGAATACACATGTTTACACTATTTTTCTAAACAATAACACAAGTATTCTTAATCTAATAGTATTACATTTCTTGTTGTGTTGTACCTATTTTTGTGGTACATTGATTGTTTGATACCTAACAAACTAGCTTATTTGTTACTATTTGTTCTGGACTTTATTTATACTTTATTCTGTCTTGCTGTGGCATTCAGTTATATTTCATTTTAAGGTTTACTAAGCTCTTATTATCAGTTCCTATGAACAATTATTTTATTGTTCTATCTCACATTTCTCTTGGTGGTCTTATGATTATCTATTTTGGGTTACAATCTTGATTCAAACTGCATTTGAACTAGTTAATCTTGGATTCTACCACTTACACTGGTAACTCATTTTCCTCTGTTATAAACATTCTCACTTGTATTGTCTGTGGGGTTTATTTGAGGTAAAAATGGTTAACTTGTTACAGGTTGTCACACTTACATTAAGTTTTCACTGTTATTGTTTGTGATTGCTTAATTATGCTAAACACTGGTTTCTTTATAGTTGATCTTCGAATAATCGTTACACTTCTTCCGGTCATTAGTATAGTTCCTTGTATACTTGGTGAATGGTGATTTCTTGTATTGTCCATACATTATCTTCATTCTTCATGTTATGTTTCCTTTGTCCTTTTTCTTCCTTTCTTCTTCTGTTTAATTGTTGTTCACTATCGGTGCTCTCCTGGGTTGTACATTGCTTGTGATAGTCAATGTTCACTTATTCTTGTCATCTTCTTCAATATTTCCATTTGTGGTAGTCATTGTTCCATAGTATTTATACTAATAAATAAATTGGTTGTTTTACCATCATTGTGGTTGTTCTTGAGTTGTCTCCTCTTCATTTTAATAGTTATGATTTTTTTTGTTTCCCCTCACTGGTTGGACTCTGTTGTCTTCTCTTCATGTTAATGGTTATGATTTTTCGTTGTTTCCCCTCACTGTTTGGACTCTGTTGTCTTCTCTTCATTTTAATGGTTATGATTTTTCGTTGTTTCCCCTCACTGTTTGGAATCTATTGGGCCTGGTTTCTAACATTTTATATTGGCTCGTTGTTATTTTCTCTCTCCTTTGTACTCGATGATGCTATATTACTCTTCCTTCTTCTTTGTTGGATTTTTTCAATAATATATCTCTGTAGATACACACTTTGTCTACATTATTTTATGTACTTTGAAATATTTTCATGATCTCCCGTCTCTTGACGTAATAATTAGTTACTCTATGTAACTGCCAAATTTGGTACGTTACAATATTCAGATAAAATATATTGAATAGATTTATTACGTGTCGCGAATATAGTACAAAGTTTACAGTAGACTCCAACAACAGTTGTTGTTTTGACTGCCGAAGTCGACTGTTTAAATGAAGGAGTAATACCGTTAACTGAAATTAACAATGTACGGGTTTTTAGGTGATAACATATTATAAAATCCATACACAAAAAACGTAGCAAAAAAAGATTTTGATTAGTTTTTTTTCCAAACTGAAACAACATTTACTGATGATACTACAATTCTGACAGTGGGTGACGAGGTTGAAGCAGCTGCAAAAGATCCGGAGCTCTGTCGCAGAATTATGTGCAAGGACTAAGCGATGGGGAATCAAAACCTAATGAATCCCAATCAGTTTATATCAACCTCACCAACAGAAAAGTAGATCCAGTAAGGGTTTATATTAATGGGCTGGAAGTGTAATATCGTAGCAAAGCAAAGTATCTGCAAAGTATGTAGGTATGATGCTAGATACAAAGCTTAAATGGAAAGAGAAAAAAAAGAAAGAGGTGCTCAACCTAAAATACAGAAAAACATACTGGCTGCTAGGGAGGAACTCGCAACTAACTGTTGAAAACAAACTGCTGTTGTACAAACAAGTTCTGAAGCCTGTGTGGACTTACGGAATTCAGCTGTGGGGCTGTACAAAGAAAACAAACTTAGAAAAGATACAAACTTTTCAGAACAAAGTGCTCAGAAGAATAGTGAATGCCCCTTGGTACACAAGGAACGATAACCTACATAGAGACCTTAATGTAGAATATGTCAATGAAATAATAACTAAATCTTTTCAATATTAATACATCGTTGGATGATTATCTTATCCGTTAACGGATACATAATCTCCACGATTGTTTTATCGTTGGAGACTGATTTATCCGTTAAAAGTAAATTTCTTTGGCTGAATTTTTGTAATCTGATTGGTTCTCCGGGATAACCCCTACTCATGATTTTCTACAGATGACAAATGGTTTTGTCTAATGAAGCTTCCAAACAAGACAATTGTTGTTCAAAAACCTGAATATTTTTACAATCAAATTTATGGTCATAAAACATCCACATTCCACTAAAACTGTCCTATCCTCAGACTGACTATGGTAAATTACAGACAACTGATAAGACTTATTGCCATACAGCATTTGTGCAGACAGAGATATTCAGAGGGAAACACAAATTAATATCCTATAAGGAAAAGTCAGAGAAGAAGACAGGGAAGAGAAAGATTTCAAAAACGTGAATAAAATCGTCTCCCATTCTTGTATTAAAATTGTGCATAAGCGTATCAGTCTACACACGACGCGCGCGCGCGCCAGAGCAGACGGTCTGTCGTCACAGGCAATTTATTACTCCCGTCGGCGACGGTCACAAGGGAAATTTGTACCGCCACAACGGACTTTGTCTGGAAATGCCTGAATTGTTTTGTTGACAGACTGTTTTATTGTTGCGAAAGCACAATTGTTATGAACAAGTGTTGCTTATGATTCGATGCAATTCATGGCACCGTGTTGAAAATATAAAGTCAGTCGGTACGTAATCAGGCAAGACAGTACGATACTATATCGTACTACAGTTCTAATAGAATCAAGACCTGTTGATATTTCTTAAATAATAATCCACAATGTTTTACAATGCACTCGGCATTTTACTGTTTTTTATATTGTGCGGTGCTCATAAGATTAGTGAACGTTTATGATCTCCTGTAGAATACTGGTTTAGTTTTCAGATGACTTAATTTACTTGAGTGAAAAACGCAAAGGTGATGATAGCAAAATGCCTTCGTGTCAAAGAAATGTTGCAGTCACAGAAACAAAGCTCTCTTTAACTGCGATTCTTAAAATTGTTATTACTCGATAGCGCAATATACTCATTACAAATTATAAGATTTCGGACATTGGCCATCGGAAGTTAAAATGAATAAACATGACGTTTCTATTTCTATGGAATCAGAGGTCGTCTTCAGGCAAACAATAATTTAATACAAAGAAAAATCTATCACTAACAAATAGATATCGCCAAAAGTCTAAACCTTAGTTATACAAATATAGTGCTATATTAATAATAATAATGATAATAACAATAATAATAATAATAATAATATCAACAATAATAATAATAATAATAAACAGTACTCACCATTCCATCAAAGAAAGATGGATGTTCCTCACGGGAGGAATCTTTCTTTGATGGAATGGTGAGTACTGTTTATTATTATTGTATTATTATTATTATTATTTTAGCACTATATCTGTATAACTAAGGTTTGGACTTTTGACGATATCTATTTGTTAGAGATAGATTTTTCTTTGTATTAATTTAGTTTTTGCCTGAAGACGACCTCTGATTCCATAGAGGTCGAAATGTCGTGTTTATTAATCTCTTTAAACTGATAATGAACGAAAGCTCTAACAAAGTTCCGGTGTGAAAGCGCCGTTATTAACAAAATTACGATTACTGACAAGATTTTATTTCTGTCTCTAATAACGAAGGTTATCCTAAGCACCTAACGTCGTGCAGATATTGCAGGCATGTTTAATCTAATTTTTATGAACGGTATCTCGGGTAAAGTACTTCATCAATAGTATTTATCAATGTAACTAAAATGTACTCCGTACGAATTTTCATTAATTCTAATTTAATGTAGTATAGACTACTAATTGATTCACATATTCGACTTAACGATTATAGGTTACGTGCTGTTAATAAATTTATAAAAGTTATAGGTTTATTCAATTTTTAAAAATGTGATCACTCTTATTTAGAGTGAGCATTCCGAAGTTATGGGACATGCTTGAAAATAAAGGTATACCACAAAACCTAGTTCAAGCCATAAAGAGTTTATATAGACACACCGCGATAATCATAGACGACGGAGAAAAATCTATCCAGATTGAAACAAACCAAGACGTAAAACAAGGTTGTTTACTTTACCAAGGTTGGTGTATCTGTCACTATTACTTTTTAACCTTTATCAAGATAATCTCCTCAAAAAACGGAAAGAACAATTCCCTGACGGTATTAAAATCCACCGAAATAAAAGCTTGAAAACCATTCTCTTCGCGGATGACCAAGCTATATTCGCCACTTCAGAAGACGATCTCCAGCGAGCAATATACATCTTACATAAAATAGGAAAAGAATATTACTGTAGCATAACTGAATCAAAGGCAAAAGTAATGCCCTTTATAGGAGATGAACCGGTTCGGACCAAAATATGCAGAGACAACACACGCATAGAACAAGTAAGACATTTCAACTATCTTGGGCGTACGTTACTTATGAGCAAGATAGGAATATAGAAAATAAAGTGACGAATTTCACAAGAATGTGTGAAACAATTTGGAGAAAGTTGGGAAATAAATTTAGAAAAGAAACCTAAATAAAGTTTCATAAAACAATGGCAATACCTACACTATTTTATGGTTCTGAAACTTGGGTCATAAAGAAAAAAGATGAAGAGAAGATACAAACAGCAGAAATGAAATATCGGAGATCAGTTAGAAGATGTAATAGACGATATCATATAAGAAATGAAAAGATAAGTGACTCAGATGTTTTCACAATTAATGAAATTATTTAAAAATGCAGAAGAAAATGGATTGAACACATCAATACAGTAGAAGAAAGTAGAATACTGAAGATGGCGAAAGATTACAACCCTAGAGGCAGAAAAAAAGTTTGTAAACCTAAGGAAAGGTGGATTGTGGAATAGAAACAGTCCGCTAAACCCTAAAACCGTTAAGAAGAATAAGATGATGATTTAAAAATTTTAAATTGTACCCTCCCTCATTATTTTGACACTTATTTACCTTGCACGCTGCAGTAAATCCTACTCTTTAATAACTGACACTTTACCCTCTTCACTATCTTGAATCATTTCTCTGTAGAACTTTCTCACCACGTCAACATTGCTTGACAGTTGAATGACTTCAGAGTTTTTGTAGTGGTGTATTCCAACACGGTACCTTGAACATATGGATTGAAAATATAGGTAACTTGCACAACATAATATAGAAAAATAATAAGAAGCCATACATGAGCCCTAGGGCTAAAGAACAACAGGCCTAGTCGAAAGTAATATGTCAAAGAGTTTCAGGTTAGTGTCCTAGAATAGGAAAGGGAGGTAGTTTTGTAGTAGGTCGGGTAGAATACCCAAACCCACAGACCTCGGATGTATGCATCCTTCCGGAGATTGTTCAGCAAATTTTTCCACCTAACCCTGTAAAAAAAAATGTGTCTACAATTACTACTATAATTGTGTAGTGTAGTCAACGCAGAGTTTTAAGCATTTGACTATAGTTAAGTACTTTACTTAGAACTCACTCTTGTGAAATTTGAGAAGAGTTTCAATAGACAGTACAGAAGTTATTTATAAATAATGAGTTTTTTTGTTAAAAAAAGTAAAGAATGGCGGTTGTTCACACAAACGTTAATTCTTTTGCTAAAACCCAAGCATAATACCCGCCTGCTAAGAATTGTAAAGAAAAATAAAATCAATTTTATAGTTGTCATGTGTTTTGAAAGCGATGATTAATTTATACCGACAATTTTAAGATTTTTCCTAATTATTAAGCTTCGTAAAATTAATCGTGATTGGCAAAATCTCTTACTGCGTTTAAATATATAGACGACTTTTTTCTGAAATAGTATGCTATGCAGACACAACTGTAACTTTTAACTGTACTCCAGCTTTGTGTATTCTCATTTAATCCAGTACAACCAACTTAAATCCAAAGGGACTGCACTCTAGACAGCTGTAACTGCTGATGGTCTGCGTCCTACAATAGATCAATCAAAATGAATGCTACTAAATTGTAGATATTGTACTGCTGTAAAAATGGACAACAGTACATAAAAATAAAATAGTTATTTAAGAAAACTCATAGGGATAAATTTTGTAATATTTTTGGATAAACAGTAAAATTGTAAGAATTTGTAATGGAGTTTTGTAAAATATTATAATGAAAAGAAGTTTAATGAGGAATGCTATTAAAGGTTTAATGTAAATTCACAGTACCATCATCAAAAGGTAATCTACTACTGATCGGTGTTGTAATCCCAAATTGAAATAAAAATAAACTCGCTTGAAGCCTAGTCGTCCAATTCACACACACGAAGTAAAATAATTAACATAATTAAGAGTCGTAACACGAACTTCTACAAAACACGAATAATAATACCAAAAATTAACTAACACTTAAATACACAAAGAAGAGGATAAAATAATATATTTTACTATCAAACAGTGGAACGAATTGTACGAACAAGGTTAATACTTAGTACGTAGGCTTTCACGGCCGGTGTCATTATGATTAACTAAAACTTCCGGGCTGAAAGGCCGTGGTCGAGTGCTTGATCTAGTGTAGCTAAACGTTTCGGCCACACCACCGGTGGCCATCTTCAGTAGCAAAAAAATGTGTTCGAAAAGATGACACGCCGACACATTTTTTTGCTACTGAAGATGGCCACCGGTGGTGTGGCCGAAACGTTTAGCTACACTAGATCAAGCACTCGACCACGGCCTTTCATCCCGGAAGTTTTAGTTAATCATAATGACACCGGCCGTGAAAGCCTACGTACTAAGATTAAGAACCTCTACGGGGAGGAGGTTTTCACCAAAATTAAAAAGCTGGAGACGCTACGTAAGAAGAAAGCCAGTCTGCTGTGTTCCTTGGCCTTTTTACTTCGCTGTAGAGACTCGGGAACCGTTCCTAGGTTCCTACGACAGAGACAGATTTTTAACACGCCACAGGCCAATAGGATCTGCAAGAGAACGGAAAATGCCATGCTGCGTGAGCGCATACACCACACGAGGAAAGAGTTGGCACTAAATGATCAAAACCTGTTGAAGTTGCACTTACATCTCAGCAGTTCCCTCCAACGACATGATTGGGAGATGTTGGATGGGCTCACGTATAATGCTTTCGAGGCGTGTTATGCCAGTACCAGCCAGAGACAGCGTGAAAAATTCGAGCGTTTTGGTTCCCAGAACATCAGGGGAAGAGTACAACATCGTGACAGGATGGTTATGAATCTCTCGAACCGTCAACTAACACCACACGAGAACTCGGGGTTAGCCAAAGGTGAGAAGTTTGCGGTTACCCCGAAGACAGTTCCGGTGGAGGAAATAGTTGCGAGCGTGGAGGCAGGTATCCGAGGACTACCCCGAGACCAGGCAGATGAAATACGATTGGAAGCTTCTAGGGCCCTTAGAAGGGCCGCTGCGCCAAAATGCAATCTTCTGTCGGCGGAGTTGCGAGCCTTGAGGGAATTGAGAAGGGATGACTCCATTGTCATTGTGCCGGCGGATAAGGGGAGCGCTACTGTGGTCTTGAACACCGAAGACTGTCAGCGGAAGATTGAAGGTTTATTAGATCAAGCCACTTATCGGAGGCTGAACAAAGATCCGACTACTACTGTTCTAAGAAAAACGGATTCTTTGGTTAAGCAATCTTCTCTGGTGTCTGATGTGAAGACGGCCGTCCGGTGTTCGGAGGCCCTTCCCCCTCGGCTCTATGGTTTACCGAAGATCCATAAGGAAGGCGTTCCGCTGAGGCCCATCGTCAGTGCTATTGGCTCGCCTACGTACAACTTGGCAAAGCACCTCACTGGATCGCTCAAGCCGCACATCGGGCAGACGGATTCTTTCGTCCGGGACTCTTCTGATTTCCTCCGGAGGATCCGGGAGTTGGTGCTGGAGCCTGGCGACGTGCTAGTGAGTTTTGGTGTGGTCTCTCTTTTCACCATGGTCGCTGTTCAGGAGGTCTTGGGGTATATAGGTGACCTGTTCTCGGCGGACATCACTGCTTTGTTCCGGCAGGTCCTAACAACGACCTACTTCCAGTGGAATGGCGGCTTCTATGAACAGTTGGATGGCGTCGCGATGGGAAGTCCTCTCAGCCCTATCCAGGTCCAGGGCCAGGTGGAGCAGGGCACAGCGCAGTGCGTGCCCCAGTGACGGCAGCGTCCGGGCAAGCCCGATGACTGCCTGTTGCTTGGCGAGTGCTTGGTGCGAGACTTGTCGCTGCGAGGATGGGTACCCCCTTTTTTATTTTGGCGGAGGTGAAGGAGACGGGCTGTGATTGGCTGAACCGCTGACACGATCCACCAATGGCCTGAGAGGGAAGTCTACGCGAACGCTTAGCACGGATTGGCGGGATTTGTTCGCCCACAACGGGTCGATACACTTCCGCCAGCCCGGTAAGAGTCCGGTAGACTGCCTTATGGCGATACCGAGGCAGGCGAGAGATTGGAGGGGCGCCGACTGAAGGTGGCGCTAGGCACACCTAAAGCCAGCACAACGCCCGACCCATCTGTCGGCCTGCAACGGACCGGAGATTTGACTGGAAGGAAGGTGGCGAGATACGATTGGTCGGCGCGTGGACAGATGGTGAGAGGGAAATTTTTTATTTTAAAATTACGGTGGGTCGTCGAGCAGAGCTCGAGGGCGGCGGCGTTTGACTGGTGGTGGTCCATCATCATTATCGAGGTGTTGGAGGTGGGGAAAGTCTGAAATGGATGCTCGATGGAAGAGGTTGAACGTAAGAGTCCGCGCAAATCCATCGAGCGACGGAATCTTCAGCCCTCGCCTGATAGTATCATTTTTTACATACCAGGGAGAGCCGGAGATAAGGCGAAGGGGAAGGGCTTGGAAGGCTTCCATGCGTGTAACGACGTCGGGGGCGAGTTGGGTCCAAAATGCAGGCGCTGCGTACATAAGGACGGCTTGTAAAAAGAGCAGATAGATCGAGAGCTTCGTGCGCAATGGCAGTGGCCCTCGAGGCGATAAGAATGGGTATAGTTTGGCTTTGACGCCACGGGCGCGCTGGAGCACTGTGGACACGTGTTCTCCGAAGCTTAGGCGTCGATCAAGAGTGACGCCCAAGTACTTCACAGTACGTTGCCAAGCGATTGGGCTCCCTGCAAGGGAGAGGGTCTGGCATCGGGAAGTGAGCTGACGGGAGAAGGCAATCGCCTCGGATTTCTCCGTAGTGATCGCCACCCGCCATTTCCTTAGCCAGGCCGGAAGTAATGCGAGCTGGCGCTGCACCACGTCAGTCGCAAAACGAAGGTTTGCAGAACTGGTGTGGTACATCGCATCGTCCGCATAGAGAGAGAGCGTGACTCCAGGCAATACTGGCAGGACGTTCGTGTACACTAGGTACAGAACGGGGCCGAGGACAGATCCTTGAGGAACGCCAGCGGCGACGGGGCGGACAGAAGAGTACGTCCCGTCGACGCAGATCCTAAATTTGCGGTCAATGAGATACGACCGCATCAGATGTACAAATGAGGCAGGGAGAGGGGAGGTGGCTAGTTTATAGAGAAGGCCTTCGTGCCAGACTTTGTCGAAGGCCTTGCTCACGTCCAGAAGGACGGCGACAGTTTGATGGTTTCTGTTGATGGCGTCAGTGAGTTGCGTGACAACTCGGACAAGTTGAAGAGTGGTCGAATGCTGCCTGCGGAAGCCGAACTGTTCCTGACGGATGAAATTATCCAGCAGGGGAGTAATCCGGCGATGCAGGAGGCGCTCGAACACCTTCGATAAGACTGGCAAAAGAGAGATTGGTCGATGATTCTCCGGGAGTGTACGCAGCTTGCGAGCCTTCGGCAACATGATGACTTTGGCTCGTTTCCAAGGGCTGGGATAGTAATGGAGCCGGAGACATCCATTGAACAGCACGTGGATGAGTGAAACGAGACTTGCTGGGGCGTTAAGTAGGGCCGCTGCACCAATACGGTCCTCGCCGGGCGCCCGCTTGAGGCGCAGTCGACTAATGGCCGTTTCCACTTCGGCCTCGTCGAACGGGTCGATTGGGTCTGCGGGAGGGCGGGAAAAATAGCCAGATAGGAAGTCTGCGACCGCTGCCGAGTGGCCGGGGTCGCAGACGCCTCTGTGAACGGTAAATTGTTCCTCTATGGTATCGGCAAAGATTTCTGCTTTGTCGGCCGCGGAGTACACAATCCCGTTCGGTGATCGTAGGGGGTAGCGGGTCCTTTTCTCGCCAGTGAGTCGGCTCGCAGCCCGAAAAACGGACTGGGGTGTGACTTCCAGAGACTCAAGATATGAGTCCCATCGATGAGCAGTGGCATCAAGCAGAAGCTGCTTGACAAGGTCTGATTGGGCGTTCAGCCTGCGTTTTACGGCAGGGTCCCGGGTTTGTTGCCATCGCCGGGGGAGCTGGCGCCGTTTGCGGATGGCCAGAATCACCTCTTCAGGTAACTGCGACCGTCTGTTGGGCGCAGGGACGTTATAGGTGTGTTTGTCCATAGCGGACGTGACGACTTCCTGAAGATAGTCGGCCAAGCGGTCTACATCATCCGGGCTGGAGATGTCGAAACGGGGGTCAGATGGTACTGTTCGACCCAGTTCATCGTGGAACGATCGCCAGTTGACTCTCGTTAAACGATGGGGAGGCTGGAGAGGTGTGTCCAGCGTGGGCCGAACAGTGAGTATTACCGGGTCGTGATCAGACGAGAGGTCTGACACGGCTTCGATAGCGATAGGATAGGCCACGTCTTTGACAACAGCAATGTCGAGGACGGCAGGTAGTCCCCTTCCATTGGGGATATAGGTCGGTGATCTAGGACCAAGAGCGTTCACACATGAGGATGACGTTGAACGTATTGGTACAGAGAGCGGCCGTATGGGTTTGAGACACGGCTGTTCCACAGGGGATGCTTACTATTAAAGTCTCCGGCTGCGATGGTTGGTAGAGGGTCGTCTAATAGAGCGTCCCATTCATCTACGTCGGGCGGTGGTCCACCTCGAGGGGGGGAGGTAGACTGAAACCAGTCGAACCTCCCGATCCCCGATGCAGAGAGCAACCGCCGTCGCCTCCAAGCGACGAGTCGCCGGAGGCGGCAGGGGGCGGTGGGCGATGCGCCTGTGAACCAGAATGGCTGTGCCGCCAGATGCGTACAGCCGGTTCTGGCCAGGCCGGTCTGTGCGATACGTCGTGTACGCCGGAAGCTGGAACGAGTGTGCAGGAATTAAGTGGGTTTCGTTGAGGAGTATGACGTCTATGTCATATAGTCGGTTACGAAGGCGGCCAACTCGGCACGGCGAGATAGAACGCCACATGCGTTCCAAGCCACCAGCCGAAAGGGCCTAGCCATCGAGAGGGATAAGCGAGGTCACGGAGGTGAGGACGATAACGAGCAAGGACTGGACATCCTTGGCAGCAAGAATTTGTGGGATCAAGGCGTTGATCCAAGCGCGCACGCGGTCGGCGAAAGTCACGTCCGAGGACGCGGCAGACGCCGGTGCCGCCTGAGGCATGGGCGCCGGGTGCTTGAACATGATGCCGTTCTCGGCGGGGGCCTTTTGTTTCGGCTGCCTAGGATCTCGGACATCTGGAGTAGATGGTGGCTGAGGTGCAGCGGGCGTGTGCTGCGAGGAAGCGGGGGGCGACGGTTTGGTCTTTTTCTTGGACGGCGCAGCAGGTTTCGGCCGCTGGGCCGCGGGCTGTGCGGCAGGCTGAGAAGCAGCTGCAGCCGCATAGCCGGGCGCCCCGGTAGACGCCGGACGAGCTGGGGCAGGCGCAAGTGCCGGTGCCGCAGCGGGGATATGTGCCGCCGAGGCGGCAGGCCTTGATGCTTGGGGCCTAGCTGGAGGCGCAGGAACGCGCTGCTGCGAGGACTTTGAAAGCTGCTTCAAAGCCGCAGCATAGAACCTGCACGACTTTGATGATGCCGGGTGAGGTTCCCCGCAGTTGGCGCAAGTGGCGGCAGCACGAGCGAGAGGACAAGTGTCCTTCCGATGGCTATCGCCACAGCGCAAACAGCGGGTGGGGTGGTGGCAAAATGCCGATGAGTGGCCGTACCGCTGGCAGTTGTAACACTGCTTCGGTCCGGCTTGGGCTTCGAAGGCTTCAACCCTAACCTTCAAATAAAACATAAAGTTGATTTCATAAATGGCCTGGTAATCACCCACCTTTCGTATCTTTACCAGGAACGCATTGCGCGCTAGTTTCTTGCCGGGGGACAAGAGAGGCGTTACACTATGGACTCTAAAGCCTAAACTGGTGAGTTCATTAGAAATGAGCTCAGGCGGGGTACCTGCAGGGATACCAATAACTTGTACCTTTAGTTCCTTCTCCTCCGGCAAGGCAAAGGTGTGGTAGGGGATACCCGCGTCCGTGAGGAACTTCTGTGCAATACGGAAGCTTTCCACGGTCGTGGGGTTGAGGCGGATGGAGCTGTCACCTTGGACAGAAGCAGTCAAGGTGCCAGAGGGAGTGCACCGGTGTATACGCCGCATGAAATTAGCCCAATCCGAAGGCCGGGCGAAATTCAGAGGCGGGATACGCCGGGGCTGGTCGGGTATTTGCTGGGAGGCCGAGGTAGATTGCCCCGCGGTTGAGCCACGACGCGAAGTCCGACCAGAGTCCGTGGAGGTGGCACTGACACGCCGTTTCCGGCTGACAGACTGCCATGCACCATCGGTGTCCATGGCCGAGTCCGCGTCGGGAGTTTCCCGCGACGAGATAGGTGTAGGGTGGTCCTGACCATCCGGGAGAGGTTGCGCCAGAGCGCTAGCAGGGATTGAGAGGCCCTGAGAAGGACCGACGGAGGCAAGTTGGCCCTGAGAAGGGCCGACGGGGGATTGGGTTCGGGCAGCCATCGGCGAGGCGAAGCCTACGCCTAGGCGGAACGGACTAGTGGACTACGACCAAGCACTACGATAAGCAAAATACAAGAGTAGCTCACTTACCAAAGCTCCAGGCAGCAGCGGAACAAACACGAAACACTGCACGGCACAAGAAACACAACACTGCACTGATTCTTGAGTAGTTGGTTAAAAACTTGCACAAACACTTGTAAAATTGAACTGGATGCACTGTTTAAGTCACGGTATAACCGGAGACTGAGAACGCACAGAATATGAAGAATTTCCCATCAAGAGAGAGCGCAAGAGAGATGTTGCTCCTTCCAATCGCAGGGCTGTTATATCGCTCTCAGCCCTCCAGTGGTCCAGTGGTGTACGGAGCAGCAGCTAGTCGTGCTCCGGTGGTCGCAGTGTTCGGGTGATACCCGATGACTGCATGTTGCCTTGCTGTTACCTTGACTAGCGATCTCGCGCTTTCAAAGGAATGGAACCTCCATCAATTTTATTTTGGAGGGACAGGATGTTACGATTTTACTTGGACCCTGGGACCTCGAAGAGACCCGTGACGGCAGAATGGGGGAGACCTCGAAGACTTTTCGCGTGAGAAGCAGTAATTACCCTCTCACAACGGGTAGGGCGCCCCTAGCCGCTCAGGAAAAGTCGCCGAGGGCTGCCAGGCGGCAATGTCGGCGCACGGGAGAGAGCGTAGGATTAGGCAGCGTCTACCAGAGGTGGCACTAGGCACACCTAGGGCGAGCGCAGACCCCCCTCTAGTCTGTCGCCGAGCGCCAGCACGGACCAGAGAAAGAAGGAAGGAGGATGAGCGTGAAAATACTCAAGGTCGGTGGGGATTGGGCAGATGTTCTGTAAATGTTTATGGGGGGTCGTCGAGCAATGCTCGGCGGCGTTTGTGTCGTCTAGGTGGTGGGCCGACATCTGAGCTTAGTCGACGGATGTGAGGATGGGTCGAGACATAGGCTCGGGAGAATAGTTTGAGGGCTAGGGACCGAACGAATTCGGTA
The DNA here is from genome assembly GCA_034769895.1 of Magicicada septendecula. Taxonomy (NCBI): domain Eukaryota; kingdom Metazoa; phylum Arthropoda; class Insecta; order Hemiptera; family Cicadidae; genus Magicicada; species Magicicada septendecula. The sequence goes on along the minus strand of CM068375.1, from coordinate 86,825,286 downwards.
AGTGAAGGAACCTTCAACCCTCGCCTGATGGCATCATTTCCGACAAACCAGGGAGAGTTGGAGATGTAGCGGAGGGTTCGGGATTGGAAAGCTTCCAAACGGGCGTCAACGGATGGGCTGAGTAGTACCCAAAAGGCGGGGGCTGCGTAAGTCAGGATTGCCCTAAGAAAGAGCAAGTAGATGGTGAGTTTAGTGCGCACAGGCACTGAACCCCGATGAGAGAGAAAGGGAAATAGTTTGGCTCTGACGCCTCTGGCGCGCTGGAGACTCAGAGAGACATGAGGAGCAAAGCTTAGGCGTCGGTCAAGAGTGACGCCCAAGTACTTTACAGTCCGTTTCCACTCGATTGGGCTCCCTTCAAGGGAGAGGGACTGACAGCGGGAAGTTAATTTATGAGAAAAGGCGATCGCCTCGGATTTCTCCGCATTAACCGCCATCCTCCACTTCCGTAGCCAGTCCGGAAGTACGGCGAGCTGACGCTGCACCAGGCCAGCCGCGAAATCAAGACTCGCTGAGCTGGCGTGGTACATAGCGTCATCCGCATAGAGCGAGAGAGTAACTCCAGGCTGAACAGGCAGGTCGTTCGTGTACACGAGGTACAGAACGGGGCCAAGGACAGATCCTTGAGGTACGCCTGCGGCGACTGGACGGACGGATGAGTACGACCCATCGACGCATACCCTAAAGATACGATCGCACAAGTACGACCGGAGAAAATGAACGAATGAGGCAGGGAGGGGGGAGGGGGCCAGTTTGTAGAGAAGGCCTTCGTGCCAGACTCGATCGAAGGCCTTACTCACGTCGAGCAATACAGCGACAGAGGACAGATGATTGTTGTAGGCGTCCGTCAAATGGGTAACAACCCGGACGAGTTGAAGGGTCGTCGAGTGCTCTCTGCGAAAGCCGAACTGCTCCTGCCGAATGAAACCATCCAGCAGAGGCGCGTACCGACCGTGCAGGAGGCGCTCGAGGACCTTCGATATGACTGGCAACAGTGAGATGGGTCGATGGTTTGAGGGGTCAATACGCAGCTTGCGAGGCTTGGGGATCATGATGATTTTCGCACGCTTCCACAGGCTGGGGAAGTAATGAAGCCGGAGACATCCATTGAACAGCTCGTGGACCAAGTTGATGAAGCTAGGGGGAGCGTGTTGTAGCGCCGCCGCTCCGATACGATCATCGCCGGGCGCCCTCTTAGGGCGAAGTCGACCAATAGCCGAGACAACATCGGCCCGGTCGAACGGGTCAGGGATGTCAGCTGGAGGGCGGGAAAAATATCCAGATAGGAAGTCTGCAACCTCGGCCGAGTGGACGGGGTTGCAGACGCCTCCGTGGACGGTGAATTGCTCCTCCATGGTTGCGGCAAAGACTTCAGCTTTGCCGGCCGCGGAGTACACAATGCCGTCCGGTGATCTGAGGGAATGGCGGGTCCTTTTGTCGCCATTAAGTCGACTCGCAGCCTGCCAGACAGACTCGGGCCGGACTTCAAGAGACTCGAGGTACGAGTCCCAGAGTCCCAACGATGTGGAGTGGCATCAAGCAGAAGCTGCTTGACAAGGTCAGATTGGGCGTTTAGCCTGCGTTTGATAGCAGGATCCCGGGTTTGTTGCCATCTCCGGCGGAGTGCTCTCAGCCCTTTTTTTTTTTTTTTTTTTTTTTTTTTGCTCTGGGCTTTGCGGTTGTGCGTCGCAGAGACGAACCGCACGGGAACTGAGTTCCGAGCTACCATCTGGAGCTCCTGCCTCGTGGCCCTGCCCAAGTAGGGCGTGTGCTCTATAGCAGGCCTTTCTCGGCTGTTGTGCTAGCCTACGCTAGCGCAGTATACACCGAGGGCGTTTCCATGAATCACCTGGGCGTATACGGTACCTTCCCAGCCCAGTCACTAGAGGATTGTCTGGGAACCTCGCCGCACGTGCATAAAATTTGCGTGCAAGCCGCCTGAAAGTGTCGTCTAAGGAGCGGACGCCAAGTCCTCTCCTTAGAAGGCGAGATGAGAAGCGACGGGGGACTTTGGCCGCTAGCCGAAGCCCCTTGTCGAGGACGCTCTGCAACTTCTTTTTATGCATTGCGGCGAGGTAACCCCAGACCGGGCAGGCGTAGGTAATGACCGGCAGCAGATACGCGCCGACGATCATCCTACCCAATTTCCTGGTCATGGCTGGGCTGATCAGGAGTGGAAACAGTGCGCACAGGCGAGTGGATGCTCGCTTAAGAACTGTCTGTGCGTGGGTACGCCAGGTGAGCCGACGGTCGAGGTGTAAGCCGAGGTACTTGACCTCGTTGGACCAGCGCAAGTACGTTCTGCCGATACGTAGTTGCCTAACGGGGTTCTTCCGTCGCTTAGAGAATTCGACGGCTACGCTCTTGGTAGGGTTGAGGAGCACTCTCCAGTTATCAGTCCAGTCCACGAGCGTGTCGAGCTGGCGCTGCAGTCGTAGGACGGCCCTTTCCTCATGACGATCGGCCGTAAGTACGGCCGTGTCGTCAGCGAAGAGGGCCATCTGGACTCCAGGCTGTCTCGGCACTTCGTTGACGTAGATCGAGAACAGAAGGGGGCCTAGAACACTACCTTGAGGGACGCCGGCTGTGATTCGCCTCTCGGAAGAGACTGAATCGCCAACTCTCACGCAGAAGGTCCTCTCCGTCAGAAAGCTAGCAACCAGATGGAGGTAGCAGTCCGGGAGCTGGACTTCCCTAAGTTTGAATAACAGGCCATCATGCCATACGCTGTCGAAGGCTTTCTCAACATCTAAGAAACAGCCAACGGTCCGTTCTCTCCGACACCCGGCTTCCGTGATGCCTTCCACCAGTCTCATCAGTTGATGAGTGGTCGAATGCCCCACACGAAAGCTGAACTGTTCGGGGACCAGCACGTCAAAGTTGGTTAGATGTTCTCGTACACGACGCTGTACGAGGCGCTCAAAAACCTTGGACGTAGCGGAAAGTAGGCTGATAGGCCGGAGGTTTTCCGAGCGGGTGGTATCCTTTCCCGGCTTCGGGATCACGATAACCGTCGCCTTTCTCCATTTCTTGGGAAAGTAGGCCAGTCTAAGACACGCGTTGAACAAATCAGTCAAGAATTGAACTCCAGGCTCGGGAAGAAGACGTAGAGCGGTGTTGGTAACACCGTCCGGGCCTGGAGCTTTTCTTGGCTGAAGTTCAGCGAGCCGATCTGAGACCTCTTCCAAAGAGATGGGTTCGGGCTCCGTCGTGATCGGAAGTGACAGAAAGTCTTCCACGGCCATCTCGACTTGTTCGTCGAAGTCCCAGTCCATGGGCGGGTTGGGAGCGAACTGTCGCTCGATACACAAGCCCAAGTACTCGGCCTTCTCCTCCGGGCGACCCAGGGGTCGACCGAACGGTCCAACAATGGCGGGAAGTGGAGGTCGGCGCCTCCGTCCCGTCAATGCGGTAGGTATTCTGTACGGGTGAGATTGCGGGTCCGCATCCCCCGTTCGGGCCACGTCGAGTTCCCAACAGCTACGTCGGAACGCCTTCAGACTGCCGCGCAGTCGTCCGGTGAGCCGATTGTATGCTGCCTTATCGGCCGGATCACGGGTCCTCTGCCAACGTTTCCGGAAGTAATTCCTCTCGCGAGCGAGAAGAGAGACTTCCTCAGGGATGCGTTGGTAGCCAGGCGTGAGACCAGCTCGCGTACGTGAAGACACGCCTATAGCCGAGATGATTGCCTCTTCGATTCCCGCAACTGCTTCGTCTAGGAGGCGAACGGAATCGAGTGGGGCCGCTGGCGGCAATCGACGGCACAAGGCCGGGCCGTAGCGATCCCAATCGATAACCTTCTTCTGGTCAGAACGTGCATAGGCGTGCTGGGTAGCGACGTGGACGAAGATAGGGTTGTGGTCGGATGTCAGCTCCGTAAGTGAGAATACCTCGACCGGACAGACAACTCCTTGGGTCACCGCGATATCCAGAACATCGGGAGCCGCGTTAGGCTGTGACGGAAAGAACGTGGGTTGCGCTGGACCAAACACCATCGCCCGGCGCGATTCAACAAAACTGAGCAAGCGCCTCCCGTTCGGAGTAGTCAGGCGACTATTCCAAACGCGATGCTTGCAATTCAGATCGCCGGCCAAAATTACCCTTCGATGGGAATCGAAGATGACGTCCAGGTCGCCGACAAGGAGTTCAGCTTGTGGGGGCTTGTAAGCTGAGACCACGAGGACGCCGCCAAGAGCTCCGTGGACCTCAATGGCGGTGGCCTCTAGGTTGGTAAGCTGCGGCAAAGCGACACGATGATGACCTATGGAGGTCCTCACCGCGATCGCCGTGCCGCCTCCTCGTCGGCCAACTCGGTCATCCCGATAGACCACGTAATTTGGTAATCGAAACCGGTTCGCCGGGGTCAGGTGGGTTTCAGTAAGGAGAAGTACGTCGGGTTTGAACCGAGCCAGGAATTCAAGAAGGTCGGAATGCTTGGGACCGATGCTGTTAGCATTCCAGGCTACGAGCGAGAGATCTCGTCTAAGGGCTCGGTTCATAGAAGACCTATGACTTCGCAGGCTTCCACCAAGAGCATGAATCTCTCAGTTGGGTCAGCAGTTTCCAGGCGGTTTCGGATGGACCTGAAGGTAGATGCGACTTTCGGGAGGTCGTAGCCAGACAGAAAGCCGCGGACGAACTGTGCGTCATTGGAAATGACGGACTGGGTGGTTTGCCTGGAAACTGAGGCCGCATAAGAGCGACCAGGTGTTACGGCGGATCGGGTCGTGGTGGAAGCCATAGGACCAGGGCCAGACGGTTTTGAATCAGCGGCAGGAAAAGTACGCTGTTGCGCTTCGTCGGACTTATACCGGGAAGCAGGACTTTTCTTGGGCTGTGGGCCGGCAGGAGCTCGGGGCCGAGCATCCGGTGTGGGTATCCCTTTGTTCCTGGGTTTGATGCCTGCTCGCGGAAATCGCGGAGGTGGCAGGGGCGGCGAGGCTACCTCTGGTGCAGAGGCGGGAGTAGGAGGTTCCGCGGAGGTGGAGGGTTCATTCTCCGGCTCCAAAACCGAGATGACAGCTACTGGGCATGTCTCTGCTTCTGAAGGAGACGCGGTACGTTTAGTTGCCTTTGCAGGGGCTGGAGGTGGAGCCGGAGAGGGCGCGCGCCGTGCCGGTTGTGCCTGAGGTTGAGGCCTAGCCTGCATTTTAGGCTGTCTAGGTTGGGGCTGCATAGCTGGCTGCCGTGGCTTCGGGAGGGGCCCCTGCGGCTTTTGCTTCCGCAGGAGCTCCGCCTTATAGACCGGGCAGTTTACGTTGCTCGCTGCGTGGCCTTGACCACAATTGATGCAGCGAAATTTGGTTTTGTCTGCCACAGTGCAGGCCTGTGTGGAATGTCCCAGGGAACATCGTAGACAGGCCGGGGCATTGCGGCAGACGTCGGTGTGATGGCCGAACCTCTGGCACCGGTGGCACTGCGCAAGCTTGCCCTGGGGTCGACTGGTTTCCACCCGGACGCGGAAGCCAAACAGCCGCGTCAGGTGGAAAATTTTGTCTGCAGCCTCGCCCTTCTCGAGCTGGAGACGGACGAGCGGGAGAGGTACTCGGGTCTCTGAGTGAGTGAACAGGCGGAAAATTGCCTGCACCGGGTACCCGAGGTCGCGGAGTTCCATGAGGATCTCCTGTGGATCGGTGTGCGCGTCAAGCCCTCGCAAAATTACCGACAAGGGCTTGACTCGCTTAGGAGTAAAGGTGTGATACTGAAGGTTATGCGCTTGGAGGAAGGCCTCGACCAAGCGATGGTCCTCGAGCTGGCGGACGACAATCCTGACCGTATTACCGCCAAGCAGCTTCAGGTCAAGCTTGTCGGCCGACAGGCCGTGGGCCGCGATCAGCCGTCTGTATAAGGCGGCGACATTGGATACGCTATGGACGTACAGGGGCGGCGCACGACCAACAGCGGCAGCAGCCGGAGCTGCTGTCGAAGCAGTCGGAACCGCGGCCTGTGGGCCCTGAGAAGGTCCAATGTCCATGGCCGAGGTGTTAGAGGAAGCGGTTGGGTGGGTTCTCTTGGGCTTCTTAGCCGGGCGATTACGCCGACCAACGGTCGCGAACTCGCCCGACTCGTCAGCCGGAAGAGGAGGAATCGGGTTGGGGAGAGGATCGTCCGTCTCCATTGGCCGAGGCGAATCGGGCGAGTCGCCCAGATGGGGTAGCAAGGCGGGGCCGAGCGACTCGGCACTTGGGCCGTTGCCTGTAGAAGGCATGCTGGCCAGGTGCGGCGGGTGCCGGGCAGAGACTGCTAGGCAGTCACTGCCAGACGCCAGGGATCTCGGGTCCGGCCGAAGCCGGATTACCCGCGCGTCTTCCTTGCTCACGACGATGCGGGAGGAGCTGGGCTAACGACCAGCTTCGTTGAATACCAGTCCTTACCATGACTGGTGTCCACTGGCCCCTTTACCCCGGCGATATCCTAGCTCGCTTACCACTGGTGGGGGCTTGCAAGGATCGTCCGGGGCAGCGCTACCTAACAGTCGTGAGCAAGTTAGGAATTACACTCTGATACGGCACTCACCAGGTGAGCCCAGAGCAATCCTCTTCTTTCCTGTCCGGCAAGATGTTGTTCCGGCGCAGGTGGTCCTTAGCAGGGCAACTTCGGCCAGCTGTTGCTTCTACCAGCTACTCAATTCACTGGAAACAGCTGGCACGTGAGTCCTGTCCCACGAAGAGAGCAGCGATATTCCTCGTCCTGCGAGGTGGGCGGATGCAGCCAGAAGCTGAAGAAACGTCCAGAGTAGAGAGCAGTCCAAGGAGCAGTCCTGTCCGTCTGAAGTATCCGATCGAGAGAGCTCTCAGCCCTCCAGTGGTCCAGTGGTCCAGTGGTGTACGGAGCAGCAGCTAGTCGTGCTCCATTGGTCGCAGTGTCCGGGTGATACCCGATGACTGCATGTTGCCTTGCTGTTACCTTGACTAGCGATCTCGCGCTTTCAAAGGAATGGGACCTCCATCAATTTTATTTTGGAGGGACAGGATGTTACGATTTTACTTGGACCCTGGGACCTCGAAGAGACCCGTGACGGCAGAATGGGGGAGACCTCGAAGACCTTTCGCGTGAGAAGCAGGAATGACCCTCCCACAACGGGTAGGGCGCCCCCAGCCGCTCAGGAAAAGTCGCCGAGGGCTGCCAGGCGGCAATGTCGGCGCACGGGAGAGAGCGTAGGAGGAGGCAGCGTCCACCAGAGGTGGCACTAGGCGGTGAAAGCATCGCCATAAATAGTGTCTGGCATGGTTTATTTTCCATGGCCAATCAGAATCGAGAATGATGAGCTGGCTTCTCATTGGTCCGAGTGATACACCTTAAGCGGCCAAAAAAGTTATAAATAGAGACAACGTAGCCTTAACTCACTGATGTCGTCCTCCTTTGCGAGACTCATCTGGCTCGCTACCATACCTTCAACCTGCCATCTTACATCTGTTTTCGTCAGGATCGTCCCCAACGGCCTGGCTGTCGCCCCTCGGGGGGGACAGCCGTCTTAGTCCACAGGCGGATATCCCACAGGCCACTACCCCCTTTAGATACATCTCTTGTTGAAGGTTGTGCGGTGGCGATAGACGCTGGCGGATCGGAGTTGCGCGTTGTTGCGGCGTATCTCCGGCCCGGCCTGCGGCTACCTCCACCGCCCGAGGAGTGGGACGCTCTCCTCGATCATCCCCTACCAACCATCGTAGCCGGCGACTTAAATGCCAAGCATCCCTCCTGGAACAGCAGAGTAGCCAACGCCTACGGAAAATCTCTGTATCGGTTCGTCTCCGACGACCCGGTACTTCAAGTTATCGGCCCAGAAGACCCTACTCACTTCCCCTTTTCCGGTCATCGACCGGACGTCCTTGACATTGTCATAGCCAAGGACGTGACCCATCACATCCAGGTCTCGTCAGTGTCGGATCTCTCATCCGATCACAATCCCCTTTTTATAACTGCCCGTGAGCTGTCGGCCTCACCCCGACCTCCCGCTCAGACTGTTAGGAGAGTCAACTGGCGCTCCTACCATGATGAGCTCTCACGGCGGTTACCATCACTCCCCGCGGACCCGGTCGTCACTTGTGACGATTTGGATCTCCGAGCCACTCATCTTCAGGAGTTGGTCCAAGGTGTCATGGATCGACACACATATACTCTCGAGGTGAATCATCGTAAATCGGCCTTACCTGCGGAAGTACTCCACGCCATCTGGCTACGGCGCAATCTCCGCCGCAGATGGCAAAGAACCCGTGATCCCGGCGTCAAAAGGCGCTTTCAGGCCCAGTCTCTTTACGTCCAGCAGCTACTGCGGGACGTAAACTCTGATCGATGGGACTCATACCTTGAGTCTCTTGAAGTCGACCACGCCTCCGTCTGGAGAGCGGCGAGTAGACTGACCCGCGAGAAGAGAACTCGCAACCCACTTGCAACTCCGAACGGGGTTGTATCTTCATCAGAAGGCAAGGCAGAGGTCTTCGCCGACTGCATGGAGGTGCAATTTACTGTTCACCAAGGCGTCTCGGACCCTGCCCACTCGGCAGAAGTCCGTGACTTCCTATCTGGACATTTTTCACGCCCTCCCGAAATCCCAGCCCTCCCGTTCGACAGGGATGAACTAGTTTCATCTATCTGCCGACTAAATCGCCGTCGCGCCCCCGGTCCTGACCGGATCGGGGCCGCTGCTCTACAAAATCTCCCGGCCTCAGGCGTTGACCTCGTTCTTGAGCTGTTTAACTCCTGTCTCCGGCTACAGTACTTTCCCCGCCTGTGGAAATCTGCCAACATCGTAATGATTCCGAAGCCTCGCAAGCCGCGCATGCTTCCTGAAAGCTATCGTCCAATCTCTCTCTTGCCAGTCATCTCGAAGGTGTTCGAGCGTCTCCTGCTGGCTCGCATCTCGCCGCTGCTAGATGGTTTCATCCGCAGCGAACAGTTCGGGTTTCGCAGAGAGCACTCGACCACGCTTCAATTGGTCCGCGTTGTTACGCACTTGTCAGACGCCACCAACAGGCGAGCGGCTACGGCCGCCGTACTGTTGGACGTGAGCAAGGCCTTCGATAAAGTCTGGCACGAAGGTCTTCTCTTCAAACTTGCCAATTCCCCTCTACCATCGACCATAGTGTTTTTCCTCCGGTCGTATCTCAGCGACCGAACCTTCAGGGTGAGCGTCGACGGGTCCTGTTCTACAGTTCGACCCGTCGCCGCCGGCGTACCACAGGGATCTGTCCTCGGCCCCGTTCTGTACCTTGTGTACACGAACGACCTGCCTGTCTTGCCCGGAGTCACGTTGTCTTTGTTCGCTGACGATGCTATGTATCACTGCAGCTCCCTGTCCCCGCGATTTGCGAGTACAAAGCTGCAGCGTCAGTTGAACCAGCTTCCGGACTGGCTACGGAAATGGCGGGTGACGATCAACACGGAGAAATCCGAGGCGATCTGTTTCACCCGTAAGTCCATCTCCCGATGCCAGCCCCTCTCCCTAGCAGGGAGACCCATCGCCTACAAAGAATCGGTGAAGTATTTAGGTGTTCGACTAGATCGTCGCCTTTGCTTCAACGCCCACGTGACGGAAACCCTTGCCAAGGCTCGCGGCGTCCGAGCCAAATTATCTCCTTTCCTCTCGTGTCGCAGCCGCCTGGCCATGCGCACGAAACTTACCATCTATCTACTATTTCTCAGGTCTGTATTGACCTATGCGGCACCCGCCTGGTGGTCTCTTTTATCCACCACCAACAGATGTAGGCTGGAAGCTTTCCAGTCCCGAACACTCCGATCCTTGACGGGGTCCCCTTGGTTTGTAAGGAACGACGTGATTCGAAGGGGTCTCCGTGTTCCTACCTTGACTTCCTTTGTCCGGTCGCTGGCTCTAACTCTCTTTGCTAAAGCCTCGACCTCCACCTTCCCGTACCTACGAACCATCAGTGCATCAGAACCACCACCGCCCATTCGGGTCAAGCGCCCTCGGGCGCTTCTTGATGACCCGCCATAACGCCATCCTCTTTAAATTAAATACAAACAAGTAATCATCAGTCCTAGACCAGAGTATTTCACCAAACTGTCCTTCTCTCCTTCCTGTCCACCTCCTAGCACGCTGAGCCGGCTGCTTGTCGCTGTCATCATTCACTGGCACGGAGGCTCTCCGCCTCGCGGGGAGCGACCGACGCCCTCAGGGCGTCTGCTGACTGGACTTGAAACGGGCAACATCTGTTGCTCGAATCGGTACCAGCGGCAGTGCATTAAACAAATAACAGTTATACTCCCCCGCCTTCTCAGTTAACTGGTTGGCGGTTTCCTTTTCCAGTCTTAGGTAACCAGTCGACATGTACCAGCACTATGTTTACTTCTGGCAGCCATTGGACACGATCCAGATGCTGCAATCAAGCCACGGGTGCAAAGACACCCCGCATCCATAATGCAATGCAATTAACTCACTGTTAAACTAAATATACAAAATGCATAAATAAAGATGCCCCAGAAACATTATAACGGCCACATCCATCTACCTCTCCCTCTCGAGTATGGCTACACACTACACCTCACACAATATAACCAACAAACAGAACTCTCCCAACTAAGTGCCTCCACCTTCTCTGCGCTCCGATCGTCTGGCGTACGTCCCCCCAAAAACCCCTTATCCACACGGCTGAAGGGAGCTCGTCTCCAAAACAGCCCGAGTCCGACCATACTGGTCGGTCTCAAACAGCAAAAAAAAAAAAAAAAAAAAAAAAAAAAAAAAAATTAACTCACTGTTCGCTCTTCTGACTGCTCTTCTTCAGCTCTCTTCGCTGGACGTGCTACAGCTTGCTGTTTTGGCCACCTCGTCGCTGGACGAGGCAAACTATCGCCTTCTCTTCGTGGGAAACAAGGACCAAGGCGCCAGCTGCTGCCGGTGAATTAAGTAGCCGGTACAAGTGGTAGCTGGCCGAAGTTGACCTTTTAAGGACCACCTGCGCCGGATAACATCTGCTGGCGGAGAATAGAAGAGGATTGCTCTGGGCTCACCTGGTGAGTGCCGCATCAGTGCATAAACCCTAACTTGCTCACGACTGTTAGGTAGCGCTGCCCCGGACGATCCTTGCAAGCCCCCACCAGTGGTAAGCGAGCTAGGATATCGCCGGGGTAAAGGGGCCAGTGGACACCAGTCTTGGTAAGGACTGGTATTCAACGAAGCTGGTCGTTAGCCCAGCTCCTCCCGCATCGTCGTGAGCAAGGAAGACGCGCGGGTAATCCGGCTTCGACCGGACCCGAGATCCCTGGTGTCTGGCAGTGACTGCCTAGCAGTCTCTGCCCGGCAGCCGTCGCACCTGGCCAGCATGAATTCCACAGGCAACGGCTCAAGTGCCGAGTCGCTCGGCCCTGCCTTCCTGCCCCATCTGGGCGACTCGCCTGAATCGCCTCGGGCGATGGAGACGGATGATCCTCTCCCCAACCCGCTTCCCCCTCTTCCGGCTGACGAGTCGGGCGAGTTCGCGACCGTTGGTCGGCTTAATCGCCCGGCTAAGAAGCCCAAGAGGACCCATACACCTGGATCCACTTACTCTCAGACCTCGGCCATGGACATCGGACCTTCTCAGGGCCCACAGGCCGCGGTTCCGACTGCTTCGACAGCAGCTCCGGCTGCTGCCGCTGTTGGTCGTGCGCCGCACCTGTATGTCCACAACGTGTCCAATGTCGCCGCCTTATACAGACGGCTGATCGCGGCCCACGGCCTGTCGGCCGACAAGCTTGACCTGAAGCTGCTTGGCGGTGATACGGTCAAGATTGTCGTCCGCCAGCTCGAGGACCATCGCCTGGTCGAGGCCTTCCTCCAGGCGCATAACCTTCAATACCACACCTTTTCTCCTAAGCGAGTCAAGCCCTTGTCTGTAATTTTGCGAGGGCTTGACGCGCACACCGATCCACAGGAGATCCTCTTGAAACTCCGAGAACTCGGGTACCCAGTGCAGGCAATTTTCCGCCTGTTCACGCACTCAGAAACCCGAGTACCTCTCCCGCTCGTTCGCCTCCAGCTCGAGAAGGGCGAGGCTGCAGACAAAATTTTCCACCTGACGCGGCTGTTTGGCTTCCGCGTCAGGGTGGAAACCAGTCGTCCCCAGGGCAAGCTCGCGCAGTACCACCGGTGCCAGAGGTTCGGCCACCATACCGACATCTGCCGCAATGCCCCGGCCTGTCTACGTTGTTCGTTGGGACATTTAACTCATGCCTGCACTGTGGCAGACAAGTCCAAGTTCCGCTGCATTAATTGTGGCCAAGGCCATGCAGCAAGTAACGTAAACTGCCCGGTCTACAAGGCGGAGCTCCTGCGGAAGCAAAAGCCGCAGGGGCCCCTCCCGAAGCCAAGGCAGCCAGCTATGCAGCGCCAACCCCAGAGACAGCCTAGAACTCAGGCAAGGCCTCAAACTCAGGCACAACCGGCACGGCGCGCGCCCTCTCCGGCTCCACCTCCAGCCCCTGCAAAGGCAAGCAAACGTACCGCGTCTCCTTCCGAAGCAGAGACACGCCCAGTAGCCGTCATCTCGGTTTTGGAGCCGGAGATTCAACCCTCCACCTCCGCGGAACCTCCTACTCCCGCCTCTGAACCAGAGGCAGCCTCGCCACCCTTGCCACCTCCGCGATTTCCGCGAGCAGGCATCACAAAACCCAGGAACAAAGGGATAACCACACCGGATACTCGGCCCCGAGCTCCTGCCGGCCCACAGCCCAAGAAAAGTCCTGCTTCCCGGTATAAGTCCGACGAAGCGCAACAGCGTACTTTTCCTGCCGCTGATTCAAAACCGTCTGGCCCTGGTCCTGTGGCTTCCACCACGACCCGATCTGCCGTTAAACCTGGTCGCTCTTACGCGGCCTCAGTTTCCAGGCAAACCACCCAGTCCGTCATTTCCAATGACGCACAGTTCGTCCGCGGCTTTCTGTCTGGCTACGACCTCAAGAAAGTCGCATCTACCTTCAGGTCCATCCGAGACCGCCTGGAAACTGCTGACCCAACTGAGAGATTCATGCTCTTGGTGGAAGCCTGCGAAGTCATAGGTCTTCTATGAACCGAGCCCTTAGACGAGATCTCTCGCTCGTAGCCTGGAATGCTAACAACATCGGTTCCAAGCATTCCGACCTTCTTGAATTCCTGGCTCGGTTCAAACCCGACGTACTTCTTCTCGGGGAAACCCACCTGACCCCGGCGAACCGGTTTCGATTACCAAATTACGTGGTCTATCGGGATGACCGAGTTGGCCGACGAGGAGGCGGCACTGCGATCGCGGTGAGGACCTCCATAGGTCATCATCGTGTCGCTTTGCCGCAGCTTACCAACCTAGAGGCCACAGCCATTGAGGTCCACGTAGCTCTTGGTGGCGTCCTCGTGGTTTCAGCATACAAGCTCCTTGTCGGCGACCTGGACGTCATCTTCGATTCCCATCGAAAGGTAATTTTGGCCGGCGATCTGAATTGCAATCATCGCGTTTGGAATAGTCGCCTGATTATTCCGAACGGGAGGCGTTTGCTCAGTTTTGTTGAATCGCGCCGGGCGATGGTGTTTGGTCCAGCGCAACCCGTTCTTTCCGTCAAGGCCTAACGCGGCTCCCGATGTTCTGGATATCGCGGTGACCCAAGGAGTTGTCTGTCCGGCCGAGGTATTCTCACTTACGGAGCTGACATCCGACCACAACCCTATCTTCGTCCACGTCGTTACCCAGCACGCCTATGCACGTTCTGACAAGAAGAAGGTTATCGATTGGGATCGCTACGACCCGGCCTTGTGCCGTAGATTGCCGCCAGCGGCCCCACTCGATTCCGTTCGCCTCCTAGACGAAGCAGTTTCGGGAATCGAAGAGGCAATCATCTCGGCTATAGGCGTGTCTTCACGTACGCGAGCTGGCTTCACGCCTGACTACCAACGCATCCCTGAGGAAGTCTCTCTTCTCGCTCGCGAGAGGAATTACTTCCGGAAACGTTGGCAGAGGACCCGTGATCCGGCCGATAAGGCAGCATACAATCGGCTCACCGGACGACTGCGTGGCAGTCTGAAGGCGTTCCGACGTAGCTGTTGGGAACTCGATGTGGCCCGAACGGGGGATGCGGACCCGCAAAGTCACCCGTACAGAATACCTACCGCATTGACGGGACGGAGGCGCCGACCTCCACTTCCTGCCATTGTTGGACCGTTCGGTCGACTCCTGGGTCGCCCGGAGGAGAAGGCCGAGTACTTGGGCTTGTGTTTCGAGCGACAGTTCGCTCCCAACCCGCCCATGGACTGGGACTTCGACGAACAAGTCGAGATGGTTGTGGAAGACTTTCTGTCTCTTCCGATCACGGCGGAGCCCGAACCCATCTCTTTGGAAGAGGTCTCAGATCGGCTCGCTGAACTTCAGCCAAGAAAAGCTCCAGGCCCGGACGGTGTTACCAACACCGCTCTACGACTTCTTCCCGAGCCTGGAGTTCAATTCTTGACTGATTTGTTCAACGCGTGTCTTAGACTGGCCTACTTTCCCAAGAAATGGAGAAAGGCGACGGTTATCGTGATCCCGAAGCAGGGAAAGGATACCACCCGCTCGGAAAACCTCCGGCCTATCAGCCTACTCTCCGCTACGTCCAAGGTTTTTGAGCGCCTCGTACAGCGTCGTGTACGAGAACATCTAACCAACTTTGACGTGCTGGTCCCCGAACAGTTCGGTTTTCGTGTGGGGCATTCGACCACTCATCAACTGATGAGACTGGTGGAAAGCATCACGGAAGCCGGGTGTCGGAGAGAACGGACCGTTGGCTGTTTCTTGGATGTTGAAAAAGCCTTCGACAGCGTATGGCATGATGGCCTGTTATTCAAACTTAGGGAAGTCCAGCTCCCGGACTGCTACCTCCATCTGGTTGCTAGCTTTCTGACGGAGAGGACCTTCTGCGTGAGAGTTGGCGATTCAGTCTCTTCCGAGAGACGAATCACAGCCGGCGTCCCTCAAGGTAGTGTTCTAGGCCCCCTTCTGTTCTCGATCTACGTCAACGACGTGCCGAGACAGCCTGGAGTCCAGATGGCCCTCTTCGCTGACGACACGGCCGTACTTACGGCCGATCGTCATGAGGAAAGGGCCGTCCTACGACTGCAGCGCCAGCTCGACACGCTCGTGGACTGGACCGAGAATTGGAGAGTGCAAGTCAACGCTACCAAGAGTGTAGCCGTCGAATTCTCTAAGCGACGGAAGAACCCCGTTAGGCAGCTACGTATCGGCAGAACGTACTTGCGCTGGTCCAACGAGGTCAAGTACCTCGGCTTACACCTTGACCGTCGGCTCACCTGGCGTACCCACGCACAGACAGTTCTTAAGCGAGCATCCACTCGCCTGTGCGCACTGTTTCCACTCCTGATCAGCTCAGCCATGACCAGGAAATTGGGTAGGATGATCGTCGGCGCGTATCTGCTGCCGGTCATTACCTATGCCTGCCCGGTCTGGGGTTACCTCGCCGCAATGCATAAAAAGAAGTTGCAGAGCGTCCTCGACAGGGGTCTTCGGCTAGCGGCCAAAGTCCCCCGTCGCTTTTCATCTCGCCTTCTAAGGAGAGGACTTGGCGTCCGCTCCTTAGACGACACATTCAGGCGGCTTGCACGCAAACTTTATGCACGTGCGGCGAGGTTCCCAGGCAATCCTCTAGTGACTGGGCTGGGAAGGTACCGTATACGTCCAGGTGATTCGTGGAAACGCCCTCGGTGTATACTGCGCTAGTGTAGGCTAGCACAACAGCCGAGAAGCGGCCTGCTATAGAGCACACGCCCTACTTGGGCAGGGCCACGAGGCAGGAGCTCCAGAAGGCACCTCGGAACTCAGATATCGAGAGGTTCGTCTCTGCGACGCACAACCGCAAAGCCCAGAGCGAAAAAAAACTCACTGTTGCTTGTTCCCAGCTCATTGGGAGACGTGCTCGGCGTGTCATCTATTCGAACACATTTTTTTGCTACTGAAGATGGCCACCGGTGGTGTGGCCGAAACGTTTAGCTACACTAGATCAAGCACTCGACCACGGCCTTTCAGCCCGGAAGTTTTAGTTAATCATAAGGTTAATACTGTTCGGAGCGACCTCTATGTTGTTGACAAATTGTAAGTGAACTACAACAGTAAGAGAATTGAAGCCGGCGCAGTTTGGAAGAGCGGGGATTCAAACGATTAGCATTCATACGGTATATTATCTCAATATTATTTTTTAAAATTTTGTTAACTATAGTTATTTGGCACTGACTAAAGAAAATAATTAATTACTTACAATATTAAATAACCTAAATAGAAATATTAGTTGTCTACCGTCAGATAGAGTCTTAATGATCACATATTTAACACAAACAACACATTAAACATTATACACGTACTAAAATAATTAGACAACGCGTAATTATATTGCCTAAACAAAGGGGCAATTACCAAACAGACAGATAATTACAGCACAATATCTCAAATGAACATGTATTGTATAATTCCACAGTTTTAGAGAGGAAATTTGCGATTTTTGCGTCGAATTGGAGGTTGAGCTCACTACGAAAACTTTTACTAACAAATAATTTATAAGGTAGTTAAGGTCGTGGTTAATAAGTATACGCTAAGACCAACAGATTTTAATGTTTGTGTCACTTTGTTTTACTACATTACTTAATAACTTTAATAAAAACTTGATAAAACTCACTTAAAAAGATATTCTTCAATAGTCATGACATTTTTCATGACTTCATACGTCAAATCAAGCAATAGTTTGTTTCAGTGTGAGTAAAGGTCTTTCGATGTTGTCTTTTTCTAATTATTTAACTTAAAGTACGGTACTCTATTTAACGGCCAAAAAGTGCTGGTACTGCTGTGATTAGATTGTGTGCTGGTACTGCTGTGATTAGATTGTGTGCTGGTACTGCTGTGATTAAATTTTCAAGCAACGATAACCTAAATCAATCCGTGCGACAAGGTCATTGTACGTACAATGAGTGTACTCAAAGTTACATGTCACGTGGTAACATTTCCTTTAATGAATTGTACGTGTGTGGTTACGGTCTGAAATTTATCCCAAGTATTACACTGACAACACAGTCTTACAGTATTGTATGCAACTAAGGCAAGTACCAGTTTGGATTAAAGATCAATTGAAAATCCTATAAAAACAAAAGTAGCGCGTACCTATGAACTGCTGGAGCTTGCAAGAAATAACAGATTAAAGTTGAAAGCAGGAAACATTAAATATGTTGTAAGATAGTAAAATGTTCCGCACGTACAGGGTTGGCCTGACTTAATAATAATTAATCGGTCAGGAAAAAGGGTGCAGGGTCAGGGTTGTGTGTACACGGTTCGATACGTTATAATCAATTAAAAACAACAAAGAAAGAAGCATGAAATAGGTACATTAAGAGAATGAATGCAACAAAAATCAGAAATAGGTAATTAATTACAAAAACTTAAACCCATAGAAAAGAAAAAAGCTGATTTTTAGCATTCAGGAACCAAAGTTGAAATACTTTGGCTGTATTTTGCAAGATCCCAAGTATGAGGTCTTACAAGCCATGCTTGAAGATGAAATTGAAGCCAGAATATAGTTCGGGGGACAAAATATTTCTTTTTTTTTGTGATTTAATTACGGCTGGCGTCGCCTCTCGCATCCTAGCTTCCACTGGCGCCGGTCTAAACAGTCCTGTTCTGTAAGTCCTCTTGCATTCATTGCATCTTCGACGTGCATTTTCCATGAATGTTTAGGTCTTCCCTTTTTCCTTCTAGTGGGTGGAGTTCATATTCTCATACCTTCATTGCCCATCTCTCATCCGACTTTCTTTTTAGGTGTCCGAACCAATTCAATCTTTTTGCTTCTATTGTTTCTATAATCTCAAAGTCGATTCCCATTGCTTGTCTTATCTCTACATTTCTCACTCTATCAAGTCTTGTTAGTCTACACCACCTCCGCCAGTAATCCATCTCCATATCTCTTACTTTGGATTCATTTCTTTTACTAATTTCCTACAGTTCTGCTCCATATAGACCTATACTTTCGACTATAGCTTTATATATTGTGATTTTATTGATTTTTGTTATTCGTGAACTCAAAAACAAAATGTTTAATTGTTTTGTTGCTGTCTTATTAGCTTGTCCTATTCTTACTTTTATTTCTTGGTTGTTGTCACCACCCGATGTCATTGTTACATCCAAATAGGCCCTACTTGAAGGTTTTAATATTTTTATCACTTTTGTTCCTAGTTATATGTATTGACCTTCATCGTTTACTATACGATACTCAGTTTTTGAGGTATTTATCAAAACATTTTTAGGATGAAAAATCTGCATGAGCGGTTACATTACAAAACAATAAACGCGTTCGTCGCAAATTGTATCGACTGTCGGGATAGCTTTGATGATTGACAACCTCCTCCGGATAACGGCATCATAAGAAGAAGTCTTGAGACACATAAAAAAAGTCATTCTAAACGGTATTATCTGTGGTTAATTGGTCTTGTTACCAGAAGGCAAACGTTTGAGGAAATACATTTTTTATTTTCTGAAAATACGAGGTAAAATAAACAATCAAGCATTCGTACGAGTGGTACGGACACAGTGGTTTTGGGTGGTTGATTCCGCTTTTAGCAAAGGTTGTGGTAAGAGTATCGTTTTGCGTCAAAGAAAGTTTATTAGTGGCACCAAAATTTGGCGGAAAGTGTAATATTTCCAACTATTATACGGTACGATGTATTGACAATAATTCTATTTCTGTTTGCAACAATAAAAGCTGTTAATGTTTTGACATCATTCACGATTTACGGAACAATCAAAAACTACTGATTATTGTAAAAAGGGAAAATAACCAAAGAAAAATAGAAACTGCATTTACTTTATATTGATATAATATAAATATATATATAATTAAATATTTATACATACACCTTAATTAGAACTATAACTAAGTCATAGATAGATATAGTCAACAACCGATTATGCGAAGTAACGCATAAGAAGATTACTAGTTTTCAAATATGATCGTACTAATAATCCAAAACCACTGACAACCCTAAAACTTTTCTATCACGTAAGGTCACCATTCGAGTATAGGTATATTTTGGAGAAAAACGATTGTGCTTACATTGACTCAACTACGATAATTTTATCGCAGCACATTCACTATTGTGGAAAACTCAAACACTTAAGGCAGTACTCAGTAAAGTACTTTTTCTTTTAGAAATGTTTAGAACAAAATATTTTAATCCGGTTTTTATATGCACATAAGGGAGCAATTTTAAAACATTAAAGTTATATGTATGCTTTAATTCGACTAAAATTACTAAGGCTTTTATTATTATTTTGTTTCAGTTAATCAATGCACGTAACTCCTTGACAGTGAAATTACATTTTAAATGACTGTCATTTCTGCCTGCGTCTGTGGCCCTATAGTATATTAAAATATGATCATACGTCAGCGATGTTTCATCACGATTCTCAATACATTTGTACCCTCTCATCTTCCATCAATTTACTCTACTCTTTTTACAAATGTCATTTTTATTTTTTCTTAATTTTTATGCAATTTTATCTTGGCCTGACCAGCAAACCGGATAATCGGGAGGTGAGGCTACATATAATTTTAAAGGCGAATATTTTTCAGAACAGTAGAAAAAGTTAACATTCTCTTTACTATTGTTACAACGGTCTCACTAACCGTGGTATTGTAGAGTGAAAACAAAATACAGACACCAATGAAATCACAAGTTACTAGTTTTAATGTGTCACAAATATCAATTTTAAACCAGAAAAACTTGTAAATCATATTAAGTTTGTCCTCACTCCATAATAATGCCAACTGTTAGAGTTCTGCACTAATTATAACACAATAATCACTTTCCACTGTGTCCGCAACAACCACCTGATCCGCACTCTACAACCTCGCCAGGTGTAACTAACTTCTAAGCCGGCCGCCGCTTTTATTTATATAGGTCCCGCAGGTGTTCCAGAATTACTTTCCATACATTTGGCGGAAAGTATGCAAAATAACTTGCATAGTTAAGAGTACTGGAACAGTCTGGATGGTATTTCAGTACACGCCTTTGAAAGAGATACTGCACCTGATTGGCTGGCCGAGAAACGTGTAGAACTTTTATATAATTGCACCTGCTGACTTTTCGAGATCGTTATGTAGCAATATTAACGTTGCGAGTCACAACGAAATTCTGAGTGAACGGTTTAACTAGCGTTTCATAATTGTTTAAGAGAATTTAATTTGAGTAATTAATAAAATTTTCCGTAAACGTGTAATTATTATTAACGTTGAATATGGTACCCCGCAAGTTGATAACAAACCCAGCCTCCAAGGAGAAAATAGGAAGGCTTCACAAATTAAAAAAAAAACAAAATTAGTAGAATTTACAATGTCTTTTAGGGTTAATAATTCTATATGCTCAAATTTTGAAATGTGAAGCAAAAGGAGTAGATAACAGTTAAATAAACTGCCTACACTTTACCTAGATTGTATTGTACAATGGGGGTGAAATGTTTTTACAGTTTCGTTAGAAATCATTACTAATCATTTAGTAAAATCTATATCGGGTTTTTCTTAAAGAGATCGCTTTTCCTTTTTGACCACTTTAAGTTAAAAAGAGACGTAAATTTAGTGTGGGTTGTTCTTAATGAGATCGAACGTAGTTTTTATTTTTACCCTTATTTTGATGCTTGTCTGTCAAAGTTCATTTAGGACCAAAGTTACACGGGTTTTAGGTCTCTATATTCCACCCGTTATGCAGGAGGAGCGTTTTATTATATGCAGTGCCACCTCGATACCACGAACCTCAATAATACGAATTCCTTGATAACACGATTTTTTTTCAATAACTTTGAATGACCCATAACACTCAAAGTTAAAAATACCTCTATAACCCGAAGTTCCGTAGTTGAAAAAACCATTTCGTCTATTTTAGATCAAAACACTGTACTAATTAACCTTTATAACACAAATTTTTACTCAACAGAACCTCTATAGCACGAATTTGACCTGTATGAGACGAATTGCCCACGGCATCGA
The DNA here is from genome assembly GCA_034769895.1 of Magicicada septendecula. Lineage (NCBI taxonomy): Eukaryota > Metazoa > Arthropoda > Insecta > Hemiptera > Cicadidae > Magicicada > Magicicada septendecula. The sequence goes on along the minus strand of CM068375.1, from coordinate 86,804,319 downwards.
GGTCAGTAAGCCGAATGTTATGAAGCAAGACCTTGTTAACACGAACTTTTGTCATCTTAACCTTGATAACACGAACCTTGCTTTGACGAATTCCTAGGTAACATGAATTTTTTATAATCCCCTTAAGATTTGTGGAACCTCGGTTCCACTATAATAACCCTTAACTTACTACAAATCCAGTGTTATTTTTTAATTTTCATACAGATTATATGCAAAATAATTTAATTGATACTAATTAAAAACTCTTAGACGTATGTATGCGACATATCAAAGAGAAGTTTGTATTAGACAATTTATTGTACGACGAGATTGAATCTGTGTAACTTACTGGTTGAATCCGGTATCAATAATAGCAGCTTACGAGACATTATGTTTCTAGCTCCGCACATTAATTCGAAGATTTATTCTGTGTATATTCAAACTTATATTGGTTAGCCGATGTGCGAAGACGCTCTTCCCTGCGATATGTCTGTGTATTTCCTTGTCGAGAATAAATCAGACTTTTCTTTAACAGCTTACTAACATATTGTCGCTTAAACGTTTCAAAGTTTTTCCACTTTCACGTCTCGATAACGGATAATAGAAGATGCGAAAATAACCGTAAGTTTTCTATTCGTATTCACCACTCCCTATTGCCGACGTTCTTCTGTTTTTATTGTTCTTCGGTGTTTCCAATAACTTTAAAAGCAATAATATTCTATGAATAGAATTTTTCTATCTCCTGGAAATTATACTATTTGTATCGGTTGGCGCCCGATATTATTCAATTCTATAATGTTATAAAAGTTTATGTCTACATTGCATTAAACTATCACAAAATTGTTCCATTCGTAGACACAATTACTCCTACAGTGATTTGGGTGAAACGATTGTCTAAGGTTCCGTCCTGGCAAAAAAAATGTTCTTTTCAGTTCCTCCTTCAAGGCTAAAGCGATTCGAGGCTAAAGAAATGAGGTTCGAGGTTAACATTTATATGTAATACATTTATAATGTAGTTACATATATTACTTCAGATATGTAGCCTTAATTCGATGTATTTTTTAAACTAAATATAAATATATCACTGCCGACTTGGAACACATAGTTTTTTGGTGGTAAAAATGTAAACGTTTTACCTTATAGCCTGAACTAGTTTTCGCTTATTATAGTTAATCAACGGACACGTCATGGACAACAAAATTCCAAGTATTCTTGTATTATTACTGCCTAACGATAAAAACTAGTTCTCTTTTAGAAACATGTTTGTACCACAAACGACTTTTAGAGGATTTTTGCAAAAAGCATTTTCAAAATAAGATTTCAATTTTTTCAAAGATGTTTGTAATGATCATTGTTAAATGTTGCATTAATAGTTGTAAAAAGAAATGTTGATATCCATGTATAGGCAAATATTGAATTCCCACGTAAATGTAACGTGTGTGTACACAGTTACAATTAAATATTGTTACGACGGTGTACTTGATCGTCGTAGGTGCAGTGGGAACAAAATACAAGACACCAATTGAGTCACTAATCACCAGCTTCAATTTTCACAGTTAAACAGTTCGTTGTAATACCATACCAGATTAACCCGGTAAACCCTTAAGGAAAATATTTGTTTATTCTTGTCTTTTAGTGGTTCCATTATTTCCTATATAAAACCAAGCTTATCCTGTAAGTGAGGATGTTCTGTAACCACGACTATTCCAAAACAAGCTCACCAGATTTCATCACGTGAACATCTCATGATCCTCCAGACGTCAGGAATGACAACACGTTCATGTATGATTGGATAATCGCAGATGTGACGATCGTAAAATGAGCCACTAAAAGTATGCGAAAGAAGTCATGTGATCCAAGGGGGCGGGATACCTGAGTTGGTGGTACATTCAATAAAACTACTTACCTTCGAAGAAGGGGTAAGATAGGATTCCTTGATCCTACAACCTATACAGTCCTACAATCCTACCCTTACAGAATATGGTAAATCTATTCACTCTTAGATTTCGGACGTAGATGTCACTATCACTGTGACTATATTTTGTCTATTCGGTTAAGTCAAGGTAGTAAGTGTTGTTTTTCGCTACCATGGAACTGTGTAAGTAAACTTTATGTACTATTTGCCTCAATATACATGTACTTTAACTACACTTGCTGTGTTGGGTATTTCTATATATCTCTCACCCTCGCCCATTGGTAAGCCAGACAAGCTCGGTCACGGCATATCAATTGGTGGCAGCCCGTGGGATTCCACTTGCAAGAACAGTGGATCCTATTGGTTATGAGAGATGTATGGCAAATCAAAGTAGTAATTAAAAGTAGTTGCAGAAAAATTCGTTGTTTTGTCTTAAAGAAAGTTTCGTTTAATAATTTAGTCATTCAAACAACTAGACAAAGTAGATGCAAGGGAAATAATTAATCTTATTTGAACTTATTACTTATAATTTGCAAGATATTTCAAGATATTATGTTTTGTGTGCATTTTAAGTGTGTTAATGCTAAGTTATCTAAGTACTATTGAGTTAGTTTTAAGAAATTTAATGAAATACTAATTACGTGCATGGGAAACAGTTATCGGAAAAGACATAAAGATAGTGATAATTATTTTATGGATAGTCGTAGAAATTTCGGAAGTCCGTTTGGTCAGCTAGTAACTAGAGAACCTATAACTCCTGATTTGTTTATGAAAATTGGTACTCGTGTTGGTACTATAACAGCTTATTATCGACATATTCCTCCGGTTTCCAGTCTGAGACACCCATCGAACACTTCTACTGTACCTTGTTCGCCTTTACCATGATTACAGCTTCCAACAGGGAGTAAGACACCTGAGTTCTCCCTATTAACAAACAACCTGTGTACGATGTTCCTCGATCACAGAAACGAGTTTACGTATCTATTATCTACCTATTTCCGACCATCGCGTTCTTCTAGAGGGATAACGTAACGACGATTACGTAGTACGTGTACAGATTATAAAACTAGAAATAGAGTATTATAATTAAGAGTGTAAAAGATAATATTCTTTTAAATGACACTAAAATCCCTAATTTGCGTTATCTTGGGTATTGTGGTTTGTATAGTAACCGAGATAACTCTTATCTGGAGAAGCAACTTATGCGGGTTTTACCTATTGTGGTGCCTATTTAGAGAAATAAATAACACTAGAAAATAATGATTAAAATGTAATAACGTATTATAAAGAAAATTATAATAACGTATTTTAAATATTTTGCTTTATTATCGAAATGACAACTCCAAGTGCAGAGATACAAGAGCTCAGGCAAGCTCTCTATAGAGCCCAAGAGCAACTCAAGGCACAAGCTCAAGCAGCAGCAGTCCCAACAAGAGTTAAAGATATAACTACCGCGAATTTAATTGATGCTTGGCGAGGCGATGATCCCGTGCCAGTTAATGAGTTTTTTGAGTATATCGAAAGAGCGGCACAAGTAGGAAATTGGACCGAAACGGATAAAGTCTCTATACTGAAACTTAAGCTGAAAGGGCCAGCCACGTTGTTTCTAAATAGTAATGCAGAATTGAAAAGAGTAGACATAACCTTTAAAGAATTGCGAGAAGTTTTTGTCGAGCACTTTCGTGTCAAACAGTTAGATCAGTTTCACTATGTTGCCCTTCAGAATGCCGCCCAACATAAAAACGAGTCGCCCGAAGCCTTTGCCGATAAATGCAAAAGGCTGTGCGCTAAAACAATTAGACAAGTTGCTGATGCGGAACAACAAAAGATCATAAACGACGAAGCTGAGAGAAGGATGTTAGCCGCGTATACCAATGGTTTATTTGGAACCGTGGTTCAACAAGTTAGATATCGAATGCCTGCAACTATGGCAGAAGCTATCCAGTTAGCGGTTACTGTAGGTCGAGGCACGCCGCCCTTCGTAGCCAAATAAAAACGTGTTCTTTACTCATGTGACTTGTTTCAACTGCAATCGTACTGGCCATATAGCTAAAGATTGTAGAGTGAAACCTAATAACAAGAATATCCTAAATAAAAGTGCGCATAAGCCCGGTAAAGACAACAAAATTAGCACAAATAAAACCAGCAGTAATAAAAGTAATATTGAGTGTTATTCTTGCCACAAATTTGGCCATATAGCAAAAGATTGTCGAAACTCGAAAAAGAATTACCCAAACGCGCAAGGTTCGGCAGGAGACAGCACCGATCTGTCGAACTGGAATCAAGACCAGTTAGGAACAGATTTAGCCAACATAGAATTACTAATAATATTCATGATAGTGTAGATGATCAAATAATTTTAGATGTCATGATAGGAAGAAAACCATGAAGGTTCGATGTAGATACAGGTGCTACAATATCGATAATAAAAAGGGGTATTAGTCGAAAGAAAGTTTATAATAGTGACGTGATAGCCAAAAGTGTTACCGGTGATTTATTTAAAATATACGGCAGACAGGAAGTTACTGTGACCCTCAGTAGAAAACGTAGTTTTACACATGAATTCATAGTAGCGGCATTAGAGATGCCTTGTGACGGCATATTAGGAATGGATTTCCTAAGGCGCATAGGAGCTAACTTAGACTTGTCCACAGGGAAATTGTTCTCACATGATAGCGTTTACCATGTAGAAAGTAGAAATATAGATAATAGGAATAGAGAAGATAGATGTACGATACATGAGTCAGGGTTTCAGTCGCAAGCAGCCGAGACTATAGAGCACGGCCGGCTCTCTCTCGATGCTAGTGACAATGTTCCTATGACCTTGCATGGTGCAACTACAGTATGGTGTGTTGCAACCACCCGAGATATACCTCTACCTCCTATGTCTGAAGTGTTCATTCAGGGACGCTTGAAAGTTACCGCACAAGAGAAAGTATTAGCTCCAAAAGAAGTAATTATAGAGCCAATTGAGTTAAATATTCATGGCGTACGAGTCGCCAGAGTTCTTAGTAAAGTGGGAAGAGATGTCCCGTATGTAGTATTGGAAGCTATTAATTTTAGCAAAGAAAAACTGACACTGCCGAAAAACTGTACGTTAGGTATAGCAAAGTCGCATATGCCTCAGGCAGTAGACAGAAGTAGTAAACGGTTTAAGAAAATGTGCACAGTGAACTATATGAAATCCAGCAAAGTAGAAAACGAGAAAGTAGTTAAAGAAATAGAAAGTAAATTAGAGCACTTAAGTATTTCTGAGCGTAAAGTGCTATTGCCGGTATTGTATCGTTACTCACACATATTTGATGAACCCCGAGGTAAGATTGGCTGTCACAGTAAAATTGAACATGAGATAGATACGGGTCACCACCCACCTATCAAAAAGAATCCGTACAGACTCCCACATGCGCTAAAGCCAGTAGTTGACGAGCAAATAGACGATATGCTGAAAAAGAGAATTATAAAACCTTCTTCATCACCGTGGTCGAGTCCCGTGGTTATAGTAAGCAAAAAAAAGTCCCGATGGACGTCCTAAATACCGTTTTTGCGTAGATTATAGAGCCCTTAATGCCATTACACGTGGTGATGCTTACCCTCTTCCTAACATTGTAGAGAAATTAGATTGCTTACATAGTAGCGTATACTTTACCACTCTTGATTTGTACAGCGGTTTCCATCAAGTGAAAATCTCACCTAAAGATATTGAGAAAACAGCATTCTGTATACCGGGACAACCAGATCCTAAAAAGATTTCCGCCATTAAACACTATCCCAAACCACATAACGTGAAAGATGTAGGCCTACGTGCGTTCTTAGGATTAGTTGGTTACTATCGACGATTTATAAAAAACTTTGCCGAAATTGCTAAACCTCTATCCGAACTTATCAAAAAGGATGTCCCATTCGCTTGGAATAAAATTCAAGAAGAAGCATTTCAAACTCTAGCTCATTATGTCACAAACCTGTTTTGAAATATCCCGATTTCTCAAAACCTTTCATTCTAAGTACCGACGCATCTTCAACAGCTATAGGAGCCGTACTGTCACAATTGCAAGACGACCAAGAACATCCAGTTGCTTATGCGAGCAGAGAACTAAATAATGCTGAAAGAAATTACGGCACCACCGAAAGAGAGCTTTTAGCTGTAGTGTGGGCTACCAAGTATTTTAGATACTATCTCTACGGACATAAATTTACGGTTATAACTGACCACGCAGCATTAAAGTGGATGTTAAGCTTAAAGGATCCATCATCTAGATTAACTAGATGGGCACTCCGATTATCCGAATTTGATTATGAAGTTATTCACAAACCTGGGAAAAAGCATACAAACGCAGATGCGCTAAGTAGAGTTGTTAACACAGTAGTAACGCCGTATTTATCTACGCAGGAAATTGCCGTAGAACAACAGAGAGATGAATTCTGTCAACTAATGCAAAACGACCCTAAAACTGTTATAAGTTAGATGACGATGGATTACTTTATAATGTAGAAAATGATAAACCTAGATTAGTTATACCTAAATCTATGGTCAAACAGATAATTAGTCATCATCATGATACTATCTTCTCTGGCCATCAAGGTATAAAGAGAACAATTATTCTGATTAAAGATAGGTATTTCTGGTCAACATTGAATAAAGATATAGAAGAATACATAGGTAAATGTATCTCATGCAATCAGCGAAAATCAGGTAAGAGAATTAAAGCCCCTATGGCGAAATTTAAACCTGTATTAGAACTATTTGAACTTGTATCTTTAGATATAGTAGGACCACTACCAGTCAGTAGGAATGGTAACAGATACCTGTTAACTTTTATGGATTATTTGACTCGCTGTTGTGAGGCTATACCAATACCTTATCAAAGTGCTGATATTATAGCAAGAGAGTTTGTCTTAAAGATTATTACTCGACATGGAGTCCCTAAACGACTGTTGACTGATCAAGGTAGAAACTTTGTTTCATCTTTCATTACGTCAGTGTGTTCTTTACTAGGTATAAAGAAAATCCAAACCACTCCTTATCACCCTCAATGCAATGGATTGCTGGAGAGACTACACAAGTCTATAGCGGATATGACATCTCATTATATAGCAAAAGATAATAAGAATTGGGACACGATTGTACCGTATGCTCTAATGGCATACCGAAGTACTCGACAGACGTCAACTGGACATAGTCCGCATATGCTTTTATATGGACATGAAATGAGAATACCAACAGAGGATGATCTTTCAATGAAAGTAGATGTTAGTGAGGATGCACAAATAGAATTAGACGAACTGGTAAAGAAATTAAGGCGAGTTAGAAAAACAGCCGTACGCAACACCGAAATTAGTAAAGATAAAAGTAAGAAATACTACGATAGAGGAAGCAAACCAATACGTTTTAAGGAAGGCGATTATGTATTTTTACACGATCCTAATTTAAAAAAAGGACCGCGTAAGAAGTTTGGAAAGAAATGGAAAGGACCATATGTAATTGAAAAGGTGTTAAACGATTCGAATTATAAAATAATGTTAAACAATAATGAAAGCATCGTCGTTCATATAAACAGTCTGAAGCCAAGTAAAAGTAAGCCGGAAAAGGTTAACCGCAGACGTACACTTCCAACCATGTACTCAGCTGATAACAACGTACTAAATGAATCTAATACCGACAATGAACTTGACAACGATGTTAACAGCACCTTAGTAGGATGCGGCCACATATTGCAGTACGCAGAGCCCGAAGTTGTCGAATCTGAATTAAGTGAAAGCGAGGAAGAAGATGACGTACCCTTGAATGCAACTTTCCTTGATCCTAAATATCCAGAATGGTTACCAGAGAGACCCCAGCATGCAAACTCAAGTTCACACCAGTCCCATTCTTATAACTTAAGACCTAGAGATCCTCGTATGAGAGAGTAATTAAATCTTTTCGTATTCCAGATGATTTGCTCCTTGGATTACTACTCTTCGTGGGCAACCAGGTGTGTTGTTTACATGATTGTTCCTCCCTACAGAATTCTTCAAATTCCTGTAATCTCAATAAATATTATATTTCTGAAGGCACGAGACGTAATTTTATCTACAGATGTTTGAACTATCATAGTGTCAGTTGATACTGGAGATTATGACCAGGTACTTCATAACATTGAATCAATTCTTCAATACCTTGAATCTGATAACATAACTGTTGACATAAAAGATTTAATTCCTTTCTATGAAATTATACAACTCCGTTATTCTCTTCAAATTACAAAGCAAGAAGTCAATAATTTGAAACTACTTCTCCCCACTACTCGGTCTCGTAGAGGTGTGATTAATGGCATTGGTTCTGTCTTGAAGTTCCTCTTTGGAACTATGGATGACGACGATTTACAAGCTATAAATTCTAAAATGATGCGTTAGTCCATGTTGAAGATGAAAAACTTACTTATATAAAGAAGTTAACAAGCGAAGTTGACGAAAATTCTAAATCAATTAAAATCATAGCTAGTACACTTAAATCAACAATTGAGGAAGTTAAGTCTACTAACTTTTCAATCTGGACAGAGATAATTCAACTAAAACGTAAATTGCAGTACCAAGCACGAATTTCCTCATTATTTCCTGTTGTCGAAATGACTTTACATTTAGTGAATAAACAATTAGTTCAAATGCAGGAGGCATTAGATGTCACTGCTACTGGACATTTAAGCTCAATGTTGCTAACACCTGCTAAGTTGTATGAAACTTTGAGAGAAATTGTACCTAAATTACCAGCTGATTTATCATTGTTAACGGATGTAGAATTAGACAAGGTTTATAGTTGTTATAGATTAGCGAGAGTGCATGCTGTATCTATATAAAACATGATAAGGTTAATTATTGAACTCCCTTTGCAATCGTTTGATAGACATTTTGAGTTATTTAGTGTGAATGATCTGCCATACTATGATAATGCTTTGATGCAGTTTGTAGTAGTTAAAGGCGAGACAAATTACATCGCGATATCCGGTGATAGACAGTTGCACGTTTCCTTGGAAGACAATCAACTGAGAGACTGTTCCACTCCGCCATATGAAGTGTGTTCGATCAGAGTACCAATACTATTTACCAGCGAAAGTGAGAGTTGTCTACATGCTATGTTCATTGGTGACGACGTCAAGGCCCAGAAGTACTGCCGACGAGCTGTTGTACCCAGCTACACGACCTCAACACTATATCAAGGACCCAATGGAGACTACTGGGTGTATAGCGTACCTGAAGCAACCAGAGTTACCTGGCGATGCATTCTACCCAACTCAATTACCAAACCTTCTAAGACGATTATGCAAACAATAAGTGGTACAGGAGTGATGTCCAATACTCGAAATTGCTACATTTATTCAAAATACTTCAAACTGTTACCACATTCTATTGGTCAAACATATGTTAAGACCAAGATAGATACTATTGCCGTACCGTCAGTTAAAAATATATTCGCACCTTCTGAATTATCTTCATTAACCTTGCCAGCAAATTACTCAATGTCAGATAATAACATTTCTGAATTACAACAAATTATAAATGAAAACAAGGAAAGAGTCAACACTATCTCAATTGATTATTAGAACGGAAGTTGACGGAGATAAGAAAACCCAAAGCTGAAACAAACAACTATTTTCTGACCTACCTCACTGTAATTATTGTTGTCATTCTTATCACCAGCTGTGTAACCCTCATTGGCACACTACGCTATGTCTCTGGCTGCAGAGCCCGCCAACCAAACCAACCACAACAGGATGTTGACACTGAATCAGCCCACTCTATGCCAACAGCTGTGCATGTGTATGACCTCTCACGAGATAACGTCAGATCAGAAACGACACGCTTTGCTGCCGGACAATTGTCGACCTTGACCTGAGACCATAGAAACGAAGAAAGAAAATTTGTGGAAATATGTGTTTAGTGAGATGTGTTTAAAGCCTTTTTATTCAAAAAAAAAAAAGTTTAATAGCTTCCTTTTGTTGTGTTTCCTTTGGTTTTGTTTATGTGTAATTGCTACCCTCGTTGTGTTAATAATGTGAAAAGTCTTATAAAGCAGTGAAGTGAGATAAAATGTATAACAATTAATTGACAACTGTGTATTAAGGTAAGTAGAAAAACCGAAGAGAAACATACATTCTTTATAGATAAGTGACAAAGACCTATGAACTCAAGTTTAACATTTCTTTGAACTTAAAATAGATGTAGAATTGTGTTTAGCTAAATAAGATAGTAGATTTAAGTAAAGACTAACCGAATATGCAAGATTACTCTATTAATAACATGAATTGGAAAAGAAAGACACTCTGTGCCTTCCTTTTTTTTAGGGAGAGTGGTTGTAATGCCATACCAGATTAACCCGGTAAACCCCTAAGGAAAATATTTGTTTATTCTTGTCTTTTAGTGGTTCCATTATTTCCTATATAAAACCAAGCTTATCCTGTAAGGAAGGATGTTCTGTAACCACGACTATTCCAAAACAAGCTCACCAGATTTCCATCACGTGAACATCTGATGATCCTCCAGACGTCATGAATGACGACACGTTCATGTATGATTGGATAATCGCAGATGTGACGATAGGAAAATGAGCCACTAAAAGTATGCGAAAGAAGTCATGTGATCCAAGGGGGCGGGATACCTGAGTTGGTGGTACATTCAATAAAACTACTTACCTTCGAAGAAGGGGTAAGATAGGATTCGTTGATCCTACAACCTGTACAGTCCTACAATCCTACCCTTACAGAATAGGGTAAATCTATTCACTCTTAGATTTCGGACGTAGATGTCACTATCACTGTGACTATATTTTGTCTATTCGGTTAATTCTAGGTAGTAACTGTTGTTGTTCGCTACCATGGAACTGTGTAAGTCAACTTTATGTACTATTTGCCTCAATATACATGTACTTTAACTATACTTGCTGTGTTGGGTATTTCTGTATATCTCTCACCCTCGCCCATTGGTAAGCCAAAAAAAGCTCGGTCACGGCATATCATCGTAATTAACAACACCGTCTCTTACAACAATTCAAATGAAAATTGTTCACACGCAAATAAATGTCAACTAATATTAAAACACATTTGTAATACGATATACCGCCCGATTATAAAACACAGCACTTCACTAATATCCACTAGAACGCACACAGTAATATCGCTTATAATCGCCCGACAATAACTGAACTAAGCGTCCCTGAGTTATTGTATTTATAACTCGCCGAAAATCTAGACGATTCCACATACTACGTATTACCTCTAAACTACGACGTAATTGATTGCGGCCTTGACACAGCGCGAGCGGCCGCGTGAATTCTGGCACCGTCTAGCAAATGTGTCGAGAAACACTTACATCACACGCATTACATTACGGATCCCTCTGGAACATTCGATAAACACGTAGATTGTTCTATGATGTCGTGAAACTGACCCCTCCTTAAGCCTGTTCGTCCCGAACTGGCAAACCATCTCTGAAGTAATACTCGACCAGCCGATCTAGGTGGACGTCCTTACAAAAGATAATTCTCCGGTTCTTCGAAGACAGTCTCGTGTGATCCGAACGTCACGTTCCCAGGAATGCGAGTCTTCTGCTCAAACACTAGTTTTGCTGGAATCACTCCCGTTGCGTCATGTACTGATGACCTAAACACCACTGCCTGATCCAAGCCGGTTTGGTTCTCGTCGACAACCTCTTGCGTAACCTTAGCTTCAGCCACTTTTCCCTCGGACGCTTCTATCAGCTCAGGAACAAGCAAGAGTTTTGTCTCGACACCCATAGTTGGCTTTCCAATCACTTTTTTAGTCGTTACACTTATTTGTATTTCCTCTGCTACTTCTTCCTCCATTTCCGCTTGCAATAGGGAGGGTTCCTCTTGACCAGACCTATTGACATTTTCTTCGACTAATGCCACTCGCTTAATCGAATGGTTAGTAGACCCTGTCATTTTAGCCATGCACAGCTTTATCTTCTCTTGGCCAACCTTCAGGCCATTCTCTCTTAAGTCCACAACGAATCCGTAGGCGTTCATAATGTCCGTGCCAAGAATCACTTCATCGACAATGTCTGCAACTAGCATTTGGTGGCTAAACTCAAGAAAACCCAAGCGTACACGTACGTCTACCTTTCCTAGCACCTTGACGGGGCTTCCAGTCACAGTCTGTATTGTAAAAGAGCTAATTAGAGGCTGGCGGTTGCTGACTAAGTCAGGGCAAACAATGGACACCGTTGCGCCAGTGTCAACTGTAAATGATGTTCGTTTACCCTCCGCAAATCCATTAACGATCAAGTTTCCACTGGTCTTATATAGCGTGGAAACTGCGTGCTGTTCTCGGACTTTACTTCTCCAGTTGGTGCTATCACTCTCTTATCTCGGTATCTTCTTCTCCTAGCAGTCTACCTGTAGATAACCACGTTTTCCACAGTCCTAACATATCGGTCTTCTGTCTTTTTTCCATCGTTCAAATCGTTGCGACTCTCTTGAACTTCTGAACTGTTTTCCGACATGTTTTTTCTGCACCCATCATGACGGCAAAGTGATACAGGGATCTCCTGACTGCAATATGATGGCACAAACCTATTAATGTAGCGGGACGCCGACTTGCCAGCTTCAAACTCTAGGGCGTGAAAAAGAGCATCTGAGCTATTTCGGTGCCTTGCCATTCGTAACACTTGCTGAAGTTCACAATCTCCGATGCAATCAATAAATGTCTGCACCGCAAACCTTATTCGAAAATCTTCTGGTGCTTCAGGATAGGCCAATCTAATCAATCTGTTGACACTTGCTTCAAACTCTTGAAGGCTGTCCCCGGAATGCTGTCGCCTTGCTCTCAACTGGGTGCAGTACACGTCTCGCAAATGTTTATCACCGTACCGTAATTATAGAGCTTTTATCAACTCGGCATAGATGTTTTGGCTGTCAGGTGGCACTTTCTGCCGCGGGTCCTCTTAATGCTAGAACGAGTGAGACTGCCTTGTCTTTCTCTGTCCAAATTATTAGCGCATGCAGCAGCTTCAAATTGGCGGAGGTACGATGCCCAGCGACTGCTTCCGTTAAAGTTTGGTTTGGAGCTTTGACATGAACTGTCCCTACTGCAGTCATAGTGACTTTCTCTACTGACTTATTTTCTGTGTCTCTTTCTGTCTTTATCATTGGTACAGTTTGTTCAGCAAATTGTTTTGGTTGTAATTTCATGAACTGTTCAACTTCATTTTTAATTTTCTCTTTTATATTTGCCATTGAGTCTTCTACTGCAGATATTTTATTTGCCACAGATTGTTGTACGACAGATATTTTTGTAGACATCGATTCTTCAACAATCGAGACAGAATTTTCTACTTCAGCTATTTTTAATGTAATTGATACTTGTACCTCCGATATTTTAGTAACTTGCTCACCTCACCTCGTAGAAGACCCAACTCTGCAGCAGTTTGTTCTTGTGTCTGCTTTTGCTCCTGTATTAACTCCTTGATAACTTCTGTTTCACGCTTCCGTTCTTCTTTTTGTCTTTCTTCTGTTTCTAGCATTAATGCTTTCTGACGTTCCTCAGCCTCTTCTATTTCCTGACTGCGTTTTTCATCCTGTCGTATTTCAGCTTCTACCGCCTCCTGTCGGCGTCGTTCCTCTGTCTGCAACAGCAGCGCCTGGAAATTTTCCATCATCTGACTGGCATCCATTGTTTTCCGATTAATTACGAATTACACTCGTCTTGTACAAAGTGTCCACTGTTTCCGGTTCTGTTCTATCCCAGTTCTGACACCACTGTTACGACGGTCTCCTTGATCGTCGTAGGTGCAGTGGAAACAAAATACAAGACACCAATTAAGTCACTGATCACCAGCTTTAATTTTCACAGTTAAACTGTTCGTAATTAACAACACTGTCTCTTACAACAAATCAAATAAAAATTGTTCACACGTAAATATATGCCAACTAATATTAAAACACATTTGTATTACAATATACCGCCCGATTATAAAACACAGCACTTCACTAATATCCACTTGAACGCACACCGTAATATCTCTTGTAATCGCCCGACAATAACTGAACTGGGCGTCCCTGAGTAATTGTATTTATATCCCGCCCAAAATCTAGACGATTCTACATACTACGTATTACCTCTAAACTACGACGTAAATGATTGCGGCCTTGACACAGTGCGAGCGGCCGCGTGAATTCTGGCACCGTCTAGCAAATGCGTCGAGAAGCACGTACACCACACGCATTATATTGCGGATCCCTCTGGAACATTCGATATACACGTACTGTGATGTCGTAACAATATATTGGCATTGCTAAACAGATATTAAAGTTGCCTAGATTTCATGTCTACTCTATTATTTACTTGTAAGTAGGTCTTTGGTAATCTGAGAAACCTCTCCTAAACATCGTGAACTGGTAAGTGATAGGTTAATGAAGTGACGATAGGAACAGATCCTGTTGGGAGTGCTCAGAGAGTGCCTTGGGTCCTGGAATTGTGAAATGGGATCGTACGGCAGTAAGACGTGTTTCGATTGTGGAGGAGGTGGAGGCCTGTAAATATTTGAGTGAGTGAGTGTGTGTGTGTTCACTGAGGTTTTGTAATGTTCCGTGCGGTGTGCTAATTGAATTAATTAAGCTGTAAATATTGGAAATTGATGGTCTGCGTGGGCTTTCGGTTAGACGTTTGGTATGTAACGTCTGCCACTACAGTAGTTCTTGTTAGTGTAATAATAATCCAGCGCCTCGTGTAAAGGACGGATAGTTAGAAGGAGAAATAGTACGAGAAGGAGTGATTTTGAGAGATGAAGAGAGGACAGATCTTGTCAAATGACGGGAAACTATGAGTATTTATCTACTATTCCTGTCTACAAAACTGACACTCGTTGTTATAAGTTTGATACTGTTACGTAAACTACGATATTTACTGTGATAGAATTTAACTGACACCAGAAATAGTGAAAAATTTTAGAAGCCTTATTGAAAGACTTTATTTTTTATCATAGATACTTTATAAATTATCTAAGAAATACAATAATCTGTTACGTAATATAAACTATACGGAACAATACTCATTAATTTTTCTAAAGTTAGACGTTGACCAGTGGCGAAGGTGAGAATATCATTTGAGCAGACATAAGCATCTCAGCAAAAAGCAACCTCTTACTAACATTTTTGGCGTTCTTAACTAGTAATACAATGGCATCTTAGCCAACATTCGTGCATCCAGTTTTGCAGCACTTTATTTGAACCTAGTGCTAAGACATGTTCAAATGATCCTAATGATTCTATTATTGTTCTTTATAACAAATTCTCTGTTACTACAAATTCATCGAGAAAACGTTTACACGTTGAATCATGTCACTCGTCACTGGACACTAAAATCATCACTTCTGGTGTGTGTCCCACAACAATCATGTCACTCGTCACTGGACACTAAAATCATCACTTCTGGTGTGTGTCCCACAACAATCATGTCACTCGTCACTGGACACTAAAATCATCACTTCTGGTGTGTGTCCCACAACAATCATGTCACTCGTCACTGGACACTAAAATCATCACTTCTGGTGTGTGTCCCACAACAATCATGTCACTCGTCACTGGACACTAAAATCATCACTTCTGGTGTGTGTCCCACAACAATCATGTCACTCGTCACTGGACACTAAAATCATCACTTCTGGTGTGTGTCCCACAACAATCATGTCACTCGTCACTGGACACTAAAATCATCACTTCTCGTGTGTGTCCCACAACACACCCATTTTTCACACCGCAAAATAAGAGCAAATTCGGTTGGTGAGCAATGCACAAATATTTCCTTGTCCTGTGGAGACTGTTGACGAACAAAGGGTTTGTGACGACCAGAGCAAGGAGTCCGTGACGAACATCGTGTAGTATTCTACCTCTCCGTGATGTAGACTAATATTTAACTTTTTAGTTTAATTTACTACGCTGCCCGATCAATTTAGGCAACTTAATTCATAAAAAAATAGGCGAATTTAAAATACGAGTTGTCACTCGTAAATTATTTGAATCGTCACTGCCTATTTGTCTCTCCGAACCCTTCGCCACATCTGTTGACCCTACTTTCAAAATAACACATTATAATTACTTGAATATGGTAGAAACGTAGATCATTGAGTAACGTATGCAGTCGCGTTTCGTAACAGGGACACGTAATTAACAAGGACACGAAAAATATTACTGTAATTACTATACATCTCTACCGTAGTCAAGTAAATTTAACAGTGTCCAACGGACTAAGTTTCCAGAACTACAGCTAAAAACAAAACACCTTTATGTAGTTCTTTGTATATCAAAAATTGTATCTTTTTACATGTCTATTTTTTACGTCTTCTTCTTCTTGAACACTGAGGAAGGAGGATGAGAAAAGATTAGAAACATTTGAGATGTGGGTTTGGCGAGCAACGGAAAAAGTGAGGTAAGTTGATAAATTAAGGTATGGTGAAGTTTTAAGAAGAATAGGGGAAGAGAGAAGAATCCTGAAGGTAATAGAAATTAGAAAAAGGAATTGGTTAGGTCATTGTTTAAGAAGAGACTGCTTGCTTACAACTGCCATGGAGGGTGTCATACAAGGAGAAAAAAGAAGAGGGCGTAGAAGAATAAAGTGAATAAATAACATTAAAATCAGAGGGTGTTACGAAGAAACGAAAAGACTGGCATACAATAGGACTGCTTGGAGAGCTTTAGCCATTTGAAGATCTGCCTTAGGACAGAACACCAAATAAAAATATCATGTCTATATGTTTATTGTACCATTAAAAGTTGTCTCCAACGGATGTGGTGTCAGCACTTATGTTAGCGTCCTTTTTTTAAGTCTTTGAAGCTTTTCTAAAATCCATTTTCCTGTACAGCTTTGAATTCGCTTAACTATTTTTTCTTGGCAGACGTGGGTCGTCCGAGATGGAGATGGGTGCCGGAACAGGTTTACTATATAACCTAATCCTTGGAGAGAGGAAGAAGAATTTTTTCTTTGCCTCCACGAGTCATAATATCTTGCCTCTCGTTGTGTCCATTGTAGTTTTGAAGAGAAAAAATTCATGTAGACATACACATCTGGTGAATATGGCAGATATGGTATCATTAACTCTAAACGTAATCATAAGTGATGACATGTGAGTGAGTGCATTATCCAGTACAATTTTTACAGATTATTCTTCTTTGTAAATGTGGCCTTTTTTAACCACTAGCTGTACCGAAGTGACGTCAGATACCTAAGTTGTATTCTTTACTGACTGTATCATATAGTGATAAAATTCAGGAACGTTTTTTATGTGAATTTAATTTATCTTTATCTTATTTTGGGAAGCTTTTATATCACTTAAGAACATTTTGTTCAGAAAACGCAAGAGCATCTTTTATTATGGTGGTCTACTTTGTTAATCTGGAAAGGGTCTAAGCGGGAAAAGGAGGAAACGTGGAAAAATACTCACAGCCTCAACAAATTTAATGTTATTTAATAAGATATTATTTTGTTCAAAACTGTGAACGAGGCCGGCAGCTCAGGGCGCTTTCTAGTACTACCCGTCCTCACCACTACACCGTACTCTGTGTTACAGTAAAGTTATCGTGTGAACGCTATAGTTCAGTTGGAACGATAATATTGTTACGGCGGTCTAGTGATCGTCATATGGTACAGTGGAAAACAAATACAGACACCAATAAAGTGACTAATCACCAGCTTTAATTGTCACAATTAAACAGTTTGTAATCAACAAGATAGTCTCCCACAACAAATCTAATAAAAATTGTTCACACGCAATAAAAATGTCAACTAATATAAAACATAATTGTATTACAATTGTCCCGCACGATTATAAAACACATAACACTTCGCCACAATACTACAAACAGCACTCAATAAATCGCGACTCAAACTGAAACCGAGCGTCGCTGAGTATTTGTATTTATACCCCGCCTAAAATCCAGAAACATCCATACTACGAATGAAACAACGCTACTAGAAACTACCAGAACGTAATTGGTTGCGGCCTTGCACACAGCGCGGAAAGCCGCGCGACTTCTGGGACAGTCTAGCTAACGCGCTGAGAATTATGTACGCAGACACCTTACAGCCGGATTCCACTGGAACATTCGAGGAACACGTATGTTTTTCTGTAATGTCGTAACAATAGCAACAGTACAAAACAATTGTACTCTAGTAGTTGCATATCACTATCGGCTCGCGAGTCGGTACTGTCTGTCGGCTGCTGAAATCCATTTCCCCTGTGGCCGGCGCCAGGAATAAACTCTGTGAGACGTCTCTGTCGTTCTCGGAGATATGCCCTTTACTGGGCTACTCAAACACATGCGTTTTGTGTATTTAATAAGTCGAGAACCTTATCATTGTGTTTAAAACCAATGTAGAGTTTTGTTTAAACGCTAAAGACTCTGCCTGCAAAATCATGGATGTAAAAAAAAACGTATACAAACAAATATGATTTCAACTTGATAAAATATTGAACCAACTGAATTCATAAAATGGAAGCCTGCTTGCCTGCTGTCAACGAAATCATGACATTACGTTTATTGTTTTGTTTCATTAAAAGTAGGGTTTATAAAATGTGATCAGTTTGGTGGTTCAGTGTTCAGAAGAAACGTAAAACGTAAATACACAAGAGAGGAAGACAATTGTGACAATTAAAATAAATTTTAAGGAACACTTTTTGTTGACCATTCAGGGAAGGGAATGTCTAAAGTAGTAAGCATAACTGCGAAATAAGTTGTCCGTATCATGAATCATATTGGGCACTTCGTCGATAAGGAGGAGGAGTCCATGTTGAAGGGAGTGTGGGAAAGGAATCCAGAGAAGAGAAGACCACAAGGAAGTTCTCTGACTCTTTGAAAATGTGTAGGGTCTGCTGAAGTGCGTTTTATGAAATATCAGTTCCAGATTGAGAGGCGAGTCAATATGATACATGGAACGTGTGTAGCCATGTCAGTAGGTGAAAACAAAGGTAAGTAAAATTTCTGTACAGACAAGTGAAATGCGTGATCAACATGTTGGAATTAATATCATTCGAAACGAATCAACAATTTTGAAATAATATTACACAATTTTCACGGCCGTACTTTAATTATCGTTTTGTTTAAACAAAAATTAAACTATTCCGCTGGTGGCTGTGTGTCGGCTTCATGATTACAAACTAGTTAATGAATAGCAGCATCTAGCGAAAGTCGGCGAGTTTCCTGCTGTCTCTTATATTTTCAAGATCGCCGCTGAAGAATGACTACACCATATTATAACGTTATTTGATATCGTTGAGAAGCCCCCCTGTTGAGTAGCACAAATATTTATAACGTTACAAATTTTCAATGGGTGTAATCGTAATAATAACAACACGTAGAATTGTTTAAAATAATTAAAACATTTATTTATTAAAATTTTTAAATAAATTTCGAATTAAAACTTTATTATTATTGCATGTGTATGGGTATTCGCAGTACCCATACTTATTGATTACATACACGTAACATCGCATCTTCCATACAAACATAAAATACTCTTATATTTATAAATACATTTTATTATTAATAATGTGGTACTCGACTTGCTCAGTATATTATGAGTAATTTATTATATTCTGAAATCTTTCTTTTTTAAAAATAAATCTTATTGTTATTGCATATGCATTTGTCATTTACATTAATTACTTTAGTAACTTTCTATTCTTTCTAAATTACATTTAAATATTTTCAATAAATTATTAATCCAAAAATTATGCTTTAATAATTCAACAATTTAAATTTAAATATTTTCCATAAATTATCATTTCAAAAATTATGCTATAAATACTATACAAGACATTTACATTTACAAGTTATAAATTACACTTTTAGAAATGATTATATTTCTTTTGACAATGTTTATCTCTCTTTGATTAAGTCTTTTGTTATGAGGAATACATGGCTTTCTTTCACCTTAATTGTAGCGGTTCCTCAGCGTACCCTCTCCTGGTCCTGAGTCCTTGATGTTGTGAATCCTACGTAGTCGTGAAGTCCTGGATCCTTTCCTCGTCCTCCGGGTCCTCTCGGAAGTCCGATAGTCCGATGACTCGTCCTCTACGTCTGAAATATATACCATGTAGAGTGCTGCTCCCTCGTCCTCCGTACTGGACTCTGGCTGCAACGGTGGTGTCCTGAAAGTGATGATGTTTTCAAGCATCGCCTCCGGCTGCCGCTGTAGTCGAAAAAAAGTTGTTATTGTTGTTGGACAGAGCCTCCGCCTGCCACTGTGGTTGAACGAGAAAGAGTTGAAGTCGCCGGGCAGAGCCTCCGGCTGCCTCCGTGATTGAACGAGAAAGAGTACAAGGCTGATGTGCCTCGCGTATTTATAGTCTAGGGCGAAAAATTCATGTTTCGACAATTCTCTGCAGGACTAGGTTTGTCGTGGCGTCCTTTTACAAACACGTTATTCACACACTTTTTTACTTGTCTTCGCAACGTGCGAAGTATTTTGCAAATTACCCGATATTCATCTGGTCGGTAATTTTATGTGTACAATTGTGTTTAAACCATTTCTCGTTATCTTGATTATTATAGGTTTTATTTATGTTTATTTTCACTGTATTCGCACTTTTTATTATTTTCGCACCATCTTTCATACACACGTACGTCTTTATATTATATACACACTGTGGCGTAATTGGTTTTGTGATATTTCATATTCACTTAACACCATTTAAATAATTCATATAATTAATAGCGTTTATTTAGGGGTGACGCTTGACAGGAATCAACTGGCCTCTCTCTCTCTCTCTCTCTCTCTCTCTCTCACACACACACACGCGCGCGCGCGCGCGCGTAAGATACGCGTGTACACACAGACACAGCTGTGTGGCGTGACCAACCTGTTCAAGCATGCAATTGTTGTTGTTCACTTTACAGCAGATTGAAAGCTGAATTATTATTATTACTAACAATATGGATTATTTATTTAAATTATATTAATTATCTTAATTAATTGTGCAATGCACAGAACCCTATACATTTGTACTGTTGAAATATATAAATAAAACGCCTGGCTTAAGATATGCAATAAACAACTTTAACAACAGGGAAACAAAAAAAATCAAACAATATTATAACACTTTGTACTTTTTATATAAACTAAAATTAAACAAATAGTGACAAATATAATTTATAATAATTGCCAATGATAATGACAAATATAAAGTGGTAGATAAATGTACAGTTGTATATAGTGGTAGAACGCTATACAAAGTTACCAATCGGTGCACTAAACATTAAGTGACCGGCAAACAGCGTTTAGTTCAGTTTGCCTACATTTCGTATTTCTTCCCCAAATTTCAAAGACACGGTTAAATTAAATATATTCTTCCGCTTTTACGCAATGTTCGCCTACCTCGATACGTCGTGTCGTCCGTCTCAATTGCGGTCTTCCCATTTTCATGTTTCTATTCCCATGACGGCCAGTTACTAAAACTGGCAGTTACTCCACCTTTCATACTTAAGTCTGGCAGTATATCTGATGCAGTTTTACTTTACGTTCGCTACCTGACTTGAAACTTCTGTCACTTACCTTATTTTTCGTACGCATTTATTCTTTTTTCTATATTGTTACGATGTCCTAACTGATTGCGTATGGTACAGTGGAAAACAAAATACAAGACACAAATTATGTCACTAATCACCAGCTTTAATTATCACAATTAAACAGTTTAAAATAGCTGATATTAACAGTTTGTAATCAACAAGATAGTCTCTTACAACAAACAAAATAAAAATTGTTCACACGCAATAAAATGTCAACTAATATAAAACACAATTGTATTACAATTGTCCCGCACGATTATAAAATGCATAACACTTCACCACAATAATTACTTTTCACTAATAATGACTTGAACGCACAGAGTAATCGCCCGACAATTACTGAAAACTAAGCAGTAAGTATAGGCTATTTATAGTCTGCAGGATTCCATAATATGCGTCCTTAACAAGCCATCGAAAATTCTAGAGGACACTTCAGCGCGATCTTTGCAGAAACAAGCAGAGTTGGGGTCATTGAGAAACTTGTCGAACAACGCTATCGAATGTAGGAGATTGTTCCGTATTACGTAACACAGCCTCGCGTGTTAAGCGTCACGTACGCATTACAGGTACCGGAATAGAGTAGAACAACGTTGTCTAATGTACCAGAACGTTCCGTAATGGTGTAACACGTTTTCTGCATTACGTAACATATGATAACTGCATACTTATCATTTGCCTTTTCACTGATCTTGCGTTTTTCTAATTATATCGATGTATACCTTATACAACATAATACTACTAGAATGTAATTCTTAATATAATGTAAACATATTCAAAGCGATAGTTAATATTAGTTACAATACTAATTAATATTTATCCACTAGTACAAAATAAATACACGAAAATGTGGATCGTCAACAATATGCCCGATGGTCAGAAATGGTGTAGGCCTACTGTGTGTTTAAAACCATCAGGGTCGTGGTTCATTTTACAAACTAAACCGCAGTCTAACTTTAGTTTCACTCAGCCATAAAAAACGCGAACTGCTTGTATTAAAAGCCAGCTGATTAAGATAGAGTTGTTCTAGCTAAAGTCACTATCTTATTTGTGTTCCGTAGCCCCCAAGTAACCTTAAAAAACATTCCCTTAAATCAACCCAAACCTCTGAAATATAAAATAATTTTACAAATATTGTGTAATTTTACAATAAACGGGTTAAGTGTTTAAGGCTAACGTGTGTTTTGTCGATGTTTTTTAGATTTAACTTCATATTTAATAAAAGCGACTTATGTAAAAGCATTCAGAGTTGCGACGGTGAATCGGTATTTTCAGATGACTGATTCTGCACCGGGTAGAATAAAGCACAAAAAGGAAACCCTTGTAGCCTTCTGGTTTTCTGTAACAGAAATAAAAAAATATTTTGTAGTCCTTCACAGCAGATAAATTTCGTCAAGAATGCATTTATTGGCAAACATTGTATCATTTCTCCATAAAAACATTGTTTATTAGTCGTTGTTTACAAAGGTTAAATAAGGTTGTTCTGACATTAAGAAAGAAAACTGTAGTTAAGTTTCAAATATCAGAAAGTCTATTATAGAAAATATGTTTTGTTTATTGGTTACATAATTAGCTTTGTTCTAGGCTTAGTCTACATCGTAGCTAAACAGCTGTTACAGATTACATGTTTTATTTGGTTTCGGTTTGTTTCATTTGTTTCGGTTTGTTACACGTTTCATTTTTCTTCTGGTTTAGTAGGTTTGCATAGTAAGTCTGTTATAATGATGATGTTTATTGGTCAATAGTCAAGTGAATGTCTTATGTATTTAAAAATCAACATAAGATATTCTTGGGGTATTATAAAATACATTAAGTTCTAATAATTTGTTCAGCAGATTAAAAAAAAAATATACAAACACTTGGTACGTTTCACAGTTTATTATTTACTTCTGACACCTGTTTCAGAAGTAATACGCTTCTTCAGAAGTTTACTTACTTCAGAAGTAATTAAGACATCCCTTAATAACCTTGTTCCTTGATCCCTTTGAGAATAGCTTAATAAGCTGAAACCTCTGTCAGAGGTAAATAATAAACTGTGAAACTTACCAAGTGTTTGTATATTTTTTAAAACGTTTGTATTAATGTGTTTCACCAAGTGCCTAACGAGTCATCAGTCAATATCGTTTAGTAGATTATTAACTTTTTGTAACGATTCTAGAAAATGGATTGTAATTATAATTTTGATTCCCGTCCCCTCACCATAAAATCAAGGTGCATTTTTCAGCCCCCAGGTCGACTAAGTTTGTTGAAAGTGAGTACCTGGGATAACATCCTGGGGATAATAATGGGCGGCTGAAGCGTAGTGCTGGCCACACTGCCTTCCTTGTATGCTGTACGGCTCACATAGGGAGCCTACCCTGCCTAGCTACTTCGGTGGTATACATGGGAGCCATTATTATTATTATTATTATTTTGTAAATAGAATTATTATTTTCACACACTTTTCCTGACATTCTATATTTTAAATTAAATGAATATGAAATGTTAATAACGTAGTCCAGTTTTATTAATACAATTTTGTTAAAATTTTTTAGTCGAATAACAGTTAATAGAAGCCGGTATGATTTATTCCCTTAAATCCCACTAGCTATTTGTACTGTCACTTAAAAATAGAAAAAGGAATAAAACATTACAAAGTAATCGAAAAAAACTTTGAGGCATAACTAATATGACTTTGCCTCACAACGTGATGCAGTTGCTAAGTTGTTTCAACATGTGAATTTTAATGTTGTACACCACAGATACCAAGGTGTCTCTGTTCAATTTTTGAAAGTAGATAGAATTTAAATAAACACATTTTTCTATCTTGGAAAATAACAGATTAGTCCACGTGATCTTATTATCGTATCACAATTCTTATGACTTATTAAATATTTCATTCAAAACGTGTTTGTAAGCTACCCATATTACCTGTTTGCTATAAAGACGTCTGTCTTCTCTGTCCAACTCTTCTTTGTCGTCACAAATATCTTCGTACTTGCTGCTGTATAATGTGTCTCCAACAGCCGTCCAGCCATTTAGCACGCTTCTCTACAACACGTTTGCCTCGAACACAACCACTTCACAAGCTTGCTATCAGTTTTCCGGACATGATCTAGTGTCTATATTCTAATTTAGGAAATAAAGCTAAGAGCCCCATAAGTTCACACTCAGTTATAATGAGAGCCCCGAGTCTACGTTATAATATTATCTACTTGATCAACAGCCATTTTAGTTTTTTCTTTTTTAGTTTATCCAACTGAAAGAACCGAGAACGGAGGAAAGGACTGAAAACCGTATGAAGATACGGTGAAAACACTCTTGGCTGACATCTTGGTTTTGAGTTTAGAAACTTAATTGTGGATTCAATATACGGAAATGGATGGCAGTAGGATTATAAAGACTGTAATAGTACAAGAGCACAACAAATGGAGTACGACGAAGAATGATGTATAAGTGCCAATAGAAAGGTGTCAATAGAAACAGATTTGCAAACAAACACATTTCTGTTTCCATTCCATCAATCCTATCATGAGGTGTGACGCCAGAATCCAACATGTATGTTCTTGTAGCTGAAGCTACACTAGTAAAACTCTTTAAATTATTTTGATGTAATGGATTTGGTGCTTATAGTATGTTACTTGATAAGCTCTTTATTCATTTAACGCTCCGTTAACCCTAATCATCTTTAATTTATAAATTTGCGCGCTGACCTAATTTCCAAGGCAGTATCTAGCTATATAAAGATATTTGACATTCCAAGAATTCGCTTTTTAATTAATTAACAATTTTGATGTTGTTAACGAAGACTGCCATTCCTGATTATTATCACGTCTTTATGAGTAACGTAGTTGAAATTACAAGTCACGAAGAAATTTAACTAACCTTCAATACGACACAAGTGTAGACCTGACAATTTAAGTATGTTAAAATGTATTCTGATAATTTTGTAAGCCTAGAATACTTAAGAATGTCTAATTCTCAGGCACCACTTCAGCCAGCTCAGGTTAAGTATCGCTCACGCACAAAACAGCGGTAAGTTAAGGGCAGTTTAAGTGCGTGTTATGGCGATAAAGGAGAGGAAACTAAACAATTTTATAGTATATTCAGAATTCTATAAATGTAATCTCCAGTGGCTGATTGCGAACATTCGTTGCGAAAGTTAACTAAACTCAAATCGTTTTACGTTTGGTGAGTTCAACCGAGTACTTCAGTAATTCCCAGAGAAGAAGACCTAGTTACCAACCGACAAACTTTTCCACTTTCATTTTCAGAAACAAGATTATGAAAGTTGTATTGACAAACAAGTATTTGAATGAAGGGAAAAGAAAGTTTTGAATGCGTTTCAATTTAAGTTGTTCTTAATGAAATTTAAAATAAAGGCTAAATAAATATAGAATTACTAAATTCAGTATATAAGAATATCGTATTCTTGATAACGCATATATATAAATGTTTTGTTTACTTAAGTGGTTATTAATTTTATATTTTTTATTAGCCACCACGCTTTCTTGTTAACACATTGCCTTGAGCAGCCTTGGGTGTTTTTCATCTTCTTGTCCGATAGCTTAACTATTTTAAGACTTAATTGGTATCTTAGGCTTTTACGGGAGGCGTCACCTCTGTAAATATTATTAAAATTAATTCGCGGGCTGCTTGGCCATGGTCTATTGTTTTCAACTAAAACAGACTTTTCGACAGTACCATCGAGTGCCCTCATCAGTGTAGATTCGAGCTTCGCTATTCCCGGGCTGCTTGGCCATGGTCCATTGTTTTCAACTAAAACAGACGTTTCGACAGTGCCATCGACTGTCCTCATCAGTGTAAATTCGAGCTTTGCTATTCCCGGGCTGCTTGGCCATGGTCCATTGTTTTCAACTAAAACAGACGTTTCGACAGTGCCACCGACTGTCCTCATCAGTGTAGATTCGAGCTTCGCTATTCCCGGGCTGCTTGGCCATGGTCCATTGTTTTCAACTAAAACAGACGTTTCGACAGTGCCATCGACTGTCCTCATCAGTGTAAATTCGAGCTTTGCTATTCCCGGGCTGCTTGGCCATGGTCCATTGTTTTCAACTAAAACAGACGTTTCGACAGTGCCATCGACTGTCCTCATCAGTGTAAATTCGAGCTTTGCTATTCCCGGGCTGCTTGGCCATGGTCCATTGTTTTCAACTAAAACAGACGTTTCGACAGTACCATCGAGTGCCCTCACCAGTGTAAATTCGAGCTTCGCTAACACAGGGTGGTAGGAGTTAGTGACCACAGTACTGTGCTTGAGGCTGAGCCTTGTCCTGTGTACCGTGTGGTGAGCCTCAGTATCGAAACGTCTGTTTCAGTTGAAAACAATGTACCACGGCCAAACAGTCCGGGAATGAATGTAAACAACATTGAATCCGGCCGTGAAAGTCTACGAAATATATTCTGTTAATATTAGTTTGACAATTCACCGAGCTATTAGGCCATGGTTTAACAATGTAAAGAAACACAGTTGAACCTCGGCCCAATAACCCGGTGAATTGTCAAAATAATATTTTAAGATTTACTGCTCCCCTACAACACATATATTTTCTCTTCGGCAGCTTGCAATCATTTGCCTTTGTTGTTTAAATCAGTCACCGCCAAACACCTAAGTCACTGAGCAAGTTTCTAGTTTCTCAGTGAGCTACTTAGGTTGGCCTAACGTTTGCACGATATTTCATTCTTTACGCAAAGTGGTTATCCAACGTTTCCTTTTTTCAGTTTACTGCATTTATAATTCTTATAAAACTTAACAGCGTTGGTGATTCAAATTTTTACTGTCAACGGTGCTCAATGATTTATTTTAATTGTGCAGAAGGACTGAACTAGATGCGATAGCATGCAAGTGCTTAATGAAACGTGTAATTGGTTTGTAGTTTTTCTGGTGATGAATTGAATATCCACTTTAAACACAGCTCTCCGCGTAATTCACTATAAAATTTATATATTAATTTACAGACTTTTACAGGTTTTAACAGAATTTTGTAATTCTCGCAGCATAAGATATAAGATAGCGGACTTTGAGAAAAATGAGTGCTTGTGAAAGGATCCAGAACCTAAAATGAATCGTAATATTTTATTACAAAGTATGCTTTGTCTCGCTTCACACTGTTTCTTGCGTAATGCCCGCAGTTTGTAACGTCGTTCTTGTTCATGTACGCTTTTGTAATTAACTTTTCTAGACAGTAACGTGTAAATATCAACTACAGTAAAGTTTTGTTTGTTTACATCAGACCTTATGTATCTTACTGTTTTCTACAGTT
This sequence comes from Magicicada septendecula, assembly GCA_034769895.1. Lineage (NCBI taxonomy): Eukaryota > Metazoa > Arthropoda > Insecta > Hemiptera > Cicadidae > Magicicada > Magicicada septendecula. The sequence continues at coordinate 86,776,616 of CM068375.1, read as the reverse complement.
TATAGCACGGTTATTCTTTTTGTTTATGAAGCGGCACACCTCAGGCAGCAAATTATAATATTGTTACGACGGTCTACTGATCTTCGTATGGTACAGTGGAAAACAAAATACAAGACACCAATTACGTCACTAATCACCAGGTTTAATTATCACAATTAAACGGTTTGTAGTCAACAAGATAGTCTTTTATACAAAAAAAATAATAATTGTTCACACGAAATGAAAATGTCAACTAATATAAAACACAATTGTATTAGAATTGTCCCGCACAAATATAAAACACATAATACTTCGCCGCAATACTTCGAACCGCGCTGTGTGAATGGCCGACAATAACTGAAAACTAAGCAGCAGTTATGGGCTATTTATAGTGTGCAGGGTTCCATAATATGCGTCCTTAACAAGCATCGAAAATTCTAGAGATCACTTCAGCGCGACCTTCGCGGAAACACGCACCATTGGGCTAATTGAGAAGCTTCTCGAACAACGGTATCGAATGTACGAGATTCCGTATTACGTAACACTGCCTCGCGTGTCAACTGTCACGTACACACACAAACATTACAGCGGGACTCTGCTGGGATAGCCGAGCACATCTAAACCGTCCTGTAATGGCGTAACAGTATATTATGCGGTAGCTTCTTCATATATTAAAAGAATAATTGAGGAAAGGCACAGTAAGTTCCCTAAGAGAGCTATTCTTACAAAAAGAGGATATTGTGGCGATTCAGCTGCCCAGTGTTACCCCAGGATGTTATCCCAGGTAAACGTGATGCCTTCTGGTTATCTCGGCTTATGGTCTACATAAGGTACCTTGATTTTGTGCACCTGGACAGGTCTAATTTTCTCAAGCTGTCAGAAAGGCAAAGGCCCATACCTCCTCTCTTAAGCAGTTAACAACTTTACTCGAAATTAATTACTGACAATTGTAGGCTTTATACTTGAGTCGAAGTGATGGTAGCAAATCATCACTAATTTATTCATGAGCCTTACCCAACTAGGTTTACTTCAACACTCGTTCTGCACCAACACAATGACCAGTTAGGCCTACACATTACTTCTACTTCTTGTTCTTCTTGTCTTGTTGTTTCTTCTTCTTCTTCTTCTTCTTCTTCTTCTTCTTCTTCTTCTTCTTCTTCTTCTTCTTCTTCTTCTTCTTCTTCTTCTTCTTCTTCTTCTTCTTCTTCTTCTTCACGCGGTCGGAGGTGGCGGATATAAGCTTAAGTCCCGCCTATTTGTGACGTCAACCAGTAAGCACCTAAATATCGTCGACGTACAGCACACGTAAATCCTATGTGTCAGATGAACAACTACCAAGACTTTAGCAACTAAGGCTGTGTGCGGCGACGAAATTTGTTCGCCGGCAAGGCATTGATGTCCGCCCGCATGTAGAAGAGTCGACTTTTAGCCACGGCGCCGGCCAGCCGCTCGCTGAGACTCGTGGTCACCACGAAACTTTAAGTTTACCGGAAAGTTATAAAATGGTATAAGTAAGCAGAACAATATCCAGGAATGGATTAAGTGAAGTGCCGAAGGAAGAAACAACTAAAAGTGTATGGGACTAACAAACATTCGACACGCAACGAATAGACACCATGACGTTACGTAACTAGCCAACGATTTTTCAAGTATTCAATATTTAAATAATTTCACCAGTTTAAGTCTCGAGCAATGTAAAAGGGGATATAAAAGAAAGTATGTATGGGTGAATGGCAAACTGGGTTCGTCTTGTTTAAATTAAGGTTTAGACTAGGAATATGTAAAAAAGAACATTAAGTGAAAGTTTTGTTTTAGTACAGTTTTATTTTGTTTTTCATAAAATAAGGTTTTGGTTAGAATAAATCAAGAAGTTCGTCTGTAGACAACCATGTGTTAGTATCGTTATTTCGTCATTACCACTTCCTTATGTTCTGTGCTAAAAGATTCGTCTAAACGTTCCGGGTTCTTCTGAATTATTATTAGGGGGTAGTCAGATTGCAAAACTGTCCCATATTTTATTAAGGTAAAGTGTAAAGGGTTTGATATTATAACCAAAAAATATCGTGACGACTCTGGGCTTCTGATTGAAAATTTAAAAAGGTAGGTAAGTGGAAAGATCGCAGGTAAGTTTCTGGCAGTATTTTTTATTTATTTATTTCGATTAGGTTTGTTTATTCACAATTGGCGACTAACCTGCCAGGATCCTGATATAATTTTATACGAGGTAGACCTATTTTAAAGCACAGAAATTAGGATTTGGTAATGACGTATTTGTGTGAAATAATCGTATATAATTGCGTTGTGAAAATTAGGTTATTTTTTGGTAGCGTAAATGTTGGGTTTATTTCCAAGTAATAATAATGATTTTATGTAGTGGGTATTTATAGTTTATATGTATAATTATTGAGCAATAGAGGGGTGGTAGTTTCATAAAGATGTTATATAAATAATTTTGAATATGGTTGAAGTACAAGGTAATGATATTGGTTTCGCGTGGGATGAATGGGAAAGCGAATTTAGAGGGGTTGTAGGTGAAATGACAGACGAGGAGTGGGGTAATTTAGATAATAATTTAGCACGAATGGAAGAACAAGAAGAGGGAATATTCGCAGAAATTAAGAAACATAGTGAGATGACCAATGACAAAGGTAAGGTAGTTGAAGTAACGGTAGTAGAAAATAATGCAGTAAATAGGCCTAGTGATAATGACGAGAGTGTGGTGGTGGTAAATAAAGGTAGAGAGACAGACCAAGTTAACAAAAATAAAGACGATCAGGTGGCAGAGAATAAGGTAAATAATGATGATATGAGTGAATCTGATTATAAGAAGAATATGTTGCAAATGATTATGGAAATGATGAACAAGGGTTTTGACATGATGAATAAACGGTTTGACGAAAGTGACAAAATATTGGATGAGTGATTGCGGGAACTAAAGACAGATCGATTAAAGGAGAATACAGTTGAATTAAAACAGGTAAGTGATAATAATGTTGTTAATGATAGTGAGGGAATAATTAACCAGGTGAGGGATAACGATAATTCTAATAATGAATTAGTAAATAACAGTGACAAAATAGTGGGAGAGGTAGTGTCGACTAGTGAAGACAATGATGGTGATTACAATTCTGAGGTAAGTGGGAGTAATACAAGTAATTATAATGATGAAATAATGTTAAATAATAATAATGATATAGTTGAGAATAATGTATTGGATAGTGATAAGATAGAGATAGTGAGTGAAAGTGAGAGAGAAATAGGAGTAGTAATTAGTGTTGTTGAATTAGAAAAAGAATGGAAAAAGAGAGTAGATGAATATGTAGGGCAGAGGGTAAATTTTCCCCATTTTTATGATGAACCAGGGTGTTCACAAGTGTTGTTGAAGGGCAAGAGTCCCGTGTTAGTGGAAGATTTGAGTTGTTTCCCCTTTTTGTATAAGTTTGTACCCTCTGTGTGGAACGGTGTTGAAAGTGTGAGTGGTGTTATGATGAGAGAGATTTAGATAAAGAATTGTGTATTGATAGAGAGATAGAATTATATAAATTAAAGAGAGATTGTAGTGAGTTGAAAAAAATGTTGGAAGTGATAGAGATAAATGGTATTAAACACTTACCTGTTAAAATAGAGAATGAGAATTGTTTTAATTATACATGTTTAAATAATAACAATTTGCCTTATGATGAAAAAATAACTGACTTGATAATGAATATAACTACTAATGGAGACTGGACAGAAACAAATAATGTTGACTTGGTATATGATTATTATGGTAAAATGAATGAACTAAAATTTTATGGTTATGACACACAAGATAGCCATATGTGGAATGTAAATAAAATTGAAAATTGTTAGGTGAAACCCAGACTAATTTTTAATGATGGAGGCTGAACATAAATACATAAATGGACAATTTTAAGTATTTTGTTTTATGGTTCAGACCTGGCAGACTTGGACAATGAAGTGTGATATAACTGAATAATTAATGATGAAGAATTGTAAATAAATGTTTAGTGAATTTAATTGTGTGTATTTTAAAATGTTAGGTAAACAAGGTGTATGTAGGTAATTCTTGTGATAATAATAATAGTATTTTGCAGTCTAAATAAACAACAAAAAATAATTTTGAAGAAAATAATAAATGAATTGTAATTATTGTAATTGGTGAAAGTAATTAAAATTGTTGTGTTTTCAATAATTAATTTAATTAAAATAATTTGAAGATGCTTAAATATTTTTGATTCATTTAAATGTGGTATAATGGAGTTTTGATAATGAGTTTAAATTATTTTATGAGAGTTGAATTTGATAATTAATTAATAAATAAATGTCAAATTGTTTGGTATGAAATAACACTGTTGTTAAATGTTTCAGAGGTTACGTGGAGATACTGGTGTGTATGGTGTGTATATTTTGTGTTTATGTCAGTGGGCGAATAATGTACTGTAAGTATAAAATTTATAATACCAATCAGATAGAGTAAAATGTTTACAGGTGTGAAAAGATTTTGATTCAATAAGGAAAATAATTTGAGATAATTATACTAAATAGAAACTATAATTTAAAAAAAATAATAATAACTGAAAGTTGATGTAAAATAAATGTTAATAATAAATTTAAAATTTTTTTTGAGGAATCTAATTGTTGTGAGTGAGAAATGATGAAGTGATATTATTTAGAAAGTTTTAATTTAGCTATTAGTGTGCTATTGCTGTGGTGGCATGTGCCACAGTAGAAGCGGAAAGGGTTGGGGGTAATAGAGAGTATTACCTCCATCGGAGGCCGAAAGGGCGAAAATGCACGGCACACCCTTTTATACAACTTTATATTGTATACTGATAGATTTTTCGTGCCGTGCAGATTAATGAAGATGTAACATGCCTGAAAGTAAAGTTGATTTCCACGACTTTTCGGGCGATTACTGCCTTACCAGCACTAATCGTGGTTTTGGCTAGCGGTCAGCTATGGCCATAAATTAAGTCCCTTGACCATAGCTGGCTTGAAATTGGTTTATATTAGAAATTATTGGGGGGTGAAACTAGGGGAAATCCCGGAAACTATGGAACAGCGGCTGCCACTCTGTTCGAGGAGGAACAGCAAGGCCAGGTGGTAGACCCGCATTAAGGGCGCATAATTATATAACAAAGATATGTTGATATCTAAATCTTTCAAATGTAACGCTGAAGCAAGGACAAGGAGATGTTCAATTCCTCCACTTATGCCGTCCTTGTGGAGGCCAATGGGCGCCACAGTCCAACAGAAAAAACAATAGTGTGTGTGGTTGGGGGGTTGCTCAGGTGAGCAACGAATTCAAATTTTATAACTTAAAGATGATAACTCATTTTTGCACTAATTAAACGCTTGTATTATGATTTGATAAATAGGTGTTCATATGTTTATCATACTGTGTTTATTCTGTTTTGTAAATGTATTATTTTATTGTGTTAGATATAGGGGTTGAAGAAATATGTAATCTATATAATTTTGAAATGTGGTTATAACAAAGTAAATACCTAGACCGACCGACCGACCGGCAGGTGGTTTATCTAATTGTACCAGAGTCAGAAAAGGGGGAAACAATGATGTGTAGTATGTTAGATGTAAGGATTGTAAAAATATGTATTTCAGAAAATTGTAGAATGCATTTGTAGTAAGGTCATTTACCTTGCTAAGAAAATCAGCTGATCAGCAGTAGAATGTCACGTATAAGCTGTTTGATAACTTCCAAGGTAACTGATGTTTAAATATAATGATTTTAATGTGTTAAAGATTTTATTTTAAATGATGAGGAAAGTAATTTGATATAGTTAAGATTTTTAAATGATTTGTGAAAAATAGTAAAAGGTAGATTTTGGGTGATTAATATTTTGTTGGGACATGTAGATCAGTCCATGTTGAGTTTAAAGTGGTAATAGAGAGAATAATGTTGTTGTGAATTAATGTAATGTAGAATTTGAGAAGTATTGATAGTGACACAGTAGATATGGGGAATATATGTAGAGTTTTGATTGATGTATTGATGTAATAAGTAAATGATGATATTTTGTTGTAATTGAAGTGATGTAATGAGAATGGTACTTATAGTTGATGGGAGTTTTGTAAGAGGGGATGGGGTTGTAGGAGTCCGCAACAAAAGGGTTGGGACGGGAAGGGACCGTTTAGCGCCGGAAAGGGTTGCCTTAGGTAGAATCCAGGAACCAACATAAGGGAATGAGCTTTTTGGGGGGGGGAACACACATCCTGAGTACAAAGGGTTAGATAGTATTTTTTTATATAAGAGTAGAAGTGAAGCGAATTGAGTTGAGTAGTAAGTTGGGTTTATAGATGTTGGATAGATGTTTTTGATAGAAATTGGTGTCATGTTTAGTTAAAGCTGTTAATGAGTGTTAGAGTCAAAGGGATTAAGAATATATATATATATATACAAATGCCGAGTTGTAAATCAAGTTAGTATAAATAATTAAATCACCCAAAGTAATGGAGAATGAGAATATGAGAGAAAGAGAGTTATAGTAAAAATATAAAATTTTAATTGAAACAAACGACAATTTTAATAGAATTTGAGAGTAAAGTAAAGTTGTAAAATGTGTAATTTTGGATTAATTTAAATATCAATTTTATTGTTAATTATAATAATACTTTGTTATTTTTAAATGTCTTATTTTATTATGTTTTTGTGTTTACAGATAGAATTTTAAAGATGTTTCATGTATTTTATGATGTAACCTATGTATGACTTGTGTAGGTCAAGGTTGTTGACTTGACCCAGTTTGATCAGCTGGTGGGTGATGTTGTATACTAGACTCATTTTGGCAATGAAGTGATGCCAAATTTGTTTTTTAATTAATTTAAATAAATTTAAATAATTTTATTATTGAGGAATTATATTAAAAAAAAATTGAATTGTATTGTTTAGGATATATGTCTAATCCAATGTTAGGATAAGGAAGTTCATGTTTTTAACAAATGTTCCATTTGTTTGTTTTCTAAGTATCAATAATAACGAAGAGAATTAATTACTTCAGATAAAAGATTTTATTTTGATTTTAAAGAAAATAGCTGTTTGATTTTAACTCAAATAAATTTTGAAGGTAAGAATGAAATTTTGGCTAGGATGTAGTTATAAGTGTGTGTACGAGCCCAGTAACTGCTAAAGGCAGCCCAGTGTGCATGATAAGGGGGAACATATCGGTTGAGGATCTGGCATGATATAAGACCAGGGATTTGGATTTTGGGGTGGCATGATAGAAGGTGAGGTGCGCTGTGGTGCGTGTCTGTTCGATTTTATGGTGTTGGGATCTCGCATAGAGAAGTCTAGTGATCTCGTTCAGATGCGGCCATCGTCGCCGAGCCAGGGGGGTTGTTTACCCATGATATATAAGAACAAATGGGGGGTTGTTGGCACCATATCCTCACCGGTCCTCTTAGGGGTTTTAACAATGAGATTTCTTCTGTTTCGACAGAAAACCTCTCATTGGGGGGGGGGGTATTGTAACGGGACGAATTATGAGGGTTTTTTTTTTTATTAATTTTGGTTTTCATTTTATAAAATATATTAAATTCATTTTCCATCTGTGTATACGGCCACGTGTTTGAATAAAAGCATTGTGCGAATAAAGAAACAGTACACAATAACTGTTGTGAAACATTTGCAAAGGAATGTGCCAGTCGTCAATTCTTAGAACTTTGCGGCTGTGGGACACCTGCGCCCAAACACACTACACCAGCATGTGCGCAGACCCACGCCAAGAAGCACAAAACCAAACATGGCTTAGAGAAGACTTTTTGTTCGCCACGCGGTCGGAGGTGGCGGATATAAGCTTGAGTCCCGCCTATTTGTGACGTCGACCAGTAAGCACCTAAATATCGTCGACGTACAGCACACGTAAATCCTATGTGTCAGGTAAACAACTACCAAGACTTTAGCAACTAAGGCTGTGTGCGGCGACGAAATTTGTTCGCCGGCAAGGCATTGATGTCCGCCCGCATGTAGAAGAGTCGACTTTTAGCCGCGGCGCCGGCCAGCCGCTCGCTGAGACTCGTGGTCACCACGAAACTTTAAGTTTACCGGAAAGTTATAAAATGGTATAAGTAAGCAGAACAATATCCAGGAATGGATTAAGTGAAGTGCCGAAGGAAGAAACAACTAAAAGTGTATGGGACTAACAAACATTCGACACGCGACGAATAGACACCATGACCTTACGTAACTAACCAACGATTTTTCAATTATTTAATATTTAAATAATTTCACCAGTTTAAGTCTCGAGCAATATAAAAGGGGATATAAAAGAAAGCATGTATGTGTGAATGGCAAACTGGGTTCGTCTTGTTTAAATTAAGGTTTAGACTAGGAATATGTAAAAAAGAACATTAAGTAAAAGTTTTGTTTTAGTACAGTTTTATTTTGTTTTTCATAAAATAAGGTTTTGGTTAGAATAAATCAAGAAGTTCGTCTGTAGACAACCATGTGTTAGTATCGTTATTTCGTCATTAAAACTTCCTCATGTTCTGTGCTAAAAGATTCGTCTAAACGTTCCAGGTTCTTCGGAATTATTATTAGGGGGTAGTCAGGTTGCAAAATTGTCCCATATTTTATTAAGGTAAAGTGTAAAGGTTTCGATATTATAACCAAAAAATATCGTGGCGACTCTGGGCTTCTGATTGAAAATTTAAAAAAGTAGGTAAGTGGAAAGATCGCAGGTAAGTTTCTGGCAGTATTTGTTATTTATTTATTACGATTAGGTTTGTTTATTCACAAAAGAAGGAGTAATGATACCCATTACATCTACAAAGAAACTCGAAAAGGTGTTTGTGGATATTTGTGGACCATTTCCACGCAGTGGCGGCAGACACCAGTACAAATACATAGTAATAATTTTTTATCACTACACCAAATTCACCAAACTCTACGCCATAAATAGAGCAACTGCAAGCAAGATTTTGGAAATTATAACCCTAAAGTACATCCCAGAAATCGGAAAACCTCAGTCCATAATTACGGACCATGGAACGCAATTCAGAGGCCGAAAATTGAGGGATACATTAATGAACCATGGTGTAAAAACATACACGACATCGGTATACCACCCTAACAGCAATCCGGCTGAAAGAGTCCTAAGAGAGGTGGTCAGAATATTAAGGACATAATGCTATACACAACAGAGGAGATGGGAAGAATATTTATCCCCAGCAGAAGATTTCATAAACTTAGCTTGTCATCAATCGACTAATGAAACACCCTATACGGCTATGTTTGAACAAAGACCACCCCGAGAAATAACAGAATTAATTAATTTTCCACAAGGAAGCAAATATGAATTTAACAAAGTAAATTTTATAATAATGCAGTCGGGCGAGCTGAAAAACTCAAATTAAAATATAAAAAATCACAGCCTAAAATAATCACATACGAAGTGGGAGATAAAGTGCTATTAAAAAACAGAGAACTCCCAAGTGCTATTGAAAGAATTGCTAAGAAATTGTTACTGCTTTACACAGGCCCATATACTGTTACCAAAAACAATATGAACAATACGTATGAAATACAAGATCCTGTAACGAAGAAAATCAAAGGTAATTATAATCAAACCTCCATAAAACGATATATTGAAGATTGAATAATGTAAAAAGATGGAATGTTATAATGGATATTATTTAATGTTGATACTAAGTGCAGAAAAGACAATTGTAAATGTAAGAATAAATGTTGACAAGATATTAATATAATGATATAAAAGTGTAACCCAAAGAAATAATGTAAAATGTGAAGAAAACTGTAAATTACCCGTACTAAATATTAAAAAAATAATATATATACGAGAAAGAAACCCAACAACTTGGCACGTAAATAATTCCTAGAGCCAGTCAACTAGTTATTAACATCTTACTCGTACTAATTAATAAGAAGAAAAATATACGAGGCGGACAAACAAGATCCATGGCACAACAAATTATAAATTCCTAGAGCCAGTCAACAGTAATGTAACATCTTACCCGTACTAATAAATGTGAAAGAAGATATACGAGGCCGACACATACCATCCATGGCAAAATGATATTTCCAACAGCCAGTCAACTAGTTATTAACATCTTACCCGTACTAAATGATATGAAGAAAATATATATACAAGACGGACAAATACCATCTATGGCAAATAAACTATAAATTCCAAGAGCCAGTCAACTGTAATATAACATCTTACCTGTACTAATTAAAAAAGAAGAAGATATACAAGGCGGACAAATAACACCTAAGGCATAAACTAAAAAATTCCAAGAGCCACCCAACTAGTTATTAACATCTTACCCGTACTAATTATAAAAATAAGTTATACGAGAACGACACCCAAGACCTACGGCACATATTAAATTCCAAGAGACAGTCAACTCTAAAATACCATCTTACCCGTACTACAAAAATAAGAAAGAAATATACGAGTTGATATACAGAAAAATCAACATAAGAAGTTGGAGAAACGGAAACAAGTGAATATTATTAATATGAACAGATATACGATACCCTAAACATGAGGCAAAAAACCAAAAGAGAGCCTATACTAAATGAAATGTAACACAAAGACGTGGATCATGAAGATGAAGAAGATTATAAAGTGACGTTAAATGTAATACCAAGAGAAAAGATTAATTGATGACAAAGAAGAATGAAAAATAATATACTAACAAAGGAAATAATGAGAAAATACCAGTCATGAAATATAAACGAATTATCCCAGAAAATATGAAGAATTAAGTGAAGATGAATCAAGAAGAGGAGAATATAATAATGTATAAACCGCAGATGCGTGACGTAATCACAAGGATATTTATTAATGGTCGGAAAAACGACTACTTTATATTTTGAGATGAATTGACTGATGAATTATTCCAGCAATTATTTATATTATTGACACAGATGATATACCTCTGAATTTATTGATGTTAGTATGGCCAGCAGAGATGTATGCCACAGTGAGCCACTCTGAACTGCCCCAGCTAAAATTATGTTAGGGAATTAGCGAATTAAATAAACAAGGGAGATAATTACATGGAAAGAAAAATAATTATGATTCATAGAAGAGAATGAAGGGATATAAGAAGAACATAAGAGTCAACCTGAAGATATACAACAATTGATGAATTCTTCATGAAATAAGTATACGAATTCAGAATTAATCAATTCTTATAGGAAGGCATATGTAACGTATCAAAATAACGGTTACATAGAAGTGATATAATACGTCAAATAAAAGTGTACCATAAGCATATTTCATCAAACATGAGAATAAAGAACAGAAGTATAAAAATCAAATGTGTATCTATAAATGAATAATGTTAAAGCAACCCAACGAAGAAGAAAGAAGAACCATAATAAATATATCATCGAGTAGAAAGGAGGAAGAGAGAAGACAATGGCTCAATATAATACGTTAGCAATATAGGCCCAATAGATCATAATAGTGAGGGGATATGCCAAGAATTATTATCATCAGAGTGAACAGACAAACCGATAGATCATAATAGTGAGAGGATAGACCAAATATAATCATCATAGTGAATAGATGTATTAAATGAAATCATGATAGTGAGAGGATAAACTAATTTATCATAATTGTATATAAAATATATAAAATAATGATTATCATAATAATGAGTGGACATGTTATAAAATATAACTATAGTGAGTGAACATGATGAATAGACAAATAAACGTGAATTGTGACAAACCACGACGGATATAATATAAATAATTGTGTTATCAATATAACATGAGTTATCACAAATAGTGAGGAACCAAAAAATGCCTTATAAGTGATAAGGAATTAAAAATGAAGAATAAGCAACTGAATAACCAGAAGAAGAAGAAGAAGGAATGTACCATGAAAAATGAAGATTATGTATGACTAGAACAAGACACCCGCATTCCCAAAGTATGGAAGGCACCACAACCAGTAAAGTAACCAAAATAAGAATAATGATTACCAGATTAATAGTGATAAACCTATTCACCAAGGAAGGACATAGTGAAACCAATATTATAAAAACCAAGTGCTGAAGACTTAGTAAGTGATCACAAACAATAATAGTGAATACTTATATAAGTGCAACAATAAATAGTGTAATGACACTACCCCAAATAAGCAACACAAACAATATGAGTGAAGTGTTTATGACAAAGGGAAGTGAATAAATGTTAACAAGAGAAATCAACAGTTATCAAGTGAAATATACAAACAGTTAGTGTACCAATTGTAATCCAAGATTGTAAAACACAAACATACTTAGTAAGAGCACCAATTTAATGGAACTGAAAAGAGAAATAATTGCTCAAAAAGACCAATGATACAAACTATATAATCCTTGATATGAAATGTGCCTGAATGTCAGAGTAACACAGGACCAAAATATAAATAAATGCTATAACTAATATGTAGTAAACAAACCAATTTGTTGTAAAGAAACAAACTAATGTATACAAGCCAAGATGCAAACCCACCAAAATGTGTAACATAGTTAAGTAAAAAACCAAGTATTATTGTATAAACATATAGTGTAAAATGTGTACAAAATGTGTAAAAAATAGTAATAGACAATAGTAATAACATGCCATAATGACATAACAATATTTAAGCTGAATGTTGAACAAAATAAGAAGCATATTGTTGTCAAATCAGTAACACATAACCTCATCTGAACAGGACCTACAACATAAAATCATACACAATAATTAAATAAAGTAATTACAAGTAATTGTTTGAAACAGAGACCAAATAAGAACAAATGTACAAGACAATGAATACCTTATAAAATGAAGAACACAACTATATAAGTCAGATTATTAATAATAACAATAAACAAATTAGACAAAATCCCAAGTGACTAAAGATTTACTCAAAAAACTATAATAAAACTTGTAGAGAGAGAGTAAAGAAGTTTACCAGTAGCGAGAAGAATGTTCATTTCAACTATGAGAATACCTGACTATCATTGTATAAGTGATTTAATAACAATAATATGAAAAACCAATTAACTGTACTCATAGGACTAGGTGTAAATAACCAACCTACTGTAAGTTAAAGAAAGTCCACTAACAAAAAGTTAGTAAGTACATTAAACAGGCCATGTACAATGTCTGTGTACACTTTAATTGCTAATAATGCATATAATATATGATAATAATAACTAAATAAAAGTGACAGAATGGCGAAATGATAGCATTTTAGATTTTAGATAGATAGATAGATAGATTTTAGACAATGCTATATGTTTAAATAAGACAACATTTGCTGGAGTAAAGTGTCAGCAAATGTATGTAAAAATGTTAAGTAACGTTTAAGTACCAAAGGTATATCATAACATGAGAAATAATGGTAATATAAGCAAATACAAATGCTGGGACATATATGGCTTGCACGCCATGAATGCATTTTGCTTAAACCACAAATATGTTAATATTCTGTGTTAAATGATGAGAGATATGAACTCTAAACGTTTAGTTATAAGTATTAGATTAATATAACACCAAAATATAGTGGTAAAAACTTATTTTTTATTAAGAGCCACTATATGTGTATTGTGTAAATTGAAGTGAGTTGTTAATGGACGGATTTATTACTTGTTTGGACTTAAATTAAAGACCCAAGTATCCGCAAAACAATGCGACTATTCAATTGACGATCAGACGATTAATAAGAAACTTATGCATATTATAAGATTTTCTGTCATTCCCGAATCGGAATGAACGCGTCATAGATTAGCCTCTAACCCAAAGACTGACGCTAAAAATTAAAATTTTTAATATAACCAAGGCGTTTGGGGTAGAGAGTACAGACTTCTACACCAATGGGATGATCGGATTTTACCAGACGCGAGGAGAAGCTTCGACGAGAATAATTAATTGTCTTCCAGCCACCGATGCGAGCGGAGCCCGCGACAGTCTTGAAGAAAATATTTTGAATTTGTGCGCGGTACATAGTAAACAATTGTAACTAACCTCAACTGAAGAATAATTTTTTTTTACGTGTGACACTGCTACGAATAATAAAGTGAATTGTTAAAACATTGCCAGTGTATAATAAAGGCAATGAAAAGTGAAGTATACAGGGAGTACTATCAATTAACGAATTTAAAATAAAGTGAAATATAATTCTCGTCAGTTGACGAATATTATATCGGACTACGTTAGTCAAGCACACACTATGCATGATTAACCTAGCGAACGATTGTATATTATCAGGCACAATGAATAAAAGTTCTCGTTTAATTAATGATGTTATTTAATTAAAATATTTTAATATTTGTTCAAGAAAAATAATAATTGGAGTCGAAGTAATAATAAATACAGTAAGCAACATTTATAAAATATAGCTGCTTACTTGACTACAATCACAGTTGAATCGAATAAATAATAATTTTACTTACGAGAACTATCACTTGCGTTAATTACCAATCTTATTATGATAAATAATGTTTTGAAAATAGTATTAAGATTTTAAATAATATTAAATAACTTATTTTGTTAACTTACTCTCAACTATAGGTAAAATTAACCTATAAACAACAATTATTTTCGTGTCAACAGAAGAGTCACGTCATTCATTAATAATACTTTTTTGAATAGAATCAATAATAAGAATTTTTCTATTTTTTATCAAATCCAGTTCATAATAATAATTAAACCAGTAATATTGTTTTAATGTGTAACGTTTATGAACACGTGTTACACAGGCTTGAATGACTAACTGCAGCACACCTGCCGTACGATAATACGATAATTTTAATATCGTATTGAGGTTAACTATATTTAATTTTTTGTCTTTTGATCATTCTATATGAATAAATATTATTCTTAATAAACATCTTTGTATCTTGCATCATGTCAATTCAAAGGATTCATGAAATTTGGTAACAATAATAACAAAAATTAACATAACAAGAATTACCATAATATTGTATATTGTACCAGTGTTACCAGCCCTGAGCTGAAGAATTTTCAGAAAATAATTAACTTTTGTTGTTTTAGAAATTTTTGCATTGTTGTTTAAAAGGAATTCATTCAATTTAACTAATGTTAATAAAAGCCTAGATATCTTACCTGTGAACAAAGAGTATTTATTTCTTTTAAATAGGCACAAATAACTTGCATTTTAGAAGCAATTGTTTCTCAAGGTGGCAGCAATATTCCAGCGGCCAGTATTTGAATATTTAATCCAAGATTAAATATCATCATCATTTTATTTACTGTGTATATGTTAATGTCAAGGTGAAGTATTTTGTGTGTTATTCATGACTTTCCAGTGAGATAGAGCCTATTAAGAAGATTGAAAACGTTCACGGATGGTAAGTGAAGAGGTAAACACATCAAGAGAACAGTTATTAAAGTCCTTTTAAACATAAACATTACCATTTCAATTATTTATTAAACAACAAAAACAACACCAATCATCGATATTTATATTACAACGTGAGGATTGAAGAGTAACACTATTAAATTAAATTACATATCAAAACAAATACAGAACACTATCTATTTAATTACGTTACAATATAAAATATGGAGTGATCAGTGGAATATGTAAACAATAAACGTAGTGTCTAATGAGACGAAATTACTATAGACAAGTTTGAAAAGAGTAGACTGTTTAATTGATATTTAATGTTTTATAATGATGTACATGTTGTTGTGCTTTATAAGGATATTTTGTTTACATGATATTTATTCTGTGTTTTGTATGTAGCAGGTGTGAAGCAATTGCTTTAAGAAAGTATTAAGTAATGGGTACTAATTTCATTCATGTTAAACTTGTATTTAAGTAATTAAATACAAGTCTATTTATTATGTATTGTATCATGGTAAGAGTATTTACTTGGAGTAATTAATGAAGATATTGTAAGATAATATTTGTAAACTTGGCCAGGAAGACAATAATTGTTAATAAATTGTCAAGGGGTCATTGTAATTATGTTATAAACAGATGAAGGGTTCAATGATAAAATGAATAATAATAATAAATTGAAATCAGGAAAATAAAAGTAGAATAATTGGCCATAAGCCAGTGACTCATTGTACAGTAGGTCAGGTCAGAAAAGTTAAATTAAAAACAAAAAATTATAACACATGTAATAACACAGATAGGCCTAAAATTAGTATTTTGTAAAAGGAAATTAATACCTTTTAAAATAAGTAGATCAAGAAAAAATGTAGTAAAATGTATATGGTTTAATAATGCATATTAGGTGAAAGTTTTATGTGATTTAATGTAATTCTAATAAGGGAGTATTTTATTAAAAAAGTGTAAGAATATTTCCTAATTATGGCTCTAGGATAACAAATATTATCCAATAACAGAAGAAGAAATGGTTGTTAGGGACGACTGAATGCAAGATATCTTGTTGATTTACAACACTCAATTGTTATATGTGAATGAGTAGAGTTGAGTTAATACAAATTTAAAAACAGAAATAAAATCAAAACTAAATGAATAAAATTAAATAAATCAAATTACATAAAAAGAATCCATTAAAAAGGACTGAGTAGTAACTTCTGAATCTATCTCTCAGCAAATATAATTGCATATATCATTAAAGTTAAATGAATTCAAAAAAAAAATAAATAAATCATTCAACCTACTAACAGCAAAAGAGTAATGATGAAGATGAACTATAATTAAATAAAGATGATCCATAGCCGAGGGATGCCAAATTAATTAAAATATATTAAAAAACAAACGAAGAAATTTTGTATTAAAGTACTAAACCTCACTTTCCACAACCGAACGAAGTCTTAATACTACACAAATTCCATTGGGACCTGCAACTACCAGAACCGTGAAGATTAACGAAGACCAGAACTGAAACTTCTACTACATTCTGGTACATCAATACCAAACTTTTATTGAGAAGCTGGAGGCTGTTATTGTTCAAGAGCTGAATCGCCATTCTGTTCTCGTCTCGGCGTAGCAAAGCACTGCCATACTAAGTATCCGGTCCAAGTTGGTAAAAAACCTGCTTATATTTAATTTTATATAATAAAATTTTATAACAATATTGTAATACTTAGTAACCTTAAAATTGCATTACCTGACCTTACTAATAGTTAAAAGAAATACATGTAACCTGAGATAAAAAACAAACTGAAAATTATAATTAAATTTTAACACATCTGTGCCGCGTTTTGGAAAACGCGGCGATGTTCCGATATCTATATTGTGATTAATTAAAGAATTTACGCATTTGTCGACACGAAAGAAGTTGTCCTTTGGTACGGTCAGTTGGACTTTGTCATGCTGAATTGCCCCTTGGCCGCCCGACTCGCGCGCGCCCTATCTCTGTTACTACGGTTTTTTCAACAGCCGGTTTATTCAGTTCCACTTCAGCTATCAGCGCCTCACATTCTACTCCCCGGCTGGCAGAGTAGATTGAACAGTTTTCGTCTCCCAGCTTCTTCTATGAATAAGTAGAAACCTACGTGACCTCCGGTAAGTCCATTAAAATATGTATTTTAATTATTTATAAAAACAAATTGGTTTTATTTAATATTAAAGTGGGTGCGTTAAGATATACATTGCAGTGAATCCTTAGCACATGGCGAGTTTCAGGTTATAATTTGTTTTATGTATGCTTTATCTCAACCCTGGTTAATTGATTGTAACGTTAAGGATATAATTATGTTTTATATTAATCTAGTAATGCTTCTACTAAATTAACTAAACTAAGATGGGGCGTAAGTCAGTAATTTTCTGATATCTGTGTATGTCACGGACTTGTTAAAAGTTGCCAATTCCTGTAAGTGCGTCATGAAAACTTTTGCATAAAGGTTAATTAAAATTATCATTATTATGGAGTGACTATATTTAGACATATTCTATATTAACATATTCAATGGAGTTATTTTTTTGAAGCGATTTACCACATTCAATGGGATTCTTGACTTAGGCAATTTTTCGAGTTTATAAACCGGACAGTCCATGCTATGTCAGTGGGTAAATGTGGTAGTGTGTGTTTCATGAACTTATGAGTAATCCCAGATATAATTGTACAGGGTTTCCGAGGTAGCCGGGAATCTGCCCCGCTCTGGAAGCATGGCCGTACAACTGCCTCAGGCGATGTAATTCCAAAACCCTTCGTCAGCTATGTCAGCCGGAAGGATGGACTGGACACACACTACAGAGCACTCAACATACACCTTTCAAACCAGGTGAAATTTAAACATGTTAAACTAAATCTTGTGGCCGAATAACTCTGTGAGACTTTCATGAAACGCTCCAGTTTTGACAGTTATTTCCGGACAATGGATGGCATGTTTTAATTGCAATTTGTAAGGCTTACGCCTCCTCTATTACTATCATGTATATCTCGTTTTAAGAGTGAAAACTCGGCCGGGGTCACGCACCGCCCGGGTTGAGGGGAGTTCGGTAGATAGAGTTGAATCTAATTCTCTTTCTGTTTTAAGCATGTTGGGATAGTTATGTTAACGATTTTGCTCCATGTGGACACGTATTTTATTATTCATTCATAATCTGGGGGTGGTTTTAAACCGTGGTCGACTCCCGTTGGAGATGTCCACTGCAAGTCTGTCTATGTCAGATCTTGCTAGATCTCGTCCGATGCCTGACCCTGCCGGTAGTTAAGTTTTGGAACACTGTGAGCTGATTTAATACCTTTATGACTTAGATTCCGTTTTACAAATTCTGTTCCACTGTTTAGATAATTTGCACACTTTAAATTTACCATTGTCACAGATTGTATTTTACCATAGCAAAAAATTTTGTAACCATAATTGTAATTGCTCCCTATAACAATTAGTTAACCATAAGACCACACAAGATTGATCAATGTCAGTTATGAATACTCATGGTGGTCAAGTTCCACTATTTTTCCATATTCTGTTTTGAAGGTAAAGGAATATAAAATGCAGTTAGGTAAACGGACATCCATGTTAACCTTTTGATGCTACTTTTTATTATAGTAATTGATGGGATTTAAATTGATAATTAAATATCGGCATGGGATTTGTGCGCTGGCCGCGTGGCTTACAGAGAACATTCAGTTAACACTTATCTTGTTAAAACTTGGGGGCATGTCTGCTGATATTTTAATTGAAGTTTTGGGGAGGGGGTTTTAGTCACCTATTAATTAAACAGAAGGGGGCCAGATACTTGGTCAGAATAAGGGGGTTATGGGTGTTGGACAAGATGCTTAAATGCGCTGATAACCAGGGTGAACATGTGATGTGTTATTTATATGCAAACGTGGTTGATGTTAATTATATGTATGTGTTGTTTTTCATAATTGTTACAATGTTATATTAATCCTGCAGGTGTATATGTTTATATATTTATGTCTTGTTATAATATGTGATTATTTGCGGGTCGAGATTGTGTGCCAGTTTACAATTGTATCATTGACATTATGTAACATTCCATGAATTAATATTCACTGATCATTCAGATCTTCATAGTCATTCAATACTTGGGGCTGTTAATAGTTATTATTCCTTGCTCAACTTTTGGCAAGGCACACATTAAGGAAATTATATTCAACAATGAAAAGACTTAGTCATCTAGCCTTTTGGGGCTCAGGTGTTGTACTACCAGAGAATAATAAATTGTTGTTGTTATCTTGAGTTCAGTGTTTCATTTGCAAGTCCCATCATACTGGACCCAGCCCAATTTTAGCTTCTCTAGGCTCTAGCCTAGTTTTAAGTAACTTGTGACCTCTCTTCCAAACTAATAAGCAAGGAGATAGAAATTTAATAAAATAAATACTAAAAGCATAGAAAGGAAAGAGAGGTTACAAATGGTAGATCAGAGCGTGGTTCATTCTAGGCTTGAACCCTTGGGTCCTGGTGTGTGATGTGGCTTGCAAACTTGGAGATAGTCTGGCAAATAAAATGGCACTTAATAGTTGACATGAAATGTAGAAGTATATATGTTTATTTTTATGAATTATTGTTAAATGTTTTGAATTGTAAATCTGAGGCCGCCACGGGCACGTGTTGTAGTGGGGTTGTTGTTTTGAAATTGGACATTGCCGGAGATCGCGTGGGGATGGGTTCCCGTATTTATTTTTTGAAAGTAATTGCGCGTGCGGTTAGTGGGATGCGGTATGGCCCGACTGGAAGTCGGTATCGTCCGATTGTAATGGTGACAATGTTGTAGTCGAAATGTCGTATATTGTGGTTAGTGTTAGGTGGTGTGGATTGTATGTTGGTGTTAGTGTCTGATGTTGTTTCTTCTTGAGTCTGGCGACTGACGGAGAGTTAGTTCTGGAGCGGGTCAGGTTTCCGCAGCGCTAGGAAACCCGGGGGTCTACTCAAAGGAAGGACAGTACTTGAGTTTTTCCGATTCTTGTTAAAATGTTTTTGCAGGTTGTGTTTGTGTTAGGTGTTTAGTGGGAATTGTTTTATGATTGTTTGTTTTGCATTGTGCAATTCTGGCGGCGGTATGCTATCAGGAGTTGCCCCACCCTCTTACAGGCGTTCTCCAGAAATTTCCGGTGGTGGATGGATTTGATGAGGACCAGCTGTTGGTTTTCTTGGACCTGGTCCTGCAGGTGGCTGATTTCCCAGGGGTGTCCGATGGGGAGGTCTTGTATCTTATATACCCATATTGTCGGAGTACGTTGGCTAATCTGGTCACCAAGGCTTTGCGTCAGGGTGACAGTGTTGATGCTTTCCATGGGGAGGTGTTGAACTTCTTCCTACCCATTCGACGACGCGCCAAGCTTGAGTTGGAAAGATTCTATCGCCCACAGGCCTACGGAGAGGCGTTAGGAGACTTCGTGCGCGATATACGGAAAGCGGCCCGGGTGTTGAGATTGGGGTTGCCGGAGACGGAAGTTATCCAAGCAATTCTACAAGGACTGACTCCCCAGGAGAGATCTCGTTTGGCATTCGCAGATCGTCCACGTTGTTTTGCGGACCTTGAGCGACTGTGTGTGCTTTCAGGGACGGTCAAGGAGGTTGACGAGTCCCGGGGAAAAGAGGCTATCGATGTCCAATACTCCAGCGGTTCCTCAGGAAGAGCCAAAAGGGACAAACATGGTGGTTGGAGGAGAACACAAGAGACTGTTAGAAAGCCTGAATATTCCGGAAGTGATGGAGGCTACAAGGGGGTGGCAAGTGTGAAGACGGTAACAACAGCTACAGCACAGAAAACAAGGAAACATGAAATTAGCAGGGGAAAAAGAAATTATGTTAGGGAACAGACAGCGGCAAGTAGGGAGCCTGTACCAAGGCGTTATCCCTATTCGGAGAAAAAGGAAACTTTAAAGGTTCCAGAGGAATTACAAGTGCCCAAGAGAGTAGTAGATGAAGAAAAGGAAGCAGAAGTAGAAGAGCGGTATGACTCCGTGGGAACAATACAGGAGGATAAGAGCGCGTCAGTTAATACTGAATTACCGGACTCCAGGAGGACGTCATGGTTGAATCCAGAGGCCGCAGAATTTGTTCCGGTATTTACATCTCGGTTCGTGAGGGATCCAGATCCTGTAACATCACCATCGCCAGTCGAAATTAATGTAGTCATTGCACATGAACCTGGACGGCTGGATTCCAGGGTGGAAGATGTTGAGGACGTTGTGGTTGCTGAAAGTGGTCAAAGAGTGGAATCGACAGAAGAGTCAGAAGAGCGGTCTGCAGATGCTGCGCAGGTGAGTATAGTTGTAGGTGTTAGGGAGACTGTAGAGTCTGAAGTTGCAGATGGACACAGGGATGTCCGGGCTGCGAGTGTTTCTGAGGTTGTGGATGAACAAGGGGATGCTCATGCCGCAAGTGAGGTAGGAGTTGAGGAGAAATTGGGGGGGCAGCGTTGTGGAGTTTGTGAGTGAGAGTGAGGTAGTGTGTGAAGATGTGCAGACGCCTTCTGTAAGTAGTGTTGAGGATTCCGAGGAACGGGAGGAAGTTTCAGGTGGACCAGGTGAGCAACTAGAGGAGGACGAGGATGTGCAGTGTTCAGATGGTGGTAGTGGAAGTGATGGCGATGACGTTGGTGATGAACGTGTTGATGAAAATGAGATCAGAGAAGAGGTTAGTCAAGAAGTTCGTGAAGGAGCTGGCGATGCGTGTGGTGAAGAAGATGGATCAGAGGAGCAACGGGAAGAGGCTGAGGAGGTGCAGTGTCAGGAAGTTGATTTGGATTATGTGGATGAAGAAGGGAAAGTTGTAGAAAAGGAAGAAATTGTAGCAGAGGAGTTAGACGATGAGCATAATCCAAAGCGGAGTGAAAGTAGTGAGGTAAGTTGCTTTGATTCTGATCCCGAAGAAACCAGTCAGTACAGCTCAACACGAGATAATTTCTTAGAGAGTGGTGTCCGAAAGGAGCGAATACCTAAAGTGCGGCATAGAAAGGTAAGAAGCAGAGGTTAACGGGTAGCGGGTAGATGTTCCCCACACTCCCAGTGGTGTTCATCTATTTCAGGGTTGCGCCCCTGCCCACGCGAGCCTTGGTTTCCTCCATTCATCCTTACTTCGGAGGGAACCAGGTCCTTACCCTTAGTCCTAACTATTGACTCTTTAAGGATCCTTGCCCCGTTTCATCTTCCCGATTTTCCTACCCCTGCCCTTAGTAAAAAAAAAAAAAAAAAAAAAAAAACTATCGATAAGGAAGAGAGAGACTTGCCGGAAGTCAGTATATTGTGGTCCTCGAGATGGTTGTGGTCGTTGAGATCGTCAGTTTCCCCTGTTTAGAAGTTAGATGGAGTGATGGTGTGCTGTTGTTAGTTGTTAGTAGTGGTTGAGGTTGATGTTGTTCATTATAGGGTCCGAGCCATGCCGCATTCTCCGGTTTTCCTGGTGTTATTTTGTTGAGAGAGAAAGTCGTGTAGTAGGTGCCGTAGGAAAGTAAACCCCCTCTAGTTATGGTGTATTTGAATGAGTAAATGATGGGATTAATGTTCGTGTGCCCTTGGTGCGGTCCTCTCTGTCTGGCCAAGCGGGGCCGTCCGCCCTTGTGTAGGGAAGTGGGCCAGCCATATGGCAAGGTTGGAGATGCCTTGTGGGTGCATGTGGCTGGTCGGTCCAAGAGATGGACGAGAAGTTGTACGGTCGCTCACATATCAAGGTATAGGATACCTTGTGGGGTCTTAGGACGAGTATATGAGTGGGACCGGTGGGAGTAGGGATGGTCACCGGAGAGGGTGACGTGTTGGGGCGGGCCCGTGGGGTTGGCATAGCGGAGAGGGTCGCATGGGGATGTCGGTTCTCCTGAGAGCGAGTGCCACCGGGCCAACTTACCCACGATGTCCACCGGAGTTTTTTTTTAGAAGGGGGTACACTGCAGGGTACTTTCCCGAGTTTGAAGTGAGGCAACCGGGTTGCCCTTTTGGGGTGGGGGTGTGCCGCGTTTTGGAAAACGCGGCGATGTTCCGATATCTATATTGTGATTAATTAAAGAATTTACGCATTTGTCGACGCGAAAGAAGTTGTCCTTTGGTACGGTCAGTTGGACTTTGTCATGCTGAATTGGCCCTTGGCCGCCCGACTCGCGCGCGCCCTATCTCTGTTACTACGGTTTTTTCAACAGCCGGTTTATTCAGTTCCACTTCAGCTATCAGCGCCTCACATTCTAGTCCCCGGCTGGCAGAGTAGATTGAGCAGTTTTCGTCTCCCAGCTTCTTCTATGAATAAGTAGAAACCTACGTGACCTCCGGTAAGTCCATTAAAATATGTATTTTAATTATTTATAAAAACAAATTGGTTTTATTTAATATTAAAGTGGATGCGTTAAGATATACATTGCAGTGAATCCTTAGCACATGGCGAGTTTCAGGTTATAATTTGTTTTATGTATGCTTTACCTCAACCCTGGTTAATTGATTGTAACGTTAAGGATATAATTATGTTTTATATTAATCTAGTAATGCTTCTACTAAATTAACTAAACTAAGATGGGGCGTAAGTCAGTAATTTTCTGATATCTGTGTATGTCACGGACTTGTTAAAAGTTGCCAATTCCTGTAAGTGCGTCATGAAAACTTTTGCATAAAGGTTAATTAAAATTATCATTATTATGGAGTGACTATATTTAGACATATTCTATATTAACATATTCAATGGAGTTATTTTTTTGAAGCGATTTACCACATTCAATGGGATTTTTGACTTAGGCAATTTTTCGAGTTTATAAACCGGACAGTCCATGCTATGTCAGTGGGTAAATGTGGTAGTGTGTGTTTCATGAACTTATGAGTTATCCCAGATATAATTGTACAGGGTTTCCGAGGTAGCCGGGAATCTGCCCCGCTCTGGAAGCATGGCCGTACAACTGCCTCAGGCGATGTAATTCCAAAACCTTTCGTCAGCTATGTCAGCCGGAAGGATGGAGTGGACACACACTACAGAGCACTCAACATACACCTTTCAAACCAGGTGAAATTTAAACATGTTAAACTAAATCTTGTGGCCGAATAACTCTGTGAGACTTTCATGAAACGCTCCAGTTTTGACAGTTATTTCCGGACAATGGATGGCATGTTTTAATTGCAATTTGTAAGGCTTACGCCTCCTCTATTACTATCATGTATATCTCGTTTTGAGAGTGAAAACTCGGCCGGGGTCACGCACCGCCCGGGTTGAGGGGAGTTCGGTAGATAGAGTTGAATCTAATTCTCTTTCTGTTTTAAGCATGTTGGGATAGTTATGTTAACGATTTTGCTCCATGTGGACACGTATTTTATTATTCATTCATAATCTGGGGGTGGTTTTAAACCGTGGTCGACTCCCGTTGGAGATGTCCACTGCAAGTCTGTCTATGTCAGATCTTGCTAGATCTCGTCCGATGCCTGACCCTGCCGGTAGTTAAGTTTTGGAACACTGTGAGCTGATTTAATACCTTTATGACTTAGATTCCGTTTTACAAATTCTGTTCCACTGTTTAGATAATTTGCACACTTTAAATTTACCATTGTCACAGATTGTATTTTACCATAGCAAAAAATTTTGTAACCATAATTGTAATTGCTCCCTATAACAATTAGTTAACCATAAGACCACACAAGATTGATCAATGTCAGTTATGAATACTCATGGTGGTCAAGTTCCACTATTTTTCCATATTCTGTTTTGAAGGTAAAGGAATATAAAATGCAGTTAGGTAAACGGACATCCATGTTAACCTTGTGATGCTACTTTTTATTATAGTAATTGATGGGATTTAAATTGATAATTAAATATCGGCATGGGATTTGTGCGCTGGCCGCGTGGCTTACAGAGAACATTCAGTTAACACTTATCTTGTTAAAACTTGGGGGCATGTCTGCTCCACTCCTGGGATATTTTAATTGAAGTTTTGGGGAGGGGGTTTTAGTCACCTATTAATTAAACAGAAGGGGGCCAGATACTTGGTCAGAATAAGGGGGTTATGGGTGTTGGACAAGATGCTTAAATGCGCTGATAACCAGGGTGAACATGTGATGTGTTATTTATATGCAAACGTGGTTGATGTTAATTATATGTATGTGTTGTTTTTCATAATTGTTACAATGTTATATTAATCCTGCAGGTGTATATGTTTATATATTTATGTCTTGTTATAATATGTGATTATTTGCGGGTCGAGATTGTGTGCCAGTTTACAATTGTATCATTGACATTATGTAACATTCCATGAATTAATATTCACTGATCATTCAGATCTTCATAGTCATTCAATACTTGGGGCTGTTAATAGTTACTATTCCTTGCTCAACTTTTGGCAAGGCACACATTAAGGAAATTATATTCAACAATGAAAAGACTTAGTCATCTAGCCTTTTGGGGCTCAGGTGTTGTACTACCAGAGAATAATAAATTATTGTTGTTATCTTGAGTTCAGTGTTTCATTTGCAAGTCCCATCATACTGGACCCAGCCCAATTTTAGCTTCTCTAGGCTCTAGCCTAGTTTTAAGTAACTTGTGACCTCTCTTCCAAACTAATAAGCAAGGAGATAGAAATTTAATAAAATAAATACTAAAAGCATAGAAAGGAAAGAGAGGTTACACATCTAAAACCCGAATTCAATGACAAATCGATTATGTATTGTGTAATCGATATGGTGTATTAGTAGCAAGAGAAAGCATCTGTTGGAAATAAAATATATATAAAATAAAGGATCCTTCTTGAATTTGACGATTTCTTGTTATTTGTAGAATAATTAGTGTATTTCGAATAGGGTGTAATTTACAGAGAAAGGAACGTGAGAAACACATCAAGCGGAACGACTTAACCTATAATAACTGGTCAATTGCAAACCACAGCGCTCGTTTGTTGACAGCTGGTGAATACGGGAGAATAGAGAACTAACTTGCTCTCTCCGCTCTCTTCTCTTTACACTTTCGATAGTATATACAGACTAGGGTTGGAGAAAAATATTGAATTATTCAATATAATAACTGGAATAGAGCGTTTTTCTCTTGTAAAACACTTAATAACTATTTAATACAGATCTATTATCAAGAACCGAATAATATCAACCACATAATAAATATTTTTCTTTATAAATAGATTAACATTGATTTGCAGGAGACCTCATCTAAAATAAAATATTACAAACTGACGTATTCAACAGTGGGGCTTTTGAATATTATCTAAAACATAAGTAACTTCATAAGTTTTGTTTGTTACAAAATATACATATATAATTTGTGATGTTTTCAATTTGTTTCTTCTGCAAGTAGATAATATTGTATATTCTTTTTAACACCTGACGCACGTTTCACTGAAAAATATCAGTATCATCAGAGGTTTCTAAGTGAATTAATAACAATCGAAATAATTCTATTAATATAAAATTAACGAATAATCGAATTTGTATCGATTTTAATGTAAAATAAAATAACTGATAATCGATTTAGGTCGATTAGTTAAAGATAGATTTAATGTTTATTTTCTTCAGCAGCTGTTATGTGTGTGTGTGTGTGTGTGTGTGTGTGTGTGTGTGTGTGTGTGTGTGTGTGTGTGTGTGTGTGTGTGTGTGTGTAAATATATATATATATTGTAACGTTTCAAAATAACGGTTACATAGAAGTGATATAATACGTCAAATAGAAATGTACTACAAGCATATTTCATCAAGCATGAGAATAAAGAACAAAAGTATGAAAGCAAAATGTGTATCTGTAAATGAATAATTTTGAAGCAACCCAACGAAGAAGAAAGAAGAACCATAATAAATATATCATCGAGTAGAAAAGAGGAAGAGAGAAGACAATGGATCAAGATAATACGTTAGCAATATAGGCCCAATAGATCACAATAGTGAGAGGATATACCAAGAATTATTGTAATCATAGTGAACAGACAAACCAATAGATCATAATAGTGAGGGGATATAACCAAGTATTATTATCATAGTGAATACATATATTAAATGTTATCATCGTAG
This sequence comes from Magicicada septendecula, assembly GCA_034769895.1. Lineage (NCBI taxonomy): Eukaryota > Metazoa > Arthropoda > Insecta > Hemiptera > Cicadidae > Magicicada > Magicicada septendecula. The sequence continues at coordinate 86,749,280 of CM068375.1, read as the reverse complement.
TGAGAGGATAAACTAATTTACCATAATAGTGAGACAAATATACAAAATAATGATTATCATAATGATGCGTGAACATGTTATAAATTATAACTATAATAAATGAACATGATATATAGCCAAATAAATGTGAATTGTGACAAACAACGACGGACATAATGTAAATAATAGTATTAACAATATAACATGAGTTATCACAAATAGTGAGGAACCAAAAAATGCTTTATACGTGATAAGAAATTAAAATGAAGAATAAGCAACTGGGTAACCAGAAGAAGAAGAAGAAGAAGAAGAAGAAGAAGAAGAAGAAGAAGAAGAAGAAGAAGAAGAAGAAGAAGAAGAAGAAGAAATGTACCATGAAAAATGAAGATCATGTATGACTAGAACAAGTAACCAGAATTCCCAAAGTAGGGAAGACACCACAACTAGTAAAGTAACCAAAATAAGAATAATGATTACCAGATTAATAATGATAAGCCTATTCATCAAGGAAGGACATAGTGAAACCAATATTATAAAAACCAAGTGTTGAAGACTTAGTAAGTGATCACAAACAATAATAGTGAATACTTATAGGTTAATGACACCACCCCAAATAAGCAACACAAACAATATGAGTGAAGTGTTTATGACAAAGGGAAGTGTATAAATGTTAACAAGTGAAATAAACGATTATCAAGTGAAATACACAAACAGTTAGTGTACCAATTGTAATCCAAGATTGTAAAGCACAAACGTACCTAGTAAGACTACCAATTTAATGGAAGTGAAAAGAGAAATAATTGCTCAAAAGACCCATGATACAAACTATATAATCCTTGATATGAAATGTGCCTGAATATCAGATTAACACAGGACAAAATGTAAATAAATGCTATAACTAATATGTAGTAAACAAACCAATTTGTTGAAAAGAAACAAACCAATGTATACAAGCCAAGATGCAAACCCACCAAAATGTGTAACATAGTTAAGTAAAAAACCAAGTATTATTGTATAAACATATAGTGTAAAATGTGTACAAAATGTGTAAAACACAGTAATGAACAATAGTAATGACATTCCATAATGACAGAACAATATTTAAGATGAATGTTGAACAAAATAAGAAGCATATTGTTGTCAAATCAGTAACACAAAACCTCATCTGAACAAGACCTACAACGTAAAATCATATACAATAATTAAATAAAGTAATTACAAGTAATTGTTTGAAACAGAGACCAAATAAGAACAAATGTACAAGACAATGAATACCTTATGAACTGAAGAACACAACTATATAAGTCAAATTATTAATAATAACAATAAACAAATTAGACAAAATCCCAAGTGACTAAAGCGTTACTCAAAAAACCATAATAAAACTTATAAAGAGAAAGTAAAGAAGTTTACCAGTATTGAGAAGAATGTTCATTTCCACTATGGGAATACCTGACAATCATTGTATAAGTGATTTAATAATAATAATATGATAAACCAATTAACTGTACCCATAGGACTAGGTGTAAATAACCATCTACTGTAAATTAAAGAAAGTTCAACTAACAAAAAGTTAGTAAGTACATTAAACAGACCATGTACAATGTCTGTGTACACCTTAATTGCCAATAATGCATATAATATATGATAATAATAACTAAATAAGAGTGACAGAATGTCGAAATGATGGCATAATGCAGTTTAGACAAGCTATATATTTAAATAAGACAACATTTGCTGGAGTAAAGTGTCAGCAAATGTATGTAAGAATGTTAAGTAACATTTAAATACCAAAGGTATATAATAACATAAGAAATAATGGTAATATAAGCAAATACAAATGCAGGGACATATATGGCTTGCACGCCATTAATGCATTTTGCTTAAACCACAAATATGTTAATATTCTGTGTTAAATGATAAGAGATATGAACTCTAAACGTTTAGTTATAAGTATTAGATTAATGTAACACCAAAATATAGTGGTAAAAACTTATTTTTTATTAAGAGCCACTATATGTGTATTGTGTAAAGTGAAGTGAGTTGTTAATGGACGGATTTATTACTTGTTTGGACTTAAAAGAAAGACACAAGTATCCGCAAAACAATGCGACTTCACCAATAGGATGATCTGATTTTACCAGACGCGAGAAGGAGCTTCGATGAGAATTGTTAATTGTCTTACAGCCACCGATGCGAGCGGAGCCCGCGACAGTCATGAAGAAACCATTTTGATAATGTGCGCGCTACATAGTAAACAATTGTAACTAACCTCAACTGAAGAATAATTTTTTACTTCCATATTCCTTAAGGAATGGAAGTATGGTGATGGCAAAAAAAATCGTGTTCGAGATTATTGCAGATTCTGATTCTACTACACTCAAAACATGAAAAAAGTCGTTTTCCGAAAAGTGTCTGTGTGTGTGTCTGTCTGTCTGTCTATCTGTGTGTCTGTCTGTGTGTCTATCTGTAGATTTTTTTTCTATGGCAAACGATAACTGCCGCAAATTCAAACAGAATCAAATAATTTTTTGCATAGAGCCCTGATTTGCAGAGTACTCGCGACCTATTGTTTTTGGTGAAGATCGGTTGAGGGAAAGGGGTAGTTTACCTGCAACGGTTTTTTTTTAGCAAGGGTAATTTTGTTTGTTTGGCAAACGATAACAGCCGCAAATTCAAACAGAATCAAATAATGTTTCGCATACAGCCCTGAATTGTAGAGTTCTCAAGATCTGTTGATTTTGGTGAAGATCGGTTAAGGGAAAGGGGTAGTTTACCTGCAACGTTTTTTTAACAAGGGTATTTTCTATGGCAGACGATAACAGCCGCAAATTCAAACAGAATCAAATAATGTTTTGCATACAGCCCTGATTTGTAGAGTACTCAAAACCTATTGTTTTTGGTGAAGATCGGTTAAGGGGAAGGGGTAGTTTACCTGCAACGTTTTTTTATCAAGCGCATTTTCTATGGCAAACGATAACAGCCGCAAATTCAAACAGAATCAAATAATTTTTTGCATACGTCCCTAAATTGTAGGGGTCTCAATGACTTTCGATTTTGGTGAAGATCGGTTAAGGGGAAGGGGTAGTTTACCTGCAACCTTTTACGTTTTAACAAGAGTAAAGTACTTGAAAATTTATTTAAACTTTTTGAAACAATGGTAATTGTTAAAAATAAAATAATTTTGTTGCCAGGCAATAAAATTATAATTTTTTCATTTTAATGTAATATAATATTTTTCATTTAATACAGCAATAAAAAGGCAGGTAAGACGCAGCCTGGCTGTTTGGCTGAAAATGATTTTAAATAAAAATCTTAGAATATGGAAGTCATGTATGGTTCTCCATACCGATATTTTTTCGTGTGACAGTGCTACGAATAATAAAGTGAATTATTAAAACATTGCCAGTGTATAATAAAGGCAATGAAAAGTGAAATATACAGGGAGTACTATCCATTAACGAATTTTAAAATAAAATGAAAATATAATTCTCGTCAGTTGACGAATATTATATCGGACTACGTTAGTCAAGCACACACTATGCATGATTAACCTAGCGAACGATTGTATATTATCAGGCACAATGAATAAAAGTTCTCGTTTAATTAATGATGTTATTTAATTAAAATATTTTAATATTTGTTCAAGAAAAATAATAATTGGAGTCGAAGTAATAAGAAATACAGTAAGCAACACTTGTAAAATATAGACGCTTATTTGACTACAATCACAGTTGAACCGAAAAATAGTAATTTTACTTACGAGAACTATCACTGCCGTTAATTATCAATCTTATTATGATAAATAATGTTTTGAAAATAGTATTCAGATTTCAATAATATTAAATAACTTATTTGTTAACTTACTCTCAACTATAGGTAAAATTAACCTATAAACAACAAATACTTTCATGCCAACAGAGAGTCACATCATTCGTTAATAATATTTTTTTGAATAGACTCAATAATAAGAATCTTTCTATTTTTTATCAAATTCAGTTCATAATAATAATCAAACCAGTAATATTGTTTTAATGGGTAACGTTTATGAACACGTGTTACACAGTCTTGAATGATTAACTGCAACTCACCTGCTGTACGATAATACGATAATTTTAATATCGTATTGAGGTTAACTATTTTTAATTTTTTGTCTTTTGATCATTCTATATGAATAAATATTATTATTAATAAACACCTTTGTATCTTGCATCATGTTGATTCAAAGGATTCATGAAATTTGATAACAATAATAACCCAAAGTAACATAATAAGAATTACCATAATATTGTATATTGTACCAGTGTTACCAGCCCTGAGCTGAGGAATTGTCAGAAAATAATTGACTTTTGTTGTTTTAAAAATTTATTTATTGTTTTTAAAAAAGGATTTAATTCAATTTAACTGATGTTAATAAACGCCTAGATATCTTACCAGTGAACAAAGAGTATTTATTTCTTTTAAATAGGCACAAATAACTTGCATTTAAGAAGCAATTGTTTCTCTCAAAGTGGCAGCAGTATTCTAGCGGCCAGTATTTGAATATTTAATCCAAGATTAAATATCGTCATCATTTTATTTACTGTGTATATGTGAATGTCAAGGTGAAGTATTTTGTGTGTTATTCTTGACTTTCCAGTGATATAGAGGGCCTAATAAGAAGATTGAAGATATTCACGGATGGTAAGTGAGGAGGTAAACACATCAAGAGAACAGTTATTACAGTCCTTTTAAACATAAACATTATTTTAAACATAAACATTATTCAATTTGTTTTAATTATTTAAACAGCAACACCAATCATCGATATAAATATTACAACGTGAGGATTGAAGAGTAATACTATTAAATCAATTACAAATTAATTTAAAATAAAACACTACACTCACTCAACGTCGTTTAGTTACAACGTGACGAACCCAAAGTGAGGCTTGAAGAAGTCGAACATAAACATCCAAATCAACAAATCAACCTACCTAATTTTATATTATATTATAACGTGACGCCCATCGCGGGGCTTGATATAAAAGACAGACTCACAAAACAAACCTACATAATTTTTATGTTATTACAAGGTGGCGCCCAACATCTGAGCACGAATTAGGACGACAACTGAACCAACAAAACAAAATAAATAAATAATTATTAAACCTAATTCGGCGGCAATTACATTGCAAGATTACAGAGATGTACCGAAGATCAACATCGAAGAGGCGAGCGGCGGAAGCTGAAAAAGAAGCCAGGATGGAGGAGAAGGAAGCAACGTCGGCAGAAGACGTGGAAGAAATATTAATTACAATGGAAGACAGACAACCTGAACCGGCGGAGGAGGTCCAGCAACCAGAAGGTCAACCAGAGGTAAACCAGCCAGAGGTAAAACAACCTGAGACGCCCATACAAACAGGAGACGCGGATTTCCGGGAATGGATGAAGCAAATGATGGAGGCAAATAAGAGAATAGAAAACAGCCAGAAAGACAGCCAGAAAGACAGCCAGAAAAACATAGAATCATTGAAGGAAGATTACCGGTCACTGAATAAGTAAATGGATGAAAACAGTCTATCCACTAACCAGAAAATAGAAGAAGGCCAGAAGGAGAGCCAGAAGAACATGGAATCTTTGAAGGACGATTTGAATAATAAGATAGATGAAAAAAATAAGAAGACGGAAGAATTATTGACAAAAAATATAGAAATAATCAAAGAAAATTTATCTGAAGAATTGGGAGTCAAAATCGGCGAAACCAATAAGAAGATAGACGAACTGAACGAGCAAATTAATAAGAAAATTGAAGCAATTAAGAGCGATAACGAGAAGATATGGCAACAGATGGCCGATAATAACTGCAGAACGGAAGAGATCGCAAGAACGACCGTAGAAACAATAGATAAGAAAATAGAAGAAAACCTGGAAGCAACGGATGAGAGGATGGAAGTGGTGGCGACGGAAATCCGAGGAGAGATGTCTGACGTACGCCGAGAATGCGAAATCACCAAACAAGAGATTGTGCAAACCAGAACAGATATCCAAAACCGTATTGACGTTATCGAAGAAACCCGTACGAAACAAATGGAAGTAGTGGAGCGTAGACAAGCAGACATGTTAGTCGCACACACCACACTAGGAGAGAAGTGTGAGGAGATGAAAACGACGGTAGACGCAGTGAAGAACCAGGTAAATAGCGACAGAGAACGGTTGACCGTACGGCAACAACGAGAATTCGACGACCTCAGGGACGAGATGAACCGTCTGAGAACATACCCAAGTACAATGATGGGTTTACCACACATGGACGGACGAGAGAGTATAAACGTCAGAGCCTACAAAAGGAATCCTCTCGAGTTCCTGGAGAGAGCTGACGAGATATTGAACCGGAATAAAGAGAATCGATGGACAACAATAAAAGGGATGCTCGATGAATACTTTAGAAATGTTTTTGACAATTGGTGGACGGTAACCAGGCATGAAGTGAATAGCTATGCGGCGTTCAAGATAGCGTTTAAAATGAAATACTGGTCAGAATCCACCCAAAACATCATTAGAGACGATATAAGCAACGGCAAGTACGACCCCAATACCGGACAATCCATGACATCGTATTTTTTGGGAAAGACATGCCTAGCGAGGAATTTGGAGCCAGCAATACCGGAAGAGTGCCTGGTAACCAAACTGGCATACCACTTCAACCAAGGTGTGTCACAGGGAAGATTGAATGCCCAAATAAAGACAGTACAAGGGACGTCCGCGCTCCTGGAAAACCACGAGCAGGAGCGGTACTATCAAAGAAACCGTCAGAGGCCAGGACAACAGTATGACCGGGGTGGACCGGGTAATAATAATCCCAATACCAACAGTGATAGGCCCAACTACAGAGGGAACTTCAACAACCCGACTCGGTTCAATAATGACCAAAACCTCAGACCAAATAACAATGGAAACGCTACCAACCACAACGACCGTGGGAATCAAAATAACCCCCGGCCAAATAATAATCAAGGAAATAATAATAATTATCGACCGAACAACAATTACTACCGGCCGTATAATAGTAACTATCACAACAATAATAATTACAGACCGAACAACGGAAACAACGGTGGTAATAATTATAGAAGAGTACACTACGCTAACGCCAGTCGAGGCGGCAATAGTAGACCGTACTACCAGGGTCGCCGGAGCTACCACAGTAATAACAGCCGGAGCAACAGCGCTGGGGAAGATCATGAATCTGGATATAACACCAACAGAAGCCACAGTAGCGAAGACAATCGGCGGGGACAAGGAAATGAAGAAGTTTGTCACAACGGAAATGGACCAGGACCCCAAGAACAGAGTGCATCCAACGTATCAGACAGGCAACCGGACAATGGTGACCTGCCTGTAAATGGTCAACGGCAGTGAAAACCGCAACATCACCTTCACTGAATCGGTCTATTGGGTCTAACGTAGCAAAGGATGCAACGGAATCAATCATCATCCTCCATAACAATTACTTAAAAAATATTCGCAAGGATTTAATGGAAGAAAAGGAAAATGATATCGACGACGCAGTTAACAGCGAAATCGCATATGTAACAGTTAACGTCAACGGGATCAAGGCGTTGGCCATGATAGATACAGGGGCCAATGTATCGTTGATTGACAGAGTCGAATTAAATCGGATACAAGCTGGAAACAAAACAATAATACCGACGTTGCCGATAAACAATATTATCTTAATTGGAGCAACAGGTCGGCTGAATAAAACTATCCGGAACCAAGTACAATTAGAGATATCAAGTAACGGTGAAACCATCCCAATGATTTTCTTAGTAGCGAGTGGGCTACACTTTACCTTGTTAATTGGCTGCGACATATTAAGAGATATGCGGCCATTATTGATATGAGCGGAGCCAAGGTATCTCTGAAATCAGGTGACATTAGATGGACAGCGGAGTTGATCGAAAGGAGGAAGGCCCCTCCTGAACATATCATATATTACATCTGGGAAGGCCATAATCAGAGGGAACAAATACCGATCAATGAAGAGATTCGCCATACCAAAGGAGACACGTTGTGGATAGAAAAGTTAAACGAAATTAAGAAGTTCCAAACAGCTAGAGTCGACAGGATTCTAACGGATGAGCAAATAGCGAAATTGATCAAAATTTACAACAAATACAGGCATGTATTTTCAGATACGCCAGGGAAAGTGAAAAATTTCCAATGCGAAATAAAATTCAAGGAACAAGCTGAATTTAAGAGGAAATCATACCCCATAGCTTTTTCGTTAAAAGAAGCAGTCCGTTTAGAAATACAACGTTTAATCGAAGATGATATCATTGAACCAAGTAACTCCCCGTACACCAATCCAATTGTAGCTGTACCAAAGAAGAATGGCGCAGTAAGGATCTGCTTAGACGCCAGAGAGATAAACAAGACCATAATAAATGACAGGACGTCGCCTGGAGAACTCGACGAAATACTTAAGAAATTCCATGGCATAAGGTACATCAGTATATGGGACACCGTGTGTGGGTATTGGCAGGTGGAATTACACCCCAATAGCAGAAAATATACGGCCTTTATATTTGAAGGGCGTAACTATCAATTTAAAAGGTTACACTTCGGCCTAGTAAATTCCGTAGCAGTCTTTGTAAAATGTATGGATGAGATTTTAGGACAAAATACACTTCAATTCACTACAGTGTATGTTGATGATTTGCTCATTACCTCCAACAACTGGGAGGAACACTGCGACAGGGTGACACAAGTATTGCAAAAATTGGATGAGAACAACATCACATTAAAATTAGAGAAATCCAAACTCATAGCCAATGAAGTACAATTCCTGGGTTTTAATTTGTCTGAAACGGGCATAACGCCAGCACAGGAAATGATGGAAGCTATACAGCGCTTTCCTGTACCCAAAAACAAGAAACAGTTGCAATCGTTTCTTGGGATTTGCAATTATTACAGAAAATTTCAAAATAATTATTCGGAATTGACATCAATATTTTCCCAACAATTGTCATCCAAAGGTAAGTGGAGATGGGGACCCGAACAGGACACAACCTTCGAGATGATAAAAGAAAAGTTCCTCAAAACCGTAATGTTACACCACCCAAACTTTAATAAAAACTTCTACATGAATTGTGACGCAAGTGACGTAAGTCTGGGATCCATCTTATACCAAGAAGACGAGGAAGGCAACCATCAGGTGATCAGTTTTGCTAGTAGGACACTCAACAAGTGTGAGCGAAATTACCACACCACGGAGAAGGAACTCCTCAGCATAGTGTTCGCTTGTGAAAAGTTCCGAACATATATTTTGGGGTACCCAATAACAGTGCGTACGGACCACAAATCGATATCATTCGTAAAGAATTGCCGATTGAAGCATGGAAGACTGACGAGGTGGACACTAACACTCCAAGAATACAACATACATTGGGAATACGTCCCTGGTAAAAGCAATGTTGCTGCAGATGTTTTGTCCAGAGTAAACATACAAACACAAACCTTCAAAGGAGAGAAGGAGACCATCGCTAAAGTTTACCATATCTTGAAAAGTAAAACCGAATTGGCAAATATAGTAACAAATATCCAAATCAACCAACAAAACGATCCCAAAATCAGCAATATAATACAGAGACTATCAGAACAAGATGAAAGAATTGTTCCATATTATTGTATCCATAATGATTTACTGTTCACTAAAACAAAACAGTCCAATGATCAATGGAAAATATTAATACCCAAAATTATTGAAAGAGAAATTGCAATAGACTACCATATAAGATATGGACATATGGGCGCCATAAAAGTAGTAAAGGCTTTAGAGGAACATGTATGCTTTAAGGATATGAATCGTAGAGTTAGAAAATACATACAACATTGCCATCTGTGTCAACTAGTTAAGTGTAACAATGAAAAGAATGAAGGAGTAATGATACCCATTACATCTACTAAGAAACTCGAAAAAGTATTTGTGGATATTTGTGGACCATTTCCACGCAGTGGCGGCAGACACCAGTACAAATACATAGTAATAATTTTTGATCACTACACAAAATTCACCAAACTCTACGCCATAAATAGAGCAACTACGAGCAAAATTTTGGAAATTATAACCCTAAAGTACATCCCAGAAATCGGAAAACCTCAGTCCATTATTACGGACCATGGAACGCAATTCAGAGGCCGAAAATGGAGGGATACATTAATGAACCATGGTATAAAAACATACAAGACGTCGGTATACCACCCTAACAGCAATCCGGCTGAAAGAGTCCTAAGAGAGGTAGGCAGAATCTTGAGGACATACTGCTATACACAACAGAGGAGATGGGAAGAATATTTATCCCCAGCAGAAGATTTCATAAACTTAGCTTGTCACCAGTCGACTAATGAAACACCGTATACTGCTATGTTTGAACAAAGACCACCCCGAGAAATAACAGAAATAATTAATTTTCCACCAGGAAGCAAATATGAATTTAACAAAGTAAAATTTTATAATAATTCAGTTGAGCGAGCTGAAAAACTCAGAATCAAATATAAAAAAATCACAGCCTAAAATAATCACATACGAAGTGGGAGATAAAGTGCTATTAAAAACAGAGAACTCCCAAGTGCTACAGAAGGAATTGCTAAGAAATTGTTACTGCTTTACACAGGCCCATATACTGTTACCAGAAACAATATGAACAATACATATGAAATACAAGATTCTGTAACGAAGAAAATCAATGGTAATTATAATCAGACCTCCATAAAACGATATATTGAAGAGTGAATTATGTAAAATGATGGAATGTTATAATGGAAATTATTTAATGTTGATACTAAGTGCAAAAATGACAATTAAAAATGTAAGAATAAATGTTGACAAGATATTAATATAATGATATAAAAGTATAACCCAAAGAAATAATGTAAAATGTGAAGAAAACTGTAATTTACCCGTACCAATATAAAAAGAAGAAAAATATATTTACGAGGCCGACACACAACTATGGGATAAATATAATACTTCCAAGAGTCAGTCAACCAGTAATTTAACATCTTACCCGTACTACTTATAAAGAGAGAGAATATATACACGAGGCCGACACACAACATCCATGGCAAATGATATTTCCAAGAGCCAGTCAACCAGTTAATACCATCTTACCCGTACTACTAATTGATAAGAAGAAAAATATATACGAGATGGACACACAACAACTATGGCATAAATATAATACTTCCAAGAGCCAGTCAACCAGTAATTTAACATCTTACCCGTACTACTTATACAGAAAGAGATATACGAGGCCGACACATAACAACTTGGCACAAATATAATATTTCCAAGAGCCAGTCAACCAGTAATTTAACATCTTACCCGTACTACCGTACTACTTATACAGAAAGAGATATACGAGGCCGACACATAACAACTTGGCACAAATATAATATTTCCAAGAGCCAGTCAACCAGTAATTTAACATCTTACCAGTACTACTTATAAAGAGAGACAATATATACGAGGCCGACACACAACATCCATGGCAAATGATATTTCCAAGAGCCAGTCAACCAGTTAATACCATCTTACCCGTACTACTAATTGATAAGAAGAAAAATATATACGAGATGGACACACAACAACTATGGCACAAATATAATATTTCCAAGAGCCAGTCAACTAGTTATTAACATCATACCCGTACTACTTATAAAGAGAGAGAATATATATACGAGACGGACAATTAACAACTTGGCAAAATATAAATTCCAAGAGCCAGTCAACCAGTAATCAACATCTTACCCGTACTACTACTACTATTAAGAAAGAAATATACGAGATGATATACAGAAAGGTCAACATAAGAAGTTGGAAAAAACAGAAGCAAGTGAATATTATTAATATGAACAGATATATGATACCCAAAACATGAGGCAAAAAACCAAAGGAGAGCCTATACTAAATGAAATGTAACACAAAGACGTGGATCATGAAGATGAAGAAGATTATAAAGTGACGTTAAATGTAATACCAAGAGAAAAGATTAATTGATGACAAAGAAGAATGAAAAATAATATACTAACAAAGGAAATAATGAGAAAATACCAGTCATGAAATATAAACGAATTATCCCAGAAAATATGAAGAATTAAGTGAAGATGAATCAAGAAGAGGAGAATATAATAATGTATAAACCGCAGATGCGTGACGTAATCACAAGGATATTTATTAATGGTCGGAAAAACGACTACTTTATATTTTGAGATGAATTGACTGATGAATTATTCCAGCAATTATTTATATTATTGACACAGATGATATACCTCTGAATTTATTGATGTTAGTATGGCCAGCAGAGATGTATGCCACAGTGAGCCACTCTGAACTGCCCCAGCTAAAATTATGTTAGGGAATTAGGGAATTAAATAAACAAGGGAGATAATTACATGGAAAGAAAAATAATTATGATTCATAGAAGAGAATGAAGGGATATAAGGAGAACATAAGAGTCAACCTGGAGATATACAACAATTGATGAATTCTTCATGAAATAAGTATACGAATTCAGAATTAATCAATTCTTATAGGAAGGCATATGTAACGTATCAAAATAACGGTTACATAGAAGTGATATAATACGTCAAATAGAAATGTACTACAAGCATATTTCATCAAGCATGAGAATAAAGAACAAAAGTATGAAAGCAAAATGTGTATCTGTAAATGAATAATTTTGAAGCAACCCAACGAAGAAGAAAGAAGAACCATAATAAATATATCATCGAGTAGAAAAGAGGAAGAGAGAAGACAATGGATCAAGATAATACGTTAGCAATATAGGCCCAATAGATCACAATAGTGAGGGGATATACCAAGAATTATTGTAATCATAGTGAACAGACAAATCAATAGATCATAATAGTGAGGGGATATAACCAAGTATTATTATCATAGTGAATACATATATTAAATGTTATCATCGTAGTGAGAGGATAAACTAATTTACCATAATAGTGAGACAAATATACAAAATAATGATTATCATAATGATGCGTGAACATGTTATAAATTATAACTATAATAAATGAACATGATATATAGCCAAATAAATGTGAATTGTGACAAACAACGACGGACATAATGTAAATAATAGTATTAACAATATAACATGAGTTATCACAAATAGTGAGGAACCAAAAAATGCCTTATAAGTGATAAGAAATTAAAATGAAGAATAAGCAACTGGGTAACCAGAAGAAGAAGAAGAAGAAGAAGAAGAAGAAGAAGAAGAAGAAATGTACCATGAAAAATGAAGATCATGTATGACTAGAACAAGTAACCAGAATTCCCAAAGTACGGAAGACACCACAACTAGTAAAGTAACCAAAATAAGAATAATGATTACCAGATTAATAATTATAAGCCTATTCATCAAGGAAGGACATAGTGAAACCAATATTATAAAAACCAAGTGTTGAAGACTTAGTAAGTGATCACAAACAATAATAGTGAATACTTATAGGTTAATGACACCACCCCAAATAAGCAACACAAACAATATGAGTGAAGTGTTTATGACAAAGGGAAGTGTATAAATGTTAACAAGTGAAATCAACGATTATCAAGTGAAATACACAAACAGTTAGTGTACCAATTGTAATCCAAGATTGTAAAGCACAAACGTACCTAGTAAGACCACCAATTTAATGGAAGTGAAAAGAGAAATAATTGCTCAAAAAGACCCATGATACAAACTATATAATCCTTGATATGAAATGTGACTGAATGACAGATTAACACAGGACAAAATATAAATAAATGCTATAACTAAATGTAGTAAACAAACCAATTTGTTGAAAAGAAACAAACCAATGTATACAAGCCAAGATGCAAACCCACCAAAATGTGTAACATAGTTAAGTAAAAAACCAAGTATTATTGTATAAACATATAGTGTAAAATGTGTACAAAATGTGTAAAACATAGTAATGAACAATAGTAATGACATTCCATAATGACAGAACAATATTTAAGCTGAATGTTGAACAAAATAAGAAGCATATTGTTGTCAAATCAGTAACACATAACCTCATCTGAACAGGACCTACAACATAAAATCATACACAATAATTAAATAAAGAAATTTCAAGTAATTGTTTGAAACAGAGACCAAATAAGAACAAATGTACAAGACAATGAATACCTTATGAACTGAAGAACACAACTATATAAGTCAAATTATTAATAATAACAATAAACAAATTAGACAAAATCCCAAGTGATTAAAGAGTTACTCAAAAAACCATAATAAAACTTATAAAGAGAAAGTAAAGAAGTTTACCAGTAGTGAGAAGAATGTTCATTTCAACTATGGGAATACCTGACAATCATTGTATAAGTGATTTAATAATAATAATATGATAAACCAATTAACTGTACCCATAGGACTAGGTGTAAATAACCATCCTACTGTAAATTAAAGAAAGTTCAACTAACAAAAAGTTAGTAAGTACATTAAACAGACCATGTACAATGTCTGTGTACACTTTAATTGCCAATAATGCATATAATATATGATAATAATAACTAAATAAGAGTGACAGAATGGCGAAATGATAGCATAGTGCATTTTAGACAATGCTATATGTTTAAATAAGACAACTTTTTTGGACTTAAACGAAAGACACAAGTATCCGCAAAACAATGCGACTATTTAAATGACGATCAGACGATTAATAAGAAACTTATGAATAGTATAAGATTTTCTGTCATTTCCGAATGGGAATGAACGCGTCATAGCCGAGTCTCGAACCCAACGCATAGACGCTAAAAATTAAAATTTTAATATAACCAAGGCGTTTGGGGTAGAGAGTACAGACTTCTACACCAATAGGATGATCTGATTTTACCAGACGCGAGAAGGAGCTTCCAGAGTTCAGAGTAATATAGAATACAGTGGAACTTGGTTATAACGTCATTGAAGGGACCAAAAAAATAATGACGTTATGTCCGAGTGACGTTATAAAAGAGTCGTTATAAAATACCCTTTTTAATAACTAGTAAGGAAGGAGATATAAAAAAAAAGATCTTTGCATTATTAACATTATTCGTGATATTTATTCTAAAGTTTACAAACTGCATTTCATTTATACAAACAGCATGAAGAATATTTTAAAATATCAAAAAGAAAGTACATGTAACTTACATTTAGGCTTACTGTCGAAAGTAATCCGTTTTTTTTTTTTGAACGTTCCTTTCGGAAAAATAAATTCTTTCTGTTGTGCTGTGGAGATGCTGCGCTGCATTGAACGTGTCGTCAGACGTCTCTCTAAAGCAGTAAAATCGTGGAAGAGTTTCGGCGGCTGTCATTGCTTCCTGTACTGTCGGACAAACGATGTCGGCATCCTCCTCTTGTTCAGCATCTTCTTCAACACTATCTTCTGCTTCTATGTTTTTTACTTCCGCGATAATTTCTGCGTCACTCAACACTTGGAATGTTTCTACTTGGTCATCCACTGATGCATAGGAATCAAGTTCATTTCCAAATTCATTTACGTCGAATTTCTTAATCCACTCCGAGAGCGGCAAGTCGTCGTCTTCGTCATCATCGGGTAAATTTTCGTGTACGAGTACGCGCGCGAACATATATACGTTTATATGAAATTTAGAGTAAAATATCTGAGAAATTTTTGACGCTATAACAGAGTAGTACAATATTTAGTGACGTTAAAACCAGGAATTTTTATAATGTATTTTATGATTGCCTGCTCTACAATCGTAGTGTTACTACCAGTGATATAGAGAGCCTAATAAGAAGATTGAAGACATTCACGGATGGTAAGTGAGGAAGTAGAGTAGTTAGGTAATAGTAGAGTAGTTAGGTTTTCGTATTTTTTTTCTAATATAAAAAATTGCCTAATATCAAAATTTAACTAACTTAATAATAAATTTGCAGTATTTTGTTGAAAACAGTGAGCTCTGCAGCTCCGAGAGCTTACTAGTGGTGTGATAATGTTCTTACAGAATGAATTTTGTACAAATTTTCATAGGACCACTAGTTTTGCTACGGAGTTGGACAACAACGGACAGACAGATATGCCGCCAGATGTTACCGCGTCTAATGATGCATAGATAAGCTCGGCGCACAGAACACGGGCTTATCAGTATCGGCGCTCAGAGCACGAAACCATGTGTATACGGGTGTCCGAAGTTACGCAACTGTCTGGGGACTGTGCCACTCTGTGTTCAGTGTCGTACTAGCTACATGTCTCTTGTTTAGTCTACGTCTACGTGCGTGCGTGTGAGAGGGATGTTAGGAGGGAGGAGGAAGGTAAAGAGAATGTACTAGTACGTGGGTGTAACGTTCTTAACATAATCTATCAAAATCTTTGAAACAAATTAGATGCGAAAAACGAACAATATTCATATAAATAGAAACCATTTTTATTTTTTAATAAATATTTCTACTAAGAGATATATTTTAGGGAAAACACATTTTGAATAAGACACAAAATAAGTTGTTAAAATAGTTTTTATTATGACTATGGTTTGATAGTGAAACAGTATCAACAAGGTTTCTCTGAAAAAGGTCAATATATCATTCTGTCTTGCCATGGTACTGATCCTTCTTGTGTACAAAAGAATTCGGAAGGAAGAAGAACTTCCTCGTCAGAGTCCATGAAGAAACTGATGCAAATACTAAATGAAACAATCTTTTATCACTGAGAAAATGGAGGGTGGCGCGTATCTGAAGCGAACCCTTGCACACGAGCCACTAGTACTTGGCGCGACTGAGTGGCGCCACAGAGTGGCCCGTGTGTCAGCAGCCTAATTACTGAATTGAAGACTGACAACAGCAGTCACCCCTAGGCGCACACTTGCGATTGTCTGTCGCAACGACAAAAAAATCGTGGTCGCGAAAAAATATTGAAGTTCGCTCACTTGCGATAAATAAATCGCAATTTTACCATAATTTTTTGTCATTATTTGTCAGTATAGAAAGGACGTCGTAGAAACAACTTGTCTTGTGGCTTTGATGTTGCGCTTAAAAGAAAAACAGAAGCGATACAAAAACAGAAGAATACTGGGTACATCCAATTATCAGTCAGAAGACGCTGAATGGACAGTTTTATAAAATTCATGGGGATTACACACTTAAGAATTTTTCAACCGAACGGACCTTCCTAACTGTATCGGTGCTGTGGATGATAAGCACATAAGACCAAAGAAACCCGAAAACTCCGGTTCACAGTTTCATAATTATAAGAACTTTTCCTCCACGATACTTCTCGGCATAGTTGACGCTGACTACTGTTTCACAGCAATTGATGTATGATCATGCGGTTCAATTGGCGATTCTAATGTATTCAAAAATTCAAATTTTGGTTGAAGACTACAAACCAAAATATTAAACATTCCTAACGCACAAACGTTAACGTACGATGAGCAAGGGCAACCTATGCCATTTATTATCGTAGGAGATGAGGCATATGCATTGTCACACTATATCCTTAAGCCTGATCCGAGGAGATACCTAACAGTTAGGCTACACAACGAGTTTATAACTACAGATTTCTTCTCCTTCGCAGATAATTCACTCCAATTTCGTATTAGGCCTACATTTACGCACACCTCGTCCCACAGTTTTTCTTTTATATTACGGTCTCTGTATTCTTTTAACCGCTTATTGAACAGAGCTGGTCGTTTTTCAATTTCAATGATAATTAGCTCTGGGTCTAGGACACAATTTACAGTATCATCAGATTCGGTGCCCGCATGGTGCTAGTCTACTCAGCAATACACTCCTCTCAAGACTAACAGCCAAGTAATCGTGGCTACAGAATTTCAAGTGGGTGCAGGTCATATTTGTGTGGTTCATTTGAGCCAGCGACAATCGCGTCGCTGATAAAATAGAGCATGTTGCTATTTGTTAATCGCTGCGATTTCTCAGTCGCACGTGAGGCACTGGCATTTAAAACTGTGTTCCATTTTTGCGATTAATCTGTCGTGGGACAAAAATCGCAAGTGTGCGCCTAGGATTACGCCACAAAGGTCTCGCAAACAAAATTGTAATAAATAACCTTAGTTAACAGTAAAGTGTAGCAGGGATCCCAGGTGTAGGAATTTTTCCCCACAGTGGCAAAATTTGAAGTCTCAAAATCGTAAGTGGGGAAACGGTGTCGACTGGTGTCAATGTGGGTAATTGATGGAGATTTTAAATAGTAAAAACTAATAAATGTGTGAGGTTATATTTTATATTTTAATAACAATTTCAGTAAAAAAATATTTTTTATAATGAAATATGTGTGGCACTCTCTAGTTTTCTTCGCTACATATGCCTGTGAGAAACTACAGAATCTGTTAAGGATCCTGTTAAGGATTTAGTTAGAAACACACACATACTTACTTTGAATATAGCTCAAAAGACGAAAAGGCTTTCAAAAAATTTGCAGAAGTTAAACACTGTAAGTTGTTAAGGCTCTGGTAAACAACAAGTTACCTTTGATGGCATGTATTAAAAACTTTTTTGAACAGTACTTAGCATTGCTATTTGTATTGAAAGTGAATGCTTAAATTATGGTAATGCGAAAACCATTTATGAAAAGTTAACACCTCTAAATAAGGTATATCTTCTTTTCTTAGGGGATATTTTAGTAGACATGAACCTAGAATTACACTCGGATAAATCTAAGATTATAAGCAGACCCGAAACAGCCTATACATTTATTCTGAACTTCAACATTGATACAAATTATGTAAGACAGATATGACTCCAGTACAAGCTTCAGTACAGGAATCCTGCAAATTTTATAAATCTTCAAATATGTAGGTATTTATGTAGGTACTAATTACGGTAAAAACCAAAATCAGACTCCAAAATAAATACAAAGT
Source organism: Magicicada septendecula (assembly GCA_034769895.1). NCBI lineage: Eukaryota > Metazoa > Arthropoda > Insecta > Hemiptera > Cicadidae > Magicicada > Magicicada septendecula. The sequence goes on along the minus strand of CM068375.1, from coordinate 86,730,418 downwards.
TTTAGTGTAATTTGCTTAATCGTCCATACTGAATGTGCTCACAATATTTACAGAATTGCTTAACCGTCCATACTGAATGTGCTCACAATATTTACAGCAATTACTTAAACGTCTATACTGAATATGCTCACCATGTTTACAGCAATTGCTTAACCGTCTATACTGAATGTGCTCACCATATTTACAGCAATTGCTTAACCGTCCATACTGAATATGCTCACAATATTTACAGTAATTTTTTTTCAACAGTAAAACCTTAAACATTAGTCAATAGATTCAGCGGCAGCAGCTTTTGAGGAAACCGGTGAAATTGGCATCGCAAACGTAGAAGGGAAGAGAGAGTCCTTATAAATACAAATATATTGACCGCGTGCTAATAAAAGTTATTAAGCTTTAGGAGAAATGTTAATAAACAATTTATGATAAAACCACAGACTACATAGATTTATTTTACATATGGAACCATTCGTCTGTAGCACTTGTACGAACAACAGCGAATGACAATAGGCGCACGTACATCGAAGGACGTTTTTGCGACTAGTGATACTCGAATCAGACAGCGAACCGCTTGCACAACGGTGTCAGGGAACACAATGCAGCCACAGTAACAGAGATATGCAGACTGCAGGTAGTCAGCCAGGTTGGACGATATGTTGTACTCCCAGAAGGGAAACCTAAACAGAAAACAAGCAATCAGTGATTACACACACCACTGTCACAGACTATGTCCATTCATGCAATGTAACTATGCATGCAATATGTGTGAAAGAGAAGATAATTTGCACAGCCATACATACCAACATCACAAGAAAAAATTTCGAATAAGATATTTTCTAAAGCAGCATATTAAAAATTACACAAAAGTTTGATAAAAAGAATACAATGTTTTCACAGCCAGTATCATTATAGCTGTCAAAACGTTGCAGAATATTCGGTCACGGCCAGCTCCAGCGTTTGCCAGGTGTACGCCGAGAGCTAAAATACTGATGGCGTTTGGACAATGACCCAATAGCCGGGAACGTTTTAACAACTGCTTCTGATCACACGTCGCTCTTTATACTATATACGAATAACCATAGGCGTAACTTGGGAGGGGCAAGGTGGGCACTCGGCCCCCCATGTTCCGAACATTATAAAATTTTGTTTTCAGTTTTTCATAAATAAAAACTAACAAATAGTCAAACAGGAGATAGTTTTTATGCTTGCAAACACAGTAAGCAATATTTCTCAACGTCTGTACTGTTATCAGACGACTAGTTGCCATAAATTTATTATTCTTATTTTTTTCCAAGAAACTTGTAAGGGGAATGTTTGACAGGTTTGAATGATATACGTCAAAATAATATTTCTGTTCGGAAAAAGAACGCTACAGACCTAATTAACCGGAATACAATGCGTGCCTTTTACACAAACAAAGACTTGTTTTGGAACACCGCAGGACGTGGATGGCTTTGTTCACGAATCTTAAAAGACGGAACTGTTATTTGTTAATGATTACTGATACAAGTGCGGTCGGTTACTCGGTCGTGTACGTAGTCTGTTAAAGTACACATCGCTTGTCTCTTTCTTAATTCGTTATTGTTGTGATTGTTTTGGTTGTTTGTGTTGATAAGTGCAGGGAAATGGGAGATAAGAAACGCACAGGAGCAACACTGCTTAATTTCTTTGAAAATTGCCTGACTGGCAATTTGAAAATTTCTTTGTGTTGTGACTGATTCGGCTTACTGCTACTACTGCCGAGCATTTTGTGACAGTGTGCCTAAGGCAGAGGATGCGTTTACAAAAACTGGGCATAAGAATTGGAAGAACTGAAATTGTTTATGTTTATAGACCTACAGTATATTTGTTCTAGGTAAACATAACTGGAAGTACACCTGGAAGTATGAAGAAAGGTTTGTTGATCATTAAAAAATGAAATTGTCCCTCGTTTACTAACTAAGAATTACTACTAAACATTCTAATTTTTGTATATAATATATCTTATTAATTTTATTATATAGATGGTCTCACTACACAGTTGAATTTACGAAGCTTTACCCTGCCCCCCTCCCCAAAGTTAGGCCCCAAGTTACGCCCATGCGAATAACTAATTATACCTTTTCAGTATTGTGTACATACTCTGTACTAACTATTGAGGTGGCAACGGTATGAAACAATGACCGTACTGTAATTGTCGTAAAGTCTTTAGGTTTCAGCTGCGGTTTGTTGTTGCTTATATCTGCAATGTTGAATGGATTTCTGAGTACGTGTACGAAGATATGTCTCGTACGGTACTGCAAGGCACCTGCAGTCTTGAATGGATTTCCGAATATTCCATTCCATTTACGTTTCCCACGGTACAGCCATGAAGGTAAGACACTCAGCTGATTGTCGCCTACATCTAGGTACCTGTACAGATCAAAGAACCCATATATCAATACAATAGCGTGTTCAGTAAAATCATTACCAATGAGGAATGTTTCTGTTACAAACGCAATTTCAGTGTATACGCACTTACTTGTAGTGTATCTGACGTAGAAGAATCGATGTCTACAAAAATATCTGTCGTAGAAGAGACTGTAACAACTATAAAAGAGTCAACTGCAGACATGAAAGAGCAAATTAAAAGTAAAGTCGACCAGTTAGTGAAAATACAGCCACACGTTTGAAACAAACGGCTAAAGAGACGGTGCCAATCGTAATGGCGGAAAAGACATAGACAATAAGACAACAGAGAGAGTCACTGCCTGCAGTTGGGGCAGTTCATGTCAAGGCCCCAACGTCTGATAGAAGCGCTCACTAGGCGACGTTTCATCGGCAACATGAAGCCGCTGCATGCGCAAATAATTGGACATAGAAAGACAAAGCAGTTTCACTCGTTCTCTCTTCAAAAACCTGCGGCAGAACTACAACAGAAAGTGCCACCTGACAGGCAGAACACCTATGACGAATTGATAAAAGTTATAGAATTACGGTAAGTAATTACCGTATAGTTATAAACATTTGCGATATAAGTACTGCACCCATTTGAGAACAAGATGACAGCATTTTGGGCAGAGTCTAGCATCGTTAGACTAATTAGACCGGCCTATCCTGAAGCACCAGAAGATTTTGGAATGAGGTTTGCGATGCAGACATTTACTGATGGTGTCAGAGATAATGAACTACTGCAAGACACAATAATAATTCAGACGCCTTGGTACATGCTTTGCAATTTAAGGCAAACAAGTCAGCGACTGGTTGGGCAAGTCATAAATTCCGCGTTACAAGATCGCGACGGCACAGACGATGAAGAAGAAGAGAAAGAGGAACGAGGAACGGAGAGACAGAGATCGGCGCCACAGAATAAAGTAAGAAAGGATGGAAGACCGAAGTGTTATCGATGTGGGAAAACTGGACATCTACAACGAGATTGTCGGGTTAGAGTTCAGCAGCAGGGAAAAGAGCAGTAGTCGGTACGACAGGGCGTGTGCTGACTAACTGGAGGAACTTAGCCCCTAGACAATACGCTTTTTTTTACACTTCACAAAAATAGCGGAAGCTTGGTAGTTACCGAATTATTTCAAGACAGACCAACACAGACACAGATAACAGTTGACACAGAGCACCAGTGAAAATTTTCAAGCCAATCTGTTGCTCTTGCACCTTGCTAGACAGCCTGCAAAAGTGTTTGAAAAAGTGGAGATAAACCTACGCCTCGGTTGAGCACTTGTTACACACATTGTGCATGAAGCGATTCTTGGTGTGGACGTTATGAACGCATATGGATTTATAGTCGATTTCAAAAACAATGTCTTGAGAATCGGAAAAGAAGAAGTAACGCACTCCACAATGAGTACATAAGAAATATCGATGGACGTGAAGCGTTTTATAAAAGCTCTTTACGCAAAAAAATGTTCTTTAAAGTGTTTTATAAAAGCTCTTTACCCACAAAAAACTTTAGCAAAACAATGTCAAATTACGCACGTCATTTGATGGACAGAAATCATAATTATACTGATTTCACGACTAACTTTCAACCCCTCCATATATGCAAAAAAGGAGGATTTATGAGTGCTGTCAAGGAGTTTGAAATATATAAGGCCTTAAAAATAAAAACACTAAAGAAGTCCTGAACGAACAACTGAACTTTCAATCCAATTAGCTTTACGACACAGCTATATAAGGCTACAAAACACGGTCCATAGTGCACGGCCAATAACAACATAAGCACAACAGTCGACTGTTAGTTGTCGAATTGTTTCGTGGTGCGCACCAACGACATCGCGTGTGTTCCCGGGTTCAGATATTTTATATTTAATTGTGACATGTAAATTATATGTAAACTGTTTTAATATTTTAATTATTTGACGAACTTTACCAAGGGATTTTACCTGATGAAGGGACATATGTCCCGAAACCCGTAGTAGTATAAAAAAGAAAAAGCCACCAGACGGACAAAAAAGAGGTAAATTATTTTACTCTATTCATATACATATAAGTGGCCTGGATACCGAAAAATCATGAATTTAATGCAGACGGCTTATCCTGAGGACCGTGCTGAATATATTGCCGAAATTGCCACAGAAAGGAAGAACAGAACGCAAGGGAACATGTTCAAGTCATCACTGTAGATTTCCTGGCAGACGGTAGGAAGATAAAAGATTTTCGACAAGATAAGACGACTGATGAAGACATTGGACCAATGTTTAGTGGCAAAAGAGGAAGGTTGCCGCCCGAACTGGCAAGATCTCTGCCATGGTTCCGAAATGCTGTAAAGCTACTGGGCACAATGGGAATCTCTAACCTTGAAGAACGGATTGCTGGAAAGTTCTTGAGAAAGTGAAGATGGACGAGATGTGGTCATGCAGTTGATAGTTCTCCGCAGTAAAATGCAGTCTGTTTTGAAGGAGACGCATGATGGAACGTCTGGTGGTCACCTAGGCGTTAATAAAACCTTTGACAAAATACGGAAATGATTCTATTGGATTCATATTCGCCACGACGTAGGGGAATGGTGAGGACATATCAACAATGTGCTGCAAAAAAGGGTCCACAAACCAGAAGCAAGGGGAAAATGAAACACTATAACGTTGGACTGCCATTAGAGATAATTGCCATAGATATTGCTGGACCGTTCCCAGTTACTGACGATGGAATCCGGTACATCATGGTTATAGCAGACTATTTTACTAAGTGGGCGAAAGCTTACGAAATTCCAAGATGGGGGTTACCACTGTGGCAAAGGCGTTAGTTCACAACTTCTTTTGCCGTTATGGAGTCCCTATGGAATTCCATACGGATCAAGGGAGGAATTTCGAGTCAAGAGTGTTTAAACAATTTTGTCGTCTACTCGGAATTCCAAAGACCAGGACAACTCCGATCCATCCTCCTTCCGACGGAATGGCTGAGAGGCCCAACAGGACACTTGAAGCATCTGTCGAAGGTTGGTGACGAGAACCAGACAGGGACAAACGTATACCATTATTCCTCATGGCGATAGGTCATCAGTACACGACACAACCGGTATGACTCCACCAAAATTGGTGTTTGGGCGGGAGATTTGTCTTCCTGGGGACTTGATGTTCGGATCACCTGAGACTCAGTCATAAGTCCCGCAGAACTATTACTCGCAATTAGAAAACCAACTGCGAGAAATGAATTGTTTGATAAGTGGACTGGGAATCACTGAATATAGACAGCGATAAAACGAAAAGTCGGTATGACATACGCAGCAATAATTCGAGTTTCGAAGAAGGACATCAACTAAACTTCAGACTAACTGGGAAAGACCTTACACTGTGAAGAAGAGAATCAACGATGTTGTCTATCGTATTCAACAGCAAGGACAGTGGAAATTCAAGGTCGTCCACGTATATCGGCTGGCCAAACATTACTTCAGAGACTGCTTGCCAGTTCGGCAAGAACAGGTTTAAGGAGGGGGCCAGTGTAACGACAGAACGCTCTCGAACAGTACTTTGTTCATTACAAATTGTTATTTGTAATTAATTAAAGCTGGTAATTAGTAACTTTGTTTGTGTCTGTATTTTGTTTTCCACAAGATCAGTAACACCATCTTAACAATAATAACGCTTTCAAGTTGCTGTAGCCGCCTCAGGCAGGGGCGAACCGTGCCACCGCCCAGGGCGGCAAATTTTAAAGGGCGGCAGATTCCGGGATGTTAAGATTTTAAATTGAGGGAAAAATAATATTATTCACTTAATTTCATCACAATATGTACAATGAGAAAGAATTACTTTATTAAATATAATTATTTCACTACGACTCGGAACACAAATAATTGTGTTTGTGTTCCGGGTCGTAGTGAAATAATTATATTTAGTTAAGTAACGGACACGTCTTGGACAACGAAATCCAAGAATAACTTTGCGTATAAAGTCAGCGTAGTTTAACGAAGAATCGAAAACTCGTTAACGAGAGAACGTAAACCTGACTTCTTCGAAGCTCAAACATATTAAAACTTATCTCAGATCGAGTATGTCCGAGAATCACCTGAGTGGTTTGGCGACTATATCCATAGGAAATCAGTTAGCAGAATCACTTGATTACAACGAAGTCATAAAGGAATTTCCCAGTGTAAAAGGTAGACGAGTATTTTTAACTAAGGTATATGAATTTTTTATTTTTGTATTCTTTTTATATAGCCTAAAGGTACCATATAATGTTATTATTTATATTCTTAAAGCGATCGATTTCGGTCACAGACCATCGTCAGGTTGTATATAGCACATTTGTGTTCACAATATTATAAAACACTATTATTTACAAAAACGAATTTGTAGACATTGTTAATTTTGATACATATGTTGTTGTCTAAAGCTTCCTAAGAACTGATTCTGTTATAGAGTGTTCATGTTTGCATATTATATCAGCTGATTACTGAATGTTGATTTTGTCGTAATATTTCAAAAGTGATATGATTTTTGAAGTCTGTCATAACGTTTAATAGATTTTCATGGGCCTCTTCTTTTATATGTTTGTATATTCGGTATTGTTCATATATATTTGATCTTATTTTGTCATTGCATGTTTTCAATACGGTTAAATGTTGTTGTATTGGACCATATTCACAAGACTGTAGTTTTATGTGTTTTGCTACTGTTGAGTTTGGATTTGAGTGTTGAGAATGTTTTGTATGTTCAATATATCTGTGTTTAAATGATCTTGAAGTGAATCCTATGTATTTTTTGCTGCACTGTACATTAAATTCTGTCTAGTTTGCAGGTTGACATTGATATTGGTAGACTCCAGCTTTTTCATAAATGTTTTCCTTTTTTGTACTGTTTATTTTCAGATTGTTGTAGATGTCATTGCTTGTTCTGAATGCTAGTAGATAGTCATATTTTGCAAATGTTCTAGCTAATTTTTGAGAGTTGTCGTCAATGTAATGTGCAGGTATATAGGTTTTCTTCTTTTTGATTGATGTGTTATTTGTTTATTTCTTTTTTGTTTTTTAATGATTTTATCGATAATTTGAGGCTGATATCCATTGTTTTGAGCTATTTGTTTTATGATGTGTATTTCTTTTTCGTATTGTTTCTTGCATAGAGGATATGTGAGGGCTCGATGTATCATGCTGTTGTATGCAGAAAGTTTGTATGAGTAGGGATGGTTGCTCTCTGCATGAATGGTAATATCTGTTTGAGTATCTTTTCTGTATATAGAGAAATGATGTTTGCTTGCATGGCGTTTTATGGTAAGGTCTAGGAAGTTTATTTCGCCTTTATTCTCTATTTCTTTTGTAAATTTAATGTCGGAATTGATGGAGTTAATGTATGCTAGAAGTTGGTTGATTTGTTTACCAGTACCTATAAATAAACAGATGACGGCATCTACATATCTGTACCAATATTTGATGTGTTGTATAAATGGATTTTTGGTAGTGAGTATAAAATTTTCTTCTAAGTGCTGTAGGTATATTTCACTTAAGATTGATGAAAGTGAAGCCCCCATTGCAAGACCATTTTTGTTCTCATAGTGGTGATTTTCATACATCAAATTTACAAACGAAATAGAGAATAAAGGCGAAATAAACTTCTTAGACCTTACCATAAAACGCCATGCAAGCAAACATCATTTCTCTATATACAGAAAAGATACTCAAACAGATATTACCATTCACGCAGAGAGCAATCATCCCTACTCATACAAAATTTCTGCATACAACAGCATGATACATCGAGCCCTCACATATCCTCTATGCAAGAAACAATACGAAAATGAAATACACATCATAAAACAAATAGCTCAAAACAATGTATATCAGCCTCAAATGAACGATAAAATCATTAAAAACCAAAAAACAAATAACACATCAATCAAAAAGAAGAAAACCTATATACCTGCACATTACATTGACGACAACTCTCAAAAATTAGCTAGAACATTTACAAAATATGACTATCTACTAGCATTCAGAACAAGCAATGACATCTACAACAATCTGAAAATAAACAGTACAAAAAAGGAAAACATTTATGAAAAAGCTGGAGTCTACCAATATCAATGTCAACCTGCAAACTAGACAGAATTTAATGTACAGTGCAGCAAAAAATAAATAGGATTCACTTCAAGATCATTTAAACACAGATATATTGAACATACAAAACATTCTCAACACACCAAATCCAAACTCAACAGTAGCAAAACACATAAAACTACAGTCTGGTGAATATGGTCCAATACAACAACATTTAACTGTATTGAAAACATGCAATGACAAAATAAGATCAAATATGTATGAACAATACCGAATATACAAACATATAAAAGAAGAGGCCCATGAAAATCTATTAAACGTTATGACAGACTTCAAAAATCATATCACTTTTGAAATATTACGACAAAATCAACATTCAGTAATCAGCTGATATAATATGCAAACATGAACACTCTATAACAGAATCAGTTCTTAGGAAACTTTAGACAACAACATATGTATCAAAATTAACAATGTCTACAAATTCGTTTTTGTAAATAATAGTGTTTTATAATATTGTGAACACAAATGTGCTATACAACCTGACGATGGTCTGTGACCGAAATCGATCGCTTTAAGAATATAAATAATAACATTATATGGTACCTTTAGGCTATATAAAAAGAATACAAAAATAAAAAATTGAATTATAGGTACCATTAATAAAAAACAATAAGTGTAAGTATAGAATACATCACATTATCATAAGGTATATGATACATTACTTGTGTTATATTTCAATCATAATAAATTTTATTTAGTATTTTAATTTTAAGTCATCACATAGGCATATATTTTTATTGTCTCACGACTCCTTGTATTGTCTCTACAATTTTTATTGTAGCCGTTCGCAGCATCGTAAACGCAAAAGAGTTCTAGTTATTTGATAAACACAACAATGCAAACATTCCTACTCGTTATTTAAAGGCAATCGCCGTAGTTTTAGAGTAGGTGTAGTGTGCGTGACTGTGTTCAGAGTTATAATAGGGAGGAGACACTCATAAATACTGCATAGGACGGCAGAAGCGCTGGGGCCGGCCCTGCATAGCCTACTGCAAACGGAGTTGGACAGAGTGCGTGTTCAGTAGACATTCGAAGGCTGCGTCACTAAGAGGATACACTCTCACAAACTGTGACACACATTTGGAAACATCCCTCAACTGGCAAGATTTGCACCCGCAACACGTCTACAGGTTACCACAGTTAAAAGTCTCCGTACACACGTAATCAATTAGCCTTTGTGATTACGTGGTTACGTTTTCACCTGTACATTTGTTTAATTTTTGCCATTTTTTTTCACTTTATCCCTTTAAGTCCGGAGGGGGTTTACTCCATTGGCGGCTCGTCAGGTGACGCAGGTGAAGCGCTGCTTCACCTAACATATTTGGCTATATGTGTTTCTTTTTACACATAATTATTTGCATTTTTAGTAAATTTTATGTATGAAAATAATTTTTAATTAAATTTCGTCTGTATAATAATTAAAATAACATTTACAAGCGATGGAAATAGGTTACAGAAGCTGGACTTCGCTGCGATCACATACTACTCCACGTATAGTAAGCCTACTGGTGGCGGAAAGCGCTGAGATCGTAGAAGCAGCTTTCTGCACCTTGAAAGCTGCATCAGTTAATACGTCACTATCAACGCTCGGTTTGTGACGGTTGCCATGACAACGTATACCGTACTCAGCGTTCCCCCACAAACTTGAAGCAGTGTCGCTGTGCTGTTTCTCAGTGGTGTACGTGCTTTACCTATCCAGCGCGTTTGTTTTGTTCGTTGTTCATCGTGTTTGATCGTGTGTGCAGTTTTTACACAATGTTTCCTCCATACGATCCTGTATGTGTTTTATTAGAAACACCATTTTCAAGATGGAATAATGAGGATAAGAAAAAATTTTTAAGCTGTGAAAAACCTATGCCTATATTGAAAGTAAATAAAGTTGCAAAAATAAAGGACAATCGCAACTAGGTTATAAACAAAATTGGTATTCAACGTTCGTTCGAGTGGTTGTGTGGCAGTTATTATTTAAATAAACTTTTTTGTATGCTCTGCTTAATTATTAGTGTTAAATCAAGTGCGTGGAATAAGAACGGCTTTGATGATTTCGGTAACGTTACTCGTGCTCTTTCCAAACATGAAGGTTCTTCTGAGCACATGCGTTGTGCATTGAGTTTTTCAAAACTAAAGAAAAATTTAAGTACTATCGAGGATGCTTTGAAGGAAAATTCTAGGTTGTATATTAAACACTTCAATGACAACGTTCGGCTTAACCGACGTTTCATGCATCTTCCTATTCGTGCAGTTCTTATTTGGGTAAACAAGAATTAGCATTTCGCGGTCACCACGCAGAGTTATCATCTATTAATCGCGGAAATTTTAAAGAACTGCTAGAAACCTTCGTATCGATAAGCCCTGTAGATATTCAAGAGCACTATAAAAAAATCTCACCCGTTTTTGCCGGAAATTCTAAGACTATTCAGAATGAAACAATTGACTGCTTTTCACAATATTTTGATGAGCACGTCGCAAAGGAAATAGAAGATAGTACATCTTTTTCAATTCAAGCGGATGATTCCACAGATATTGTCCACAAATCTCAATGTAGCATCATAATTAGAAACGTTATTTCCAGAGGAAAGCTGGTGGAAAGATTTTTGGGATTTTATGATGTTAGTTCCAGGTCGGACTGCCGACACAATGTTTCACGTTGTGTCAAGGTCCTTCGAAAAATTTGACTATAAATCAAAACTTATTGGCCAGTGTTTTGATGGTGCAAGCGTTATGTCAGAGGAATTAAATGGTCTTCAGGCAAAAATCAAAGATGTAGTGCCACAAGCGGGTTTTGTTCACTTCATGGCGCATCGTTTGAATTTAGTGCTACAACAAAACTGCAACAGCATTTCGAAATGTCGGATATTTTTTGCAACTGTTAACGGTTTACCCTCTTTGTCCACAGTTCTGCTAAGCGAACTTACGCAGTAAACACAGTCGTTGGAAGACGAATCCCTACTTCCGTTATTACGCGATGGAAGTCTAATTCCAAAATTGTGAATACTATATATAACAAATGGGAGTCATTAAAAGAAGTATTCACTAAAATTGTGAACAATTCAAATTATCAGCAAACACAAATTAGGCAGAGTGATGGCTTCTTAAATAAATGTAATGATTTTGAATTTACGCTTTTGGTTGTCGTTTTTAATGATATTTTTGGAGCCACGGATGTTTTCTTCGATGTGCTACAAAAGAAGTCATTTGACATTAATTTCTGTATCTCGCAAGTTAAAAATACGCAAACACTCATAAATAGCAAAAGAACTGATTATGCAATTATGAAAATTTTCGATTTAGCTGCTTCTAAAACAACAGTTTTAACTGAATACTATGAGTGGCAGAAAAGAATTTCACTCACACGAGATCAACTTTTTGAAAAATACAAAATTTTATGAAATTTTAGATAACCTTTCAGTGCAAATAGCCACACGTTTTAATGATATGGAAAAGATTCAGTTTGTTACATTAATGGATACTTCAAAGTTTGTAACGTATTCTGAAAACTTTCCCACGGATGCATTAAGTAACTTAAAGGTGTGCTACTCTAATCTGTTTAGCGATTTCCAAAGACTGATAAACGAATTACAGCTTATTTATGAGGATAAGCAATACAGACAAATGGAACCACAAAATTGTTTGGAACTTTAGTTGCCAACAGGAACATCTTTAAAGAAGGTTACAAACTGTTTTATTTAACAGTAACTATTCCATCCACTAGCGTTTCCGTAGAACGAAGTTTTGCTTGTTTAAAAAGAATAAAATCATACCTGCGCAATACAAAGACAGAGGACAGACTTACCAACTTATCAAAAATTTCCATAGAAAAGGAACTGTTAAAGGAATTAATTAATATACAATCATTTTATGACGACATTATCAACAAGTTTGCATATTTGAAAGGGAGGAGAATTGACCTTGTATTCAAGAAAGAAAATGCAAGCCTTTAAGTACTTACTATTTTTAACTACTTTATTTGAAAATTTTATTAACATACTTTTCTTTGGTCTCCATATGTTATTTATGATTCCAAAACAGGAAGAAACATATTCACATAATTTGGGGGGGGGCCTGCTACCGATTCTGCTTCACCAATCCTCGAAGCCACGAGCCGCCACTGGAGTTTACCCCCCTATACCTATTATTTTGTACTACTATATATGTACAATTGAGACAATTAATAATGGCCTCTTTTGTATGACTGAAAGTTCAAGTGTAGTCTTCTTGTTGACTGGAAAGTACAAAATGTCCCCTTTTTTAAATGTGTAAGTATAGTTATATAGTGACACGAAATGAGATACTTAAATGGAATTTACTGGGGGAGTTGAAGGCAAACATTACTTTGATAAAATTATGTAACAAATCTAATCAATGCCATACATGAGGTGCTTCAACTTTCCAATTCCATCAGGAAGTTCTCTCAAGCTATTGCTGTTTAGCCCCAGTACGCTTAAGTTTCTCAATCCCAAAATAGCATCTGGAAATCTGCATATCTATAACACATATCACTTGTTTTAAAAGACACCATTATTTACTGAATAAAATTGTCAAATAGAGTTGTCTGAAAATATTTCTTCTTATCTGTAACTAATTTTATACGCCGTATATAAATAAATAATAAAATTACTTTTTCCAATAAAATTATAAATATTGTTACGTGCCATTTTGCCATGCATCTTGTTAACATAAATATGCTCTAATACTCCAACCAAAAGTACCAAGAAACATAATATTTTTGTTTCAATAAATAATTATTTAAACACTTAATTAAATATTGTTTATTGTATTATTTAATTCATGTTAGATAAGACTAATAATTACGTTTATTACAGTTAAAGTAATGTTAATAATAATAAGTAAGAAGGACAATATTTAGGAACTTACTTATAAGGTTTTGTTGTATTTATAAAAACTGTATAGCATACAGGAAGTTAAGAGGAATTGTTATCTATTACTAATAGTTATTAGTAATTAGTTTGGGTCATAGTGATTAATATTATATGTGATAATATTAATAACACTAATGTTTATATTAACTGGAAAGTACCAAAATAATAGTAATAGAGATTTGTAAAACTAGGCATGTTAAGCTTAGACAGTTAAGGTATTTTGAATAAGAATTTCTATTAAAATTATAATAAACAATGTCAGGTTAAGTTATATGACTACTAATTGTGTCCAATAGTTTTAATAAAGTGAAAAATACAAGCAGAACTAATAATAAATAATTTTGGGACAAATAATTAAAGTGTAAAATGGTAACTCAAGAAATATGTAACAGAAGATAATCAAAAGTGGTGTCAAAATAATCATTGCTTCATCAGAAGATCAAAGAAACTAATAAAGCGAAGATCAAAGATCTTATAAAAAAGTTATAACAGTTTAAAGAAAATGAAAGATAAAATATTAGAAGTTTGTTTATGTTGATGCTAAGATATTACCAGGGTAACATAAAATGTTACATTAGATACCAATAAAAGCAGAGATAGGCCTTAGCAACTAAAATGTTATAAGAAATGAAATAAAGAGTTGATTATTGGATCTGAACGAGAAAGGTTGACATTAAAATAAGAGGGACTAATCTAATAAATTGTAATTTTTCTATCAGTGAACATAAAACTAAATTAAATAATACTGCTAGACAAAATAAATAGAAGAAATAAGTACCACACTATTCTGAATAAGTAAACAAAGGAATCTCTGAAGAAATACCATCAACCTATCCAGGAAGAGAAGTATTTTTTGATAAATTATTAAACTAAACAATTTTCTTCAAAGGCCTAGGCCAAACTTCTCAAAGACATTGTTTACACTTGTAATTAAAACAATTTTGAACTGTCATTGTGAAAATAATCTATGAATAACATTATTTTCATTATAAAAAACTATTAATATAGAGGAATCCGCTCATCTAAAGTGAATTAGGTCTTAAAAATATTTAACTCAACATAACCTAAACACTGCGCATTGTAAAACTATTAATATAATCTTGTTAAGGCACTTTGTAATTATTTACAATCCCATGTATTTTGGTATTTTTCCTAACATATCTGTCGTTTATATCGTAGTCAAAAGGACCTAACGTAACACATTCTATTTGTATTTTATTTAATAAATATAGAAACATAAATGTGGGCCTTGAGATATAGGAATTCTTACTGCTACTGCTGCCATACTGAGCATATGTAAAGAACAGCCGGTTAGATTTTGGTTAATGATTATATTTGTTATTTAAAAACAATTTAAAGAAAATAATAAAAGGATTTGAGTTTAATAAATACAGATAAAAGTTTTTTTTCATTTCTTTATTTAATGAATACAAAAATGTGGATGATATCATAAACACTATATCAGTGACTGTGAATTTGCTTCATCAACTAGATTAAGTTGGCAACACTCTTCATTTGGAAATATGGCAGACTATTCGAATCTGCTTTGATGAGCTTTAGTTATCACATTCGTCTATTAAATAAAAGATTAAAAGAGATTGAATTATAGCTGAAATAGAAACCTTTATAATATTTTAACAAAAATAATAATTACTATTTTACAAATAAATTTTATTTGCAACCTTTGTTTGTAAATTGGCGCTCAACAAATATTACCCTGATAAAATACGCATCCTTTAAATTATTAACAAGGTATACATTAAATAACCAAGATGTAAACAAGGTACAATTATTACAGGTAAGGAATCTACACGTTACAGATTTGACGCCAACAACGTGTGGCATAAAGAACCCGTAGAGAAAATATACGTTACAATATATACAGGTTTAGATTTACCATATTCCGTATTAGATCAAGACTTGAAAAATATAACTAGTTCATATCATAATATTTAGGTCTAACATAAGCGGATTAAATAAAAGTAGGAAGACGTCAAAAGTAAAACAAGTTATCGTAAAAACGGAAGTTAATAAACATTAAGTCTTCTAGAGGGACGGACTTCTTCCGTAACTGCCTTTTTTATATAAACCGACGTTTCGGTTACGCAAGAAATCGATAGCCGTGTTCAAGCCAACAAAGACTAAAACATCACAAATAAAAGGTAAATAATACTCTGTCTCACAACCGACAAAGTGTAAAAACATAATTAATTATGTCAAAGCACACAAAAAATAAATTAATAATTAAAACTTAAAAAATATGAAATCTATAAAACGTGTGTTTTATACACACCTCACCACCATCACTCTTCGAGGTCAATTGCAAACTGCGACTCAACTTTTCTTCCCAACTTGAGTTCTGGAAGAAGTCTGTCACTACAGTAGGCTTAATGTCTTTAACCCATCACTGACGCCTTTTTAAGAAGTTAAAAGATAATAAAACTGAAAACCTCAAGTTTAATAAAATTATACAGAAGTTGATTAAATTATAGGTTAACGATTTTGTTATAAAATCGTATTAATAAGGAAAATAACAAAATTTCAGAAAATTATCAATAAAAGTTTCCAACGTATAACTGCACAGAATAGACAGATTGTTCATAGAAGTATAGTATTGTGAATTACGTATAACTGCACAGCATAGACAGATTGGTCATAGGAGTATAGTATTGTGAATTACGTATAACTGCACAGCATAGACAGATTGTTTATAATAGTATAGTATTGTGAATTACGTATAACTGCACAGCATAGACAGATTGTACATAGGAGTATAGTATTGTGAATTACGTATAACTGTACAGCATAGACAGATTGTTCATAGGAGTATAGTATTGTGAATTACGTATAACTGTACAGCATAGACAGATTGTTCATAGGAGTATAGTATTGTGAATTACGTATAACTGTACAGCATAGACAGATTGTTCTTAATAGTATAGTATTGTGAATTACGTATAACTGCACAGCATAGACAGATTGTTCATAGGAGTATAGTATTGTGAATTACGTACAACTGCCCAGCATAGACAGATTCTTCATAGGAGTATAGTATTGTGAATTACGTATAACTGTACAGCATAGACAGATTCTTCATAATAGTATAGTATTGTGAATTACGTATAACTGCACAGTATAGACAGATTGTACATAGGAGTACAGTATTGTGAATTACGTATAACTGTACAACATAGACAGATTGTTCATAGGAGTATAGTGTGCTGAGTCAAAAGATTCAGCGCTAGTTCAGTCATTTTATTGGCAGTTTTGACGTTATTGGCAGTACGAAATTTAAGGCAGTAAGTAGTGCTGCGCTCTACCCGTGGATAGGAGAAACTACCGTTTTCTATTCTACACTATTTGATCGCTGTCGCCATCTGTCGGCTTGCGGTGGTACTAAAAATTCCAAGTGCTGCGTCCTGGCGAGATTTTCCTTAAGAGATAATTTGTAAACGGCTGCGGTAAGTCTTGATTACCTTATATTAATTAAATTCTATATTTTACGGAAGAAAACAGTGTTTTTAAGTAAGCTTGAGTAAGCCTGCCCACTTGTTGCATCGTGTATAAGTGCAATACGCAATTGTTCGTAAAGTTTTTATAAGCTAATAAAACTAGATTATTGGAGTGTCAGAATCTCGGCCCTAAAACCTAAAGTACATTGACCACAAAATATTTGAGTTTAAACTTTAATTAACACCGATGTAACGAGATTGGGTTGCGCACTTAACCTATTGCACAATGCGTTGTTAGTTAAGTGCTATAAGGTTTTGCTGCACTTAGCCGTAAAACCTTATACATATATATGGGAACTTACTCAGGCACGTTAAATATAAATGATGTCCCTATCAAATTATGTGTAGTAAAAACTATGTGTTTTAAACAAATCCTTCACCACGTGGTAACTATATATATTCACTCTAAGTAATAAGTTTATGAGAGGTTACAGAGCCAAAATAAATTGTTATATTGCAAACAAGTAACTCACATTAGGTGAGGTGCAAAATTATAAAGAATTATTGTATAGAGATTTTTGAATAAGGCATGTTGGCCAAATAAATTTGATCCAGTTAATTATGTAGCACATAACTAGGTGTTGTCTTTATATATGTATTTTGGAGGGTGTCCAAACAGTGGGGGCATTTGTGTGTGGTCTCCGACTAAAAATATAATGTGTAAGCAGGGTCCGCCGAACAGAGAAGCAAGTCCTGCTACATGACTGAACGTTGAACATCAAGAAGCTCCACTCGATACCAGAGAGAATTAGATCACCACCACACTAACACCTAATAATGTCGGCCACAAGTTTGTAACTCCAAAAAACCCTTCATGACTGAAATCAGGTGATAACTATCCAATTATTATTTACACACATAGTCAACCATCATACCTAGTGACCAGTTATACATAACCATCAGTTTCTACTTTTCAAGTTAAACATTCATTTGGATCCCCAATTGATGGGACAGTTTAGTGTGTACACTGAGTAAAAAAATTAATTGTAAAATTTCCGTATATTTATAGTAGATTGTCAGTTCAGAGACTGATATGGTTACAAGACAGCATCCAACATAGATTTCCACTCATTTCATTATAGGGGTTTCTCTACAGATTTTAAGCCAGTTTTTGCTATTAGTAATTTCTCATGTTCAATTCACTAGGTATAAAAATATATATATATATTCTCTTATTTTAAAATAAGGTTTTTCATTTGTATAAAAAGATTACTGGGGAGGTAGGCGAATTTTTAACTAGTTTCAACCAAGCTATGCATGTCGAAACACTTTTCAACTTGTTTGTCGAGACAAGTTTGTTGAGACAAGCCGAAAGTTGAATGAACATGTCCGTCTCTGACCCAAGTGTATTTTTTTATAAGGTGCTAATATTGTGCAATTTTTCTCTTTTCATTAATTGGCCCTATTTAAGTATATATAAATTCTTTATACTAATTATGATAACTGGGGGGCGTTAATTATTTTAAACAATTTTTATTTCTCACCGTAATTAAGTATTTAAGCACTTAGCCACTTAGGCACTTAGTTTTAAATTTTTATGTCCTGGGGAGCACTGTGGGCTTTACCATTCTCTTATACACATGACGTGCAATTAACCCACACCATGTGGGTACTATTATAAATGTAAATTTATAATCCTAATTCGGATTATTATAAAAAGAAAAGTTAGAATTTATATACACCAGAAGGGTAATATAAAAAAGGGCGTGGCAAGAGACCTTTATGTATTTTATGTATACTATTGTATAATGTATTTTTGTCTTGTGGAACATGTTATGTGTGTATATTTCTGTGTACATTTTGGGGGTTATAAATATTATACATTTTCTGTACTTTTGGTGGGAACTTGGGATATAGGGATTTATTATTCAAGGTCTTTTACAACAGAAAGTTAACACATGTAGTCATGTGGATATATCCTTTTCATTTTCTTTTTAAGGGAGGTATTCTATCTCAATAATCGTTGCTGATCATTTCTTTAAAGAAATTATTTATTTTATTTAACCTTATAGCAAGTATAGGAATTGTCACCTTTAAAATTTATTTAATTTGTTGAGTAATTATTTTTATTATTAATAGTAACAAGGAGTGAAATCATTTATCTTCATTAATTTATATACAGTATTCTAAAAGGAACATATAAACTAAATTTTTATATTTTATTACATAGTTTAATGGGAGCTTTATTTCAAGGTTAATTATTATTTTAAATTTCAATTCATTGATAGAGTGACATAGCAATTATTTTCTTGGATTCAGTTAATATTTTTCAGGTGGCCTTGTTGAGAGAGTATACTTATTTATTTAACTATTTAAAGGGGAATTATAGATCACTGTTGTATTTATTTATTATTAAATTGTTATGAGATAGAATAATAAAAAGGGATTTGTTAATTATTTAATTCTTGAGTTTTCATTGCAAGTCCCGTCTCACTGGATCCAGCGCAATTTTTAGCTTCTCTAGGCCTTAGCCTAGTTTTAATTAACTTGTGGCCCCTCTTTACAAAAAGAAATATTCTTTTTGTTTAACTGCTCAAGATGAAGTTGGGGTTACAATAGTATTGTGAATTACGTATAACTGCACAGTATAGACAGATTGTTCATAATAGTATAGTATTGTGAATTACGTATAACTGCACAGCATAGACAGATTGTTCATAATAGTATAGTATTGTGAATTACGTATAACTGCACAGCATAGACAGATTGTTCATAATAGTATAGTATTGTGAATTACGTATAACTGCACAGCATAGACAGATTGTTCATAATAGTATAGTATTGTGAATTACGTATAACTGCACAGCATAGGCAGATTGTTCATAATAGTATAGTATTGTGAATTACGTATAACTGCACAGCATAGACAGATTGTTCATAATAGTATAGTATTGTGAATTACGTATAACTGCACAACATAGACAGATTGTTCATAATAGTATAGTATTGTGAATTACGTATAACTGCACAGCATAGACAGATTGTTCATAATAGTATAGTATTGTGAATTACGTATAACTGCACAGCATAGACAGATTGTTCATAATAGTATAGTATTGTGAATTACGTATAACTGCACAGCATAGACAGATTGTTCATAGGAGTATAGTATTGTGAATTACTTATAACTGCACAGCATAGGCAGATTGTTCATAATAGTATAGTATTGTGAATTACGTATAACTGCACAGTATAGACAGATTGTTCATAATAGTATAATATTGTGAATTACGTATAACTGCACAGCATAGACAGATTGTTCATAGGAGTATAGTATTGTGAATTACGTATAACTGCACAGCATAGACAGATTGTTCATAATAGTATAGTATTGTGAATTACGTATAACTGCACAGTATAGACAGATTGTTCATAATAGTATAGTATTGTGAATTACGTATAACTGCACAGCATAGACAGATTGTTCATAATAGTATAGTATTGTGAATTACGTACAACTGCACAGCATAGACAGATTGTACATAGGAGTATAGTATTGTGAATTTATTTCCAGTGTTATGTTGATGCTACAAATATTTTGTGCTTAATGAATAACCTGACTGCGGCTGTTAAAAAAAAATTTGTTTCACGTAAAGTACTCTGGAAGAAAAACAAGTGGAAAAGATGAGCAAGAAGCCAAAAGTCGTCAAATTAATTGTATATACACTCAAGAATATTTAAAGTAAAGGTAATACAAATAGTTTAGTTAAAAAAAGTAGTTAAAAAAAGTATTACAAGGGCAGATATCCAGACTACGCAAATACTAAACTTGATAATGGCTGATAAAGAAACAATAGGACTCTATCTGGTCATCTCCTGCAACCAATATTGCTTTGGACATTTATCTTCAACCAGAGACTTACGGATACGTGGAAGGGGTATTATACTCCTCTATTTGATAACGTTACATTCTGTCACAACCAAGAGTTTAAGTTACTTTCTTACTTTGTTACTTGTAAAGCCGCTGTACAAAATAGTCAAACTATAGTTATCCATATTACATTTTTTATTGTGTTACTGGGCATTAAATAATTACAAATTGTTTCTAAATTTGACATTTAGGCCTAGGTTTGCAATATTAATATAACTGTTGGCCTGAACGACTACAAAACACGCCACAGAAACCTAACAGAACAATTATGGAAGACTTATTTTCTATTAACATTCCTTTAACTACTACAGTGTGAATGCTGAAAATTATACAGTAGCTTACTTACACCATTATTGTCCAAATTTAATTCATCGAGATTTTCTCTAAGAAATGGTGACATAAGGAACATCCAGTTCTCATTCTTTCCAAGTCGATTGTGTGACAGGATCAAGTATTTAAGACATGGCAGTGATCCCAGTGATTCCTCAATGTTTATCAAATTGCAGCAGGTTGCGCGTATACACCTCATGTATGGAAATGATGTCACTGAGATTTTAAGTATCCCAAGACTGCAGCCTGGAAACTAAAAGTTGCATACAGTCAGTGTTTGTCACTGTTATTGCATACGTATAAAAGTAACTAGTCTGTCCGTTTTGCACACCCACTGTTAGGTGCTGGGGAGTTTTTAAGAGGGATGTTTAGCACCTTGAAGTGAGGCCCCTCCCCAAGATTTCCATTGTCGAATTCTTAACGATTCTCCCACCCCACAGTATAATTTTTACGTTTTAATAATGACATTATGTATATGTAATGGTATTATCAATTCAGTTCTAAGATGTTCAAAAGTAATAATTATTTATTCTACTTAAACAATATAGGCCTACGTTAGGTACTCTTAAAATTGTAGCCTTTCTCTATCCATGTACAAAAAGTGAAAACAATGAAGATGCAAGACGTATATTTGCATTAAGGTTCTGTGACAAAACACAATGAGTGAATATTTCGAAATTATTTAGACACAGTATGCCAGCTTAAAAAATAGGCCTACATTTAAATGGAGTTTCTTTTACATTTTTGGGATGAAAAGTCAGGAATTACATCACTTACGTCTAATTCTATAAATAAACCACCCTAACACTTAAAATTATTGAGTCTTGTTTAATAAGATCCCATAAAAAAATGTTAACAATTTTCAGTTTTGAAAGAAACCTTTAAGCGGATGCATGAGACATCATCATAGATAAACAAAATTATACATTGTCAAACAGAATTCTGTGTTCAGGAAAGTTGTGAACGCCAAGTCCATTAAGGGTAAGATGACGGTAAACCATTCTCAAACATTTTTTTCCTAGAATAATTTCTCTTTTGAGGTTCTTCAAACTGACTTTTAGTTTCCTCCATTTCTTTATTGTCTTCAACATTTTCGACTTCTTCATCAATTGTACCACCAGAATCTGCATATTTCTACGAATATGCTTTTCTTTCTTTTTTTGTGTGGCTCTGGAGATTAAGGCTGTCCTTCAAATTGTTTGTGTATGTGCACGCGTGAGCGCGCAATATAGAAATAACAAAAAATTAAATTAAATTAATAAGATTTACGGGTACGAACGGGTCAGTTGAAAATGTTGTCTGTCACTCCTTTTTAAGAGGAGTAATGCAATAAGTGGTGGAGAAAATTTTAACTTTTAATTTGTTTTGTATAATTCCTGTATACGTCGTCTGCTAAACTGTGCTTCTCAACACCAGTTACTTACTAATGACGTCCACATTTATTTGATCCAAGAAGGAGTCCGTTGTTATAGCGACGTTTTTACTCAATGTGCTACATGTAAAGCCGTGAGAGGACTGCTAAATGTAACTATATGCATCCTATGTACTACACGCAAGGTCCAGTCCATTAGAGGAGTAACAAGAATAAAAAGGGTTTATTTATACGATTGTATCTGTGAATAGCTACAACTGTGGACCACGAATGCATCGGTGAGGAAGAGAAACCTTATGGCTTTAAACAAAAACTGAATCTTGTGCCTCATTCATGTGGAACATTAAGTAAATTGTTTTGGCGACTTCGTCCCCCAGTTAATGTTATCCATTGTAAGGGAAATGAGGGGATTAAAAATAACGACCCATCTGCAATAGCAGTCACATTCATGTCTGGACAAAAAACACTATTACGAATCTGAAACACAAATCCTTAAACATAAATACTTCACCATTATTTAAATTAATACGGATCAATGGAATCTGGTAACAAACGGACGCAGGCTGTTTCAAATAATATGGTGTGTATGTGCGCGCGTGCGTGTGTTCTGTTCAGGTATGATATGTAATATGGTGTTATCTCTGACGACTATACTGCTTGCAATTTGGCAGTGTATTTACACAATTACACATTGGGCATAGACGCTGAACAACATCTATTGTGTCCATGGTTACTTCCAGTCTTCTGAAAATGTCATACAGTATTTGTAACGGTATGTTACTTACATTGGGCGAACCTTTTGTAGTACATCTATTGCAATTCTTAGAGAACTTGGGACAACAACAAAGGCTGGGATAATGGCATTGTGTGTCACTCCAATACCTCAACGGAGTCAGATGCTGAACAACTTCCATTGTACCAATGAACACCTTTAGTTCTGCGGGATTACTACACGATATGAGAACGTCTAGTTCATATTCAGTAAATCGTATGCGCACAAGACCACTGTCAATACTGGTCTTGTCCAAAATCAGTGCGTTCTGCATCACCTGGAAAATAAACAATAGCATTACTCGTCTACACTTGCGAGGATGAATCTAGTGTTACTTGGGCGTCTATACAATGCGTGCACGCCTATGCCTATACACCCATTACTAACAATGCGTGTACCATTAAAATCTACGTCTTCTATACTGTACTTAAAGAAAATCAGAACACTTATTTTTAGATCTTTATAACTAAATAAATTATATTGTTACAACAGCACAGAACAATCTACAGGGTTTCTCGATCGATCCATTGGAATCCGGCTGAATGCTGTAGCGTAAGTGATTTCAACATGCGCTTGCGATACTTTTCTCGACGCCGCCAGCCTCGCTGACTGTGTCAAGGCCGCAATTAATTACGTCGTAGTGTAGAGATAACGCGTAGTATGGAATGTTCTGGTCTGTGAGCGGGGGTATAAATACGAGGCGGCAGCGGCCTTAGTTCAGTTATTATCGGGCGATATTACTCTATGCGTTCAAGTGGTTATTAGTGTGTTGGCAAAGTGTTACATGTTTTTATAATTGCGCGGGAAAATTATCAGTTGACATTTTTCTATTGCGTGTGACCAATTTTTTTATTTGATTTGTTGTAAGAGACTGTGTTGTTAATTACGGCGTGTTTAACTGTGATAATTAAAGCTGGTTATTAGTGACTTAATTGCTGTCTTGTATTTTGCTTTCCACTGTACCATACGACGATCAAGTAGACTGTCGTAACAATATGATTTATTATTCGATATGTAACCTAAAAGTAAATAAATATGCAATTACAATTATCTTTCATTTTTCTATTTGACCGTACAGTTTTGTATTTGGGGGGGGGGGGGTCCTTTATTCTATTCTGCAATAAAATCTGAAAAATTCTTCTGTCTTCTGTCTGTCTGAAGCGTCTTCTTCTGTCTGGCCCTAGAGTCACCTTGGCTAAACAACTGTAAGAAAGAAAAACCAGGGATTTTTTTTAATCCGTGTCTTACGATGTACTACCGTTTGGAAGCTGGGTAAGAAATATTATAATGCAATTTATAATGTCCTGAATGGTTGATAACAATCTCTTGACCACTGGAATGTTTGTTTATTTTTGGTTAGCTCATGTAGTGGTTTAGCAATAGTGGCGAAGCCTTTTGCAAAAAGTCTCTAATATGAGTATAACGCTAAAGAACTTCGAACATCGTGTTTACTCTTCGGAACTGGCCAGTCTCTTACGATGTCTACTTTAATGGGATCCATAATAACACCCGGTGCCGAGACCAGATGGGCTAAATACTGTACTTCCTTCTAGAATAGAGAACACTTGTTCGACCTCAGTTTCAGTTGAGCATCGTCAATTTTAGTTAGAACCTCCATTATGTCTCCCAAATATTTTTTTCAATTTATTGTAAATTTGTGATCTGTTCGACTAAGCGAACACTGAATGAATTTTCTGATATAACAGATACATGATTATGAAAAGCTGACATTGGCAGCTCTTCTTTTTTTGTTAACAGATTAAACAGATACACAAATTACAAGACTAAATGACAAAAACATGTATACAAATTAACGAAAATCACTTCCACTTGTTGCTATCATGATACAATAAGTTGAAAATGTTAAACACTGGGCCTATAAGGCACATATACTGGTTGACATTAACACTTAATGTTGACACAAATACAAAATATACAGATATTACAGAACGGATATCACAGACAATACAAGACTGATAATACAGAGAATACATTAGTTAAACCTGAATCGTAAGTCTAACAGTTTGTGCCTTTTTAGTCTAAAAATATCTTCACTATTATCTAACAAATTAATTTCTAGGGGATTTGGATGCTTTTCTAATTAGAGATGTGAGTCCTGCATGTTTCCCAAATGATCTTTAAGTATTTCCGAAAACTATGACATCGTCCAAATAAACACGGCAAATTTTCCGTGTCCGGCTGAGGAGAACCAGAGCCATCAGACTTTCAAACGTTGCCGCTGCGTTACAGATTCATTCATTACTTCCAAATGCATTACTTTAAACTGGAAGAGGCCACTTGGGAATGAGAAAACTGTCTTTTAATTATCTTCTTGATGAAAACCTACTTGCCGAAATCCGCTGTCCAGCATTAATCTGGAATCCCTCTTTTACAAAACAAAGCACGCATATTAATAAACAATAAATTCACTAGAACTATCAGATCTTACGATAACCAGCCACATAATTTATTTATACATCCACGATTTTCCCGAGAATACAAAACCTTGGGGCACATCAAAACAAAATTAACTAACAACAAAGCTAGTATTATTAAAGCAGATAAGGGGAATACACTAGTAATCATGGATACTGATTCGTACAATGCCAAAGTTCACGACTTTATTTCTGGCCATAATATTAGACAGTTAAACTCTGATCCTACCGATAAATATATCAAAAACCTTAACCATTGTATTAACAAATGTACGAGTTTCTTCAATGAAAATACACGACGCTATTTGAAGCCAATTAACGCGAAAGCTTATCCAATATGAATTATCCCGTAATTCATATTTACGGGACTGCCTAAAATCCACAAACCACACACACCCATAAGACCGCTGGTTAACTTTACTACAGTCCCCGGTTTCAAAACGGCAAAAATTCTTGAACGATTAATTAAAGACAATTTACATTAAGAAATAATCATAGCATAACAAATAATATGGATTTCATTAATAAGATCAAAACCGTTAAATTAAAACCTAATTATAAATTGGTCTCATTTGATATAGTAGATTTATATACGAATATTCTAACCGATGAAACTTTACAGTTATTGAGGGACAATTTACATAATAATACTTCCATGAGTGCACAGATGATAGATGAGCTGATTGATTTGCTTAAAGTCATTTTAATGCAAAACTATTTCACATTTAATGGTTTATTCTATAGCCAAGATGATGGTCTAGCTATGGGCTCACCCCTCTCAGGCCTATTGGCCGATGTATAATAAAATTTCTATGAAAATACTCATCTACTAAATAATAACATATACACAAAAAAGATAAAATGTTATACACGTTATGTAGATGACACGTTCATTATTTTTACGGTACTCTGAGACAAGTTGACTCCTTCAAAAAATTTTTTAAATGGAATCAACAAGAATATTCAATTTACCCTAGAGACTGAGCATGATAACACAATCAACTTTTTAGACCTGACCCTCACTAGACGAATGGACACATTGAAATTCAATATTTATAGGAAGCCTACTGCCACTAGCCATGCAATACATGCAGACTCCCACCACCCATATTCACAAAAAATGGCAGCATATAATAGTTTAATCCACAGATTGCTGACAGTCCCCCTTGACAATAATGATTTTCAGGCTGAGC